>OZ025251.1:36390435-37029234 GCA_964019135.1 Arenicola marina | reverse complement strand
ACTACTGTCACCCTTCCACAACCGTCCCCCCGCCCGCCCACAACCGTTCCCCTTCCGCCCTCCGTATCCCCCCTCCCCCCCCCCCCACTCCAACTCGAAGCCTAATTGGGGCTAAAAACAAGGGCAACGATTCCCCTCACGGGGTGTCGCTGGGGGTGGAATGCCGTTTAGCATTAGCCGAACCACGGGATCCGGGTACGAAGTGAGCAGTGTCCGTTCGTAACTATGGACTTATGGTGAGATGCCGGGATATGGCCTGGGGTCGTCCGTATGTACATGAGTGTTATATACATGAGTGTTATATCCACAAGTGTTTATGTTGTACAGTGAGCGCCCAGTGTATGTGTATGCCCACCCCTAGCCCTGGTACATGCCTCTCTGACCACGCCCGTAAACGGAGCTAGGGTGAGAGCCATGCCGCTGACACGGCCGAAAACAAGAAATCGGCAGAAATCGCGGACCGGTGGCTCAAGTTGAAGTTCATAACAGAATAAATATACAGTGCCTACCCGCCAATGTGCGCCACGACGTTCGTAAAGCTTTTTGGACTTTCGTCGCACTTTCATTTCTTTCCGCCGCTCACCGGAAGTCAACAAACGCCGCCTGGCAGCGAGTGCTCACGCTAAGTTTGTTGACTTCCGGTGAGCGGCGGAACATTCAAAACGAAGCGAGAGGTGAAAAAAATCGCCCGGATTACAAGAAAATACGTTACCAAGCAAAGAAATGAAAGTGCGACGAAAGTCCAAAAAGCTTCAGGAACGTCGTGGCGCACATTGGCGGGTAGGCACTGTATATTTATTCTGTTATGAACTTCAACTTGAGCCACCGGTCCGCGATTTCTGCCGATTTCTTGTTTTCGGCCGTTTCAGCGGCATGGCTCTCACACTAGCTCCGTTTACGGGCGTGGTCAGAGAGGCATGTGCCAGGGCTAGCCCCCCCCCCCCACCCCCGCCCCCCCCCACGCCCACTTCGCACGAAGGTGTGACCGCCAGAGCGTGAGCTCGGCAATCCCGCCCCTGTCACACACAGTACACTTTTGTGACGCTCTTTTTTTTCCTTCCCGTTTTGGTGTTTTGTGGGGCAGAGGGGCCAGGTATCATTGTCCACTGAGGAGGCCCAACTCTGACCACAAACACGCATGCGCACACCAATTTGTGTCACTCGCATCTCGGTCATTTCGGACTGCGAGCCTCGTTTTGATCTACTGTTTTTCCTTCTCCATTCTATTCTATTATAAATTGAGTCTCTTCGTCTCTCTCTTTCGTCTTGTTTGCTTCCTCTTTGTCCGTTCTCTTTTTGTTACATTGTTTCCCAAAAACATATGTCTTGTATTATCGCACTGTAATTGATTCCCTAAATCTTCTCTGTGCGTCTGTGTTCCGCTCGCCGCCATCATGTCGACCCTTCGGCGCCCCACATTTAATATGTAGATGACTGAACTGAAAGGCCAACTGCGATCCACCGTCAGGCTATCCCCTGCCGGCATCGGTTCTCTTCATCGTCCAGCCGGATGAAAGGACGGAGGAGGAGGAGGAGGATGAATTGTATGGCGGGCAGCAGCCGCAGCTACGGCCAGCCAGGAGGCGACGAAAGCCGGGGTCACTTGGGGTGTCGTTAATTCCTTTAGCGGCTCTCTGGACTGCGGACCCTGACTCCGAGCATCACCACGAGCTGGCCACGGCATCGCACCCCTTCTCCTCTTTCCTCCTGCTCCTCCAGCAGCAGCAGCCGCCGCAGCAGCCGCAGCAGCCGCCGCAGCCGCTGATGATGGGGCTGCCAGTGCTGGTGGTGCTGCCTTCCCTCCCTCGCTCCTTACCCTTCTCCTCTTTAATGAATAGAGAGTCGGGCGACGAGTCGAGCGCTGAGTCCGCCAGAACCGATCGTACGTTCCACCCCCGTCATGCCTTCCCCCACCCTCCTTACCTCCACCCCCGACTCCCGACCCTAGGTCCTTGCCCCCTCTCCCCCCCCCCCCCCCCCCCCCCCAACCACACTCCTTCCTTTCCTCCGATGTCCACTAAATTTCATTTGCGTGCTCAGGGTAAAGGGAACATCACCAAGCGTCATAATCACTCATCATTTGATTCTCGTCGGCGCTACCAGTGCTACCGCCACCGCCACCACCGCCACCGCCACCCCCGCTACCGCCACCGCCACCACCGCCACCGCCACCCCCGCTACCGCCACCGCCACCGCCACCCCCGCTACCGCCACCGCCACCCCCACCCCCACCGCCACCGCCACCGCCACCACTCTTTAACGATATTCCGTGCAGCTTACAGTTCACAACCCTGCAGCACGCCGTATACTATCTATCCATAACAAGGCGAGCGATGCACAGGTCTATGGGATTCACCTCACCCTGGTAGACAGGGACGAGATGGTTGGGTAGGGGTAGGGGTAGGGTAAGCCGGCCACCTCGCCACGCACTGCCATTGCCAAATCCTGTAAAAAAAAAAGGCCAACGCGTTTGTGTCATGAGCCCTGGCGACGAGGGAGAGGGAGAGGCACAGGGAGAGACCGCACCCTGACATGACATAACCCGGGGATAGGTGGGGGGTGGGGGGGGGGGCTAGAGGCAGACAGTCTTCACGCTATATTGTGAGATCAATACTGAACGATACACGCTCCACCACGGTTGCTCCAGGCTGCCGTTATATAGCAGCCACGCGCCTTTAAATCTGTGACCCGGCCTGCCCGCGTGGCCCCCTATAGCCCTGTGGCCCCGTGGGCACGCGACAGCTGTGCGCGCGGTGTGGTAGGTCCGCGTCGAACCTGGGCGTCCGGCCGATACCTAGCGAGACCTCACGGTGTACATAGATGCACTGTATGTACAGCGATACACTGTCAGAATGTTGCAGTGGGAATATCTATTGCGATGCAGTTTTTCATCGTCGTTTTGATCTTGCTTTGCTGCAGATAGGGAAATGTCAAAGCGTGAGCTGCCAGAATCAACCGGCCATCCACAATGTAATTTTAAGCTGTGATGCGGTCTATGTATCACACTGTTATGCCATTCATACTCACATACACATGAAAATATCGTCGGCATTCGTCCATTTTTAGCAAAATATATCAAATGTGTGGATAAAACGTAGAAATAAAATATGGTTTGGTGGCATTTTACCGTGTCTTTAGTGCTACACTACAGATGTTTGATTCCATGGAGTAAGGGATTTTAAATGATTATATTAGCTTTGTAAGCTTATATTTTATTGAGCCCTGTGCCTAACGTGGCACTTTTCATGGCGATCTCCTCTGGTAATGGATGTGTTGCACGCGACGTTGTCAATGGCGACTGCACAAATGGGACATTGATAATGGGACGCAATCGGAACCATGGCTTGGTGCGATCAGCCATGCCTTCTCCCACCCAGCCCGGTGCACTCACATCCTCTATTTGGAGCTACCTATTATTTCTGGCGATGGTCATTGAGACCGCAGAACAGACGGCTGACACAAAAACCGGACACTTGGATTCTTAAAATAAAACATTCATTGATTGGACATTACTGCTTATCTTATCTGCCGTATATTTAGAACACGGGCAGGTGAACTAACTAGCGGCAGCCTCTGGATTTTCTGTTGCGCTCTGCCGAGATTTATTCAAGTTCCGTCCCCATTTGTCATCATGCTTGAAGAAGTCTGCCCCCTCCCTCCTCCCCCTCCTCTCTCCCTCTCCACCGTTTCCCCTCCTACCCCTACCCACCCGCCCCGGAGTTCAATACTCAATGCACACAGCGTCGGTAGACGGTCCGAGACCAGATTTCTATTTGGGAGGCATTGCAGGCGGCTTTTGTCCCCAGTCAAATCGAATCCACTTACAGTATTTGTGTGTCGCCGTCGACTGGCGGCTCACGTCATATAAAATGGATGCTGACCTTGGAGGATGGCCGTCGATGTGGACTGTGGGTCTGCGTGGCGTAGGGGACGATCTGTGTGTGTAACTTGTGGAGTGGGGGTGGGGGGGGCGGGCGTCCGAGTCTGGGTGTCACTGGGAGGGTCTCTGGGGAGGGTCTGCGTGCGTAAAAACAAGGAGGGTATCTAGGTCGGGTCTGGGTGGCCCTGGAAGGGCTTGTGGGCCGGTTCTGAGTGGCGCTGGGAGGGTCTGGGTGGCTCTTAGAGGGCCTCTGGGTTGGGTCTGGGTGGCGCTGGGAGGGTTTGTGGGTCGGGTCTGGGTGGTGCTGTGATGGTTTGTGGGTCGGGTCTGGGTGGCGCTGGTGGGTCTGGTTGACTGGGGCAGGGTCTCTGGGTCGGGTCTGGTGGGTGTGTGCGGGACCCGGTGTCTGGGGGTGGGGTCTAGGTGGGTGACTACGGGACTCTAGGGTACAGATATAGGTCTGGGTTTGGGTGTGTCTAGGGGTCTGGGTCTGGGTGTGTCTATGGGTCTGGGCCGGGGGTCTGGGTCGGGGTTGGGTCCCTGGGGAGGAATGTTTCTCTCGGACTTGGCCTCTGTGTGTGCTCGACGAGCCCTGGCGACGGGTTATTGCTGGCCCGCTTCGTGATGTATGTCGTCCCGTTCCAATCTGTGGCCGCCCGGCTTGGGGATCTGTCGATGGGTCAGGACGTGGGGGCAGCAGGTCAGGGAACTTGGGAGGGGGGGGGGGTCCGTGGGGTAGCAGCGGCCGTGGGGGGGGGCGTGGTTCGGGGGTAGCAGGGGCCGAGAGGGTCCGGGGTAGCAGGGGAAGTGGGGTTTCCGATGTAGCAGGGAGGAGGGAGGTTCCCGGAGTAGCAAAGGGGGCGTGGAGGATTCCCGGGGCATTACCGGGGTGGGGAGGGAAAGACTGAAATTACAGGGCGTGGACAACGGTAGGGGATGGACGTGGGTCAGAGGGTGGGGTGGGGGGGGGGGGGGTGAGAACTGTGGGACACATGGTTCTCGAGGGTAAGCGTGGGCGAGGTGATGTGGCCGAGACTAGTATATATTGAGGCTGTCATAGAAAGGGGGGACAGGGAATCCCATGGGAAGCCTGCTCAATGGCACTGACTGTGGGAAAGGTTAAATTGCGAGCTCTAGCGGATGGGGCTGAAGGACTTGAAGGACTTGCAATGGCTCTGGCAGGGGCATGATGGCGACTGATGATTGGACTGTAAGGGCAATGGGCGCTGGGTATGGACGGAGAAGGGGCGACAGACAGGGTAAGGTTGGGTAGGGTAGGGTCTGTGGTGTATGGATGGGAGTCGCTGACACAGCCACCAGGAAAGGACACGGTAGGCCAGGATCAGGTTGCTGAGGATGATCTCACAATACACAATGTTTATATGTGCAGGTTTTGCGCATTAGGGGATCTGCCCGGATGTACCATCAAGTCGTATGTGGACCCGCAAGGTTCAGGACTAACAAGCGGCGATCGTAGTCAAATAGAGGATTGATTTAACCGGCTATCATTGGACAATGCCAGTATGGCCGGGTATCATTGGACAGTGCCAGTATGGCCGGGTATCATTTGGACAATGCCAGTATGGCCGGGTATCATTGGACAGTGCCAGTATGGCCGGGTATCATTTGGACAATGCCAGTATGGCCGGGTGTCATTGGACAGTGCCAGTATGGCCGGGTATCATTGGACAATGCCAGTATGGCCGGGTATCATTGGACAGTGCCAGTATGGCCGGGTATCATTTGGACAATGCCAGTATGGCCGGGTGTCATTGGACAATGCCAGTATGGCCGGGTGTCATTGGACAATGCCAGTATGGCCGGGTATCATTGGACAATGCCAGTATGGCCGGGTATCATTTGGACAATGCCAGTATGGCCGGGTATCATTTGGACAATGCCAGTATGGCCGGGTATCATTGGACAGTGCCAGTATGGCCGGGTATCATTTGGACAATGCCAGTATGGCCGGGTGTCATTGGACAATGCCAGTATGGCCGGGTGTCATTGGACAATGCCAGTATGGCCGGGTATCATTGGACAATGCCAGTATGGCCGGGTATCATTTGGACAATGCCAGTATGGCCGGGTGTCATTGGACAATGCCAGTATGGCCGGGTGTCATTGGACAATGCCAGTATGGCCGGGTATCATTGGACAGTGCCAGTATGGCCGGGTATCATTTGGACAATGCCAGTATGGCCGGGTGTCATTGGACAATGCCAGTATGGCCGGGTGTCATTGGACAATGCCAGTATGGCCGGGTATCATTGGACAATGCCAGTATGGCCGGGTATCATTTGGACAATGCCAGTATGGCCGGGTGTCATTGGACAATGCCAGTATGGCCGGGTGTCATTGGACAATGCCAGTATGGCCGGGTATCATTTGGACAATGCCAGTATGGCCGGGTGTCATTGGACAATGCCAGTATGGCCGGGTATCATTGGACAATGCCAGTATGGCCGGGTATCATTGGACAATGCCAGTATGACTATCATTGAACAATGCCAGTATGGCTGAGTATCACTGAACAATGCCAGTATGGCCGGGTATCATATGGACAATGCCAGTATGGCCGGGTATCATTGGACAATGCCAGTATGGCCGGGTATCATTGGACAATGCCAGTATGGCTGAGTATCACTGAACAATGCCAGTATGGCCGGGTATCATATGGACAATGCCAGTATGGCCGGGTATCATTGGACAATGCCAGTATGGCTGAGTATCACTGAACAATGCCAGTATGGCCGGGTATCATATGGACAATGCCAGTATGGCCGGGTATAATTGGACAGTGCCAGTATGGCCGGGTATCATTGGACAATGCCAGTATGGCCGGGTATCATTGAACAATGCCAGTATGGCTGAGTATCACTGAACAATGCCAGTATGGCCGGGTATCATATGGACAATGCCAGTATGGCCGGGTATCATTGGACAGTGCCAGTATGGCCGGGTATCATTGGACAATGCCAGTATGGCCGGGTATCATTGGACAATGCCAGTATGACTGTATCATTGAACAATGCCAGTATGGCTGAGTATCACTGAACAATGCCAGTATGGCCGGGTATCATATGGACAATGCCAGTATGGCCGGGTATCAGTGGACAATGCCAGTATGGCCGGGTATCATTGGATAATGCCATTATGGCCCGGTATCATTGGACAATGCCAGTATGGCCGGGTATCAGTGAACAATGCCAGTATGGCCGGGTATCATTGGACAATGCCAGTATGACTGTATCATTGAACAATGCCAGTATGGCCGGGTATCAGTGAACAATGCCAGTATGGCCGGGTATCATTGGACAATGCCAGTATGGCCGGGTATCATTAGATAATGTCATTATGGCCGGGTATCATATGGACAATGCCAGTATAGCCGGTATCATTGGACAATGCCAGTATGGCCGGGTATCAGTGGACAATGCCAGTATGGTCGGGTATCATTGAGGGATGTGGCTAGGTATCATTGAAGGCTATGGCTGGGTATCATTGAGGGGTGTGGCCGGGTGTCATCGAACAATGCCGGTTTAGCCAGGTATTGAGGGAGAGGTATGGCATGTTAGTGGGCCGTTAAGCAGACATATCGCGACGGTGTGCCCAGTAGCTACTTCGTCTCGCTGATAACTCGCCCTGCTGAGCGGAACTGATTAACATTCCGGCCTAACTCGCACGGCACACTAGGGAAGTACAGCGAGGAAATGCTTCCCCTCGGTGTCACAGACCTCACTCCTGGGACCCCCCCCCCCCCCTCTCCTCCCCCTGCTCTCTCCTGGGACTCCCCGCCCACACCCTACACATACCCATTCCCTGGGCTATCCTGCCCCCTCAGTACACACACATACACACCTGGAGCTTCATCCCCATCCCTACCTCTCTCTTCCACTTCAATTCACGACCCTCACCCCCCACCCCCCACCGCACCCCCTCCCCACCCTGCAATCTCGAATCCCCGCCGTCCCAGGTCCTATGTCGTGGACGCCATTAGAATGTACGGAGTCTGCAAGTGGTCACACCGCTCCGGCTTTGGATATATGGAGCCATCCATGCGAGCCCCGGAGACTCTTTGAGCGGGCCATAACCGGCAGGAAGCCATGGATCACTGCCGCTAAGGGGTCGGGAGTGCTTTGTCCTGCCCCAGGACTCCTCCCGATCAGTATCCCTCACCTGGAGTAAGCCTGGAGCCTGGTACTTAAGCGGGTGGCACTTTGATGATCCATCGCAGCTATTGCTTGCTCATTATGGGGGAGGGGGCTGACCTATGGTTTATGGGTGCTCAATGAACCAATGGGCGTGTTTTTATGTGATCTATGTTCTCTTCTCCGGTGTGTGGAGCGAAGGGCATCATTAACTTTGCTATCATGGGGCACGTATGGCCTGCAGCCACTGTGATAGACAGCCTCATCGAGTGAGCTCCCCAGCCTTGGAGACCCCAGACTATGACATATAGCATGTGGTATCCTTGGCACCCAGTCATGAGCACGTGACGTGATTGCCCATGATACTTTGGAAAGAGAGGTCTTGCGACTGGAGACTAGGAAGAAATCATTTATAGAATACAATTTGTATTAATAGTAAAAAAAATTCCAGCAGTTGATTATGAGAAATATCGGGGTCCTGCCTCTCGGAAAAAAGTTCAAATGTCATTTTTGTCTGAGTAAACGAAACGTCGGGAAATTCGTGATATTGCAGTATTATGGTTCACAGCGCTCACATATTTGAAAGGGAAGAATGGTTAACTTTGTCGATGCCACCAAAACGAGTTAATGTATTCACTGTTCACCTGTAGATGTGAGTGCGACATAATTCTGGTAACACTTGTGTGGTCACGACGGCCCATGTAGTCACGTGCTTTCTACTTTGAACTCACCCTGCTTGAAAAAGAACGTGGTGTTTTTCTTTATACCAGATCGGAACGAAATGTGATCTAAAAATAAATAAATCTAGTTGGTCTGCACGTCAGGTTTCACGAACCCTTTATAGTAAATGATAAGCGTGAGTAGTACGTGAGGTTTTCTAAAACAATTGTAACGGCAACAATTAGTGCGGTGAGAATACTGAAGTCCGTCTCCAGATTTCTGAGATTGCCATACAAGCCTCAGAGATGATGAATTGGCAGAAGTTGCGAATTTATGTTTACCCGCTTTTATGCACACAATGGTTAAAGTGGTCCAATGAACCTTCCTGGACGGTGAATAATGAAAGGGTGAAGTCTGCCCCAGATTCGAACCGATGGTGTATTGATTTGCGTTCTAGTTCCCTAACCACTACACCAAGGCACCTTAGGGTACCATGATTTAAGCGACCGGCCGAGACATTAAAACTCGCATTCCTGTCGATGTATTCGATTGGTATTCACTTTGTTAGCGATGCTCATTTCCTTTATTTCAATAGCACAGGCGGGATAGAATAACAGGGCATTATTTATCAGTATCGCCACTGTTGCTAGAATCATGATTTTTATTCTGTGAACTGTGGCTCGATGAAGAGCTACCGCGTGGGTTTGGGGCTGGCATCCTCCTCACCAACGCCTGGTGCTGTGAACCATTATGCGGCTGAGACTGTAGAGGTTTCCGGGTGTGCCAATCAATGGTGACGGCCAGACGTACACAACGTTGTTTTGTCTGGTTGTCACGGCTACCTGCGTGATGTAGTTAGGTGTTCTTAACGCTCCAACGCACCCCACTCTACCACCTCCCACCTCTCACTCACCTCCCGCTTCAAACTGCCGCCTGTGGTGCCAAGGTTTTGCTGTTTGTTCTACAATGTTTGGAAAGGGGCAAGGGATTTTTCAACAAGATGCTTCTTCTTTTTCTTTAAAAAAGAAGAACAACAAAGTAGTCATTATCGATGAGTCTGCTTGGCAAAAAAATAATTTAGTTTTAGTAATAATGTTCAATTACTATATAAAGAAAATGCTGCCGATTTCTTAGCTGCTGTTGCCTAGGCTGCTGCCAAGGTGGGGCTACCTAGCTGCTGTTGCCTAGGTGGGGCTACCTAGCTGCTGTTGCCTAGCTGCTGCTGCCTAGGTGGGGCTACCTAGCTGCTGCTGCCTAGCTGTTGTTGCCAAGCTACCGTTGGCGAGAACCAGACCCCTCGGCACGTGGCTGACGCGGCTAGACCCCCGCGACGCTTCTCGTGATGTGGCCCTAGTGAGGTTTGATATTGAATAATAATAATAGCCACTGACAAATAAAGTGTCGAAGGCAGCTCGAAGGCAGGCGTTCAGATCTTGTCTAGACTCCCGCGCCTAGGGAGCCAGTGGGTCGCCAGGGAATGAAAGGCTTGGCCACTCATCCTTACATGAGGACGTGATTGCAATATGTTCCTGGTTCGGAGTTGAGGGAAATCGTCTGTCTGGTATTAAATTGGCTTGTTTCTGGCGGTGTGTCAGAATAATGTAGTAGCTGCTGACACGTTGTTACGCCTAGATGAGCGGCGTACGTTACATGGGATAGTGGTAGCCTCTTCATTAAACGGCGTACGTTACATAGGATAGTAGTAGCCTCTTTATTGAACGGCGTACGTTACATAGGATAGTGGTAGCCTCTTTATTGAACGGCGTACGTTACATAGGATAGTAGTAGCCTCTTTATTGAACGGCGTACGTTACATAGGATAGTGATAGCCTCTTTATTGAACGGCGTACGTTACATAGGATAGTAGTAGCCTCTTTATTGAACGGCGTACGTTACATAGGATAGTGGTAGCCTCTTTATTGAACGGCGTACGTTACATAGGATAGTAGTAGCCTATTTATTGAACGGCGTACGTTACATAGGATAGTGGTAGCCTCTTCAGTGAGCGGCGTACGTTACATAGGATAGTGGTAGCCTCTTTATTGAACGGCGTACGTTACATAGGATAGTAGTAGCCTATTTATTGAACGGCGTACGTTACATAGGATAGTGGTAGCCTCTTCAGTGAACGGCGTACGTTACATAAGATAGTGTTAGCTTCTTTATTGAACGGCGTACGTTACATAGGATAGTGGTAGCCTCTTCATTGAACGGCGTACGTTACATAGGATAGTGGTAGCCTCTTCAGTGAGCGGCCTACGTGGCATAGGATAGTGGTAGCCTCTTCATTGAATGGCGTACGTTACATAAGATAGTGGTAGCCTCATCAGTGAACGGCGTACGTTACATAGGATAGTGGTAGCCTCTTCATTGAACGGCGTACGTTACATAGGATAGTGGTAGCCTCTTCAGTGAGCGGCCTACGTGGCATAGGATAGTGGTAGCCTCTTCAGTGAGCGGCCTACGTGGCATAGGATAGTGGTAGCCTCTTCAGTGAGCGGCCTACGTGGCATAGGATAGTGGTAGCCTCTTCACTGAACGGCGTACGTTACATAGGATAGTGGTAGCCTCTTCACTGAACGGCGTACGTTACATAGGATAGTGGTAGCCTCTTCACTGAACGGCGTACGTTACATAGGATAGTGGTAGCCTCTTCACTGAACGGCGTACGTTACATAGGATAGTGGTAGCCTCTTCACTGAACGGCGTACGTTACATAGGATAGTGGTAGCCTCTTCAGTGAGCGGCCTACGTGGCATAGGATAGTGGTAGCCTCTTCACTGAACGGCGTACGTTACATAGGATAGTGGTAGCCTCTTCAGTGAGCGGCCTACGTGGCATAGGATAGTGGTAGCCTCTTCACTGAACGGCGTACGTTACATAGGATAGTGGTAGCCTCTTCACTGAACGGCGTACGTTACATAGGATAGTGGTAGCCTCATCAGTGAACGGCGTACGTTACATAAGATAGTGGTAGCCTCTTTATTGAACGGCGTACGTTACATAGGATAGTAGTAGCCTCTTCATTGAACGGCGTACGTTACATAGGATAGTGGTAGCCTCTTCAGTGAGCGGCGTACGTTACATAGGATAGTGGTAGCCTCATCAGTGAACGGCGTACGTTACATAGGATAGTGGTAGCCTCATCATTGAACGGCGTACGTTACATAGGATAGTGGTAGCCTCTTCATTGAACGGCGTACGTTACATAGGATAGTGGTAGCCTCTTTATTGAACGGCGTACGTTACATAGGATAGTGGTAGCCTCATCAGTGAACGGCGTACGTTACATAGGATAGTGGTAGCCTCATCAGTGAACGGCGTACGTTACATCGGATAGTGGTAGCCTCTTCATTGAACGGCGTACGTTACATAGGATAGTGGTAGCCTCTTCATTGAACGGCGTACGTTACATAGGATAGTGGTAGCCTCCTCATTGAACGGCGTACGTTACATAGGATAGTGGTAGCCTCTTTATTGAACGGCGTACGTTGCATAGGATAGTGGTAGCCTCTTTATTGAACGGCGTACGTTACATAAGATAGTGGAAGCCTCTTCATTAAACGGCGTACGTTACATAGGATAGTGGTAGCCTCTTCAATGAGCGGCGTACGTTACATAGGATAGTGGTAGCCTCATCATTGAACGGCGTACGTTACATAGGATAGTGGTAGCCTCCTCAGTGAACGGCGTACGTTACATAGGATAGTGGTAGCCTCTTCATTGAACGGCGTACGTTACATAGGATAGTGGTAGCCTCATCATTGAACGGCGTACGTTACATAGGATAGTGGTAGCCTCTTCAGTGAGCGGCGTACTTTACATTGGATAGTGGTAGCCTCTTCAGTGAGCGGCGTACTTTACATTGGATAGTGGTAGCCTCATTAGTGAACGGCGTACGTTACATAGGATAGTGGTAGCCTCTTCAGTGAGACGGAGACATTTACTACACGTAGACCGATGTTCATGCTTAACGCTGATGTACGTAAAGACCGTACCATTGATTTTAACGTTACGCAGGGAGCAGTACAACATAAACCATTACAGTGGTAACAATACAATATAACTTCATTCTTCTTCTGGGTTGCTTACGTGTTGTGGGTGTGTGTGGGGGGTGGGTGTGGGCGGAGGAGGGGGGGGGGAGGGGGTAAGGGGTACTGCAGTCAAATATGACATGACATGATGCCGGCGTGTTGCCGTATTATTAACGCTGTGAGATAAATGCCATGGGTTGTTTCGCTGCGTTAACCAACGTACACTAGGCTACTGATTTAACTGGGTGAGGACATCGATTTTACCGCTACGTATGTCATTTTAAGCAGACGCGATAATGGGAAAGAGGGGAGAGGGGGTGGGTGGGTGGCGGCGTGCATGGTAGAGGTTCAATGTTAAGGCAACTGATGCTGGACTGGCGACTGTAAACATCCCTGTCGTCTTCTGGTATTTTTTTTTTGCTTTGAGATCTGCGTGGGCTGCCGTCTTTATCAGCCCCATCTGCCACACCTGTTTTTACTCAGTCTTCTTCTTCGTTTCTCCTCTGGTCATTGATGTCCCGTAGTGTGTTGTGCCAGTAAAACGTTATCGGCGGCGTCGTGCAGTTAAATTTCCTGCCCAAACTTTTATGTTTTTAAATAAGACATGTGTAAACAATTTGTCATTTTGTTCCGTGCACGCTTTGATATCTGCTGCACCATGGGTCATGTGGCCGCTGGGACAGGTCTCCCTTGCTGACCCATGCTTTATTTGTACAATCGAGCAAGTAGGCGTAATTATGATCACTGACCGACTCGTCACCTGGGAAACCAACACGCACGCAGCAAGCAGTGTCCGCTTGGCAGGCGCTGCTGTTACATGTATGTGTATATTACATACGCCACGAGCATGGGGAGCGAGCGGGTGGGGGGGACTTATGTGGCGGGAGCGAGCTGGCTGGCTCATCATCGCTGGTTCCCCCGCGGGTTATATTGTTGTATCTGGGCCCGTTTGTGAACCAGGCTACACCCGTCATAGAGTCCCCGTGTAGGATCCGGCGACGGAGCGAACGATTAAATGAATCCAGGACACTGCTATTTGTAGTCACCACATGCGTGTCGTAATGACTTCGGAGATTATTCAGTGCCAAGTCAAGGAACCTTCCGGACTGACACGGCGTGATTTGTTTTGTATCAATGGCGGCGATGAATATCCAGGAGATACAATGAAAAATACATGAACATTTGTGTGAAAAAAATAGACGCTTACTATGTACTGACGACTTGCAGACTATAGTTAGCTGCCTTCCTTTAGTTAACTATGTCGGCCAACGTGCTCCTGAGACACAGTTGATGCATATGCACTTGATATAGGAGCATCCTTGTGATACTTCAATATATGTCAATATGTGTCCATATACAAATTCAGTACTCGAAAGGCGAAAAAGAGTCCCCCTCATTCCCCTCTTGAGAGGCTCCCGGAGGTGGTGTTTAGCGCATCGGACCGCAGTTGCAGGATCTGTTTTATCCATGCGTCATCGTTCATCATTGCCCCAGATTGAGGGGTGTGGGGGGGGGGGCTAGTTTAGCCCTTGTGTGTGGCATAAAGCACCAATTCATTTAATTTCCCTCTATTCTGTAGATGTATTTCCTCACCACTATTTGGTTTTGGTATAACTATGGTACACGCTGCTGAGCAAGTACACCCCACGGACATAAATCCCGTTACTCAAACGCTCCTTGAAAGTTCGCCTGTGATTCCCTTACTTTTGTCGCGTGTTGTAGAACAGTGACATAAATCCCGTTTCTCAAACGCTCCTTTAAACTTCGCCTCTGATTCCTTTACTTTTGTCGCGTGTTGTAGGTGTACAGGCTGCAGAGGAACATCAATGAGACGGTCGAAATCGGCATCCGGGGCCTGAAGAACGTGTACACGGCTCACCATGCGCTGCTCCAGAGGCAGCAGCAGATGGACCTGCACGAGCTGACCGACGAGTCCTACGGATTCGCCAAGGACATCCTAGACGATGTGGCCAACATCAACCGCAAGGCCCACAAGGTCAACATGAGCCTGGTCTCCTACATCAAGGAATACGGCTTCTACAGGTACTAATAATATGATTATTGCATTACATTATTGCATTACATTAATTATCCCTCCTATAATAGAGCGTTTGATTTCTCCACAGAAGCCCTTGAACCCGTTATCTGTATTGTATTCCTTGTTTAGATCTATCGCTTCTTACTCCCTGGCTGAGTCTAACGGCACGTGGATCGGTGGTTCGAGCCCTGCTGTGGCCATGTCTGTGTGGTCGCAGGGTAAAGATCCCATGTCTTTCTTTGTAAAGAGTAGAGGGTTAACCCTGGGGACATGGCTCAACTATCCCTTCCTTCTCCCATTGACGCGATATGACCAAAAGTGGTTAAAGCGTCCTGAATAACCAACCAACCATTTTACTCCCTGGCTGAGTTTGCCGTGTTTCTGAACCAGATGGCTGGGGACAATCCTGTTACTCGGCTGGATGGTCCTGATTTGTCTCGTTCTTCTCTTCGGAGTAGGACGCTCGTCCAAGTGCACGCTGCTCTTGTAAGTATACGTCATACCTGTTCCTGTTTCCAAGTTCTGCTGGTAGCATTATCATCCGAACATATTCTAAGTTGATTTATGCAGCTGGATGTATGTATACACCTATGACATTAACTTAACAAGGCGACTTCGCGTTGATGTCAACGATCAGTTATTGATGATGTACATTTTCATTTTATTGTTATTGCTTAGTTCGGGCCATGTTTGTTTTGAACAGGTTCTGTGCGTTCGGGATCTTCATTCTAGTCTTGTGCTGGATGTCCGCTGGTCTTCACATGGGAGTCAGCGTGGTCAGTACTCTCTCATTCATATCGCGAGGCCGTGAGTAGGGTGGGCGATAATTTATTGAAATATCTGGCGCGTCTTATATATCACACACCCATCATACATATTCTACGGAATCTGTCGTTGCTCGTTACTTCTATAGGATGTGCATTTATAAATAATGGATGACGATAAAGCAAATATCATGCACTCTGCGTGGCAAAACGTTACTCGTGTATATGTGATTATACCGTTAAAACTGACCGCGAGAACGCAGAATCGTATACATTGTTTTAATTTCTTTTAGGGCTTTGGAGATTTCTGCGTGGCCCCAGATGCTTACATCCAGCGCTTAGCATCAGAACAGATCGAAAGAGGTCTGTTGCGATGTTTAGGAGGTGTCATCGTTTGAGACTAAATTCGCCTTGACATACTGTGTCCATGTTGAATGTATCACGTGACCGGTATTATTGCTTTAAGACTAATATTAATGACCAATTCATGGCACTTCTCATTTTTGTGCAAAAGTCTCCTCCATACATATCAATGCTAAATAAGCAAAGCGGAAAAGTTTGTTGCGAAGTTTGTCGCGATAGAGTTTTATAGTTCAAGCAATCCCAGTGACACCTTTTTATCTTATTTTGCAGATATTGTCAACTATTATATTAAATGTGATAGCAGATTAGCAGCGAACCCGTTTAAAGACGTAAGTGTGACATTCTATTTTTTTTATTTTTTTTATCAGGTCATTAATCGTCTTAATATTAATATCGACGCATTTGAAATACGTGTATATCTCGTGTCAAATGTGCCAGGAATCAACTGTAAGGCTTGTCCGGGACACATGGGTACGGCCTGTGACTTTTACAGTAAACGGTTGCTATATTCTGTACGACCATGCCTGCCCCAACAATTGCACAATATACAAGTTTAGCCTGGATATCTCGACGGATCATCCAAACCATTTGTTCGTTACACGACCGGCTTATGATTGTTTACAGGCGCTGCAGAGTGCTTCAAACAACTTGCGACTGGCGAACGCCACGCTGATAGACGCCAAGGCCATGGCTGTACAATACATTCCGCTTGACGAGGTCAGTTACTGTAGAAACGTTTCTTGTTATGAGATAATGTTTCCTGAAACTAGATGAATCTTATCGTCCGAATCCGTCTCTTCCTTCCAACCATGATTATACCATTGCGTAATAAATAAAATATCAACTGATATTTAGAACGTTCATGGCATTAGTAAAACACCAGAATCGCTCACATTTATATGTAATAGTCACTCGCATTTCATTAAGACAAGACGCATAATCAAAAGTGTTGTTTGGGCGTCTCGCCAGGTGGAGCCCCACGTGCGGCAGGTGATGGTGGGACTCTCAGCCTCACAGGGCACCATCATGAAGTTGATGGCGCTGGTCGACTGCAGGAACCTGCACAAAGACTACGCTGACGGCGTGGAAGCCATCTGCTTTGCCGCACTGTGAGTAAATGACCCAACAGGTCCTGCCCCCTATCTGTCTCAGGCAAATCCACCGATACACTATGGAGTGATCGGTGAGGCTATAGTCAGCCTATGCATATATCTCCGTTTGCTCTCAGTCTTTCGTCGGAGGCGGGTAAATTTAAAGATAACGGCATGATGTAAACTGAATCTTCCGATGACACTGTTATTAGTATTAACCGAAATAAATAACATATATAGACTGTATATAGGAAATGACGTGATTTTGACGTTTCTTTTGATTGAGAGAATCTTCCGATTACCCGGGTTTCGATTGAATGTAATACACTGTCTTTGTTGATTTATGTGCCTGTCTTATAAATTATCATGAGCCGAACTTTATCATATTATGATATGTAGGAGAGCAATGGTTGTGTTTGTTAGGCCCGGCCTGGTGTTCCTTCTGCTCTCGGCGGTGGTGACTGGGCTGTTCTTCACCATCCTCGTGCTGCTCGCCTCTAAGGCATGGAAACACTTCAGTCGCAGGTAACAATCATTCCCATGGCAACGTCATTACGTCATTATCTGCATGACGGTCTTTGTCTGTCTTGTCGTAACTACCATTAACATCTTGCCTGGGCAACGCGTCGTTAGGACTTCCATTGTTCGTTGATTGGACCCTGAATCAAAACCGAACAATACGAACCAGACAAGACTTTATTGGTATTTGTTCCAGATTTTTTTTTTTTTTTTTTTTGTATGAAAGGACTTCAGCCATGTAAAGATATCACTAACGAGGAAATTCTTCCTTGGTTACAAGGTAGACAAATATTTCCCTTCGCACTAAGACTTATCCAATCTTTATGAAGAATTAGTTTTGAGATTTAGACCCCAGCTTCTCGATATTTATCATCATGTCGGCCTGTGCCCTTGGTAAATCTTAACTTTTACGGCTTTTCGGCCGTTGCCTATGATAATATAGTTACTTTATGCTTCATTTTTCACTCAAACTTCATTCACCTAATCTGAGTAACCGTCGCTTCTTTTGCGTGAGTCTTTTTTATTTCTGTGTTCCATCACAGTACGAATACTCCAGTATCTAGCTCCCCCGTGTAGTGTACAATGAAGTGATCATATTGTGCGGTCAGGGCGTATGGTAATACAGGCAGTTAGTTACAAAGATCCCCATGGGCTGAAGTGGTTCAGTTACAACATCAGGGCATACCCCTCTTTTCATGTGCGCGTTTGCATTCCCTCTTCCCTAGCGCTCAATATTTGGATGAACAAGACGATGGAACGTAAGTCTCAACGTATAGGTGTTGTAGTTGCCCAATATGACATGTCGCTTATCCATAATATCCATAAATATCATAGCGTCTTGTCAATGTGCCAGCCATCCAGTTGAACGATTATTACATTATGTTTGTACTCGTATAAAGGTTTATCTATGCATCTTCCTACATAAAATACGGTGGCTTTTAGAATTTGTGAATTGACGATAAAACATTTTAAAAAGTTGCTTGAAATTGAAAAAACAATCATATTTCATAATTGAAGTACATTGTATGGGTATGATGCATACCTTGTTTTTCTGTTTTGGTAATGTATATATCTTTTATAATGTTCATGATAATCTTGGTTACGTATATGGTTTTAGTTTGTAACATATTACATTATATTTGATTTTGATGCCGTCTTCGGGCACCAGATCTCGGGATCTTTTATTCTTCTTTTTTGGCTTTTAATACCACGTTTTCTCCTTTTTTTATTTATTCCGTCATTCGAATAGTTTTTTATACATCACCTGTCGGTTGTGAACGAGTCTCTGTAGGCTGTAGCTGCACGAATAATAGAGCCCCTGGACAGCTTCAATGCACGCATCTCGGTGCTCGCGTATTGTTTGTTGCGTCTCCGAGGTAAAGACCATTTCCATGGTTTCATCGTCGTTGTCTACATCTATTACATAGAGTGGTCCACCAGAAACTCTCCAAGAAGGAAATCCTTATCGCCAAGGCTAAGAAACTCCTCAAAGATAAGCCTCATCTTAACTTACAGCGGATCGAGCAGGTAGCCGTCCTCCCTCCCTCCCACGCGCTCGCTCCCCGTCCTATCCCACCTCGTCTTAGGTATATGTTCTGGTGGTCTGTTTCCCTCGGTGGAGAACTGGATGTGGATGGATCCAATTACGTTATCACGTCGCATGGGATGAGGTCCGGGCATTCTCTCGTTGCATTCGCCAGGTGGCGCATCCGTATGTAGCAAAGCGTGGTTCTTGTAAAGGACCAGATACGTGGGATGTTTTTAACTTTTCAGTCTCCGCAGGGGTTGTTTTTCAATAAAATTGCATTTTTGGCCATTCAGTTTTTAATTTTTATTTGTCACTGTTTACGCTTTTTGCAAGCTTCGCGCACTTGAGAAGTTTTTACGACGATATCTCTGTTGGCGTTTTATATTTATCTGTACGTCTTTTGGCTTGTTTTGCTGTTCTTCCACGTTGGCTCGCTTGCATGGCGAATGTTGCTGGATGGCATGAGACAAGTCTTCGTCTTCAACGTCTTCAGCTACCCTCAACTTTAAATTTTCTTGCCTTATACTAGTATACATTACTTCTCTTTTGACATGTTTATTTTCTATTTCACAAATTTCATTATTGGAACTTTTTGCTCTTATTTTTTGTCTTCAACTGACACAATATGAATGTTACCCTCCTTTACCCAAATCCTCAGTCACGTGTCTTGTTTGTGTGACACACAGCCCTTGGTGGATGCGTCATATTACGCCACGCGTCGTTTGCCTCCACCCTGACATTTATTGTGCTTGCTTTCAGAGAAAAGTATGCTGGGGAGTATGTTTATAATGCGGAAGAGCGAGTACCCCTCCAAAATGTAGAGGATGCTTCCCACTACAGGTACCCACCCTTCCCTTCCCTCTCTCCGGGTCTGGCTGGCTATTCTTCTCGCAGCTCTCGTGTCACGTCTCGTCTCGTTGGCATGCTTCTTAGACATAGACATAGACTCGCACGCGCTATATCCTGCAGTAACGAAGGTCTTGGTGTATTCTTCCGCGCTGCTTGCTTCTTGTAACGGTTCTTCGGTCACCCTGCGCATGTTGTGTATGACTATCGTGCGGTGGCTACATAGCAATGATTGGCCTGGTTGCGGTTCTTGTCTTCACGTATTTGACACCGTGTTTTGCATTCTGATTCACCTATATATTATATACGTGTATTACTATTAATCCCTGTTGTATTTACCTCACCCTTTATTACTCGCCTGTGTGCGTGGCATTTATTTTTAGTGCACCTATGTGACATTCGACTTCTCGCCTTAAAATTAATTAATAATTAGAATTCAAACAAAAATCGTGTGCTAAAATTCATCGGTAAGTTATTTTTGTTTTAATTGTGCATATAATTTATTCATTGTAAAGTACTATCGGTGGAATTGACTTAGTACTCGTATACAGAAATAAAACTCGCTAGCTGTTTGCTGCCAGAGGCCGCCGCGTTTTGAATGAACACCCTTAGATAGCGTTACACTGCTCCGTAAAGGGTGGGAAGGGACTTCATGATCTGGTTTCACTGACAATGCATGGCTATAATCTCCGGAAGCTTTGGGCCCCGCTTACCAAGACCGGGGTCTTAAAGCTTGCTAGTCGCAAACACTAACATAGCTATTTTTACGTTTCCAATCTCTCTGTTTTAACGGTCACCTACGTTTTTGAAAAATGTAAATTTATCGCAACTTGTCGAGTATGGTATTGACGAAACATTTTCTACAAGAGCTTGCTTAAATTGTCCATCCTAATTTAGCATAGCCTGTTTAATTACACAATTTGTACGTGTCTCAATGCCAATAATGAGATGTAACGGGCCGACGATAGGCGTTATACGTATCTTTCTTTATTAAAAACATCTGTATATGTAATAATTTAGCATCTTTTAAAACCATATATAATTTGAGAAAATCTGATTTCTGGTCAGGTGACGGCGGACGCGCATGACTGCTTATAGCGCATGCGCGGCGTTGCCTTTATGCTTGCTGTATCAAATGGTTGTTGTTTTGGTAGGACGCCCTTGGTAACCAGTAGGGTGACAACCTGTTGACCAATCTCTTTGTACATATGCAGATGTTATTTTGAAAGCTGTAAGTTTTTGTTTTGTTTCACTTTTTTTCTTTTACTTGCGCTTGATTTCATTTTCCTTAAGTTACTGGCCAGAACAGTCCTCACCTCTTTGGTTTTGCTACTGCTATAGTATTTCATCTTGGCTTTTTGATGCCTTTGCGGAGTTTCTTAACATATTTCTCGTGACTTTTGAAATATCGTATGAACATTACATATGATATTACAAAATTAATTAACGAACCCAAAACAATATTCACTGTTAGAATAGCGATATCTTGGCTTGGTTCGTTTACACCTCGGTCTAGGATATCTATGTTCCAAGGCCCAGTTTTTTCGAAGTTCTGGTGTCAATTTTCTCCTGTCATTGTCATTGTCAGATTGGGCGTGTATGTTTTGGCGTCTCAGTTGAGAAACCATCCTGCCACAGGAACGTCATGTCTGTGATGCTGCTATGATTGCTAGCAAGTCAACGATCATGTCTTATTTGGGTTGTATTCTCGCGCAATGGCTATTCCGTGGTTGAAAAGCAGCAAATAATCTTACTGCATTTGTTGTGTCTCTGATCTTCACCTCAGATTACATTTGCTGGGTTCGTTATCTAATCAAATTGCTGGGTTCGTTATCCAATGAAATTGCCGGGTTCGTTATCCAATCACTTTGCTGGGTCGGCCGCTGGCTTCATCTCAGGTCCATCTTGGTTTTATTATCTTTCTTCTATTTCTTCCATTTGTTTTTATTCATGTATAATACAATTTTTGTTCATTCAAGGAAATAGTGAAGCACTTTTCTTTTGTTGATAACTTTGATGTATGTCATGTATATGCCTTCACTGATTCGACTGTAATGTAATGTTGGAGGTAGCACGTGAATGCTGTGTGCATGACTGATCGGGTGATTCACACACCACCGTTGACCTGGAGTGTGACTGGGCGATCTGTGAACGCTGAATTATTCATACGACATTATTCATCATAACTGTTACAGTAATCGGCTTCGATTATAGTATATAGCCTATATATAGCCCCAAATGTTAAGGACAGTTCCTACCTCGAACTCGACATGCGTCGCCCCTAACTCCATAAATCTCAAAAAAACAATATTCCAAATTATACAACTGTTTGCTCCGTAGCTATACTATGTGACGTCCTGTGATTTAATTCAAATGTTAGATATACGTCTATGGGTTGTTTCCAAGTTTTGAAAATAATTGTGGAGAGTTGTTTTCCTCGACAGTACAGACCATGTTGTGTGGGTAGGCGTGAGACACAATGTTAGTGTGGTGATTGGCATACGCGCGAGAGTTAGGGGATGAACGCGGTCTATAATAGCACCCTGGTGTCTCTCTGCTTTGGTTCCTACTGAACCTTTGACGGATGCAGACGCGAAATACTGATATTGGGCGTTAGTCTTGTAACCCAGCCTTGAAATTAATCGGCCTTCAACGCCTATGTCTGTGGGACTTCTGCAACTGGGCTAAGTGAGCTTTTAGGCAAGAACGCTTGGGGTTCGTGTATTAATCTCATTTGACACGCCATTCGATATCAGCAACGCTTTGTGACCCCACACTAACTGTAGTGTCTCTACCACCCTTCCCCAACCCCTATTTCAACCTCACCCTCACCCTCACCCTTCTCCCCCACGCACACATTCCTACCTACCTCCACTCACCCACGTCCTCCCACCTCCCCCCACCACAACCACCACCACCACCACCTGCCTCTCCTCCGCCTCTCCCAACTTACTCTGGCGTGGCTACTAACAGGAAAGGCTACCTTGAAGTGGATGACGAAGATCCCTTCCTGCCTCGGCCGGACAACGCCTCCCCCTCCTATATCAGGTATGACTCGCTGCCGAGCCGGCCCACTTCCAGCCCCAGGGACTCAGGCGCATCGTGAGTATACAATTTTTATTCCGTCCGCATACACCCACCCACACTCGCACACACACACATATACATTTATGTGTATATATATATATATATATACGCGCGCACTAGCTCTGTACAGCCAACACCAGCCATTTCACTATCTATCCCCCCCCCACCTCTCCCCTCCCATGTGTACACAAAGGTGGCCTAAAACCCCGATTCATTCATTGAGTCTCTTCTTTCCTTTTTCATATTTAAAAATGTGTCGGTTATTTTGAATATATTTCTATACATAGGCTTATGTATTCTATCAATACGTGTTTTCGTTATCTCTCTTCCTCCCTTTAATTGTACATTTGTTACTGTCATTGATCGACTTATCTTTAGATGATTGGTCTCCATGTGTGTCTGGTTGTGTTGACACCATACAATTTAGAAAATATTGCTTTAATATATCTGCACGACACCTTCTTATTCTTAAATCCCCCCTCGCCCATAAATAAGGCACGCTTACTTGGTACACGGGAAGATTTGTATGTCATTGTTAAGTTTATTACGTTAAAATTTGTGCTTTATGCACGCGAAAAAAGCAGGAAAAGTTAGGAAATTTCTGAGATGCTGAGAATGACAAATATATTATATTAAATATATCTGCACTTCAGGTGTATCTTACTTGTATTCCCAAAGACTATGGCAGTCGTTTTGTTGACCTTGTAGGATCATTGATTTGGTTTGTTGAAAATAACATAAAAGTCAATGGATCTCGCTCGAACTTGTCCAGCAACAATTAATCGTATTGCTCAATTGGAAGTGTTTATTAAAATGTCTATTCAAATTTCACGGCGGGAAATGTGTGTATCTCTGTATGGGACCAACAATTTTAGAATATGGGGTTTTAAATGGGAATATTAATCGAAGACTCAAACACGTGGACAAGAATGTATGGAAAATATTCGAGGATACAGGGTGTTATCAGTTATGGCAGACATCGACGAAGACACACTATAGTTTCATCACGTAATAGTAATAAACTCAGAGAAGGCCAGTGTATATGGGTCATCATACAATAACCAGGTAAGTCCGGGCAGGCAAGTCCCGCATCAGTTTATCCCTGGCATAGCAAGACACGACGCACAGGTAAGTCTGACACATGGATGGTCCTGGAATAACCACATTTGAGATATAATCCTCTGAGCATGAGTTAATCAAGATAATCTATGTACTCTTGGCACAGTAGCTTTGTTTCCGCTCAGCAGAAATATTTCTGTTTCAAATGAATTCTATTGCTGCTTTCTAATCGTCGATCTTTGTTGTTGTTTATGTTGAATGTTGTAACCAATGTGGTGGGGATCACTTGTTTGCTTTGGAGCTCATTATTGTTTTCGTTGCTCTGTGTACAGTAATTGGTGACACATCTGGTTTATTATGGGTGGATAGAGACTGGCCCGAGTACCAGGCAGAGTTCTTAGACATCGACCTCATGGTGACGTAGCAGCAATCTCTGATATCTGATGTTTGAACGCACTGGATGCATATTGACAACGCATTGAAGTCCCCGCATATGATGAACATTTATTTTGGTTCCCGTTTGTTTCTGAGTTGATGCCTGGATTTGTGTGTTATTGTTTGGTGTTCCTGTCATTCCTTTCGACTCGTTATAGTACGTGTTCGCGCCACGTGTTGGTTCTGTCCGGCTTTTAGTTTTGTACAGTCACGTGATTTGGTATCCGGAATGAAATGGACATTATGTGAATCGTCTCATAACCCTCTGACACATACATGCGATTCATGTTGTATGAGTACCATCCTTCTATCTGTCATTCATTATTACACGTAAAGTAAGTAACACGTAATCTTGTAGGCCATAGTGCTATATGATTTTATATAATACCCAGGCTATTCCCAATATGCATCACCAGTACACTAAACCAAGCCTTCAGGTTAACTCACCCGTAAGCGGACTTGCGATGAACTGAAAATTGGAAACTATTATACTGGACTCCTCATGCTGATTGCCATGGATACCGCGTGGATATTGCACGAAGCGTGTATGGCGTTCATCTATCTTGTCATAACGTAGTTTCGTATTTGTTTACTTAATAAAATATCTATAAACGTAAGCCCACTACTGTAATTTTATCACTTTCTCAATGGACCCATGTTACAGAACGAAATAATGCAATGGATCTATAGTCCTGTGTTAACACAGAACAGTTCGATTGTTATTCCAATTATTTATTCTCGCCATTCCTTAAGTTCTAGATCTAAATAAAGTTGTAATTTTAGCTTATTTTGCAAAGAATAAAACGTAATGTCCAGATCGCTGTTTTTAGTTTTCGCTCTCGTCTGAGAGAAAAAATTAACTTGTACGGTCCCGTGAGTGAGTAGAAACACTAACAAGCTTCCTGTTTAGGTCCTCGCTATATCTACACAAACAGCATGAAGCTGATGAGACAATTAAAGATAAAGCACAAACCGGTTCCAT
The DNA here is from genome assembly GCA_964019135.1 of Arenicola marina. Lineage (NCBI taxonomy): Eukaryota > Metazoa > Annelida > Polychaeta > Arenicolidae > Arenicola > Arenicola marina. The sequence continues at coordinate 37,003,797 of OZ025251.1, read as the reverse complement.
CCGCAGTAATATTTCCGCACATGACCGCTATGCTTTGGCCTTTAAGTGATGTGCTGCTATTTATTAGTATAAAAATGCGTGAACTAGTCTTTGTTACGTAATTGCTTTCAACACTAGTGCATGAATTAATGCCTGAAGTCAATGCCATTTAGTTTTGCCTTCAATATTTACGATATGCATTGGTATTAATAAAATTCAGTTGCATTATGTCGCTACATTTGTATCGTTACTTTTATGTTGAAATGTTATTAGCAGTACTGCTTAATCAAGTAAAGTTTAATATTATTGTTGTAATAACCATCGACGCTCTTGCTTATATCCTTACTGTCGTCTAAGCGTTTAAAACAAGGTGTTGTTAATTATAAATAAGAATATATACATATAATGTGACTGTAAGGTATGATGTAGCGAACGCTTTTGCAATAATTTCAACCTGCAAGAATATGTTGCATGTGAAGTTTATATATGATAATAATGCCTGTCGACTCCCTGCAGTTATACTCGCGGACGCCATGGAAACCGACCTGAACACATGCAAATGCAGCAGCGCGGGAGTACCCCGCCCCCCGCTGTAAGTGTATATACCCTCCCTCACACTCTCCCTTCACCCATGCCTCGAGTAATACTGCATACTAAAGAACCAGATGAGTTGAAACTAAGACCGAAATTATAAATTACATGCTCACGAGTATTTCATGGCAGCGTAGCTATCTGTCTCTTTATCTTGAAGATATTGTGAATTAATATATGGATCTAATATGGCCATGTCTGTGTGGTCGCAGGATAAAGATCCCATGCCCTTCTTCGCAAAGAGTAGGGGGGTTACCTCCGGGGACATGGCTCCACTATCCCTTCCTTCTCCCATTGACGCGTTATGTCCAAAAGTGGTTAAAGCGTCCTGAATATACAACCATCTAATATAGAATTCTCGTGTATAGGGTACACACTATTTAGGTCGAATCGAGAACATTTGTGGAAAAACACTTTTTGTAGCAAATATAGAATAAATTTGCAAAATAGAATCTTGATCAAATATTTGAAAGAAAAAAATTCTGAAAGACGTAAGCGTATTGTAGTTACAGGCATGAAATATCTTGCAGACATCTGATGCGTAATTTTGTTTTCAGTACAACAGCAACAGCAATGCTTTCTACCCACGCCAGGATCCGTACCTGAACCACTCCATCCCGGATGACCACTCAGACCTAGGAGGGAGAGAATCCATAGCCTAGAAGAGCCGAATGAGAGGATGTCGAGTACAGCCCCGAAGTGAATGCAGGAGCGAAGCCGTGGTCTGCTGGAATTTTTAATTTTTTTCGTATCAGACTGCCTCCTTGTTTGGCTGTTAACCACGAAAAAACTGCATCTCCACATGCGTCCGTGTACGACTGTCAGCTACGAAAAACCGCGGGCTGCAGGATTACTGCATATCCGCCTGCGTCCGTGAGTGGCTGACAGCCACGAGATGCTCCGGTCTGCAGGAATACTTCACCGTCTATGTGTCTATCGCAATCTGGACCAACTAAACAATATCTGCGAATGCTACTGATCATCTTCTAAAAATGCAGACTGAAGCTGTGTCCTCTGATCATTCCGTGGGTGTCCGTGGTATATAACGTTGGCGAGACGCCATCTGCGTGTCCTTCGTGTGACCTTCAACTGGTTCTTGACTTGATCCCCCTCTACGACCGCAGTATTCCCTAATCCGTCTAATCATTATTCATTAATCAAGGTTCCGCTTAGCTTGCTAATAGGCCGGGTCCGCTACAACAGTCCTAACTTGTATATACACTGTACATATATAATATTGTCTTTACTGTAAAGTGTGCGTTAGTTTATTGCCATTGAGTGACTCAAGACGGCGTGTCGCTAAAGGTTTCATTTGTCTTACTACTGATCATCGAGTTTGCCGGAAGAGGCTATATCTAGTGGGAGGTAGTAACTATCTGATCTGAACAGTTGCAAGTTGTCTACCGATTTGCAGTATATAATCTTAAAAGACGGGAATGTGTTAATGGAGAACAGACTAGTCATGCGAGCGTTAGATCTGTTTGTTGATTTTCCTGAAATGTATCTGTTTAAATATTAACATTTATGAATGGGACTTACTTGGTCGGACGGTGTAGTACTCTAATGATTTAAAGCATTGGAACGGTTTTAACCATAGTAACAAGTCAAGCGTTCTGCCTTCACCTTCAATATCTGTCTCCTGGGCGATATCATTGAATGCGAAAACCGGCGCGTTAGCTATTACTTTACCTATTAGGTAATGAAGGGCTATTAAATAGCTTGGGACGTACGCGGTTCATAGGGTACATATATGCCTAACATAACATATATGAAGCAAGTGCTACGCGCCAAGAACGCGGTCCTAGAAGAGAACTAAATCGGGAACATGTTTGCCGAAATCTGTATGTTTCGCCCTCCATCCCCCGTCTACCATCTACAGTCAACTGTGCGGGTGTGTTGATGCTAATCTGTCGACGCATTTCACCCATGGCGCGACATGCCACTGACTACATTAGCGTCGTGTTAACAGAGATATATGCCTGAAGTATGGTTAATTTAGACGACTGTAATATTGCATTAGACGTGGGCCCATAAATATCAAGCAATATCAGGCCAGACGTTCTGAAAGAAGCGTGGATTACAACAGGTGCGTCACGCTTGGTGTTCTGTGTCCACATATTGTCACTTGTTCGTTGTGGTAACTTTTGTTGGTATCTTCGCGGAGAAACACTCTAGCATATGTGTTATTAGTGTGTGAGATATACTTACTCAAATTCAACAGGCGCACTAACGCTCCCATTCGTCACGGGAAGTATTTTCTACGCTGTAGCGCTGCTTGATTTTACCATCCGAAAAGCTGCATATGTCGTCCTAGTGAAGGCCATTCCCCCTCCCCTCCAACACCTCTATGTCGTCCTAGTGAAGGCCCATTCCCCCTCCCCTCACGCTCTATGTCTGTACCATACTGGATTAACTTCGATGCGGTGACGCTCTATTGGCGCTTTTAGCTGCACGACGAATATCTGGTTTTCCAAGGGCCTTTTAGAAATAAAGTCCTTGCGTTATAATCTTATCTATATTCGTTGATCACATTTCTCGCAGCACGCGTGCAGAAACGCTCTTTCCTTAATGGACAAGGATGCATTCAGGTCTTTCCTCCCATCTCCATCTCTACACATTTCTGTGGTATCGTATTTGTAGCGTGTAGAATGTTGTTGATACTCTTTCATAAAAGTGTTACTACTGCAGGGTAGATCTGTTTTGTCTCCTTGTACACGTTGTTCTGGTCATGAACCTGTCTCAACTGCGTGACGTTTCATATTGACACTGTGACAGATGTGTCGTTGTCGTCTGCTCAACACGTGACGTGTCTGCCCACCCCCCACCCCCACCCCCTCTCTACGGCTGAGTTGTATTGTCATCAGCTTGTCCATAGGGATCTAATAGTTGAGGGTTGCTGCTGTATGCTCTGATCATGTGACGGAATGTTGTCTTGTAACCCTCAGAAATGTTATGTATCTTTGCTAAGACACTTGTCGTATGTAACAATGTCCGGTATGATAGCATAATTTTGGAGAAGAGTTTAGTTTGAGTTTGAGATTTACAAGTGTATGCATGCGGTGAACGTTACATCAACCGAAGGGTTGTCGATTTCAATTCGCGGGAATGCTATTGAGCGGAACGCTAAAGTGCGCATTTAACGAGACCAAGTTGTAGGCGATTGGTTAGCTAGTGTCCTGACGAGAGTACAGTTGGTCATGTGAAAGTTTGCTGTAATGACAAATTACTCCATATCTGAAGGACGTAAAGTTGCAGCGTTGTTTTGATCTGTGTTTGTGTGTGTGTGGTATTTGTGAGTCCTTAGCAACGGTAGCCTGGCTCGTGCCACACCATGGCTATTACACTTCTTGTTATTCTTGCGCCTTGCCGCAGTAGGTTTTACTTCTATCCACGAATAAATCAGACTGCTTCGTATAGCAAATATAGAGCATGATGTATTAGTCCCCGGGTGAGTGATGTCGCTGAGTGCTTGGTTTTGGGAGTTTTTCTGTGCCACTTTTTGTGGATGAAATACAATGAGAGTTATCAATGGGCTGCCTGGATCCAAAGACAGGACCCGCGCCCAGAGTGTATGGTTTGTAAGAGTACAATACATGCAAAGTCTTCGTCCGTTGCTTGTGCCAGCTGCTTGTGTCATGATGAACAGAGAGTTGTTTCTTTTTTTCTTTGTAGAGGTATTTGATGATTCAAATTTGTCATAATATCTTATAACGGACTACAGAAATCAACGCATTTTAATGCAAGTGAATGTATTTTTGTACATAGAGACAGAATGTGGAGTTAAAATTATGGTTCTTGTCGAGTATTATAATACTATTCCTTGTGTATTTCTATTATAACGCATCAATGGAGTGTTGCAATACTTGTATAATATTGTATCTGGTGAAAACAAAACTATTTTGTGTACCAGGCTTTTAGTTGTTTGATACTTCGAATCTAGGGCTGTGCACTGCGTAATGCGGAATTTGTTACCAAACCAAGGCAGCTGGTCGGCTGGGTTTCCATTGTGTATGTTTATCTCCTTGTGACGTCATATGTTATTACCTTGTAACGTCATATTGGCGGGTGAATAGTGGCTTGGCTTGTGGTGACGTCACAGTACAAGGACCTCATTGGTAGTCCAGTGTGATTACCACTGCTCAAGTCTTGTGACGTATCATTTTAGTCAATGACGTCACAAAGGGAAAAACGAGGAAACCGCTTTGTCACTATACGCTGCTTCAAACTCCGGTCGAAGTCGTTACGGACGTGGCGGATCGGCTGGTTGAGGCTGCTTGGTGCGGTGAGGCGCGTCTTCTGCTCTTGTTACGTGGCGTATTTGTCTTATGACGTCACAAAGGGGTGCGTCAAAACAATAAAAGCGTCATACCGGGCTCAGGTTTTTTTTAGCTAGGCTTACAAACAGCCCCCCTCCCCCCCCCCCCCCCCCGCTCCCTCCCTCTTCGAGACGTTTTAGTACATAATGTGACGCTCATATATATATGCCGTCGTTGAAGTTGATAATTCACCGAGTACTTTTTAAGAATATGTAATGAATTGTTACTCGGTAGCCTAGTGTGGTCCTGTGCTATGTCTGCCGTACCTTCGTGTGCGACAGTCCTGCTGGGTTGTGATGGCGCTACGTTACCGTGAACAAATGATGCCAAGACGGTTTATTAAATCACCGTCAACAGGTTTGAGGAACCTGCCCAATTGGCGGATTTCACGCTTGCAATTTAGCCGACTACGGGGGCTTAGATGGCTAAAGTTACCGTGTAAATGATGTGCTGTTTTAGCCGACTAAGCCCCGTAGACAGATAAACTATGTACGTGAAGTAGGCCACAGGTTGTCAGCCGTTCATGGAGGGGTTCTAATACCCCCCCCCCCCCCCACTCATACCCCATCTGTGCAAACAGACGTGTTGACCGTGTTGTTTCGGTGTTATGCACAAATCGGACATGTTTTTATTATTGCCCATATTAACATAAATGGGCAGTTTAATATAGATTCCATGGTAATTAATGGTCCAACGCCTAAATGGCTGCGAATTTTACAGGTTTTTATTATTGAGGCTTTTGTATGTTAAGTTGCAGTTAATATAATATAGTTTTCTTTCTTTTCATTTTATAAACGGTTAAAATTTCTTAACCGAATATTATGGAATGAAATTATGGACCTTTTGGAAAGTATTCCTCATCATCGTATATTTGGCTTTTATTCTGTCAATTTTTGATTACTTGGCAATATATTTTCTTGGTAACGAATTCTTGTGGAGTTAAATGAATAAAACTCGTCGATATTTATACATATACAGCATTTTAAAACGACGTATTTCACCATGCTGTACATACTTTTCCTATACGTGGTCTTAGATTTTGAGTGGAACTAGTAATGTGGTGTCATTCAAACATATTCATTGTGCGTAACAATTGTAGTTTTATCAATATTAAATATTTTAATAAATCCTATACGTGTTTGGGATTATTTTCTTTCAATGAACGTACGAATTGCGTAAGGACTGACCTGGGGAAAAACATACACAGAAACTTAATCCTACTTTGACACAAACATGGAAGACAAAACTTGTAATTCTATAACTATAATTAGAAATGTAGTGCAAATAACTATTTTGTGGAAAGTATTGAAGTTGATTGAGAAAAACACTGGCATCTGAATAAATAAAGTGCCGTACTTCTAAAGCTAACTGAATCGCCGCTGGTTGATATAAAGTGTTCTTCCTGAGTCTCGTCAGTGTCCGAGTGAGGATTTTGTTTTCGAAAGTTCAATGCACGACTCTTAATTTTTAAACCGAAAGTGTATAAAGTACACTTACTTTAAAACTTCTAATTAAAAGCTGATTCAGTCGCCCCGATATCCAAGTGGATAAAGTGCGGACACTTTTTGAGAGGGAAACCGACTCGCTTAATGTTCAAGTCGATGGTGCTAGACTTCTAAACCTAATTGAATCCCTCCACTTTCTGAGTAGATAGTGTATTATGCTTCTGAAACTGTCTTTGGCGGTGATACCGACTGGCCAAAGCTACCGTTAAAGGTACGAGATTCCCTTCACCTTAATTTGGTTGGTGTCTGTCGGCCAGGTTTTCCTTGCCCATCGGAGATTAAATTTAGCCATACAACCTGGAAGTATGATTTATGCGTGAAGTCGATCTCAAGTACCGTGGGTGTATAGACCCATGCAGGGGCCCATCGATCTGCAGCTGCCTGCGATAGCTACTCACTCTGCCAGTCACATTTCGTACAAAGCAACTTCCCCTGGGCACGCCTTGACTACGCAGTAAGCGATATTAATATCAAGGTAAAAAAGTGCATGAAAAGTACATTTTATGTTGTAAAACTGTTTATGTTGTGACTTATGGACTTCTTAAATTAATTCACTTGTGAAAGATATCGACAGACGCGATTGAGTCTCAGGCCCGTTAGGAGCGGCCGCATGAATACGAGACCATCAAGCATCCCCGTCTTCAGAAGAAAGACTGGGAAAATCGGGGTTATGGGACCAATTCGACCATGTTAAAGCCCATCGCGACTCTACGAGTTGTCGACCCGAAACGTCGTTCTTTGCGTATCTAGGCTACATAGCTCTCTGTAGGCTGCATTGCTTGCTGTAGGCGCTAAGTGTATGGCTATTTAGTAGATGTGAGCCCTACTTAAGGTAGATTGCCCGCTGTTGGCTCCAGTTTAGGTGAATTACCCGTTGTATGCCATATTTAGCGTTGAAGTAGCAGGATGCGAACGCTTTCGAGGCTCACTAGCCAGGGGGTATACACTATATAGTCCTTCAGTTATGGCTTCACGAATTCACCAACAGATTGCCATACTTCACCATAACATTGAACATTTTAAGACCGACTGAGACTGTCTACATGCAATATCGACCGGGTTATAGGCCAAAACGTCGCCGCACCGTCAGAGATTTGGCGTATCGAGGCTTTATATTGAAATTGACCATGTTAAAGTGTCATTATTATTTGCGTCCAAACTACTAGTTCGATTTCAATGCCATTTGGCACCCATGATGTCACTAATATTGGTACATACTCCGCCGCATATGGGTATCCTACCTGCATTCTTATTGTCACGGTGATTTTCACAATTTGGTCAATTGGCCGATTACTCGAAAAACTTTCGGTATCCGGAAAAATGTGAGTCCCTTTTTTCGGCTGTCTGCAAGAAAACAAGTTTCGTGACCTTGACCGTGCTGTGACCTTGACCTTGATCAATATAGTCATCTGCGCCCGAATACTAATGTTATGTTTTACGCAAGGTGTCGTTTGTTTGACTTGCCCCCTTCATGGAGAAGTTGAGTAGGTCATTTTCCCGCCAAAATGCTAATGTTAAAATTTGGGATATTTTGGCTGAAAGAGTTTTCGGGTGATTTGCTAAATTTAAACGCATGATGCAATTAAAGGTATGACAAGAGTAAATCAAATCATAGATTTTCGTTCTAACGAGACGGTCAAGCGTCCAACTTGAACATTTTACGACCGACGACGACATGCAGTATCGACCGAGTTATAAACCGAAACGTCACCTCACGCAGATCCCGAGTTGACCCTTCTGATCCATATTTGAGCTCTCAGATCCGGATTGAGCACATAGAATCTGAATGTGACCCTAGAATCTGTATTTGACCCCTAGTATCTCGAATGACCTTTCAGACCCTGATTTGACTCTTAGAATCCGGATTGACCCTTAGGATTCCGATTTGACCCTTAGGATCCAGATTGATCCCTCAGATTCTGATTTTATCCCTCACATCCGGATGGACCCGTCAGATCCCAATTTGACCCCTAACATCCGAATGGACCCTTAGAATCCCGATTTGACCCCTAGGGTCCGGATTTACCCCTAGGATCCGGATTGACCCTTAGAATTCCGATTTGACCCCTATGATCCAGATTGACCCTTAGGATCCGGATTTTATCCCTAGGATACGGATTGGACCCAAAGACGGAATCTAACCTACAGACATTAGACCAAAATCGTAGATTTTTGTATTCAATATACATTGTCCACGGCGCCGCTTATTAAAATAAACGTTGACGATATAGTGGCATTGATGGCGCACGTACTACTGACGCCTAGAATGAATTATTACTGGTCATAATAACTTGTTAAAAATTGTTTCATGTCTCTGTTGTAAATCTGTAGGCTAATTGGACCATGAAATCGAGTTCCTCGGATAAAAGTTAATCATGATGCAGGTTTCAAGCACATGCAGATTGTCGTCCAAATAAAACGCTACACATAGCCAGACGGCAAGCTGAAAGCAACCATTTACCTTCATTACATGTGCAGGGGCGGATCCAGATATGCTGGATACGGAGTTACGCGCGTTACGATATAGTCATCCGCGCCCAAATACTGTGATGTCTTGCGCAAGGTGTCGTTTGTCTGAACTGAGGAACTGAGGCGGTCATTTTCCGCCAAAATGTTCTCGTAGGGTTCCATGTTAAACTTTGCGAAGTTTTTGCAGAACAACTATTCAGGCGATTTGCCACATTTAACACGGCGCACAATGTATCTATAGGCCCAATGCGTGAAATAATTTTCAGCGTGATTAAATGAAACCTGTGATTTTTTTTCCGATTTTTTTTCCGATTTTTCAATCTTGAAGCGAATTTCAAAAACTTCCTGTGACCTTAACCGTTGACCGACATGGCCCATCTACGAACTTAGCCTGACAATGGCCATTCCGCATCTTTTTGTTTATGTGGAAGTCGATACCTTAAGGCATTCGAAGGATAATGCTTTGCGTTACAGACAGACAGACACACAGACAGAACCTAACACACCGACATAAGACGAAAATGATTTTCGTCTTAAAAATAATTTAGACCTCTCAACTGAATGTATCGCCGCACAACGTGACTAAGAGTAGTTGTGCAAGAAAGGCTCGCCGACCTCTCAAGGTCAGTCCCACCCGCCTTAATACAACGTCAATTCTAAACACTCCGCCCCACCCCCCCCCCCTCTCCCACCACCACCCCGCCACCCCGCCCGAACCCTTGCCCTACAAGGGGCCTGCATTCATGTCGTAAGCCTGGAGCCCGTTCGGCCAACGCGCCTTCAATGTCTTGCCAGCAAACGCGGGGTAAACACGGCGTAAACACGGGGGTTGTTTGCGCTGCTAAGAGGGGCCCGTTATCGATTGGGACCAGTCCAAAGCCATAAGAGAACAAACAAGGGCGAGACATTGATCACCGAATGAACGGGGACACTTCCAATTATAGAAGTCGGTGACGGTCGGCCGGCAAGGGGGAAGGGGAATGGGTGCAGCGGGGGCTTGGAGTTGGGGAACCGTGTCCAGTCACTTATACTCGTATGTAGATGCGGTACGTATGACCGGCCATAACCCGGTGGGGCCATTACTATTTCTGGACCATGAGGACAATCGGGTCACGCACAGTAGACGGTAATGGCATCGCAAGACTATAGCTGATTAACCCACGACCCACATTGACCTGATTTCCAACATATTCTTATTGAAATACGTATTGACTGTCCATGTCATGGTAATTAATAGGCGTTCTCTTCATTGTACTGGCATCGTAGGGAATTGAAACCATAAGGGCGCGCTTATCCCCATATCTATCTCTAGATCACGTGACCCTTCATATTTGTGAAGAAACATAAACACAATCGTTCTCTAGCTAGAGGGCGTGCCGCACAATACGCGCGCGGCGCCGTTCGATCGGCGCCGGACCCATTTTTTTCAGCCTGCATGCCGTCAATGCAAATTGAAAGCCACCAGCGTGCCCGTCAATCGTTTATATGTTTTTTTTTATCGATAACGATAACTAATGATCTTAAAACCTCGCGATTCACGGGTTTTAAAAGATGACAGTGAGTTCGTGATTTAATTAAGAAAGATATTTCCGTAGGTGCGTAAAGAAAGTACGCGATTCGCTGGTTCGATTTGATTTAGTTGATCTACACATCCCGCGGCCTCTTATCGTTTAGATATTCTACTCTCTCTCTCTGTCTGTGTCTGTCTTGCTTCTAAAGCGTTGCTTATATGTAATATTTTACCAGCACCATTGTGCAGCATAAATGTTAGGCTTGGTCACTTTCAAGATCAGGCAGATTCCAAGCAGCGCGACAACAGTGTAAAGTGTGCGACCGTTGAGGACATGAAATGTTTCCGCTGTACTTTTGCGAGCAATAAACTAAATTAAACGTTGTAATCGCAAACTCCTGGTGTCTCAATACTTAATTGAGTTCAAGTAGTTATATGAATGCGCTTGCTTGCAGCCCCTTAGGTATTGAGCGATAGGGCGACCGTTCCCATAGCTTGCGTCTTTTAAACATGACGTGGGAAGATCCATATGTATGGCCTCATATTTTTCATACTTTTCTTATATGTATGTGTTGGTTCATTTATTGACGATGAAGTGCAGATAACACGTGTGTCATACTTAAGAGGGAAGAATTGACCATTACTACTTTTTTGGGCTTTGAACATTCTTGTTTAGGCTAAATATCAGTCGCACAAGAAAGCCAACTTCTTTTTTGTCTTACATTATTTGATATCAAATGTTTGTACGGTCAATGACGCGCTTCTGCTAAGGTAGATTTATTAATCAGATGGCCCAATAAAAAGGTGCCCGTTTCGCCGTTTCCGACATCATGGAATAGTTTGGCCCCCCCCCCCCCCCCCCCCTGCACATGATCGTGTAACGTTCAAGTGGTATGTTCGCGTGCAATGTTCAGCAGCAGACAAGCCAATCTTAAAGTTCTTGGATTTATTTTGTAGTGGAATATCGTGGAGATCCCAGATGTGGGTCCTGGCGAGGGAGGTGGGTGGAGTGGACTGCTTGCGCAGCGGTAGGCCTCTCATGTTACGCGCGGTCAGCCCAGCCCATAGAGCACGTCCGCGCTGGCTGAGAGGTCAAGGTCGTTGCCCTCCAGAGTCAGGGAGCAGCGTAAAGGGGTCAGGGCTGCTATACAGTAAATGGAGAGCTGGCTGCTCTACAGTAAATGGAGAGCTGGCTGCTCTACAGTAAGTGGAGGGCTGGCTGCTCTACAGTAAGTGTAGAGCTAGCCTCTCAGCGAGTATATAAGGAAGATGAATAAGACGATCAAGATCAAGACCATCAAGACGAGACCACCTTCGAGAGACAACACCCATCTGATATGTGTCATACCTAGAATTTAATAAAGAAACCAAAGTGGAATTACTTCGTCGAAGTTATTTACTTCCAGTCTAAACGCTCGGCAGGAACGCAACAATATATATACATCAATCCATCGTGGTGAATGTTAACCCCGGGGTTGCCGATGTTAACCCCGGGCTGCAATGTTAACACCGGGTTACAGATGTTAACCTCTGGGTTGCCGATGTTAACCCCGGGTTACAGATGTTAACCCCTGGGTTGCCGATGTTAACCCCCGGTTACAGATGTTAACCCGGGGTGGCCGATGTTAACCTCGGGTTACAGATGTTAACCCCTAGGTTACAGATGTTAACCCCGGGTTAACATCTGTTACCCCCCCCCCCCCCCCAGCACATTGTGACATTATCGTACCACCTATGACCACAGAACACAGTATCTTAATGCCGAAACCAGGAGGCGTCATCCGACCAATCATTGATATTGGTAGCATCTGACCAACACAAAGAGCAACCACCTTGTCCCATACTGCCATACAAAGTACAACTGCCCCTGGAATAAATCATCAATTTATTATTATTTACTGCCGTTGTGCCATATAGTACCCATCAGTTGAGCAGATACCAGTATTGAGTCCGGAAATACGATCACCAATAACGAACTCATCTCACTTCTTCTTCCTAAATTGACTCAATTAATGTACGTGGCCAGAGGCAAACCGACCACTCAACTCCGGAACATGCACACCTGAATCCTGGAGCCACCGAGGCATCAATCGTGATCTCTAGCTGAAAGCGATCCTAGCGGAGCGACCAGGAGGAATCCAGGTGACGAAAGGGACCCGTATTGACCCCAGCGAGAGCGTCACGCCTCAGCGATCTGCGGTATCACATGGCCGGCTATACATCTCACAACCCACCCCCCCTCTCTCTCTGCTGCCTCCACGGCCGCGCGAGCACACTTTCCCCTGTCAGGCATAAACAGGCCGCCAAGCCCTCCACGACCCACACGTCATCTGCCTCGTTATCGATCAGCCCATCGTGTGTGTTCGCCAGGCGACAGGGCGGGAGGTGAGGGGAGGGGGTGGGGGTATGGAGGGGGGGGAGTGTGGAGGGTGGGGGATGGGGGCGTAATGACCCGGATCTACAAGGGTGGATGGCTGATGTCGATCGAGTAGAGGAAGCGGGCGGAGGGGGGGGGGGGGCCCTAGGGGTAGGAGAGAGGGGGGGGGGAGTGGGGGTTAGGGGGTGACCACCGGTGAGAGACGGATCTGTGTGCCACGGCTGATTCGTTCTCCTCGCTGGGCCGTGTCCCTGGTGGTGCCTGTCCCTGGGGTATTGCCTATCCCGGCTGGCGCGGTAGGTGCCCCGCTCGCCTCGCCACCACCACACGCGCGACACCTGCCGACCGTGGCGGACAGAGAGTTGATCCGTGGCCTCCTCGGGACATATACCGCCTGGCAGGGATTATCTGGCCGGAAACACAAAACCACGGCTAATTAAGTCGCGGCCTTAACGCCGGGATCAAATCCGGGTCTCGCTACTAGATCGTTGGACAGGTGTGGGCTCTTAACATCTGCCCATCAGCCCGTGACACGTACATGGGTAAATTATACCATCACTCAACCTGACCTGACGCAGCCAGGCAGCGATTATCTACCATTTCAGGATTGTCTGCCTAACGAATTCAATATCCACTCGGCGGTTCCAATTACCGGGTTGAGCATTAGATCACAATAGGAAATATATCCCTAAATCTGACGCCGTCATTGATAATAGCCTGATGGTGTGTCGCATCACCTGTCGCAGAACAGGTGAGGGAGAGTCTTCAACGCGCACTTGAAACGCACATACGCATGGATGATCGCTCTAGACACGAAGGCGCCATATGATCCCATCATTACGACAGTTCCCTTAGGATACCTCACCTTGTGAAATACTGGAGGATTATTGTGGGTTATTTATCGCCGTGGATGATTACCTGTCATTGGCGACAACAAACGGCCCCTGGCGGTGGGATTCGGGGAGATTGATATTGATTCCGTGTGTGGATTCCTGGAGCGCGTAAAACAAGCGGCACACAGGGGGCGCGCGGAGCAGTAATGGAAAACACCGCTTGTGGGGGGACATCAACAACCCATTGAACGACCCGGCTGTGCTCTGTAACCATGGCGTCACTTTGGGGACCCATTCCCTTCTCCCCATCCACTTCACAAAACGGGTAGCATGGACACTTCCGCCCGAGAGAACGAAGACCATCTTCCCGGTTTAACGACACACGTCCGCCCTGTGCCTTACCCCACCATCCCGCAGGCGGGGGCTGCATGGGCGACCCTTCTCCGCCTGCCCGGTCGGGCACGGCCCACGGCGAGGGGGGCCTCCCAACGCCCCGTCCCGCGCGGCGCGGGTCCCCCGACCGCCGTTACCGCAAGCCGGATGACACCCCTCAAGGAGGGGACCCCACGTGGTTCGTCCTTCCGGGGATCGGAATCGGCGCCGACGTCCGGGGGACGCACTCTGGGGACACGCCGGCCGCGACGATGCGGAGCCACTGGGGGTCCCATCCCCGTGTATGGCCCACGCGCTCTCACCACCTACGCGTCTCACGTCTTCTGCTACATGTTGCTTGTGCTCTGCCCCTTTATCCATTTGGGTCTTGGTCCGCCCGGGGTGGCAGCGGACGGGTCCGGTTGTGTACCCTGCCCTATTGGATGCACGTGCGCGCCTTCGTCATCCCCTCCGGCGGGCCTTTGTGACGTCACATGCCGGAGCCTCGGTTTGACTGCCATCCCCGTGGAGTCAATGCCAGGACAAGGCGTCCACGTGGCCACGCTGTGAGTACATGGGAATTTTACAGCACCCCAAACATACATACATTGAACAAAAGAAAGTAATAGTATGGCTGCGTAGGGTTATAATTAATCCGTTCAAAGGTGCAACGTGCCATTCGTTCTCTACTACCTTGATATAGCTCACCTGCATCTATAATCATGTGTAGTTTAATAAAGAAGTTTATTTTAGCTATCAATAAATCTAGCTTGACGGGATGAGATATAAGCCTGTCACGAAACGCTGGTTATAATTTGCAAGTAGGCGACCTGTATTACAATGACAAACGACACGTTACTGTCATACGGGATTTTCTTTTTCAGTGACCTGACAAACAACAGCATCAGTCAGATAGACGGCCAAGTTTTTGGAAATTTTTCGAACCTCCGAGAGCTGTAAGTGAAAAAACCTCTTTGTGTGCTCATCTACTTAAAGTAAATATGGTCTCTATATCTAAGTGGCCACACTGGACTTCATTTTGATTGTGTTTTAACGAATACTATCATAGTGACTACGCGGGATGCAAACGTCTCGATTTTATAAACGAAGAGTTTCTACTTTTATTAGATAAATATACACAACGCTAAACTTTGGAATCAATATTTACCTTGCGCCCTCGCACTCTCCTTTCGCAATCTTCCTTTCAGATCCCTGACGAATATTGGTCTCACACATGTAGCAGCCGATACCTTTAGCACAGTTCCAATGCTGCAAGTGATGTAAGTGATGTATACGATTATGGTCATTCTCTATATGGATGACCTCTAATTGGTCAATATTGGCCTGGTATATTATCACTACCAGTATCAGTAACAGCCATGTAAGATACCATAATTTTAAAGTAAGGTACCAAATATATAACGTGCCAAATACGTTACATA
Source organism: Arenicola marina (assembly GCA_964019135.1). Classification (NCBI taxonomy): domain Eukaryota; kingdom Metazoa; phylum Annelida; class Polychaeta; family Arenicolidae; genus Arenicola; species Arenicola marina. The sequence goes on along the minus strand of OZ025251.1, from coordinate 36,988,403 downwards.
CCAGAGACGTCAAAGTCCAAAGGTATGATATGCCAAAGACGTACAGTACGAAAAATGTGTAAGATTCAACGATGTAAGATGCCAAAAATGTAACAAACCCGTGGTATAATTTACCAAATATAAAAGATACCAATGATGTAAGATACAAAAAGAAGTTTACAAACCACAGATGTCAAATACGAAAGATTTAAGATTCAAAAGATGCATGATATTAAAGGTGTAAATACCAAATGATACAAGATATTAAATGTGTCAAGATACTATTGTGATATGAGGTCTGGGCAACTGAAGCACAAGTTCAATTTTATAAAATTGTTCCTTTTCTTTTTCAGTGACATTTCCTCTAATCTACTGAGTGATCTGGTCGCCAATATCTTTGACAACTTACCTTTACTCAGTGTCTTGTAAGTCGAATTTATATATATTTGGTTTATGACGTAGCGTATGGCATATTACCGTATTGGTTACCGGTAACCACTTTAAAAAGCAGACGGTCCGCACACCAATCAATACCATACCTAAGACCGTTCAACAATCGAACTCCTCGGACGTAACGTGCCTATGCAATATTATTTTATCGATCAGCGGGTATAGAATTTCGCTGAGATATACGGCGCCGGTAGACCTGCCCGACGGAGGCCTTTTGGCGACCGACGTTGACAAACTTGCCCTGCAGGATCAGTTTGCGCTGAGATCGTCGTGCTGTCGGCCATGTATGCCCAACCCTCGTCCTGTGTTAGCCTTGGGCCATTCCTCGACCACGGTCTCCTTATTTGCTAACTGCGTTGTTTATTTTGATGTGGGTCGCAGTGTTGGGATCAAACACGATGCCATTAATGCGTTGGGGGCTCGTTGAAAATATTTGCCGATTCTGCCGTTATCAGAATTCAAATTAGTTAACCTAATTATAATAGGTTTATCCCTTAGCTTAGACAAGTTAAACAAATATAGTTATGAGTAAGATTTCAGCCCATTGATTTCCAACGACGTCACACGTAGTAAATGGCAACTAGATTTTTCTGTCTATTCATCGATTTGTTTCGATTTATGAAAGAAAATTGCCATAAAGATTGACGTTACTGTTCTGAAGCTCCGCTGGTGACAACCCGTGGCATTGCGACTGCACTCTGGCCTGGTTTCATCACTGGTTATCATGGCAGCAAGCAGAGGAACTCAACATACCGGATGACGAAGCCATTATATGTCAATCCCCTACACAAATGCGGGGACGACAACTTCTGAAAGTAAACCTCAACGAGTTTGAATGCGGTGAGCTTCAAATCAGACCTTGGTGCAAAACGGTATAATAAAATTTGTACAGTATAATGCCAGTTTAATTAGTAGCTGGTTGTGTTTTCCTGATTTCATCTTCCTTCCCTACTCGTCTTGAGCGTATGGAGCATCAAGTGAACTTATAATGTACAACCTTGTAAATTTATAGTACTAATTGAGAAGGGCACTAAAACGCTGAAGACAATTTGTATTCAATTAAGTGATTAATTGCTTTAAAGCCTTTATCTTAAACTACAATTGTATTTCCGTATAATTGTATGTCTGCCCTGGCTTTTTATAATATGTGTATATATTTTTGGACGTTCTTCAGCCATTACCCTTAGCAAACTATGAGGTGCTGGGATGTTTTCTCTTTATATCTATATGTTATATCATATATGTATATTGCCTAATATAGCGTTTTAGATAACCTAATGTAAAAAATATTTTTGTGTGACTCTGTACATATCTTTATTTACTTTAGTTTGTATATATACCCACAATACTGTATTACTTCATGTACATGTATATATATATATACAAATATATATACCCTGCTGCTTGGCGGTGTGCACAGACCTGGCTCGGGCACAGAGGGGTAGCTCGGGCTCCATAGCGTCTCTTCACAGATCCAAAAGGGAGATAAACGATCCAGTTGATTTGCATTCCGTGAGTCACTGCGGTCTAATGCTCTCCAACTTCAACTGGATTCCATATTACTGCGGTGAGTTGTGTGAGACAAAGTTATTATGGTATCCTACATGTTAGATTTACCTGGACCCCATATTACTGCGGTGAGTTGTGTTCGACTATGTCTTTATGGTATCCCAATAATAGATATATCTTGATCGAATATTACTGCGGTGAGTTGTGTGGCGTAGTCGTTATGGTATCATGGTGTCGTCATCATAAGGGCTGGTATGTATTAGATCCACCTTAAGTCGTGTAGAGCCAGGTATTGGTCAACCGGTGTTGCCCTGTTACCCACCTCGTATTATGCCGAGCCGATTGTATATGTGACGATATCGCGTACATCTGTCTCTACACTAACCTAGTCACCTTTCCATATAAAGGAGATATCAGGGTTGCTCTGACCCTTGAAAAATCAGTCCGCCCGCGGTGTACAGTGGATGGTGGGAGGGACGCAAACTAGATATATCCATGCAGCTGTGCGGTACGTGCTCTTCTTTTGAAACGCGTGCTGCCATGACTATATCATTTAAGTAAGTGGATGATGATGGCGGCCGTGTGTTCAATTTGCGGAAAATAGTTCTCTGTTATTATATATCGGGCTGCTTTGTAATGAGGTGAACCATATATTTCGGCAGCGGACTAGAATGCTTCTCATTTACAGTTACCTAGCATGTCCTGAACACAACCGGTCGCTTGCTACCATAAGGTGATTGTCGCTGTCTCCAATATATCTGAGAGACGGTACATCTATCGTAACAAATACACCTTTAGTGCCGCCCTCTAGTGAGTAGTCAACTGATGAGTGTGCTTTTATCTACTGAGGTTATAAAAATGCAACGGTGCGATAAGACGATATCACTGTTATCACACGCTGTGTATTACGGCGTTCCCAAATATCTGTTCACGCCTCCCCCCCCCCCCCCCACCCACCCTCACTCTGTATAGTTCCCATGGTCACAATGTGCAGCGAGCGATCGATGACCTGATGGGTACCATAACGCAAAGACAAACTCCAGAGAAATCTATTATTTAGCGCCTTACGCAGGACTTACGCCGCAATTTGCTTCATTAGGTATTTTTGCTCATTTAAAATATTTTTATCTTTCAATAAACGATGTACATCTGTCTTGGTGCACATAGGTTTCAATGGTAGGTAACACGTAAAAAACATACACATGCTACTCTCTTATCGTCACCTAGACGCTATTGACCAACAGACCAACAGACGGATCAGTTGTTGTTTCAGACCCCGCCTTTTTCATGTCCTGCGCTGCAGAGATCTCCAGCGACTATCCATCCGTCATTCATTATGACGTCATCTTGGGCGCTCTCTCGCCGATGACGCTTTCCGAATGTCGACTTCGCTGCTTCCGGCTTGGCGACGCCTTCGCCGCCCAGGTCGTCAACAGCTTCTCCACCCAGTGCGCATGCGGGCAGGTGGCGCCATCTAACGAATCCTGCGTATGTCCGAATTTCGTGACGGAGCCGGAACCGGAATCAGGATCACCGATATGCGGCCGTGCGTACCTCCCTGGAGCAGTTTCCGTCGCGGAAGGAATCCAGGTGACTGGGTTGAGACCGTGGTCTTCCCGGGATGACGTCATCCTGCAGGTCGACCGAGACGCCTTGAGAGGGGAGGAGTTTACATGGGAATTGAGCCACCAGTCATTACCATTGGTGCAGGTTACGACGACAGACGGCATCCTTCAACAGTCGGTGCCAATAGCCGGGGCCTACAATCTAACCCTGGCGGTGACCAGTGAAAACGGCACGGCTGAATTTGTTCTACCGCTCCACGTCCTTGACCCAATTACTCTGGAAGGGATTCGCGGCGGTAATTTGGCGACGGAGCAGCCGTCCTATTACGCGGACATAGAGGAGCCTCTGCAGCTCGCCCTACGGCTTCAGACCGGATCTGACGTCAGCGTGCGCTGGACTCGGGCAGACCCTGGCGGGGACATCCGCGTCGGTAAGTCCTGCGTCCGCTCAAAAGAACTCCCACCCGGTGTTCACGAATAAGTCTTAAATCTAATCTTGTATTTCAGTATCGTATATATTTTCTGTATCTCTCAGAATGAAGTGACATTTCAGAATGGTTTGACATTTCAGACAGATGTTACATTTCAGAATGTGACATTTCAGAATGTGACATTTCAGAGTGTGACATTTCAGAAATATGTTACATTTCAGACTCTGACATTGCAGAATGATGTAACATTTCAGAATTATGTGGCAGTTCAGAATTATGTTATATTTCGACATAAATATGTGGTAGAACCCGGACAGGATGACTGGTATTGCAGTACTAATTACACATAACTGATGCACCGATGTGCTTTATTTAGTAATTCGATATTATACGTGCGAAATATCACTTTCACTCTGAACGGAATATCAGAAAATCATGTGGCCATTATGAATATTTTGTTTCTGGTGGACTGCTCCTTCTTCAGGCAAGCACTGTCCCTCCGGGTGGCAGTTCTTCCATGCACGCTGCCTGCAACTCCATCTCGCGGAAGCCGAGATCTTTGAGGCTGCCAGAAACACGTGTATCAGTGAAAATGCCTTCCTGCTGGAAGTACATAACGAGCGACAGATGTTGGATGCCATTCGGGACCTGGCCGTCAGTTAGTATAGACTGCATTATTACGGCTCATTCGGAATATATTTTAGTGCGGATGATCTTCAGTGGACCGATTTGGCCAATAAAACCAATATATTTATTTCATTATTTATTTATCGCATTTTATGTCTTATTCATGTGCTTATTAAATCGGATTTTAGGGTTGTTGTAAATATTATCATTGCAATTGTTATTGTTATTACTGTTAAGTCAATGATTGTTATTATTTTTCTTTAAAATATTCATATAAAACATAATTATGCATAAACCAATCTATTGTTTCTCCTTAATTATTTTATAAGATGCTCCATTGTCTGCACTCAAATACAAATACAAACATCGGGGACCATTTGTCGCAGGTGCTTCCGGGGTTTTCCTGGGCGCCAGTCTGGAGGGGTCTGGACCCGGATACACGTGGATGACGGACGGCCAGGACACCTTCTTCACACAGGCCAACGTGTCTCACATATCACGTGGTCCATGTGTCACTCTGACGGACACTGGACTGACGGCGGCCGACTGCAGCGCCAAACTGCCCTATATATGCCAGAAAGGTAATATAATGACAGGGGAGTGCATGTATCAATAAAATGCGGCTGACTGTAGCGCCAGTCTGCCCTATATATGCCAGAAATTAAGGTAATATAATGACAGGGCAGTGTGCATGTTTCAATATAATCCGGCCGACTGTAGCGCCAGTCTGCCCTATATATGCCAAAAAGGTAATATAATGACATGTATCAATAAATGAAATGCTGGTGTTTCACACCACTTTGGTGTTCATAAATGCTAAATGTATCCAATACATCTGCCATGAATATGAAATGGATGCCAGGGTACGAAGCTACGATCTGTTATTCTACAGCTCAGTTTGCTTTCCCAGTGGTTATGGAGGTTTCTCTGCAAGTATAGCATACGTTTATAGGATATTATTATATAATAAACTGTATTGTACCGAAAGGCACAACACAACACAACAGGAAAACATATATACACAATGGATGATACTATTGCAGCTAGATCTTTCAGGTGATGCTGGATAGTTCTGGAGACGTCGCCAGGTGATATTGCATTATGAAACTGATAATAATGCAGTTGCTTTTAGGCCCAGGGTTTCCTCACATAATCACAAAATGATATTGTACTTACATTTCATGTTAATTTTAAATAAATGACTAAAACATTTTAAAGTGAAGAGGTCATTGGTTTGTTCTGCAGATCCAGTCGACTGCGTTTACGGCGGAACTTTCTATGACGTCACCGAGCAATGCTATCTCGCCGCATCCGATGAACACGTGACTTGGGACGAGGCAGTAGCCATGTGCACTCAATTTGGCGGCCATCTTGTAACCGTCGGCGACAGTGGCACATCGGCATTTCTCGATAACGCATTGACAGCCTCCACACAGTAAGTACAGTCACTGTCATCGGTTGGAAAAAAATGCTATAGCGTCTGTTTATCATCATATGTCATATAATGCTGAATTGTTGTCATTATTAATAAATAAAAAAGTAAAATATAGAGCCAAATTCTCCAACGTTTTCACAGCTTGCAACTTAGCTAGAAGCTCAATAATTATCGTATGGCTGTCTCTTATCGTATGTTAATATTACATTTTACCTATTTTAGAGCAAAATTACTGGATAGATGTTACACAATCACTATTTTTTATCAAACATGCAACGTCATTCGTGTCGAAGGCAATATGACTATTTTATCTTATAAACATGTCCTATGTTTCATCAACATCTCTCACCTCAGCGGATACTGGGTAGGTCTGGCCGATCGCACCCTTGAGGGTCTTTACATCTGGCAAGACGGGCGAGGCCTGCGGGGTCACAGCGACTGGCCCCCGGGAGGTCCCCATAGCCACCTGGCTCTGCAGGACTGTGTGGCCCTGGTCTGGACACCAGAAGGGGACTCCCAGTGGCAATCACTGCCATGTAACGAGTCACGTGGCTACGTCTGTCAGTATAAAGCTGGAGGTAAGACCCGGATGAGCGTCCGCCATCTTTGTTATGTCTAACATGAGCTGCGATTGGCTCCCTGCATAACGAACTGCTTATGCAGGGGAGTATATATACTATATATACATAAATGTCGTCATCACAAGGGCTGGTTTCACAAGAGATCTAATAGTAACTTGCATATTCTCTGGTTTCACACATGACAACTAGCCGTATTCTTTTCGTGACATACAATATGAAATGCGATTATCGTAACTAATCGCGCATCATATTGTCCGATAGAACAGGCTAGGCTCGGGTAGTATATAGACGAATCGGTTATGGGTTTAGACCTAATCTTCTCTGGAGCCATAGCATCCTTTGGTTTCTCTGTGATATATATATAAATGGTACCTTGACCCAGTGTGTTAAAGTGGCTTAATACAATATGTATATATTATCATATATACTAATATATTGGAATAGTTTCTTTGTAGTAGTTAAGCGCGTTAAGAAATTCAAAATGGTGTCTTTTCATTCCAGATTATGTTCAGCAGGTTCAGGTATTTGCGGCGGGATCTGTACAAGTGGCTCCATCTGGTGGTCCCAGTACCACGCTACAACCGATGACGTCACCTGTATCCATAGCAACACGGGCAGTGACGCACCTCATCCCTGGTGGGTGCCTTTGGAATATAACACATTAAAAGATGGTGGCCATATGCGATATACAACAAAAGACATAACCAGGTAAAGCGAAATGTATTGCCAAAGCTACAATTTTTTTCGCCACAACTTACACCCGCGTGATAGAAGGTCAAACATTGGCATGTTATTTGATATATTATGAGAAAACGAAACGTCTGCCTTGCATATTTTGTGTCTTGCCGTGCTGCCTAACCCGCCGTTATGTGTCTATAGGTGCTTGGTTCAGTCAGAGCGGTGACATCAGCACGTGGCTCGTCGGCTGCGAGGCGCTCCAGCAGCCCGCCCCGATCAGCCTCCAGGTCTACCGCCCGGTTTGCCCCTCTGGGGCCCAGCTTCTACCGCCAGGTGAGCTACGAGCAATTCTATTGGCTATATGGCTGCTACATGAATGTGATTAATAAGGTATACCTCAGCAATTCAACTATATTTTATTGCTAGAAGGGCGTGGGACGATTTTGAATAATTTTTCTTTGAGTTGATAATGCATATATTTGTTTGTTTCAGGTTGCGGCCCAACCCCTCTTCCGTATAGTCTGTGTACTACAAATCCGAGCCACGTGACAGATTGTCCGCTAGACAAGGCGCCCGACTGCGATGTAGGACAGCAATACTGCCCTCTGTCGGAGAGCTGTCGAGACTTGGCCAGGCCGTGTTCGTGTGAGGCCTTACCGCAGACAGCCGCGTGTTTGAGCATCGCCAACATGCTTCTATCCGAGTCTTACTTCGCGAATGACGTCATTGCCAACGATATGCTTCCCGGTTACGAACTTCTGCACCAGGTGACAGTGGAGATTCCACCCGGAAGTGATCAACAGCATTACAGAATATTCCCCGGCAATCACAGCGTGTCTGTTTATGACGTCATCGGATACCAGTATCCGGAAACCCACAGAGCCCTCTGCCAACCGGTAGACTCAGACCCCTGGATGCAGCACGTGGTCGTGGATTTTAACATTACCACGTGGTCGGCGGTGGGCGATATTTACAACATATCCGAAGGCATGGTCACTAACTCCGCTGTCTGCCACCTCATGGCGCTGTCAACGGCCGGGACTTCGATTCAGGCGCCCAGGACTCTGGTGGATCGAACAACACTCCGGATTGGAACCTTCACCTTTACGGCTCACGCCAGGAATGATATCGCTGCGGCAGAATCTCAAGTGGCCATTACAATGCAGAGAGCGGTCAAAGAGTTCTCAATTCACTTTTGGACGTCGGATTCGGGAATATTCCACTCCGTGTCCGCTGAAAAGCCTGGCGGTGTGATACACGTGGAAGCAGAGAGCCGCGTGACGCTCGTCTTGTATATATTACAGGGAACAAACGCCCAGGCCACGTGGTCCCTGACAGATGAGCACGCCTACTTCAGTGAACTCTGTCCAGCCTTGGTGAGCCAGACCCCGATCTGTGGGACAACTGACGGCCTGTTTCAAGTACTGCAGTATACCTTTCCTGTGGGTGATCCCTCGGAAGCCATTGGCGTCAACATATCGGCCTTTAATAACGTGAGTGTAGAGCAACTGGCGTTCTCCGTGATAGCAGTGGAGAAGCTGCGAGGTGACGGCGTTCTGAGCCGCGTCCCGACCGGGGCGATCCTCCCCGGTCAACTCGTGACGTTCACGGCTTCCGTAGAAGGCGACAGCAACGCGTTGTACAACTGGACATTTGCTGATGTCGGCGTAGCGTCTGCTAAGTCAGACCCAACGCTTCGTCTCGTGTTTAATAGCTCCGGGAACTACAGCGTCAAGGTCACGGCGTACAACGTCATCAGCTACGTCGTGGCGTCCACGTATCTCGTGGTTCACTCCCCAGCCAATGTCAGTGACCTTGAACTGCGCGGGCCAGCCGTGGTAACGCCTGGCAGTGCATTCAGCCTCGCTATTACTTTCCGCGTCGCTTCCTGGGCGGCTGTCACTGTAACGATAGACTTCGGTGACGGTGTGGGTGATGTCATCAATAGAAGATTCCCGTATATCGCAGACGACGAGGTTGACGTGATTCTGAATGAGATTCACCCGTATGGAGATGTAGGTAATTACACCGTGACGGTTACCGTGTGCGATGACTTCACGGGTGTCAATATCACGATCGCCACGCACGTGGACGTCCGGAAATCTATCCAATCAGTGGCGATCTTAGGCCTACCCTACGTGGCCACGACGAGAAGGAACGTAACGCTGCAGGCCGCGACTGAGGGAGGCACGGGACCATTTTACTACCTATGGACATTCCAGGGAAGCAATATCACAATCGCAGCGTCTAGTTCCGCTATCAACCACGTGTTCACCACGACGGGGAACTATTTTATCTCAGTACTGGCCACAAATAACATCAGCGACGCCACCGCCGGCCAGCCGCTACAGGTCCAGACGACCATCTCTGACGTCACGCTGGCATCGGATTCACCTACCGTCCTCGGCAATGTGACGTCATTCAACGCAAGTGTGACGTCAGGTAGTCACGTGGAGTATGTTGTTGACTTCCGAGATCTGCACAAAGATAATTACGCGGCATCTCAATGGGTCCATTCCTACCAGAGAACAGGGACATTTAACGTCAGTGTTCTGGCCCGTAATGCTGTCAGCGAACAGACGACTTCGCTTCTCGTTTACGTCATCGACGAAACCAGCATTTATATCGTGTCCATCATTGCGCCATCATGTGTGGCCAGCGTAGAGTCCGCCATGTTTATTGCTGACGTCATCAGCGGGGACCCGAGTGGTCTAACGTACAAGTGGAACTTTGGTGACGGTACTGGTCTTACGGTGAACAGGGTGACGGCTAACATGTCGCATACTTACCTGGATCCACGTAATTATACCATTGAGTTAATCGTGACCAATCGTTACAGAAACACAGCATATATTCAAACCCAGTGCGCTCAGCAAGTTATTGTCATTGACCGCGTGAACACAAACAATCCGTTAGCTCTGCCGACGGGTGGTCAGGTGATCGCCGTGGCCACGATTCTTCTGACGAGTGGCACTGACTACAGCGCCATCTGGCAAATGGATGACGGGTACAGGGCATTTGGTCCATCTCTCGTATTATCGTTTACCGAGCCAGGTCGTTACACAGCTAATGTCACCGTTGCCAACGGTGTCAATTCCGAAACACGAGATCTTACTTTTGAAGTCTTCCACCTCTTGCAAACTTTGGATATCAACAGCACAGCTATACCAGGCGAAGATGCATTACATTGGTTTGCAGCCACAGGAGCCAATTACTCCCTCCGGGCTTCCGTAGTTTTCGAAGCCAACATATCATACATGTGGGAGTCGCAAGGTTCGATCCGTGACGGGTCAACTTTTGAATTCGTGTCCGCGACGGCGGGGGTCTTCGTAGTGGATGTAACAGCCAGCAATCCAGTCAGTGCGGTTGATGCCTCAATTACTGTTTTCACTCAAGACGAGATTACTGGATTGGAGATAAATGGAAACGCTAGTGACGTCACACTGACGTCATCCTACGTAGCCGTGCTCTTTGAAGTTACGATTACTACTGGCACCGACGTGACATACTCGTTCAGTCGTTGTCCAGACAACTGTGAGTTCCCCTTTGATGTTACCGACAAAGTGCTTCAGCGTTTCAACGACGTTGGTAAGTATAACGTCACCGTCACAGCTGAAAATGACGTCAGCATGGCGTCGGCCGTAGCGACCGTCACGGTTATTGGAACGATGGATCACTTACAGATTTTAGTAAATGGGAGTGTAGGCACCGTGGATCTGGCGGTGTACAAGCCGGTCATATTCTCCAGTCAGCCTCAGGGTCTCCACCTCTATCGATGGTCACTTGTTGATGCCTCCAGTCAGGCCGTCGTAGCTATAGACACGCAACCTTCCTGGACTTATACGTTCGCGGAACTAGGGGTATATAACTTGGAACTGGTCGGGGGTAATTCCCGGAATAATGTAACGACAACCGTGGTTTTGCATGTTCTGGAAGAAATTAACTCCCTGGTGTTGTCATCTGACCTCATCGGAGACCGCTTTGGGGCAGTGTCGCAGCCTTACCATTTTCAAATAAGCAAAATGACTGGGACAAACGTGACGTTGCGATGGCGCACGCGCTACGCCCGTGGTCTCCCTAGTAACTGGATCGCTGTTACATCACCTGCCGACAAGTTCGTCCAGCTATTCAATCAGCTAGGAGATGCACAACTGACAGTGGAAGCGGAGAACTCGATCAGTTTAATGACGGCTCAACTTGACATCGTGATCGAGAATACCATAAGGTCATTCTCCATCGATATTCTAGTTCCGCAGCCGCCGTGCGTGGCGCTCCAAGTCCCAGTTTTCTTCCAGGCCCGACATGAGACCTACTGGCCAGTCGACTACAAGTGGCAATTCAGCGACACGCGAAGCCCGTACACGAGCATGGCAACGCTTGCTCACGTTTTTCAGACGCGGGGTTCATACAATGTGACCTTGACCCTGCATAATGACGTCAGCGCGGTGACGTCACAACAAACCGTCCACGTGCAGGAACCGGTTACAGGAGTGCGCTTGAACCCGAAGGAGAAGGCCATCCTTGCTGGCGATGACGTCACCTTCATCGTGACCAAGTTGACCGGAAGTGATGTCCTGTATCTCTGGGATTTTGGCGACGACGGCGGCGATATGCCACTGACGACGGAACCTCGGATGAACCACACGTACCTGGGAGGAGGGCAGTTCAAGGCCCTGGTGACGGCCTATAACAACGTCAGTAGCGATGACGATGGTGGTCGGATCTACGTGACGGAGGCCGTGAGCGGGTTATACACCAGCGGTTGTTGTCAAACGGCGCTGGCTCTCAATGAGGTCAGTCGCCTTGAGGCGCACGCGCGACGCGGCTCGATGTTGTCCTTTAACTGGACGCTGCACGATGGCGTCTCCATGACCTTCAACGGAAACGTCATCGAGTACACCTTCACGGCGCTGGGTAACTACGATCTTGGAGTGACGGCTTACAACTCCCTGGGATACGAGACGCTCTGGCAAGTTGCCTGGGTCCAGGAGAAGCTGAACGCTGTCGGTATACACGTCGACAGTAAGTACGACGACATCTACATCGACGAGGAACTGGAATTCCGGGCTTCCGTTAGCGGCGGCGGCAGAAGTGACGTCACGTACCACTGGTGGCTGACCGGTGGAGCATTCCTCAGGGAACAAGTGGGTCCCAGCGACACATTCGCGATGACTTTTACCCGGATGGGCACGTTTTCTGTATCGGTTATGGCCATAAATAATGTCAGCAACGTCTTCGACGTGGAAGTGGTGGAGGTACGCGGCCTGGAGTGCGACCCTCCGGACTTAATGCTCATTGGCGATATCCACCGCTTCGCCGTACGCTCGGCGCGCGTCAGTCTCGAAGTGGTGAGCGAGAGTTGCGACACGCACGCCATCTCACACCATTGGGACATCTACAGCGGCTCCTGTGACGACCCGAATCTGGGTCCCGCTGACGCCGTCGATCTGCCAAGTTGGGTCGACACCTACACTCGCTACCTCTCTCTGCCGCCGAGAACACTGGACTATGGCAGATATTGCTGCCGCCTGAGCAGCAGTTTCCGGGACATCCCCGGGACCAGCTCGCTGCAGCTCAGCCTGTTCATCCTGCAGTCCGACCTGCGAGCCATCATCCGGGACGGCAGCGAGGTGGTGAAGGGCGTCGGGGCGGATATCCGGTTGGATGGGACGCTGTCCTATGATCCTGACATGGACGACGCCACGTCGGTTGCGGCACTCCGTTATGAATGGACATGTGCGTCTTGGACTGAGGTATGGATAATACCCATTTGTGTGTGCTTTATATTTGTGTTGATGATAAAAGGGTCGCGCAATCATTTTAGGCCATGACGAAATGGCGTGTTTCGTGCGTTACGATTAACTTATGAATAATCTACACAGTGGGAGATTTGTAATATAATATTCCTAATTCGCCCGTGTAGTTAAGCTTACTACTAAATATGTGAAACACATGCTGATCAACTGTCGGCTTCACGCTAAGAAGCTTTACACAGTCTTAAGTAGGACATAACAAGCATGTGTTTGTTTAAAGCGGGTGTCCAACCTAATTTAATCGCGATCTGCACCAAAAGTTTACATCTTAATATTAAATTGGCGAGTGTTAACGCTTCGTTTCGGCCGACTGGTAAGGAGAAAAAAATTCAGGCAAACCTCCCCCAGCAATGTCTAGCAGAGCGCCATTTTGCCGGGAGCAGTGACGCATATTGTGACTATTCATATGGCGCCGCCTTACGTTATAACTTGCGGAGAGAGAGATCAGGGCCGCGATTTACAGATGAACAGCGGCAGTGCCAAGCCGCGCAGTAGATCTTAGCGTTTCATGGAAACGTACCGTCCAAACAAATTGATATACGTCTTGCGACGATTGACTCTGCAACAATGCCATGATTGGAGTTAGAACCGCAGCTAGTTATATTAGCAATTATCACGCACTCTTGTTTTGCTCACACAATAGGCGTAATTTCCGGTTTGAATAAATTAGAGTATCGCCTCCTGATTGGTCAATCCCGGACACGCCTCCAAAATGGACTGCCGCCTGGGTAGGCGGCGAAATCGTGCCTGGCGGTCACTTCTAATTTTTAATGTGAGCTACAGATAGAACGAAAAATTCTATAATTTGGAGGATAGATAATGAGGTATTATAGGAATCGGTAAAGCAGCGTTAGAGGCCAGGCTGGCGGTTCCCTTTAATAAGTGGTTCAGTGAGGTTGAATTTAGATCTTGACGTTTTACGTTTGACGTTTTATGACGTTTTAAAATGACAGTTAAAAATCTTTACTGAAGTGTACAGTATCTGTAGACACGCATGATAATTTTAATGTAGTATGTATATATGTTAAAATGTGTTTTATTTTTGTCTTTTTATCGGGATATGTTTCTGATGGGAGTGTTTCTGTGTTACAATATCGCGTTTTCATTATCACGTCCAACGTATTAGCTTCGGCTTCAGCTTTTGTCATATTTTATATCGCATACTTTTACCGCTACAATGTATTATGCAACCTCTTTACATGACAATAGAGATATTATTATAATTATTATTTATAAATACATGAGTTCTGCCTTGCAGCACGGTCTGGGTACTCTGGGTGATACCCCGGCCACCGTCCCCTGCTTCTCACCCATCAGTGACGCCGTGGTGGTGCTACCGGCGTCCTCCCTGAGGGCCAACCATGTGTACAACATCACGCTCACAGTGGGGGACAGCAGCAGACAGAGCGCCATGGCAGTACAGAAGGTATTTAACGCCGTCATGGCAACCTATGGGTCATCGTAGGATAAGCGCAAAGAAGAGCGAACGTTTCGTAAATGCTGCATTCTATCGTTTAAGTTTTATTTCCTTTTTACTTCTCGTTGTGACATTAGTTGTCCTGATCTTTGTCGCTATCGCTGAAACAAATTGCGGTATCCACTGCTACAAGCTACAAGTTTACCTTGAACAATATGTTGTTTAGTGAACAACCGGCTTTGCATTGTGCCTCTGTTTCCTACATAAAACTTGAATTGTTCGCTTTCTTAAACCAATGATGTGCAGATCATCATTGCCAAGACGCGTGCATTTTGTATATGTTCTTGTTGAAAATAATGGGACCTCCCGTGGTTTATTTCACACATGAATGACCGTCACCGGCGTCAGTACAAAAGAACCCCCAAAAGAGCTCACGCGTATCTTCATCTTGGGCCCTTTCCGTGTACATGGAGGTTATTTGACCCAATGTATCTTTCATGTCCACAATTATGGCATCAAGCGCATGAACTTTGATTTTTTGAATTCATCTTTCGCTCACGGCTTGTTTCCTCATCCCCGCAGTTGGTAACAACGGCATACGAAGTGCCGACAGTCAGCATTGACTGCGTCTCGTGTCGAGAAGACAACCTGTTCACTGTGGGCTGGAGTCAGACGGTGAAGCTTCTCGGCAAGTGTCACAACTGTCCCGGTCTGGACATCCTGTATTACTGGCGTGTGATCCGGGACGATGGCCAGGAACTCGCCCTAGAAGACGTCCGGATCAGTCGCACGGGTCCTCGACAGGTTAATCTGGTGATCCGGAAGGAGGCTCTTCTGGATAAACACGAGTACACCTTCGTTCTGAACGTGAAGGCGCCAGGGTTCCTGGCCCAGGGTCAAGCCGCGCTGCATCTTGGGAAGTCGACACCCCCAAGCCATGGGGCTTGCGTCATTGTAGGACCTGACGTAAGACAGAAATTTAGTTTTCCATTTTCTTTTGATATTTCATTTTATATTATTATCAACGATTTTTGAATGTAGTTTCAAGGATGTAGTCATGGAGTTTTTAAAAAGTAGAACTATCACATGTTTTTGAATTGACGCCTTTGATTCCACGAACACCTTGCTATGTGAGCGAGAATACAGATATGAACCAAATTCATTCAACAGAGCTACGATAAGTCGGATACCGTAGCGTATACTGACGTCACTGCAATGCCATCGAGAATGAATTTCACGTATGAAACAGACACTTTACTTTTCCCATACAGGTGGTGATGGCCCTGAGGGACAAGGTATCCATCACATGTTCGGGCTGGGTTGACCACAGCCTTACCAACTCCCCACTCCAGTACTCCGTGTATGTGAACAACGCCGGAGGAGAGCATTACCCGATCTACACCGGTACCAGGAACCAACTCGAATTCTACCTCTCACCCTTCGAGGCACACGAGGAAGATGTATACCTCTATGTGGAAGTGGCAGACTCCAATAACATCAAGACTCTTGTCGTTGAAAAGTCAGTGAACAATAACGAACAGATGTACATAGTATTTTTGTGTGGGTACACGCATTTAATGTATGTTCTAAAATATAGTTATTTCATTATAAAAATTTGTTTTCCAAAATTATGTATTCAAAAGTCACTTGAGTGATCCTGTATCTAAATATTGTCATTGTCATTCTCGCAATGAAAAACAAAGATGGGCCATGGGGTAGCCCTGAAACATGCCTCTCTGGGCACGCTCGGTAAACCCGAAAAAATCTCTGTCGCTCCGGTTTACCGAGCGTGCCCAGAGAGGCATGTTTCAGGGCTAGGCCATGGGGTACGTGCATATCCAGGATGCATCATATGGCAAAATCCAGTCTGTATTATGTTTAAAGTTAACAAATTTGGTGTAAAGGGGATTATCGTGCTGATTATTCTTTTAGCAGTCTTACCAATACAATACTTTCCTTTCAGAATTATCCGCGTGACGTCATTACAAGCAAATGAAGACGGATCCCGGATGCACCATTTACGAAAAGAAATAAATGACAAAATTGCAATACTCCAGTACAAAAACGATCATAAGGATCTGCTGCAGTACATCATCACGTTATTGCTGCAGCTGAACGGCGAGACTTTGCGAGGTTTGGTCGCGGACGCCGCGGAGAGGACTGACATGCGTGCCGTCATACTGCGCGTCATGAAGGAGGCCGTACAGGCCAAGATTAACACAGTAGATGACGGACAGCGAGTGGCTTACGCCCTGCGGCTTATCACTGTAAGTCGATGTTGGTTGTTGATCGTAACAAAAATATGGACGTCCATTTTGAGAAAAAAACTGATGGTATAGATGCATAGCATGTTTAGTTTTTAACTGAAATGTGAGGCCCATAAATGGAACTTCCTTATAATTCTTATCATATCTGCTTTGTTGTGTAATATTGACATCGCATCATATATGTCCGAAATGAACAAACAACACCTTGATTCAATTATAAATAAAGGGTCTACAACATTTACGTTACCGCTCTTCCTTCCCGGTTATATACGGTAATTTAGTTTTTCTCTCGGGTTGATAGATGTGGTAAACGCATTGGTGGCAACGTGGTCTCGTATTGCATTAATTTACTTCTTTTTTAGAGCTACATAGCGGAATTTCCACAGACTTCGTCCCACTACAAGTCGGTTCTAAACCTGTTAGAGGAGACTTTAACGATGGTGTCGCGCTGGGTGTCTCAGGCTTGGGAGGGCCAAGAGTTCGTACCGGGCTACCTGCTCGCTACGCTCAGCAACCTCATGCGCTCTATGAAGACAGACTACTGGACCCTGGTTGGTGGTGTTTCCACAAGCCTATCCAGCACGTCTGATCGTGATCTCAAGAGTCTCGCCGAGCGCAAGATTCTCATGGAGAACGCCACTCTTATGGCGGACCAGACGATGTCGTTGGTGCTACAGACCCAGGTTGCCATGGAGCACGCTTATCATTTCGAATCGGAGTATGTAGACTTCACTGGTGCGCGTCTCCATAGTAGCGCGTCGCTGGCGCAGTACAGTAACCACGGGAACCGCATCACATACCCGGAAGACCTACTGACGATGCGCTTTGAGAATCAGGAGTTCTTCGACGTGGTCTCCGACATGACGAGCAATCCTTTCCTCTGGGGGGACTTGGGCGACCGAATAAACTCTCGCGTCATCGGGATATTGCTCACGTATCCCAACGGCACGGCGTTCGAGTTTCACGACCTCCCAGAAGACAGCCTGATTGAGATCGCGATTAAAAGAGGACATGACCAGCAAAATCGCCAATTGCAAAACAGAGGTGCTCCTGAAAGATTCAAAAGGGACGCATCTATCGAACTGGATGGCATTATCACCTCCACGAGCCCCGTCGGCTCGACCACCGCAGAACAAATTCCCACAACAGTTCCGCCGGGGAATTCCTTGACCCTAAACAGAGATGAGTTGACGGACGTGCCCGTGGTGTTATATCCCGGACAAACCCTCAGCACGTATGTTACAATACCAGTCGCTCTGGCGTCGGCTCGCGTCGGCTTCACCATGTCCAGCCAAATTGCGAGGTCTAATAATGAATCCGAGGAGTATCGAGAGGTGTCCACGCCTAGAGTCACCTCAAACAAGTACGTGGTGACCGCTTACTTCGCCGCTGACTACGTCCCGCATCGGTTCCGCCACGATTACGCCGCTAACCTTACTTTTGACAATGACAGCACGGGAACTGGGCAGAACTACACAGTCATGGTGCCGTATGGGTATGTTCTTTACTTATTCACAAGTTTACATGGTATGTTTAGTACGACTTGGATCATCATACTAATGTTGTAGACTTGCTTAATGAGGAGCAGTGATTAAAGTATAATAAGACGAATCTAAAGTCAATATAAATGTTCTATCATATTACGTTAAAGCGGGTGTCCAACCTAATTTAATCGCGATCTGCACCGAAAGTTTACATCTTAAAGTTAAATTGGCGAGTGTTAACGCTTCGTTTCGGCCGACTGGTAAGGAGAAAAAATTAAGGCAACCCGCCCCCAGCAATGTCAAGCAGAGCGCCATTTTGCCGGGAGCAGTGACGCGTATTGTGACTATTCATGTGGCACCGCCTTCAGTTATCACTCGCGGAGAGAGAGATCAGGGCCGCGATTTACATTACAGCGGCAGTTCCAAGCCGCGCAGTAGAACATGATCTGTTTGATCATAGTGTTTTATGGAAATGTACCATCCAAACAAATTGATATAAGTCTTGCGACGATTGACTCCGCAACAATGCCATGATTGGAGTTAGAATCGCAGCTCTTTATATTAGCAATGATCACGCGCTCTTGAATTGTTCACACAATAGGCGCAATTTCCGGTTTGAATAAATTAGAGTATCGCCTCCTGATTGGTCAATCGCGGACACACCTCCAAAAAGGGCTGCCGCCTGGGTGGGCGGCGAAATCCTGCCCGGCGGTCATTTCTAAATTGTATAGTGAGCTATAGATATCTAGGACGAAAAGTTCTGTAATTTGGAGGGTAAACAATTGGGTATTATATGAATCGGTAAAGCAGCGTTAGAGGCCAGGCTGGCGGTTCCCTTTCAGCCAACTTCACATTTCGCCGACGGTCAATTAGCATTAGCCACTGACATTAGATCATTAGTTATCGGATTCCTCTCTCGCAAAGTCAAATGAAATCAAAGCATCGCGTATTCTTTATACACACCACAGCATACTTACAACCGGAAGTAAGAAAAGTTCTCTATCGCTGACGAACGCCAGCCCCGACGTGACCGTGCACGTCACCCTGGGCGTATTCCATTCCACCTGCAAGTACTTCCACGTCGGCGCCGTGACGTGGCGCGAGGACGGCTGCACTGTCGGCAACGCCAGCACCTCTGATGTCACTGTCTGTCTCTGCAACCACCTGTCATACTTCAGCGCCGCAGTGGCGCTGTCGCCAACTGACCTTGACTTCCAAGATTTGCTGGTCAGCACCTGTGTAATTTTCTCTTTACGTGATAATGTATAATATTGATTGATTAAATTCGTCTTCCTGTATTGTTCATCTCTTGATTCTGCACCGCGCGTATTATGGCTATTTTCTCTGCTCAAATTCTATCATAGAACCCGCAAACTGACATCGATATTAATATGTTTTTACGACAGCAAATGGACTTCAGTTACAACCCGGTAGTGATTGCCACAGTAGGTGTCCTCGCTGGCCTATTCCTTGTGGGACTGCTCGTCGCGCGCCGCTGGGACCAACACGACAAACGCCGCCTTGCGAGTATTCCGCTGTGTGGTAAAGACGGCCCCTTCCTGTATGAAGTCACCGTGGTGACAGGGCGTCGACCAGGGGCAGGTCAGTCAGCGTCCACCGATACGACTGATGGATTGAACAAGTTAGATCCTTGTGCATGAAAAGGCGGCGTGATAGGGTTCACATGTTTCCCTTGCTCAATTACTTGCAATTATTACTTTTAGGGGCATTCGTAACAAAGGCCTGATTGGTTTCACATAGTCGTCAGAAATGTTCAGTTATTTACCAATAGCAGTTTGATAACATATATCAATGAACTGTTCCAATGATCAGCGCTAAAGCAGTGTAGATTTGGCTGATCGCAAGGCAAGAATTATAATAACATGGTCACTGTTATAGTTAAAATGGCTATTTTCAGAATATTTTGAGAAATCCCATTTGGCCTGTCTAATGCGCCTACCACCTTCCAGTGCCTCGTCATTATCTACAACAATATGCGAAGGTTTATTCACAATTAATGATTAGATGCATATTATTTCAAACCAGTCTTGGGGGAAACACGCATAGCTCAATCCTTATTCCTCATTCGTAAAGTGATACCCTCAATAGTAGATGGATAATGGGTGGATAGGCATTTTATGGCACTGACAATATACAGGTGATAATAAGAATAGTGACACTACCATAGTAAGACAGTGCAGCCGTCCTCGCGCCACGTCACGGCGCCGACGGGGCAGTATATGCAGGTAGAGTGGATGACGCCAACGATGACGTCAATAGGGATATAATAAATGCATTTCTTTCAGGCACCAGTGCCCATGTCAGCATGACGATCGAGGGACTCCTGGCAAAGAGTGGAGCCCGACACTTGTTCAAAGCGGGAGCCTTCAAACGCGACTCTAGCGACGTCATGCTCGTTGCCACGGAGACGTATCTAGGTGACATCGCTAAGGTTGAAGTTTGGCATGACAACGCCGGGCTAAGCCCTTCGTGGTATTTGTCCCGTGTCGTCATACGCGACCTGCAAACACACCGGAAGTACTACTTTATCGCTGATCGATGGCTGTCCTTGCTACACAAAGATGGATCTATCCACGAGTCGCTATGCGCCGCAGGTAAATAACGAATCAACGACGTATTATTTTATGTCAACTCCAACAATGCAAAATATCCGTGTTGAATTGAGGAAGATATTGTATTTATTTTAAATTCACTACATTTCTTGTACATGTACTATCAGGTGATAGCCAACGTGGGACCAATATATTATTGCACATGTCTCAACATGAAAGATTACAGTCTAGGCCGGCCATTTGATAATTTAATGTCAACTATACCTTTATAGGCCTAAACATTTGACTCCCAGGCGTGCTAGCTGGCAACCATGATTATATACTACACCCCGCTTGTTTTCCACACCCACAGCTCCCGAGGAACTCCGTGCCTTCCGCACCGTATTCCGCGCCCAGCTGTCTCGTGGCTTCTCGGACCACCACGTGTGGGTCTCCACCGTGGACCGCCCGGCCCGCCACCCCTACACGCGCGTTCAACGGGTCACCGCCTGCGCCACGTTTGTCTTCCTCTACCTCTTTCTCAATGCCATGTGGTTCGGGCTTCTCCGGGGGGCGCCGTCCGAGTACGAGACGTTGACGGGACGAAGCTCCTTCTCCTGGCTGGACCTGCTGGTCGGGTTCATGGCTTCCCTGACGTTGTTTCCGGTGACCTTGGTCGTCACGGCGATGTTTCGTCGCAGTCGGGCGAAGGTGAGTCATCATCAGCACGTCAGGTGGGGATCCGCGATTAGCTTTCTGTGAAATGTGTTTTTAGGTGTCATTTGTTGCAACTGAAGGCCAAACTGGGGCCACGTAATCTCCCTGGGGAAGGAAATGGGCATGGTGACTCAACAGGTTGAGAAATATTTTATGCTTGTCACCTATTTAAGACCGTGATCCTTGATAATATCATCGTCACAATTTTGATCCATACATTAGTTGTGACTGCTGTGTGTATTATAACAGACTGGCTTGGTGTACTGTTATAGGCTGGTTCCGTCGCCCAGATGCGCCCCCAGGCTGACCAGACAGTGGAGATGGATGCCTTGGTGAACATCAGCTCTAGAGAGAGCAGCGCCCACATGCGGCAGTCACGCTTACTACACGGCGAAGACACTGCTGAATCTGTCTTTGTAAGTACAGTAATCTACCATGGGAGGAAGAGAGGCAATCTTGACTGGACAAGCCCCATTTTTACATCCAAAACCCGCTCGCAAGGGACGTTTCATCTCGAAAATCCTCTCGAAAGGGGCGTTTTTTCGCCAAAATCCGCTCGGAAGGGTTTATTTTCTGTTGACCTCTATATCGCAGTTCTATGCTGACCCGATCTTCTTTCACGGCCAAACCGCTCGAGTCCCCCGACGCCTTAAAGCGAGGTTTGTATATCTTCTTTCTGTATTCATTCAGATGCATCCGGGCAGACTCCACCGGACGGCTCCATTGAGGGCAGGAGTCGGCGACCACCCGGCGGGCCTCCTGTCACGTGACTTGTCCGACGTCGGAAGTGTGGCCACCACGTCGTCCAGGGATGATGCCAGTCGAACCGTAAGATTTGGGATGGCGTACGTGGGAAGGTGGAAAGGTGGGGGGGGGGCGCTCTAGGGAAGGTTATGATGAAGCATGAACAGTACCACGACGTCTTATGCTGGCGACTCGAAAAGCATAGGTGCCTCCTAATTGAATACGGGTGTAATTTAACGTACAATGTGTTCTCGATTTGAACGAGTATTATATATACTCTTCGTGGCACAATACATTATAACTCGATAAATATGTTCTTGCACCTTCTAACATTCGCAAAGTCAAATGAGTGATTTTACTGATGCATAACTGGCTGCTGTTTGCCATGTCTCAGGCGCCCCAGGCCTGGTGGTCCTATGAGGGCATCCTGGCCTGGCCCGAGCAGCTGCCAGGGTACGGGGACAGTGACTCGCGGCAGACCAGTGCCTCCTCCTTCTCCCCGCATCATCGCCCTTCACTGGTCAGGAGTCGTCGTCAAGGAAAGGTAGCCTAACCATAACAATTTGTATATGTTGCGTTATGTCGACCGTGTTATTACTAAGGCTTGTGAGAAATATTTATATTTGGTTTGTGGGTGTTTATGTGTTGATTCTACTGTTATTTAAGGTTACTGTCATCTTATTATCTGTTTCAGGATAGCATGCAAGATATCCAAGCGCGGGCCAGGTATATACGTCATCAAATACTTTACCAAAGTTTACCAATCAAATTGTTTATAATATGTTCACGAACACATGCGTTCGCGCATCGATGCATAATACGTTTGTGTACATTATATTATATAAAAGACCATTTGGAATGTTGATGAACCAAAATTGATGAACTAAAACTGAGCCTCAAACCCGTAGCGTAGTTGCATCATGCATCATCTGGATTTATTGAGACATGGAACGTCATTTATTGAGACATGGATTTATTTCCCACTACCAGGAGGCGCTCGCTCTCCCGGAGAATGAGCATTACGGACAGTATTGGCGATATTCTGGAGGATTTGGAAGACAAGGACCCTTGGGAGACTTCAGACACGGCATCCGCGTCTACGTCTACCAAGGAAACATGCATCTCGGGGAAAGACTCGCTCTCAGACTGTTCGTCGTCAAAGTCCAAGCCCACGAAGTCGTTCAGTATAAACGGAGCAACGGGAAAGACAACAGCGAAGAAATCCATTACGCGTGCGAAAGGAAGTGACATTGACGTCCCTACTGCGAAGACCGGGACAATTACCCAAACGAAGAGTGTTGCTAGGCAACGAGATGAAGACGCCGCTGCGCCGCGAGAAGCTACCCTGGATGAATTACTCGCCGAGTTCGAATCGGACCAGCTGTTACAAGGACCGATCAGCGAAGCCATAGGCCACAGATCTGAGCGCAGGTATGTACACCACACCACAAAACAACACTTAATTATGTCACGTAGACTTCCATCATATATGGCAAATTGTAGTTTCATCGCGTGTGTGCATGGCCTTCGGCCAGCCGTTGTAATATCAACGCGTCATATAATGAATGATATATGCCTTAGATTCACTTATCGATTTGCATGCATGGCAAATGAACTACTGCCCAGTTAACAAAATAACGTTCGTAAAGCGTTAGGCGAACGTTTGCCCAGAGCTCGGAGAACGTTCCTAGGACGTTATTTAGAAAGTGTTCCTGGTGAGATGTGAAATCTACGGTTATGTTTATTGTTCTTATAAACTTCAACGAACATTCCTATAAAGTTTTCGGATGGATCTTGTAACTCTGAAATTGTTCAACCTTCCTATAACGTTTTGAGAAGGTTACATCTTAAGCCTAAAACGTTGTCCGTCGTTGCCAGAACGTTTTCGGAAGGTTACATATATGGTAACCCTAAACTTATTTAACGTTCCAGCGGGAACGATGTTTTGGCTGGGTGTACACGTTTGCATGTTTTGCCCTTCACCTATTTTCACAGTGCACTCATTGGGGATGGCGACATGTTGTCAACACGGTCACCTTTCCACCTTTTTCAATATATATACACCCTAGACCATGCACTTTCCAGATCACGTACTTCCAGTTCGTCAAGCGAACAATCGACTTCGGTTAGTTCCACACCGCAGCACGGTGGTATGTCACGTGACCGCCGGCGT
Source organism: Arenicola marina (assembly GCA_964019135.1). Lineage (NCBI taxonomy): Eukaryota > Metazoa > Annelida > Polychaeta > Arenicolidae > Arenicola > Arenicola marina. The sequence continues at coordinate 36,963,981 of OZ025251.1, read as the reverse complement.
TCTGTGATCTCGACACTGGTTCCCGTTTATCCGATGTTACGGGATCAAACATGGAGCACCGTCTCTGGGTGGACCGGTGAGTCCGGTGGATTAGGTTCCAATGTCAGTTTTGAATCAAATATTCGCTTTCGCGTGTGTTAAAAGACTACTGTTTGAGTCTACTCGAGACTGAGCGGAAAAAACTGATATATGGCAGATACATCAACCTAACACATCGTAAGGCTAAGATTTACTCACCACGATATATATGTTCGCTTGGCTCATTTTATTGTAGGAATATGCATATACCACTCAGATGGATAAGGCGTATGCACACGGCATGTCAATTACGCTGGCTTCAATATGTATACCGCGCTGTGCGATTCACATTCACTTCATTGCCCACAACATAATATCATAACAGTTTTGACACGAACCTCATTGTCTAAGAGAAAAGCATTTAGGCTACATTGTTTAAATATCTCGACCAACAGTTCGTCTATCAATCCTCAGATGGCGCCATTTCGCTGTCCGCCCCGCCTGCCGCATGTTCGCGTGGCCGTCGGTGCCTGCTGCCCACGTGGTGGTGCATGTATGTGGCCTACGTACTGTGTGTCCTGCTGTCCTCCATGGCTATCATCTTGACCTTGATCTACGGTCACACCTTCGGCCCTGACCTGGCCCTGCGCTGGCTGGTGGCCTGCCTCATCAGCCTGACGCTGTCGGCCTTCCTGTTTGAACCTATCAAGGTTAGTTGGTATTATAGTTATATTCTAATCGGCGTGTTTCTTATATTACGGAACGTGCGAGAATAATGGAGGATGTTCGCTTGTTTTCTTGTCATTGCTGAATTCCGTATACCCGTAACCCTATATCCAATTCGAGCCACTCGAAGTCACCCATGCGTGGAGGACAGACTCCATACGTATGGAATATACCTTCACCCGATAGCATCTCTGCTGCTATAACCTTTCTGCTGCATTCGGCACCAAATTGAAAGTAACGATAATTTAACATTCGATTCGACCTATTTTATGTTGATGCTCTACCTTCAGTAATCTGCCTAATATTAGCAAAGTTCGTCCTCTGTAGCAATTACCTATAGTATGTACGAGTGTCAATTCTCCAGCTAGGGTTAGGGTTAGGAGCTGTTATTGAACAATGCTTCTCATATGTTCCAGATTGTCGTCATTGCCTTGTTTATCGCCACTGTGAAGAAAACGTTGGAGGAAGAAATCACTCATGTAGAGGAATTCCAACCCACTTTGGATACAGATGACAAATACAAAGTATGCAGTTTACGAATTACGAATCTTTTCCTTGAACGTAATAGCAATATTTGTATTTTTTTACATGTAAATGGACCAGAAATTTGCCACTGAATTTCGCCTGCTTAGTCAACCCAAGAATGATGAATGATATACTGTGTTCGTAACCATTCTTTGTCAGGGCGTACGACCCAAGCCGTTGGCGGGCTACGCCCTCCAGAGTGCCAGGGAGGAGGCAGCCAAGCTCCGCCGTCTGCGCGTCATCATACGTCAAGCCTGTGCCTACCTGCTCATCATCGTGATCGTCATGATGACGTGTTATGGTTACCATGACGATAAGGCGTTTCTCACGTACCAGCATATGCGTGACGTGTTCATCGAGGCACCAAATTCGAATACCAACATTAGCTTTCATGGAATACGCAAGTAAGGAAGCAATACATTGATTTTAATCATCTTCATTTATTAGTTTGGGGACGAATTGTTATTTTAAATTTCAAATGGCGGTTGCACAGTTTGAGTTTATCTTGAACGGCGGGGAGGGGAGGGGGGGGGTGATGTTAAAAGTGAAAGCGATCGTAGCTATCGTTGGTTTTCCGGCCCTCGTATACTGCTTAGGAAAATCAGTGAATTACAATCAAAATATATACGGGAACTGAGTTGATGTGAACGAAATAACGCTGTAACTTTCAACCATTTCTTTCACAATGGATTGAATAGAAGATTCTAACGTTTTGTTTCAAGCGTCTCCGACATATGGGATTGGCTTTTGAATACCGCGGCTCCCGGACTTCATCGAGATCATACGGATGTGGCAGAGACGTCAGGCTTCCTGATGGGTGTAGCCAGACTGCGACAGCTCCGTAGCACACAGAGTGAGAGGGGGTTCGCTTATCATCGTCGTAGTCGTTTCATAGTAAGATCGGGGCATATAGAGGCGGATCGACGATGATGACAACGGTCGAATTTTTGTGGGATGAGGGCTCGAAACAAAGTTGACGGAGACGTGGAGAGTGGCAGGGGGGGGGGCGGCGGGGCGCTCTATCGGTCCTTCCACAAGGGAAGAGGTGTCTGGATCCACTTGATCATTCCAAATCCCCCCACCCCCCCCCCCCCCACCACCACATATTTCCGCCAGTGGCCTACTGCACCATAATTTATACTAACCTTTATGATAATTATGGAATAAACATATCTATTTTTAGATATTTCATTAATTTCTCGCGGTACATGTTGGATTGAAGTAATCACGGTATATTATGAACAATTGTTGGAATAATTTGCATTTGTATCCAGGGCTGTCACATGCACAACACAATGTCTAGATGAAGAGTTGTCTCGCTGGCGTTCCTGTTACCGCTATTTCACTGACCTTATTCAATGGCGTGTAATATGTGGTCGCAAGATAAAGATCCCATGTCCTTCTTCGCAAAGAGAACAAGGTTACCTCCGAGGACATGGCTCCACTCTCCCTTTCTTCTCCCATTGACGCGATATGACCAAAAGTGGTTAAAGCGTCTTCAATATACAACCAACCAACCTTATTCAATGACCCTATATATATTCTATGCGTTTTTTATTGGTTTCAATAAATGTGTTAAACTGTTATTAACTGATACGAGTACTATATGCATTGATGATTTCAGTCACGTGTTCTTCCCATGACGCCTTTCAACGTATGTCTGCTGACCACGTGACGGGCATAGGTTGCCATGGCGACCCGGACTGGCGCGCCGATCAGTCTTCCTATGACGCGGGGTGGGTTGAAGCTACCAACGGAACTTGGATTCACAGCTCCGTGGGACTTCCTGGCAGGTAAGTGAAAACATATGTATGATGGTTCCTCTGTCTGAATAGGGGTCTGGAAAGGGTAAATGGCGACACGCGACGTATGCAGTCTTGACAAATCGACATTCGATATTGACCCCCAAATTCCGACACTGAAGGTCTGAAAAAGCGACATCGACACAGGTTTTTAAAGAAAACGCACTGAACTTAGCCAACAATGGCGACACGGAAAGGGGTGGAAAATCGCACAGATGATTATTTTTAAAAAATCGACACTGGACACCCCTTCCAGACCCCTCTAGATGCACGATATCAAACTCATTATTGAAGTAAGGCCAGACATTAGTCAAGCGTCAGCCTTGCAGACAAAATCGTTAGCGCATTTCATAAGGCATCCCGACCTTCAGTGTATCGTTGTTTTAGCATCGGCCTTCTCGCCGCCTAGTATTATAAAAGTTAATACTGCTGTTGGTTGCAGTTCGCCGTTTATCACTGATGTTGATGAGTACTATTCTGGTGGATACGTTGTACCATTGGGGAGCAGCCTGCAGGAAACCGTAGATGTGATACAGGGCCTAATTGCTGCAAACTGGATCGACAGAGGGTAAGCTTTCAAGAAAGTTTTATAATGCGGAAGGTCGCTTTAAAATGCGAACAAAAATAAACAATATTAGATGCTACAAAAAACGTGTCGGGTTATAATTGAGTATAGTAAACTAATCATCTAATTAAAATGTAAACTCTTTAATTTCACTCTTTCTTGTAACGAGCTTGACAACACGCACTATAGTGCACAGATACAAATCTTAATTTCAACAAAATTGTCCTTTATATTGTGATCAAATTGGATGATACTTTGTCTTGTCCTCTGCAGCTCCCGTGCCGTATTCCTGGAGTGGGTCTCCTATTACAGTAACGTCCACCTCTACGCGGTGGCGAGCCTCGTACTCGAAATCCCCGTATCAGGTACGTATGATTGGGGTTGGGGTTGAATTAAAATGACGGTTGTTTATGCACTTCATTCCGCTAAACTGATAGATCCACTCGTAGTGTGAACCCTTCACTGTGCAATATATATGATGTCTTCTTCATATTTCCGCCAGGTGGCGTGCTCAGCAGTGAGTCGGTCTACGTGAGCCGCTTTTTGCAGCCTTCACCCGATAGCGGGCTGGACGCCATGCTGTTGCTACAGGTTTGTTACGCCACAGCGGCCTATGCGCCGGTTTACACCCAAGGTCATGGCTTGCAAACGCATGACAGGCCACCCGTTATGCTTCGTTTGTTTGCTATGTCGTATATTGCATAATTCTAAATTAATGATATTTTGTTATTGATAGATAGATGGCAGATTGCTTTTGCGGAATGATATTCATAAAATTGGCTAGGCCTTTAAAAATTTGATGGAAAATCGCTTTGGTTGGTTACGTTTCAGACACTTGATTGAAAGGGGTATCTTAATAAGATTTGTTTTTAATTGGGTGCCCAGGTCTTGATATCTATCGGCGCTATATATCTCGTGGTTCACGTCATCCTGTCTGTGGCCGAGGAGAAGAAATGCTACTTCCGATCTGGCTGGAACTGGTTGGAAATGGCGGTCACGATTCTCGCGCTGTGCTCCACGTGTCTTTACATCGCGGGCGTCATCAACGCGTCGTCTGCTCTCGCCTATTCCGCCACTCATCGGCGGGAATACACCAATATGAGGGACGCGGGGCTCCTAGACTACTCCTGGCAGTGCGTCAACGCCGTCTTGCTATTCCTGCTCATGATCCTGGTGAGTGTCTCGTTTCGACACTCACTGCTGACGAGTTAACGGATACAATAAACACTCTCTATATCAATAGGCGCCTGGACAGTTCTGCACTCGTCGATCAATTTAGGTCGGGCACAGGTTGTGCTATGCTAAAATCGGGATTGGAAAATGCTTATCGCATTAGGTGCGATCAGGTATTTTTTACTGTAAAGTTGTTGCATCGGCATATGTATAATCATCATTGTATTATAAGTTCATGATCAGTCAGTGTAGGAGTGGTTCGACTATCTATTATTTAATCTAATGAAACTTATACTGATGTTTAAATGAAACTTTTATCTGATCTCATGTTAACAATTTATTTCGTACTATAGGCTGTCCTCCAGCCAAGGTACATAAACAAAAAACAAAAACACAGTCATCTCATGTTATCATCGCGATGTTCAATTATCACGAGAAGCATTATGTTTCAAAATGTGAATGGAAACACTCTGTGTTTCGGCCGCCAGGTGTCGCGGCAGGTGCGCTTCATTCGCGGCCTGTCCATTGCGAGCACCGCGTTGCACAAGACGTCCCCCGCCATCATGGCGTGCGCACTGATAATGGCCATCATACTCGTGGCGTATTCGTCCCTGGGATTCCTGGTAAGTGGCGCCCGATGGCTTGTCTGTCAGCCAACAATATTGTAACTCAAACTTACTTTCTCTGCGTGTTCTTTTAAAGTTGATTTTCTCGTAGCTTCTCTCGACCATGGTTAACTTTTAACTTTCGTGAGCGGTTGTTATTCCATGCTAAATGTTCTTTCCAGGCACATCTTATCCTTTAACTTCGAAAGCGTATTTCTTTTAGCAATCTGATGCATTCCATTACCATTACACTATTTTCTGCACTAAATACCTTATGCTCTTCCTTACGCGTGGACGGAATAGATCTGATCAATTTATAATTATTGTTATTATGTTTTCAGTGGTACGGTCAAAGCGTTTACTCGTTCCGCGGCGTGGGTCAGGCCATCGGGGGTCTGTGCGCCCTCCTGAGGGGCACGGGGGGCCCTACCCTGGATGCCATGTGGGACGTCAATCGCAGCTTCACCACCGTCTTTGTCCTTACTTTAATGGCCTTGACCTTGACCCTGGTAAGCGGCCTCTTATTGGCCGCCTTGGTCAGTGAGTTCAAGGTCACCAAGTCTGCGCGGCGTTACTGCAGCACATTGGACATGCAGGACTATGAGATGGTGGACTTCATGATGAAGCGATTCAAGAGATTGATTGGTGTTAGCAAAGAGAAGCCGGTGAGGAACATTGCTAATGCCCCAACATTGCTAATGCCCAATGTCCAAACATCGCTAATGTCCCAATGTCCCAACATTGCTGATGCCCAATGTCCCAACATCGCTAATGTCCCAACATTGCTAATGTCCCAATGTCCCAACATTGCTAATGTCCCAATGTCCCAACATTGCTAATGTCCCAATGTCCCAACCATGCTAATGTCCCAACATTGCTAATGTCCCAATGCTAATGTCTCAATAATGCTAATGTCCCAATGTCCTAACATTGCTAACGTCCCAAATCAAATCAGAGGTGCAGTTCCTTAACTAGGAAAGCAATACAACTTTCATGACGGATCTCATTGCAATGCACATACATTGAAATACTGAAATATCACACATGCGTGGTTTGTTTCGCTGACAACAGGCGTTCCGGACAGTGAAGTTCCAGGGCGTCTCCTCGCTCTCCGAGAGAAGCACCTCGTCCTGCCGCACGGCAGGTCAGCCCTCCAGCAGCGGCGGGTCGGACACCATCGACCTGGACCTTCTGGACGGAGTTTCGTACCTGGAGTCACTGATGGACAGAGCCGTATCCACCTGGGACCGGATGTTGGATCGGCTTGACAAGGTTTGGGATATCATAAAGTAGTGTGGCTGTTAAATTCGTTATTAGCTATGACATTTGTTGTACAATTGAGCTAAGTGGACAATCGTGAAATTACTTGTGCTGAATTGTCTTTACAATCTGGTATTCATAACATTTAATGAATACAAATATAGGCCTGCTTGTGTTTCTAATTTTTCCCTTGTAAACTATGTTTACTGATATCAATGCTTCTCGTTATTCATATTAACCCACAGGTGGAACTCTTAGACCTACAAGAGCAGGAACTCGAGGCGCAGTTAGAGAGAATCTACACCACTCCAAGCACATCTCTCGGACCTACTGCAATAAATCGCGACAGCACAATCCAGAAAAGACCACCCAAGGCGCCACTTTCCTCCTCTAAACTCGCACCGGGGACAACCCTGAAGCCAAACTCTAAGGGGAAGGCAAGGATTAATCGAGGTCAAGAGATTACGGCGACGGTTACGGGACCTTCCAAGGAAGACGGGACTCTTGTAAGCAAACGGTCGCACTCGGCGGGTACCCCGGTCATACACCGACCGCCACCAGGACCCTCACTGGGGGGCGTGAAGCCCAAGAGCCCGTCTCCCCCGCCTGCAGCCGTTTCTGTGCCGCCGCCTCGCAGACGACTCTCGGCTAGTGACCAGTGGCAGAAGCTGCCCCGGGGGGACAGGGTACGGGCCACCCCTACACTGGAGACCCCCAAGGCAGCTTGGGCGGCCGGGGACATCGAGTAGAGGTAGAACCCCGTCACGGCGCGGCAGCCTACATATGATTATAATAGTGTTAGCTTACAGCCACCGGAGTCTTCATCACTACTACTCGCATTGATACGGGGCATTGTTTTTTTCGCTTGTCAATGAATAATTGTTGCAGCCAACCCGTTGCAGTTGGTTTCTGCAATTAGTCCACTATTTGTACAACAAATCTTCCACATTAGTCACTAATTGGCATCCAGCGCGGCTTCTTCCCAAATGATTGCTCATGTCCTGACCTGGATGCTTTTGTTTTCATTTATGCAGCTTATCCTACAGCTAATATAATAGTCTTCAGTGCCGAGATTTCACAGTCGGAATCGGAGCACTGTGCCGTCTTGTGCCATATCGAAGACGGCCCTAGCGGGTCCAGATCTTTAGCGCCCTGTAAGAAAACCACCTGAATGTCAAGTTTATGTGTGTCTGACGAAGGCTAACAGTAGAGTGGCTGGAATATTCGTTTGCGAACGACTATATATACACGGGGTACATGGGGTACCCGCAGTGCCTAGGTTAATTCATGTGATAGACATCTCTGTCAAACTTGACGGCAGAACGGTGCTAGTCAGTTAGATTATTAGAAATTACTAAGTGGTCAGTTATTATATAATTTCTTAGAATTACCATCTCTTAAATTGAGATGTTCATGTTATAAGACTGATTAGCGTTACTACACTTGCGTCAGATGTCAGAAGACTATTATTAAATTTCAGTCAGACGTACATCCTTAATATGAATTGTTGGTCATATTTAAGGATACCTTGCCTGCCATATACCGAACTCGTTACTTGTTTATATAGCTTATTGTTACGATTACGTAATTAAGTGATAGCACTCGGTCGTCAGCTCGTATGTATTTGACCGGGCCAAATGAACCAATCACGTCGTGATTATGTATGCACTGAGACAAAATCTAGATGCACAGACACGTCTCGTATTATTTCGCTTGTCTGTTGTATCTGTGTTTTTTATTTGCTAAAGTTAATTTCCGTTTATTTTCAAAACAAATAAGGACAAAAAACGTGATTTACGTTATTTTCATCTTTGAGTTAACCATTTAATAACAAAGGCAGCAAAACGTGGCTTATTGATATGTACAATCAGGGTAAGCATTGTACGAATGTCCTATCTCCGTCCACCACTCTTTTTACATCGTTTTCGCCAATTAAAGGGGTTTATATAACACAATGTGCCAAATTAACCCAGGCGAACTTGAGCCATGTCATATTATTCTTCTCGTCAATGTCTTATACATGTTACATATGTATGTACCTGCTGTGTCACTTCTCAGTCATATGACAATTTCCCTGTAGGAATGCTTGTTACTATGTATAATATTTATTTATACTCAACCAATGTAAGTAGATCTTAAGGAATTCTCTACAATCAGTGATGTTATAATTTATTTGTGAAAAAAAAAGTTCTTATTATAAACTGAATGCTATATATCATGTGGTATATATGTAAATCAAAAGTAAATCAGAAGAAGCAATGTAATGGCGTTTAAACTAATTTTAAGCACACGGACATCTAGCGATCCACTGAGTCACATCCGCGGTATACAAGCCACAGGCCACCTTGGCTGCCGCTTGCTGATATGAAATGAAATGGTAAATCCTCGTGTTCCATACCTGGGCGTTCTCTTGAAACACGGGATGGATCACGTAATGGTCCAGGTCTTCCATGTTTTGAGCCCAAGAAATAGATTGTTTTAGTAAATGGTAGGCGTGAGTCATACGTGAGCTATACTAAAAGAATGGGTTGCCACAACATGAAAGAACGACCCACATAAGTAGTTTTCGAATATATCTCTAAGCATAAACAGTGATAATAATCGGTAAAAAATTTCCAAATTTGTAATATTGAAGTTTTATACTGATTAATTACCTAATTAATATTTAAGTTCCTTGAACATTTTGCCCTAATATCTTGTTATACAAGTCTTGTTGTTCATATCTTTGCAAGTAATCGTTTATACTCTGATATGCTTCCAAAGGAAACCTCGATGTCTATAAGTTGTCTTAATTAGGTTGAGCGTCGCTCCCGTCAGTGATATACATAAGCTTTCTGCAAAGTAATTTAATTTAAGTCTCATTGTAATATAAAATTAGGTGCATATAGAATAATACTTGCATACAAACCAGTGATTTATTTGAAATGTGTCTAGTCCACAGGAAGATGAAAGTATGCAGATTATATCTCGGTGATTTTACATAATAACTTTTAGAAGAAAACCGGTTTGCAAGGTTTTGAATGCTAGTGAATCTACGGAAATTTGAATTCACGAAATGTGAGTTGGTGCTTATAAATGAGCAGTGAAGTACTGTTGCCATAGTGAAGAGGAAATGAATGGTGCTCGTATTGCGCCTCCTTCCGTAAGTGAACAAATCTGTGATAAACATTTCGTATTGCATTTTCTAGTAAGCTTATATAATCTGCTTTAACAGATACAGATTCGTGTGGAAGCCGCACAGTACTGCAGGCATTTGTTACTTAGATGGTTGAATGTCTTTCGTTGGTTTGCGGTTTACGGATATGCATTTCAACAAGTTTCCCTGTTTAACAGTCAATAGATAACGACACATAAACTTTCAATTTTAATTTTGTGATCAATCGGTTTCGGAGTGTCAGTGATGACGTCACATCCGCACTCCATCTCTCTCCCCTCTCCCTCGCAACAGGGGTATCATACGACGCTAACTAGCGATTCGTGCGCGGGAAAGCACAGTTCGACTTTGGGTAAACCATGCAAATCTGACTGGATACCGCCTTCAACACAATCTGCAGCGTCTGTTCATACCAATACATGTTCTTTAGCTGCTTCCAATAAACTGATTGCAGCCATGTGTTGTTGTGATTTCATTGAGGTGTGTTTATTTTAACAATTTATCGTTTCTGGTGAAACTCAAGCAGAATTTGTTATCAGTTTGACGCCTGTTTAGGCTCAAGAAAGTACGCAAGATGATGAGCAACGTAATATTTCTAGCATCGATGGTACTGTTCACTTGTAACCACGAGCGCTGCCTGTCGTTGATCAGCCAGAACCTCCGTGAGCGCTCGTGCTTGTAACCGGCTACCGAAATTTCAAATTCCTTGCACATTCATACACAGAAAACTCCGTTACCATGTTTGATGAAAATTTCTGCTGTGTCTGGTGTTTGCACTGTCTATAATGTAAATTCCCAATTTGACATTAAAATATCAACATCGCAAAGCATGATATTGAGTTATAAGTAACATAAATGAGAAACGCATAAGTAAATATGCCTATAGAAATGCAAAACTGGCTTTATTTACAATAAACAGAATAAGAACTTACATAAACTGAAACCGCATCATCTCAAATTCATCGTTTTTTGACGCCAATCGTGACACAAAACCAAGCATTAAACATATATTACATAGAGACAAAACCCCATGATGGTTCCCCCCCTAAAAGTACCTCGGGACAAAACGTGCGACAAACATATACCAATACATTGTCGCCGTGGACAAGGCTCACAAGTTTATAGCCACCATATTGAACAAATAGTTAGCTCCAAAGACACTAATCTCATCAAGCTTCCAATGTCAACATGATGACACGAAATTGCCTTTAATGACGGGATAGAGTTATCCCAGCTATTTCCATGGCGAACACTCATCACCGAGATAACCTTTCGAGACAGAAATATCGATGATAAATTCGGTACTGGAGATTTCATAGTCTTACACCACGAGCTTTCACGACACTGTGCAAATACAGAAATACATTATCATTCGTGTATTAACTTCAAACTAACACAATACAGAATCTCTTTTCAGCCTCCACACCTAGCGGTCATGAACAAGGACAGGAGTTCCTTTCCCAACCGGTCTCAATAGATTGACAATAACAAGTACAAAGAGACTCATCCAACACTAGTTCAGTACTTGTCGCATCAAGTTTGTGACATCAGTTCATGTTGGACGTCGTGCCAATATACCACGTGACATAAACCGTTCAACTCACGTTATATGACCGCCACGTCACGTGATTAAGGGCCGCCTCTACGACGGCATTTAAATCCGCTTACCTCACAATCACGGGATTCCACATCATTTCCACCAGTTTATACAACGGGAATCTGCCTCCGCGACACCACGTGACCACATTGGGTCCCTTCCATACCATGCGACTCGAATCTACCAAAATTTATATCCGTCTTGCGATATCACGTGGCTGGATAACTAGATACCGCAGGTTTCCATTCTGTATCTTGAAATGTCAGTCGTCGAAGACCATGTGATGTCCTTGCTGTTTCTGCGCGTCCAAAATAATCTTTTCAGCTCTCTTGATATTCTGAAAGTAACAAAGTATCTGTACCAGGTGCGATATAAGACGACATTATGAATTATGACACATTGTCACATTATAAAAATAGATTATTATAATTAGAATATTAATTACTACGATATCACAATTATCTTACAGAAGAGAAACACCTAAACAAAACTGATAAGTATCCTTCAGGGTATTAACAATGTCAAACTTTCCGTTGAAAGAATACAAAGACACTTGCGATAGGTTGGTTGGTTATTCAGGACGCTTTAACCACTATTGATCATATCGCGTCAATGGGAGATAGAAGGGAGAGTGGAGCTATGTCCCCGGGGATAACCCCCTACTCTTTACGAAGAAAGACATGAGATCTTTATCCTGCGACCACACAGAAATGGCCACAGTAGGGCTCGAACCAAGCTTCCTATCAAACACTCACTGTGTCCCTGCCCCTCTTTTTGCCCTTCTTCTTACTGGACAGTTTCTCCGTCCTGTCCGCCTGAAGCTTGTTCCAATACTGCTTTTCATCCTCACCTGGTTCACAAAAAGGTGAAACGTCACAAGAGCACGCACGACCCAGTCGAGATCAGATACCAGTTTTTCATGCTGAGGTTGTTACTGAGCATCAACCATTATCATTACAAAAAAACAAAAATCCAATTACAAACATTTACACATAAAATTAACTGAGAACATGAAATTATATAAAGAAAGTACCATTTGGTTGCCATTGTGCTTTACCGACATAGGAGTGCAGAAATATATCATAAGACAATCATATTCCTAATCAGATTTTTTTTAGAATTACCGGTGAGCAACGCGAAAGTATGGTTGTTCAAAGTGAGCTTGGTCAGCTGCTGAGCGCCCTCTGCCGAGTTACAGCGGATATAGCCTTCAGTAGCCTGGTCCTGAAAGTCTGCGTACGCCACCTGGCAGTCTGACGGCAGCGACTCCTACGGGAGAACCAAGACACTACCAGTATTACACCATAAGTCCGATACATTTTTATGCCGTTTATGAATCTAATGGTTAAGTTTGTCCTTAGTAAATCAATGTCAACAGGTAAAGTGTCATATCAGTAGTCAAACTTTGATCCTAACGTTTCAAGTTCATATATGTTATGTTACAATTGCACACGAATAAAACGCATGACAAACAGAGCAGGTGTCATATCATATACATTATATTTAAAAGTTCGCATTCGTAGGTGTGCCATTTCGCACCTAATGGAAAACGTACAATTATTTTATTTGACATTTATGTAAATAATGTTTGATAGAAAGGGATGTACCGACGACGAACCTTAAGTCGCTTCCTATCCATTGGTGTAGTGGAACTGATCTTGACAATCACATCGGACATAAACTCGATCGAATTCCCTTGTCCAGTGGCCTTGTTGGCTGAAGGACAAAGAACACATACTAACCATTTACGTCTTTTAGAGTTGCGCTGTTCTATGCCTCTAAGGTACCGGTACATTTAGAACAACGCACCAATGGCGCAAGACATAAAACCTGCAGATTATATAATTGTGTAGGTGTCTACAATATTACAGAATCTCCTAATGAAACTATGAAGCCATGGCTGTGTTGGTCATATATCATTCAAGTATGTAATAATTGTTATATTCCATAATCATAAGAAGAAATAAATCATAATTAAGACAAAGTCATCATAAGGAATACATCATCCATAATTTGTGTTATTTCCCTTATTTCTCACTAATACACCGACACACTTACCATCCATCTCTTTGATTTCTGTTTTAGCCTTGGAATGTTGAGGCTGCCTTTGCCGTAGAACGTCTTTAAACTGTTTCATTGAGGCTTTCTGGAGCTTCAAGTATTCCTCCCGTAGCTCAACCCAGGACAGTCTACACGAGAGAAAAAATAAATGGTACGGTGTTTGGTTCATGGCCAGTAGTGGCAATCAGTAAGTCTACAAAGCGGTAATCTCTTGAAACTGCATTTCTGGTTTATTTACCCTGGTTTAATCCACCGATTTCCACAATTCTAGTTACCTTTAGCAACTGTTTGCACTGTCTTGTCAAGGTATATATGATACATATATATCCGAAAGAGATATTTTGACAATCAGTTGCCTCATAGACTCACTTTGGGATGACTCGTAACTCCGGCATTTCAACTTTCTTGTCTTTATCCTTCGGTCTCTTCCGGTTCCTGTGCCGCTTGGTGGCGCTACTGTCCGCCAACTTGATGTCCACTGCGTCCGAGATCCGAACTTTCTTGGGACTACGCACCTCGCTTTGACCCTGACCTTCCTTCTTTATACCATCGGGCACAACCGCCTCACCACCCTTGTCATCATCAGGTTCGACGTCGCACGCTTTCCGTTTCAGATTTTTCTTCCTGGCAGTCTGATCCGTGGACGGAACGTCGGCGCCTCCAGCCGGCTGCAACTCAACCGTTTCATCCGAACGTTGAATGGAGCAATCATCTTGGATACCTTTCTCGCGGCCATCACCATCACTCTGTCTTGCGCCCAGTCCGCCGTCGCGCCCGGTGATCCGGGGTTTCTTGATGGGACTCGCCTGACCATCCTCCTCGCTGCTGGCCGCTCGGTCGCTACATTCGCTGGCGGTGCGGCGTCTCTTGCGCAACTTCCGGGTCGATCCGCTTTCTTCCCCGCCGCTCTCGCTGGCCGAGGATCGCCGGCGCCGCAACTTCTTAAGCTTGGCTTCCACCGCAGCGCCGACACTTGTAACTGCGCAGGGCAAAGAACGTGTTGTACTGACAAATCACATCTATATAAATGCTTATCAATGAGATGAAACTTAGAAGGTCCAAAGGAATATAAACAATAGAGGTAGAGCCCTATAAGACGTCAAATCATATATAAATCCGGCTATTTGTGTAATTATCTGGAGATTCGAGACCATAGTTTAAATTTTACACGAATTAATTTGACTATAGATTAACATACAGAATACAGCAGGAGACCAAGTCACTCATTCGCCGCTACGAAACTTTGCCGAGCCCAGCTTTAGGCCAATGAAACAGAGAAACGAAACTTAAATTTAGATCTAGAAACTTATATCTAGAATGATAATCGATAATAAAACACACGTCTGACGTGCTTTTTCCTTACGTGGCTTTTGGGCACCACTAATTTGTTTCTGAAGCAGTTTGAATTGCCGAGAGCCTCTAGGAAACTTGCCCGGTTTGTCCGTGGCATCCGCGGGTGGATTGTTGAGGATCTGACAAGACGGACGAATCACACAAGATTACACCAGGTTTATGTAAGACAGGAAAATCACTCCATAGTGGCTATTATAGTGGCTATATTATATCAAATTATTGCATTATAATTGATGGGAGTAAATACTTGCAGCATTAGAGCGGCTAACATTTAGTTTTTATTATTCTGGCTACACAGAAAAAAACGCTGCATTAAAAGTGGATGTAAAAGAATTTGACTAAACTGTAAATTAGAACATTTATAAGTAACACGTACCTATATATATTGTTCCTACCAAGTCCATCACACAAGCTCTTCCATACGCTTTCGTGTAACCACTACATACATTGAAAACAAATTTAACTAATATTTAAGGTAGGTAGTAATGACCAACACTTAGTGTTATAACCTTACTTTGCAGGCTGACTCCGCTGCCTCAATTGTAGCGAACTCGACGAAGGCAAATCCTTTTATGTCCTTGGTACTGTGATATCTCGGCAAACTGACATACAGAACTTGGCCACATCCGCTGAAAACTTGCTTAACCCATTCATGGTCCGCAGAAGTAGGTAGACATTCCTACGGTAAACGTAAAAGAAACGTTAAAAGCACGTTACATAGCATGAGTGGACCACATTATCAGGAGATGGATGCCTGCTCTTCTGTAGATCGATCCAAAATCTCATTAAGTTACCATGTCCTTCTAAACAATAGCACAGAAAAAATACCGTTCTTCTTACCACATATACAGTCCTTTCATCTGTGTCTTTTGGGTCCTGTATCGGGTATTTTCTCCCAACTCTCACCTTATCCTTCACCTAAGACAACAGATGAATGTCATTTTAATACATTTGTATGGAACAATGACAATTACCGGTACTGATCGGCTAACATAACAGGCAACTTATTTGTTTGGCTTTAAGTGTATGTCAGATTATTTAACAACATAATATAATAAAATGATAATAGCCACGATAAGGATTTTAGTGGAGCAAAACATTATGGTAATAATATTACTTACCACAAGCGATTCTGATCTTGCCAATGCTTTCGCAATTACAGACACATCAGTGGACAAAGCCTTCAATTTCTTAAAACCAGTGAGTATAGACAAATCAATATCTGAAACAGAGAATGTTGCATTTAAATGATTCAAGTAAACACAATACTTGTGGCTACTAACCCGTTTACCACATTGATAGAGTAGCCAACTTAACACACATAAGTCTCTCTCAAATTGTAGAGGTGGAACAAGGGAGTATAATTACCCTTTAACAAAATTAAAAAACACTGATATGAAAAAATAACCAACTTATGGGGGCTACTTAAGTTGTAATTACCAGCAGTTATATTAAAATGTAATATCATCTAACACTTACATCCATCTTCACTCTGTTCAATTTGCTTTTTGAGGAAGCGGTCCTTTTGCAAATTGGCATCACTGAAGTAAAACTCAACCTGTAACAGTAGAATAAATCACAAAATATACCATATATATATCACATATACCCGCCTCTAGTAAGCATTAACTTTTAATGCAGTCATGGTGCATCCAACGCCTCTATGCAGTCTTCCAACAATCTGGCTTGCAGTAATAAAAAAGGTATTCTGGATTAAATCACTTAGTAAACTACTTGGACCATCCCTACTTGTATCAAATGTATACAATACTGGTAGGTGTGAATAGCAATGGAGTCCAGCACCCACTCCTTAACAAACAGTAGGATTAGCGCAATTTGTTGTTTGTTCTGAGCCAATTGGATGTGACTGGAGTGCCACGCAGGGCATCGGATTGTTTGCCAAACGTATAACATGCCAAAAATGTAAGTCGCGTTAGCAGGGGACTTGCAAAATATAGCAGCTTTATCATGTAATTCTTCTGTGTCTGGCGAAACACCTGTATAATGAAGGGAGTCATATAATGGAGGGACCACTGTACACCAATTTGTATGCATTTTCTGCATGAATTCATTGACCACCTGATATAGGAACTTTACTCTTGATGTTTGCATTCAAACCTGATCGTTTTCGCTCATTCACTTACCTGCTCCCTAATCTGAGAACAGACTTTTTTTAATCGTTTCCTCTTCTGCCTTTGTTCTGATGTTTCATGATCCCCTTCAGACATTTTGATGACAGCTAGGTGGCTGGAAATGGCATATAAATGGTTAAGTCACAACTCTATCTTGTGGAGGCCATCCTATGGAAGTGGTTATAACATAAATGTATAACATACAGCTACTGTCTTAGACTAAAAGGGCCAGACAGTAACATGATACCGGGTTGGGGCGATGCGACAGCAGTTCTACATTTGTCGCCAGAGTATTTGAGTTGAGGCTGCCGATTCATATGCACAGGGAACATTTATGTGGATATATATACACTTTCGGCTAACAAGTTCCTCGAATGTCACTATTTCTGATGCATCGAGGTAAGTGCTTTCAAAATATCATCACACATTTGTGCGTTGTGATGACCGAAAAAAATCCTTCGGAAACACTTCAGAAATAAACATGCTGTAAGAACCAGGAGAGCCAGCCACTGGTGTGACACTTGATAAGAGCTGCGATTGGAGAGGGAGAGGTGAATGTTGTTAGTAGTCGCGACTGCTTGTATAAACAATTAATTGGCATGGTAGAGCCCAGAAGAGCCAGCCACTGGTGTGACACCTGAAAAGAGGTGCGATCGGAGAGGGAGAGGTGAATGTTGTTAGTAGTCGTGACTGCTTGTATAAACAATTCATTGGTTTCGTTGGCGGGACGAGATTAAGCAGGGATATAGGGGGGGTAGAGAGACCAAAGTCTGGGTGGAGCTTATAATACGTAGTTTTCCGGAAAAGATAATTCTGGGTGCCTGCCAACCCGGTTTTGAGGCCAAAGTTGGGGTGCGGCTTCTAATATGTATGCAGCTTCAAATAGGCAGTTTACGGTACTTTCAGCTTTTGTACCTAGCTGGTTGGAACCAAGGGTCTGACTTTACTAACCCCACTAATTCTGGCTATTTCCTATATTTCAGCCTACTATGTCTTATACCACTGCTTACTAATCCTACAAGCAAGCTGCTGTGTTACCAGAGCTGGCCCAAAGGCCAGAGCGGACAGCTTGCTGAAAGCCAGCGATCGTGAGAGTTGGCATAAAATTTACAAAAAGCTTAATTATGTCATGTGTTTGTCCCCTATATATGAATACCTGCCTAACTGAGAACCTTTTATAATTCAAAAATATCTGTCCAATAGTCTCAGTGACTCTTGTAAGACTCAGCATTCATTTCTGTCAGAGCACCATGTCGCAAGGACTGTTTTCGGCCGCCATTGCCATTGCACGATGGAGTCAAAAGCGGCCAATACTAGTGGCCCCACTCTGTGTATCACATGCAGTCTTCAATTGCCTACTTTCAGGCCCATGAAAAAAAGTTACTTTGACCAACCATTGAAAACAATCATGGCGCCTAAGCATGCTAAGCGGTCCGCATAGACGTTGGGCTCTCGTTATGAAGCCCAGCGATTCGCACATAAGACATTTATTTACAGAAAAGCAAGCTACAAATGAAAAGTGGAATGATTTGTGGTTATGTTGGTTTTAAAGAAATGTGAAAACAGCAAAGATGTTATGGTGAAATTGCAATTTTCTATGCCACCAGGAGCGTTTCACCGGCAAAAAGGCTGGTGTCTGCTGCCACTATAGTGCGAGCCTGTGAGTGATTAAATGGTCTGTCGTAAGGCGCTGCTTCCAAGCGCAGCCTACTCATTAATTAGCAGAGCGAAGTGATGACAATACCTAGGACGTTTTGCATCGCTTAAGTGAATCTACACATTGTACAGAGCTCTCTTACCAATATAATTTGCGGGAAAAAGGTATTAGCATTTATTTTGCTCTGTAGAATTGTTGCCAGGCATTCTGGAGTATGAGAAACAACAATGTTGCTCTAGTAAAAACCTAAAACGAATCAAGCTCTGCCATTTTGGCAGTTGCACTTCCTGCTGAGAAGCGGTGCATACTAAAGTACAAATTGTGTGCTCTTGAACTGAAACAGACGCATCACTGGCATCATGCTGCGGGCTCCCCATACTTGATGAATAGTATGGAGGTGGGGTTGGGAGGTACCTGCCTGGATGTAACAAAACTTCTAATATTGGTTTACATATGAAATGTGGGTTCTGTGAGTTTACTCTTTCTTCAGGAATATTTTATTTCTGAAGGTGTATTTTGATCAAAAATATCTGCTCTATAGCTGCCCCCCACCCCTCCAGCAGAAGGGTTTTCTTCGCGAAAATATAACTGAAACAACCTAGTGTTGGCACACTTTCATGATGTCAGAAAATAGAACAAGGTATATAAGAAAACTTAAACACTATGATTGTACATACACACATTATGATAAAAGCTACAGTCGATTCCTGACTGGAGTCTAAAGAACTTGGACACTGTTGCGTACCTAGCAAAGCGGTGTAGACTATATTACATCTATTGAACTAACTGCTTACCTGCCCACCACAGCATTATTTAACAGTTATTTGTAGGGAATATTACTCATATTATCACTACAACGAAGGAACAAACAAACATACATGAACAAGCATGTCATTCATTAGTCTCCAACAGACTATAGTCGCAACGGAAACTCTCCAGGCAACGAAATTTATTGTTTACAAGAAAATGTTCACTGATTCAAAGAAAAAATTCATCTGTGTGAACTTCAAATGGGGGCCTAATAAGTGTATGTCAACTCACGTTTCCTGAGACACTTGCAAATAAACTATAAGCAAATGTTTCTTTACTGCACTTTCGAAGCAGCCAATCGGCTTGATGGCGCCATTTACTGTTTACTGTGACGTCACTGGGCGATATCATTTACATCTTTGTAAAAGGTCATAGGTTTGTATTCCTTTGTAGTATTTTATCATTAACTCTGTTTTTAAGCCTTGACGCATAAACTTACCTAAAGTGACCCAGAGCTAACTTGAAATCAGTTTAGTATCAATTGAGGCTAAACTTGGATTCATTGCGCGAAAGCACACGCCTCCTGCAAAAGTGGGTATAGCAGATCAACCACTGCCCCCTGACCATTGCATTCAACCTTGGTACCTTCGTCAAATGACGCGATAGACTTTGCCAACCTGACCTAGATTTTGAACCAATCAGGTGGCAGTTAGATGACCTTTACATTTTTTGCGCGACTGACAAGAGAACGATAAACACAACATCGTCTGCTCTATTAAATAGCATGGCAGGTCATGTATCGTGAGGATAAGAATCAAACTGCAAATCGGATAAACCATTTTTCAGACAGGCCCCAGCTCATGGGTAAGGCATATGCATAGATTTCGTCCTCAACTCGTGGAGTAAACAAATAATTCGCAAATTTCGATGTCCAGAGAGTTTCCGTTTTGACTATAGACTGATAGACCCAATGGAGGAAAGGAATAGGTCTCCTGAGGTTAATTTACTCGCTCGGTCGCCTGAGATCAGAGGGGCTTGTGTTAAGCTTCGCCAATGTGTAGGCTCTTTACATTATTTAAAATTATGGCGAGCCTCGACACAATTAAGCCCCCGGTCACAGTTTCTGTTAGGCGTTATTGGTGTTAACTACCGGGCGATAATTGAGGTAATTGACGAGAAGCCTACTCATGCGCACAAAGTAGGTCTATGACTTGGCAACTGTGCTAAGGTACTGTATGTGGCAAGTCATTTTGTCTCAGTCAGAACTTTAATTAATTAACTTTAATTAACACAACAATCAAAGAAACTGCAAGCCTTACTATTTTCCCCGGACTAACAGGCAGACAGGCAAACAGCCACTCCACGCCGACGTAGAATTACAACTCTGCGTGTTTCCGGTGTTAAAGTAAACTTGTAAGTTGTACCGTTGACTATCTGAAAAAATACAAGACATTAAACTTTTTCTTCAGCAGTTCAGTGACATGCAGTAGGCCTACATATGTGTGGGACTAAAACTCTAAAAAAAACTCTAAAACTAAAATGTTGGGTAACTTATCATGAAGACGGAAAGGTAAAAACATTTAAATCGTGTCACTATATATTGCTATATAGATCTAGTAAGAGAGAAAACGCGGTAACCGCGGAACTGCATGCGTACGATAAAATATTATTAATAAAGCCTAAGTGGGTGAACGCCGCACTATTGTTTCTGAATTATTATTCTTTTCTTTTTTAGAATCAGGATTAAATACCGAAAGCGCCTTCCATACAAGACATTGCTCTGGTTCCGCGGGCGGCCCTCAAGCGGGTCAATGTTCATGCAGTGTTCGCTGCTTGAAGAATTTATGCCTACTAAAGTTACTTGGCGACTGAAATGAAGCTGGGACGAACAACCTCCGAGACTTGGTGACTGACTATACCTTCAACGCAAGAGCCCTTCGACGGAAGTGGACCCCACTGACATTTGGCGACAGCGTTGTATGTTTTCTTCGTTTCTGTCTTGCAAAAATTAGGTTTCGACCGGAGCTCTTCAGTTTTAAATATATTTAAGTGCTATCATAAACGATGGAATATGGGGTACCCCCCCCCCCCCCCCGGGTCCATATCTTCGAACCTTCTACTCCAAGAAACCCCCTTAGATTTCCTTATTTTCATGCGACTTAATTCGCGAATTGCGGCCTCCAAGAGATATCTCAATCAATCACTCCTTCAGCCTTGAGTGGCCCCGCCCCGTCTCCCTCAGATACGTCACGCAGGGTTGTGTGAGCGATAACCGGGATGGTTAAATCAAACTTTAAACTGTGTATTTCATTCTACCAATGTCTGACGTTTTCGTCACTATGACGTACGCTTTGTGTTCTAACAGACGTGGAACAGCGCAGACTTGCACCCCACAACAGTCTTTTATCAGAGCCTTGACACCCTCAAATATCGCAAGATATGGATCTATTCCATTCCAGTTGCCGTTATTAGATTATTCGAATCCTGCATCTGTCGAATCAATCGACCTTCACGGTGGAGAAGATGGCTGACGCCCTATTCACCAACTGTGACGTCATCACGATGGGTGACGTCACACCAGAAGCGCAGGCTGTAGCTGTAAAAGGAGGACATGTGATGGCAGTGGGATCGGTGGAGGAACTAACCCCTCTCGTGGTCAAACATACCAAAGAGGTCAACTTACGAGGCCACACATTGTTACCCGGTTTCATCGAGGCGCATAGTCACCCCATTATGAGCGCCGTCGATTTTCAACACCGAATTAACGTGAGTGACGCCACGAATGCTACGGCTGCCTGGGATAAAGTCCGGGCGACGGTGAGAAGCGTCCGGAATGGAGAGTGGGTGTCTGTAGTCGGCTGGAACCCGCTACTGGTGCAGGGGTTGGCGTACCCCACTAGATCAGAGCTGGATAATGTCTCGACAGAACACGCCATCACAGTGTCGCCTCCTCACGGCCACGCCGTATTCGCCAACAGCCTGGCACTTGAAAGGGCCGGCCTCACGGATGCGTCCATTCCGGACGAAGGAACGGTGTACGATCGGGACGCCCAGGGTCGACTGACGGGCGGTGTACGGGGTGTGTTCGGCATCCTCGGCCTCCTCGCCCATCGGCCTATAGTACCGGGCGTCATTGGTCGAAAGTTGCTCCGGAGCCAGCTCCTGGATTACGCCCGTAACGGCTTCACCACAGTGGTGGCCATGGGGCTCTTCTACGACATCAAAGGCGCCCGCCGCACCCTGGAGGAGCTACTGGGTGCGCCCACGGCTCCAATCAGGTTGGTGGCCTACGAGCGGGAGACCACTCTCCGTTCCCGACTAGAGACAAATGTCACGGGAGTCCCAGGTCGGGATAATTTCTGCCCCATCGGCACCAAGTGGTGGGCCGACGGATCGCCGTACGCCGGCACCATGGCCACGTGCGAGCCCTACCTGGACACCGCCGTGACCAGGGAGACGCTGGGCTTCCCTGAGTATCCCTGTCGCGGTAACCTTAACTACTCGACCGCTGACGTCTTATACAAGAGCATGCTGCCGTACCACATCAAAGGATTAAGGCTGGCGACCCACGCTCACGGTGATCGGGCCATACAAATCGTCCTGGATGCATACGAGAAGCTGCTGCAGTCGCACCCGCGACCCGACCCCAGATACCGCCTGGAACACTGCGGCCTCATCACCAACGACCAATTAGCGCATGCGCAGCGCCTGGGCGTCACCTGCAGTTTCTACATCGACCATATTTACTTCTATGGGGACATCCTTAAGGATGGAATCCTTGGCGCCAGTCGCGCTGAACGTTTTATGCCGCTGTACAGCGCCCAGAAAGCCGGTCACCGTTGGTCCCTGCACTCGGACTCCCCGTGCAGCCCGCTGGGCCCGCTGAGGTGTATCCAGGCGGCCGTGACTCGTGGGGTTCGGCGTGGCGACCACGTGGGTCGCGACCCCCTCGGCCCCGAGCAGACGGTCTCCGTGACCGACGCCCTCAGAGCCTACACCACCAGCGCCGCCTGGCAAATCGCCCACGACCACGTCATCGGGAGTATTGTGCCGGGGAAGATTGCCGACTTCACGGTGCTGTCCGGGGACCCGCGCAAGGTGGATCCATACGAGATAATGGATATCGAGGTCGTGGGTACTTACAAGGCGGGCAGGTTCGTCCAACCGTATGAAGTGGATCTGTGAGGACTCCATGCAATGAACATGTCTTATATGTATAACCAACGATGCACGATGTAGGTGGAGAAAATTGCATGAACATGAACGGCCAGTGAGGTTCAGTTGGCGTCAGCGACACATAAGTAATGTTAGGAGTCTTTGACACATGTATCGATTAATAGTAGATATCACTGCAGTTTTCTTTCTTGACCTTTGAGAAAGTGAGGGGTCAGTGAGAAGCAAAGCGTTTGATTTGTGCAAACGATCGGACAAGCGATTTCTGTTACATAATAAATGACATTCGAACATTTATTGCTGTTACTACGGAGTGGTTTCTGGCACAACCTTGGATTGCGTGGTTGGTTTCGGTGTCAACATAACATTATAAATATAACGCGAACAGGTTTATAATATCTATATAATATTATATATAAGATATTATTATATTATACAAACAAATATATTGTACAAAATATTATTATATTATGCACAATATTTTATGCAAAATATTATTATATTATACAAAATATTATTGTATTATACAAAATATTATTGTATTATACAAAATATTGTTATATTATATAAAATATTATATTATATAAAATGTTATATTATATAAAATATTATAGTATCTACAAAAAAGTTCGATAGGTGTTTGGTTATATGTATGATCTACATCACATGTTACACCCCAGAAGATATGTGCTTGCGAAGTTCTTGTAAGATGAATAAATACATATGTATAGATTATTTACGAAGTTAATAAAACACACGACTGCAATGGATATAGCCTATTTTAAGATTTTTTTTTATTGAAGAGACATACAATTTGTTTTTTATTTGCTACAATACAGACCAATAAATTCGTTACGTTATCCATATTATTGATCGATCCATGTTAGTCACCCATATCACACCTTTGAGGTTAATTATAACGCTCCAGACTATAACCAAATGGTTAGCAGTAAAAAAAACGTCAGCTATGCTGTAGTGGCAAATTCAATTATTTGCATCCATACATCGCGAGCACACTTAGTATTAGTTCCATAGATGTAACGTAGTCCGCTCTAATATGGTTCCAGTCGCGGAACTACGTTCTGTTGGCGGTAGCCACAGCGGCTTTGTCGCAGAACTGTATTAGTATTGGTAAGATTAGTCTAACGTCCGATTAGTTACGTTAAACGCTATGTGGCAGCAGTTTCTCCGGAAAACTGAGTGCAACTCAATCACGATTACGTTTAAAGAGAAGATCAATTACAACGTGACAATCAGCCTTGAAGCTCATTCTTCAACACATACACTTTGATTTCATTACAGCGGGGAACGACATTTCTAAAATATACATATATATATAAACAATACTGGCCCAGCAAGCCAACGAAATAATAACCTCGAAATATAGCTTTTAATTACCATGCATACACGGCAATACGGTATGTAAGGCTTCATTATGACAAGGCACCACCTGTAATATATCGAGACATAAATCTGAAAAAAGACAGTACAGAAGAAACTATGGGGACCTTTGGGGGACCAGTCCCCCTTGGGCAGTGTGGCTACTGACGTGACACACGGACCGTGTGTATCTCGCATTATCATGCTGTGGAGAGCTCAATATTACATGCCTATTCCCAATAGAGTCTTCACCCTTATACAGACAACACAGAGACTAATAGAGACGAGGGGCCTCTATCCTTTCGTAATCTTGATCATCTCTTTAATGTCGACCGCTTTCTCCCTTGGTTTTCCCTTAGCCTGTCCCCACTCCGTCTCCACGGTATCCAGTTTGGTCCAGTCCTCAAAGCTGATCGGCTGAACACCTGAAACAATTACGCCTTATAATTGAATCTATATTATCGTGTCCATGAGTTAAGGATCCAGCGTTCATCACATTGCACTACAAACTATTGCCAAAAGGCTTTGCAGAAGGAGCTCACAGGTGACTGCAATGCTCAACACAATGTCCGCTAACAATAATGATAGGCGTTATTAATCTATAAGAAAACAATAACTTTGGGACTGTGTATTGTAGACTTTATATAAGTTCTGAAGGAGAGATTTGACGTAGTCGCTGCCCCGATGGCTGTCTGTATACACAAGATGGCTGCTGTTAAGGTGTGTGTACTGGGTATGTCTTACCTTGGCTCTCGAGGAGAGGTCTGACGTAGTCGATGCCCCGGTGGTTGTCTGTACACACAAGATGGCCGCTGTTAAGGTCCTCCACAACTGCTCTGCCCGTCTCGAAGGCATCATTCATAGTGGAGACTATGACACCGATTGGTCCTCTCTTAACCCAGCCACTGCAGTAGAGACCTGCAAGGTCGCAATCCCCATATCGGTGAACACGGGCCTTTTTCAGTCCCCAAGTATTATCAAAAAATGATATCGCGAGTATCACAGGCGTATATTCACAACCCAATCGTCATTACATGTATAATTTACAGATATCCACATGTCATTTAATGAAAATGAACAACTAACCACTCAGTTTTCATATCAAATGATCTTTGCGACAAGGGCCACAGTGTTTTTTTACACACGCAGTATATACAGATAATGAATTGTAATAATAATACATAGAAAGACTGATGCTGGATGACTTACCCGGTTCATCAGGCACGCGGCCCTTGGAGTTGGGAATGGCGGCTGCGGCGGGGTCAAAGGGCACGCCTTCCTCCAGGGGAACACTCTTGTAACCAATGCTTCGAAATGCCTGCGGGCGAAATTACCAATTTACAATATCCGACGACATCACAAATCGTATTCAAGTTACTACCTTCGACTGTCGACTAAGTAATCAAGAAAACCACTGTGACAAACACGTTTTCTTTACGTGCTTTGCATGTTGTTTTATCTTGATAGCGTCTCGTCGTTATTTAGAACACCACTGTTCCCATATATATGTGTACCTATGTCAGTTCTTGCGCACTGTAGAATTTAAACTAAGAAAAACACTGAAAATTCCAACAAATGCGCAAAAACGTGAATGAACAAATAGTAGAGAAGTTCTCAGAGAAGTAGAGAAGTGGCTGTTATCATAAACATAGGTACAATTTTGCATTTTCATTGAGGTGGATAATACAACATTACGAACAAGCAATCCAAGTGTATTGCGCAAGTATATTAAATGCATATAATAAGCAAGTCGGTATGTGGTCTTATACTAACCAATCCACATTCAATGTCTTCAGTCTCATCGGTGGCTACCGCCTTCGGCTTATCAACCGGTCCCTGTAGTGACATGAACGTATCTTACAATTTGCTGGACAAAGTTGTTAACCGACATATCTCCTCTTTGGGTTAATATGATAGTTCAATCATCATTTCTTATTTACAAGAGCCTTCTTTAAAAGTCAATTGACACGTTTTTACTGGCTATCCAGATTAAAAAATTTATTATGGCCCAACTAAAGGTCTGAAGGTGTGCGTATTCGGCTTTGGCCAGTGAGGTATACCAGACAACCATGCGTCTAGGGTTGTGCAGGATCCATGGATTTTTTCAAAAAGAGTAGATGGTTACTCCATGAACGTAGCTCAGTCAAGCCTCCTGCGCCTCATGGAAATAAAATGGTTCCACTGTCCCATTCCGTTTAACTTCTTTCGTGACGCACGCTACTTCCGCGTGCTCACCAAGGGTTACGGAACCCAAGGGATCCCGGGGTATCTTAAGGTAATTGACTGCTGGTGATTTTCGTCACACTAGATTTTGCCAAATCGTGCAACTTTGGTACGTGGATGGGCCCCAATTTTACACAGTTGTTTGTGCTTGGATGAGCAAGATTTTGTGGCTCTCAGCGTCACCTCCTTATACATTTTTGTATCCAATTACCCCCGGGCAAGCGATGCGTCACCATATGTAATTGTTCCGCCACGTGGTGTAATCACTCATCAATTTGTTCTTTTGTAAAACAACGCAACTATAATACCAATACAGTATTATTCTGCAAATCTCACAATCGTTTATGATAATAAAACAAAACAGGCTTGATAGTTACGTACCTCCAGCCTATTCACTGTAAGTCGCAGTGCCGCGAGAGAGTGGCCGTCGGCAAAGGGCAGGAACTCCTTGGGGCTCCGGAAGAACTTGAGACACCATTCCTTTTGTGCCGCCGCCCATCGCGTCTTATCAGACTCGGAGGGAGTCTCGGTAGCCGTCTTTATCAGGAGCTCTGTCAGCCGCTTCCTAGGCCGTGGAATGTCTACCATATAAAGAATAGATGGGTCAGATTGGGTTAGATCATTTCTGTTGTTAAGAGTTCTCTAGAATATGACAGGAGGTTACTTCATACTGTCAATGCACCAATGTGGTTCACTCGTTGTGAATAAGGTGGCTAAACAGACTTCGACAACCAAACAAAGTTATATTGGTTACTAAGCTATCAAGGCGTTCGACCTCGAAAAGAGTTGTACCTGCTTGTAAAAAAAAATCGGGAAGCATGTTTATATTTTTATACTGATCGCACCAAAATGTGTCCTGTCATGTGACAGTGCAAGTCTCCGTACTCGCCATCTGGTCCGAGAGTCCTTCGAAGTCCGCCCTGTTGAAGCGTGGTCTGGATCCCTCCAGCCGGACGAGTTCCCGGAGTTCAGCCGTTGTGAAGGCCACCTGGAGCGGTCCCCGGCGTCCCACCAGGTACACCCGCTGCACGCGACTCCGGGACAAGGCCTCAAGCGCGTACTCCGTAATATCCGTTTTCTAAACACCGAGCAAGACCCTTTATCATAAACAAGATCAAATCTCAAGTTATCGTCTTAATCTAACGCTTTAACATCGTCAATGGTTCGAGCTATCACTATTATAAACAGAAGGATAATACAAAATTAAAAATAATTACAATGATCACTATTCGTCTAAACGGGGCGGTTATAATCTATTTGCAAGAGTAACGCGATATTATAAAAGCTGTTGGCCCCCCCCCCCCGCCCCGCCCTGTATTCCTGCTTAATCCATCTGGCCAACCAAGCCACTTAATTGTTTTTACACGCAGTCGCGACCGGCAGCCGTATCAATTTACACCACCTGAAACCTGGCCTCTGATCATTGGTCTACAATAGGTGTGGGGGGAGTAAATTATTTTAGCAACATCGGTAATTTTCATATTACCCCCCCCCCCCACCCCCCCTGCTTGTCCTGCCACGCTCACTTGAAATCGGCAAAAGGCCCTATTTAAAGCCGCACCCTGACTTCCGACTAAAACGCGGGAATTTGAACCTCCAACTTCCTAATATAAGCCGCGGCTTCAAATAGGCAGTTTACGGTACTAATAATCATACAGGAGCATGTACCAACAGAAAAACTGCAACATACACGCACATTGATTCTAGTTTCATTCCGCAGCAGACGTGAGATTAAATTAATATCTCTCCTCTGTAATAATTTCGTGTTGAGCCTGAGCACTAAAAACCAAGCACAGTGGAGGGCACATAAAGCGGCTTGTTGTGGCTTACCCTGAGGATGTCAATGGGGGTGAGCAGCATCCTAGCCACATCTATGGCCACGTTACCCTGTCCGAGAACCACAGCCACGTCCGTGTCCAGATTAGGGCACAACTGCAAATATGGTGAAAGTCTATTTTTGTATATAAACAAATATATAAATATCCATATATATATAATAACAATATATTTCCATTTCCAGAAGCAGCATAATGGTAAATATTACTATTACTAATAAAAAAAATAAGCCATCATCCTGGTTTTTATTATTTTGTTTTAATATTTATATCGACGAAAAATAAGATACAAATGGTGGGAAGAGAGTTTCGAGCACATGGGTGGATGAATTTATAAGTATATTACAATGAGACATTGGATTATATCCATGTGTTTCGTAATTTACGGATGTGGTGTTTTGCCGCGTATACGAAATACAGTCGATTTATTATAAGGATCTAGTATTTAAGGTCGATATTTACCTCACGGTTAGCAGGCAACCCATTGTACCAGCCTACGAAACTTCTAGCAGATAATACACCAGACAAATCCTGCAGAAAATAACAATGATATTAAAGATTTCAACATTAGACTATGTTTAATCCAAAGTAAAGCAGGTATGGCTATATAGGGGTGCCAATGAGGCATAATAAGTGAAAATGAAACAATTTCGTCTTGTATAACTTTTCGTACATAGCCACATGCAGAAAACACATACCTCCCCAGGAATTCCGAACTTTTTGTCATCATCTGCACCGTATGCCTGCAATGTAAACAACAATTGTTGACTTCGACTTGTTGACGTTGACGTCGAAGTTCCTTGAGCAGGTAAACGTCTGGAGCACGATGGGATGTATCTTGTTAGAATACTAGAATACTAGGTTAGCTTATCGATATGTCAGTTGGTTGCTTGGTTTGAGAAGGTCACTTTATAAGCTATGGAGGCCATATCGCGGCAATGGAAAGAAGCAATGGTAGAAAGGCGTAATGTCCCCATGGGAAACGACTCATTATTTTTGAGGCAATGTGGATCATTATCATACACGAGACGTTCACATAGACGTTTTAGACGCGAGGCCTATATAACCACCCGGCCATTCGGAAGGCCGTGTCATCTGTCACGAACATCACTCGCCCCGAGTAGGCGCCTTTTACTTAGGCGGAAAGTCAGCAATCACCATTACGACATGGGTCTGGGTAAACTCAAAGGCATAAAACAAAGTATTTTTTTAAGATTCAGGTTGGAACATTGACTTAACTTAGCATGACATGCCCAAATCGAGTAGTGCTTACCAATACGACGGCTGTGTACGCCGTTCTCAATTCATGGAAGCTTATGTCCTGGCCAATAGTGACATTGCCAAAGTAACTGCATCTTTCATGGTTGGCGGTTTGTGTGAAAGTGTTGATCACGTTCTGAATAAGGTAGGAAAAACAGTAGCAACTGAAAAATACATAAATGAAGATATGAAAGCTGGTATTTAGGCCATTTTGTGCAAAAGAAGCACGTAAGAGCTGATCACATCGTTTAATCTTGTTTATCATAGATTGGCCCACCCGCTTCGCTATGCCATTCAAATGTTAAGACCAAGCATTATTACCTTTACTTTCGATGACCAGAGGTATATTATAAGGTAATTCATCCACTTTTAGTATGTCATTACAATGCTCAGATCCAACATATCCAAAGGTTACTATACAAGCCGTTTTACCGTTTGCGATTAGTATTCATCATCAAATTGTCGGTTGTTAACAGTTACTACGGTAATTAGATTCAAATGGTTCAATCACAGTTTAATACTTAAGCGACCTGCTATTTGGTATTGCTTATCATCAGTCATTTAAGAAATGACCTTAACAACGAGTGGTGGTTACATATGTCTTCTTGTGTTTACATCTTAATCCATCGACCGATCATTATTGCCCTGCGAGCGTGACATTGTTACACAATCTATCATAATATTAATATGGCTATCTTCTCAAGACGAAAGATAACTGTTTGGTATGGACTTTCCAATCGGTACATATACACGTTAGGTTTTCCTGTTGCTTATTGATAAAAACGATATGACAATGAAAATTACCTTCACTTCGGGGTGATCCGGAGCGACGCCAAACCGGACCAAGCCGAACGGTACGGGAAGCTTCTCATAGACATCGACTAGAGCGCTAGGGTGGCCCTGAAAGCATGGCGCACGTGTTGGTAATTGTTGGTAATCCTTAACTTTGCACTGGGATATTGGCGTCAGACTGCAATTCACCTCAGTTTGTTCCGGGGCGCGCCCCTCCTGCTGCTGAATTATCTTTTTTTTTTTTGCTGCTTATATGACATACATGTTCTGCGATTATTTTTCTGTATGGCCTAGCGTTCGAAGGCAACACACAATTTGCCCTCTCGAAAGATCAGTATGGCCGGTAACTATAGTGATATCACAGACCAACTACATACTAGATCCATTGTCTGTTCGTCGCATGTGGCTGGTTTTAGCCGGTCGATCAAAGTTTAATATAACACTATTATTTCTTGGCGAAACGCAGCAAATATACCCTGCCGGCATTCTTCCGCGGATAATAAAAAGGTTCCTCATACATATGTCTTCATGGAATTAAATTAGAAATGTTTTATTTATACACAATAACCATACACATCTCTGAAGCAAAAACTTCATCACAGAAAGCGAACACCTCATCAGAAATAAACTCACCTTGAGGATCTGTTGGGCTGTGTAGAAGCCAGCCGGTCCGCTGCCGACAATGGCGACCTTAGGCGTCTGAGCAGCGACGCTGAATGGACGCTGCAGTTGGCGGAGTCGTCGCACGCAGATTATCGGTACGCGCATGACCTATTAGTACATGGTATACACATTATTATGACGAAGACTCCAATCAAATATTACATCTCAGAAAATTATTTACTATAGTATGGTTTCAATCATTACGACGTATGCGTCAGGAGAGTTCCCACAGCTATTATGCCAAAAAAAGTCAGCAAAACAGTTCGAATTCGATTCTCAAAATCCATGTACATGCACAACAGATGCAATGCAGACAAATGTTTCAGAATATATAGGAACAAGATTATAATAATAATATTTGTAATAATAAAAATAAATCAGGAACAGGCATGCACAACTTACCCGGCCTTAACGCCAAATAATCTACTTTGCGCAGGCTGTGGGACAGGAAAGACCTATTCGGTCCTGCGCGACGTATAACGTCAAGTCTGCAAAGAATGGACAATCGCAATACATCGCAGGCACACAGCCAGAAATTATACAACGAGCCAGGTGGACGGACCCGCGGTGTTTGTAAAATCAAGGAATCATGGTTCACATAGCATCACCAACCAGTTTGAGCATGTACAGGGGCTTGCGTTGTCCTCAAGCTTGATTAGCGGCCCTCCTACTGTGAAAAGCAGCATGCCTCGAGAAACTAATTACCACACGCCGCCGGAGTTCTTACATGCAATTAGATAAGAATTATCTCCGCGCAGCTCGAAAATATTTTTTTCCGAGCCTCAGTGTGGGACGGAGAAATTAGCTTTCTGCAAAAAATCCAATACCTTTCCGGATTTCGTCATAGCACGAACCACGGGACACATGTTATCCATATTCACTCTTACTTGTTTTTTTTTGCCTTGAGCTTGCAGACTGGTTTTATATCCTCTGATTATAGTGATATTCGACCCGCTCCTCTCTGCTCTGGGGACAAATGGAAGGAGGGAAAGTGGGTGGAGGGGGGGGGGGGTAATTAGATGTGGCAATACCACTGACAGACTAGCTCATCTATAGATTCAAATGGCCTGGGGTTGTATTCATAATCGCCACTTAGACTACGCCACCAGACTTAGCGTTATGTGGAAGAGTTGTCGAGCGATTATCGGATTCAAAATACGTAAGTAGTCACACAAGAAGCGGATTTTCTGAATTAAGAAAGTGCTAAAATTATATTGAAGACGATGTCTTGATCATGAGCACCACCACAACGAGCTGGTGAAGCTAAGATGAAAACGCACTTTTCGTACTTTTAATTACGAGGGGATTATGAATACGGCCCCTGGTCTCCCCCACCGTCGAAACAATAGAATTCTAATCTAATACAGCTGAGAAACTGACATCAGTGTTAGGTGGGGGGCGGGCAAGGGTTATTTGCGTTTCTCGGGAATGTGCTTTTTATTTCATCGTGAACTGGGAATGAGACTGGAGTATTAGCCGACCGTCGGGATCAAATATTACCATTTATTGTGAACTGGGAATTTGGATATTAAATAACCGGGAATCGGGAAATGGCCAATTTATATCATATATGCGCCCTCAATATTGTATGCATGGAGTCCCACCCCCCACCCCCCTCTTAGGTTATGGAAAATCGGTCTTCGTTGGTGTCCAGAGAAAAGGAATGGCGGGGGGTAGGGGGGGGGCATATATGGTGATACAGCACTGGTTTCATTCTTTGGTTTAAGTGTCATCTCAGTTGTATAGACAAAAGCACAGCACTGGCCGACTGATCCCAGGGCACACACACAGCACTGGCCGACTGATCCCAGGGCACACACACAGCACTGGCCGACTGATCCCAGGGCACAAACACAGTACTGGCCGACTGATCCTAGGGCACACAGCACTGGCCGACTGATCCCAGGGCACACACACAGCACTGGCCGACTGATCCCAGAGCACACACACAGCACTGGCCGACTGATCCCAGGGCACAAACACAGTACTGGCCGGCTGATCCTAGGGCACACAGCACTGGCCGACTGATCCCAGGGCACACACACAGCACTGGCCGACTGATCCCAGAGCACACAGCACTGGCTGACTGATCCCAGGGCACAAACACAGTACTGGCCGACTGATCCCAGGGCACACAGCACTGGCCGACTGATCCCAGGGCACACATCACTGCTCGACTGATCCCAGGGCACACACACAGCACTGGCCGACTGATCCTAGGGCACGCAGCACTGGCCGACAGATCCCAGGGCACACACATAGCACTGGCCTACTGATCCCAGGGCACACAACACTGCTCGACTGATCCCAGGGCACACAGCACTGGCTGACTGATCCCAGGGCACCCAGCACTGGCCGACTGATCCCAGGGCACACAGCACTGGCTGATTGATCCCAGCGCACACACACAGCACTGGCCGACTGATCCCAGGGCACACACATAGCACTGGCCGACTGATCCCAGGGCACACACATAGCACTGGCCGACTGATATCATGGCACACAGCACTGGCCGACAGATCCCAGGGCACACACACAGCACTGGCCGACTGATCCCAGGGCACACACATAGCACTGGCCGACTGATATCATGGCACACAGCACTGGCCGACAGATCCCAGGGCACCCAGCACTGGCCGACAGATCCCAGGGTACACACACAGCACTGACCGACTGATCCCAGGGCACACAGCACTGGCCGACTGATCCAAGGGCACACACACAGCACTGGCCGACTGATCCCAGGGCACACAGCACTAGCCGACTGATCCCAGGGCACACACACAGCACTGGCCGACTGATCCCAGAGCACACAGCACTGGCCGACTGATCCCAGGGCACACAGCCCTGGCCGACTGACCCCAGGGCACACACACAGCACTGGCCGACTGATCCCAGGGCACACAGCACTGGCCGACTGATCCCAGGGCACACAGCACTGGCCGACTGATCCCAGGGCACACACACAGCACTGGCCGACTGATCCCAGAGCACACAGCACTGGCCGACTGATCCCAGGGCACACAGCACTGGCCGACTGACCCCAGGGCACACAGCACTGCCCGAGTGATCCCAGGGCACACACACAGCACTGGCCGACTGATCCTAGGGCACACACACAGCACTGGCCGACTGATCCCAGAGCACACAGCACTGGCCGACTGATCCCAGGGCACACAGCACTGGCTGACTGATCCCAGGGCACACATCACTGGCCGACGGATCCCAGGGCACACAGCACTGGCCGACTGATCCCAGGGCACACAGCCCTGCTCGACTGATCCCAGGGCACACAGCACTGGCCGACTGATCCCAGGGCACACACCACTGGCTGACTGATCCCAGGGCACACAGCACTGACCGACAAATCCGAGGGCACGCAGCACTGGCCGACAGATCCCACGGCACACACATAGCACTGGCCTACTGATCCCAGGGCACACATCACTACTCGACTGATCCCAGGGCACACAGCACTGGCCGACTGATCCCGGGGCACACAGCACTGGCCGACTGATCCCAGGGCACACAGCACTGGCTGACTGATCCCAGGGCACACACACAGCACTGGCCGACTGATCCCAGGGCACACAGCACTGGCCGACTGATATCATGGCACACAGCACTGGCCGACTGATACCATGGCACACAGCACTGGCCGACTGATCCCATGGCACACAGCACTGGCCGACTGATACCATGGCACACAGCACTGGCCGACTGTGCCCAAGGCACACAGCACTGGCCGACTGATCCCAGGGCACACAGCACTGGCCGACTGATACCATGGCACACAGCACTGGCCGACTGATACCATGGCACACAGCACTGGCCGACTGATCCCATGGCACACAGCACTGGCCGACTGATACCATGGCACACAGCACTGGCCGACTGATCCCAGGGCACACAGCACTGACCGACTGATCCCAGGGCACACACATTGCACTGGCATACTGATCCCAGGGCACACAGCACTGGCCGACTGATTCCATGGCACACAGCACTGGCCGACTGATCCCAGGGCACACAGCATTGACCGACTGATCCCAGGGCACACAGCACTGACCGACTGATCCCAGGGCACACGGCACGGGCCGACTAATCCCAGGGCACACAGCACTGGCCGACTGATCCCAGGGTACACAGCACTGGCCGACTGATCCCAGGGTACACAGCACTGACCGACTGCCATCAGGATACCTGTGATTGCTGCACCATTGCAAGACCGTCCTCCTTGCTTCGAACATTCCCATCGCACTGTATTCCTGGGTGCACTCTTCTTTATATAGACATATAACCTTTGAAGATCATTTCTTGCCAACTTTATTACTAGCTATAACAATATTTCGATTATGTCTCCATAAAACACTGCTAAATATTGCATGTCCACTGGATTTTCGCAATCAGCGATTACATCCACCAGGGCTGTTATCCATCCCTTGTTGCATACTAGAGGAAGTGAATCCCAGGAGCTGCATTACAAATTTCTTGACAAATTGCTAATAATGGCTGCAGGTTCAAAATAACAGTTTAGGGGACATGATTATGATAAAGTGGACCCTCAATTATATAGTAACTTTATTATGACATTACTGTCATGCAGCATTTTCTCTATGTGCAGAACCCCTTTACATAATAAAGCCTTTTTATTATGTAAAATTTAGGCCAATTATACAACTGCCATCTGTAATCCAACTTTCAATCACATTGTTAACGCAGAGTATGGCAAGTTGGCCCTGATTGACTCAATGTTAGCCCTTTTAAGGATAAACTTAAAAAACCCTTATTATATATAACTTCCTCCATTATCCTACTGGTTGAAAGGAAATTACCTAATGCAGAAACTGTATATGTAAATATGTGTTGTGATATATCAAAAATGTATTTTCAATTATAATGCAATACAAAGCCCACTCTAGCCTAGATCGAGCAGCTTGGCTTTACCAGGTTGGAATTCTGGTAGAAGTCTACAAATTTGAACTCCACTCAATTAGGGCTCTCTTTCAGTATTGAGAGCTTAAAAAACAATGCACATGTAATTGTAGATATTATACAAATATATTGCACTGTTTGCTCCATGAGCACACGAATCAGTATGCTCCTATCGGTCTCACTTTATATCTTTTCGCGAAAAGACAGTATCTTACAAAAAGACAGCCTAAATGCTGATAAATCCTCAGTTGAAGCTGCTGAACAAGCTGATTGGGTTTTCCTGTCTGTACTGCTCGTAATGTGGCAGCAGAACCAACTTGGTTTCATGGTCCGCCCGTGACATTTTGCCTAGCAAAAAACGAAAAGAAATCAAGTTGCTAATAAATCTGCAATTGAAGTTACTGATCAGACTGATTGAGTTTCTAATGTCTTTACTGCTCGTAAGAATGTCAGTTGTCAACTCTTTTAAGGTGAAGGGCGATGTGCTGCCTCCATGTTTGACATGCAATGTTACATACATGTTTGCGTTATGAGGTCCGTTACACGACAATTTAATCAGCGTCAATGGGACATGTATCGCCTTAACATTTTCTTGTTAAGTGTCTTTTTGCGGCCTGGACTTCATATCATGTCTTGCCTATAGACAGATTTTAACGCCTTAAGTGTCTGTTCGCAGCGATACATGTCCCATTTACATCGATTATATTATCGCGTAATTGTGTATTCGCGAAAAGACAACAAAGGGCCTAATAACGGAAACATAGATGTAATATCATTTGTCGCGACAAGTTACACCATTTAGTGATGCAACGGGTAAGTGTGTACCCAACATGGTAGCAGCCCAACTGTCGCTGAATGGGGTCTGGGGTGATATACTTTTGACG
Organism: Arenicola marina; assembly: GCA_964019135.1. Lineage (NCBI taxonomy): Eukaryota > Metazoa > Annelida > Polychaeta > Arenicolidae > Arenicola > Arenicola marina. The sequence continues at coordinate 36,926,458 of OZ025251.1, read as the reverse complement.
ATTGGTACACCTGGTTAAACAGGATATTTTTTCATTGTTATGAGCAGTAAAGGCATTTGAAACCAAATCAGCCTGATCAGCAGCTTCAAATCTTGGCGCAAGTGCCCCCAGGCAAGCCCGCTTCTCTAGGGGCACAACGGTAACAATGTTAAATTCCTTCGACGTTAGTAGGGAATCGATTGTAGCTTTTATTATAATGCGGGCGCATACAATAATAGTGCTTACGCATTCTATATACCTTGTTCTATCTTCTGACATCAAGAAAGTGTGTCAACACTAGATTGTTCCAGTCATATTTTCGCGAACAAATGTTGGAGCATGCGACTTTTACCAACCGCCATGCGTATGCAGTGCCACCTGGCGAATGCCGTCACCATTTGAACCACTTGTAGCCTGGGTCTCAAACTTTGTAACCGTGAATTACCTGTGGCAGAGGGCGCTGCTCTTTAAGCAGTGAGCGACTGACAAGGCCCTCTAGCGAAGAGTCATATGCTAACGGAGAGAAGGAACCAAGTCGCATTCACAGGTACCGGCATCCGCCAAAAAGAAATATGGCTGACGGCTGGTCGGGAACTGTTGTGTGCTCCAACATTTTTTCGCGAAAATATAACCGAAACAACCTAGTGTTGACACTCTATTGATGTCAGATGATAGAACAAGGTATATAGAATACGTAAACACTATGATTGTTCAAGCACACGTTATAATAAAAGCTACAGTCGATTCCCTACTAACATCGAAGGATTTTAACATGGTTACCGTTGTGCCCCTAGAGAAGCGGGCTTGCCTGGGGGCACTTGCGCCAACTTCAAATCATGATTTATAGACAATTAAGCTGTCTTTTCCGCAAGATACTATCTTTTCGCGAAAAGACAAGTCTTTTCGCTGTAAAGTAAGACCCCACTCCTATCTATATATTAGCTGATTAGATAGTTGGCGCAAGTGCCCCCAGGGGCCAGGGAAGCCTAGAGAAGCGGGCTTGCCTGGGGCTGTATCTCCTATTAGATAGGAGCGTACTGATTCGAGTGCTCGCTAATAATAATAGTGCCCCATAATTAAATGCCACATAGTGCATGCCATACGGCCCGCTAATAAATCCTAGCACGCCACCCACTCGTCTTTGTGGGTTTCAAAAAAACCTGACAACTACGTTTTATAAGCGAAAAGTGAGAGGGCCTACGAACCAATTTCACTATTTATCAACAGACGTCTCACCTGCTTTGGCCTTGACCTTCACCGACACACAATGACTAATAACCGACATGGAGCCGATCACACCCGACATGTACTTTGCACCTGAAATGTACTGTCTGCCAAACCGTACAGCGACACACGAAACTAATACGCACCCCCCCCCCCCCCAACCCCCCAATACGATACCTTTCCAACCTGTTCATAGTCATCCAGGAATATATAATAAAGGCAAAAATGTAATGATGTTGAATCAAGGGGTGGGGGGGGAGCGCGGGTGTCCTCCTGCTATTGACTGTAAATCACGGGATGACGACTGACTGAACGGGTCTGAAAGGATGGGGTGTCCATGTATCCACTTCACAGGCACTCATTACATGTTCAGTAAATTTTTCAAGCAAATTTAAAGTTGCGTATCGAACTCTTTTCCGCCAAAACTAAGCCCAGGCGACATATATATCACAATTTGCAGAATTCATTCTATATAAATTCAGAAACCGAATAAACATCGCCGTTTAGGCTGTAATGTGGCAAACGTGTCTATCCCGAGACACCATAGAGCCATAGCATTTTTTTTTCCTCAACCTTACAGTACAATGGTAACTTATAATATTGGCACCAATTAGCTTCTTCTATATCAATTCCTAGATACTGACACCACCGTTCTTCGTTTTTTTTACTGTAGCTTAAAGACTTGACCAGTAACTTATAACCATAATTGCATAAACGCGCCGTTCTTGTTATTAAATTCGCCCACTTGCGAGTTACATAACCCAGTTTTTTACCTGAGGTCTTTATTTGGTGTCCCCATGCAGTCTTGCGGTATGCTGTGGACAAAACTATAGAAATCAACAAAGTTAATTAATATTTATCTGATATTTCTTTCTAAATTATTCCCATCCTAACAGGAAGCACAGAAACTAATGACGTTTAACACTAAGTTGAAAACCTGCGGTAAATTGATATAACGGGCAAGGTTAAGAGACTCCATTTGGCAGTCTGGTATTCGTGGAATGTAGACAAAAGAAATGTTGGATGATTCAAGGACTGATTCTTATTTGTATCTTGACTTCTTTAGTTTTGGCGGGAAAGAGCTCGATATGCAACTTTAATATTCATAACTTAGCTTAATAAGGTGGGAAACTATACTGCCACGATTATCATGTGAGCCATACATAAAAAGAGAGAAAATTAAGGGTAGAATCATTGTAGGGGACTAATAATTATTGCGATTTTGATCATATGTACCAGCTATCCACAAACTTTTGTTGCTCGGTAAGACGGGAAATTATTTTATCTTCTGTGTAAGCCGATTATTATCTATATATAGGGGAGGGGGGGGGGGGCAAGGGCTACTTCCGTTCCTCGGGAATGGGCTTTTCAATTCACCGGGAACTGGGAATGAGGAACATTTTTCTTCGTGAACTGGGGTATTAGCCAAGCGCCATGATCAAGGAGTTCTTTATTAATCGTGAATTGGGAATTTTAACATAATTACCGTGAATCAGGAAATCGTCAATTTAGTATCATATATCCCCCCTTCCATTGTATGCGGAGAGTTCTTCTTTTAATTCATCGTGATCTGGGAATAAAGAAATTTATTCTTCGTGATCTGGGAACATGACCCCCCCCCCCCCACTCAAACCTACTTCATATATCTTGACCAGATTCTAAGGGTGTGATATGCTCATTACGGTCATGCAGGTACCATACGCGATTTGCCATATGCAGGGGTCCAATCCATGAATTGACTATATATAATGACATGTTCAGCCATAAACTTAAATGTCGCAAAAGTCATGAGCTCAAATGTCGCAAATATTGCGAAATCCATATATATCTGCCAGCTCCCCTAAAGTTATTGCCTAAATAGATCCCCACATTCCTCCCCGTGTACTGATCGAGGACCCAACATCGACAGCTAGCCTGGAGAAATAAGCCTCAGGAGGGGTGCCTACGTTGATCCGCTCCTAAAAAGAACCCAAAGGGCAGAATTGTGGATGAGTCATTATAGTATCAACGTTAGTTAGGGGGGTGGGGGGCAAGTGATAGTTACGTTCCTCGTGAATGGGCTTTCATTTCACCGTGAACTGGGATTGTGGAAAATAATTCTTCATGAAATGGAAAATAAATATTAGCCCACCGTCGTGATCAAAGATTTTTATCAACCGTGAACTGAGAATTTTAGTTCTAATAAATTGCGGTGGATTGGGAAATCGCCAATTTATATCAAGTATCCCCCTCTCCCATACCCCCCCCCCCCCCCCCCGGTTGTCAATCTACCCCGTTATAGTGGCTACTAGATGTATGTCATAAAACATTAGCATGTGACTTGTAATATTTTGTTACCTATGCTGTCTGGTTGTGTTAGTTCTTAGTCATGTGATAGGCCGTAAAGATTTGTACATATAATACACAGTACACACCACACCCTTGTCCTGAATCAAGACGGTCAATTATCGGCACAGTTGGATATTTATTTATTCGGTATTTAGTAACGTTGCAATCGCCGGATACCCACTCAGCACTGCACGCTCAAAGTAGGAAGTGAAAGAAATCGCTTGTCAAATTTAGCTTTTGTCAGGTAAGAAAACAACACTTGCACTGAATATGACATTGTTTTCGCCTCAGTAATAACTCCATGACTTTATATCTATATCTGAAATGTTCAGAATAATTAACTGTTGTAAGTTGAGTGAGTCAGAACTTGACGTTTTGCTTGCCGGTGCATGATAACTTGTCCGGCGTGATAAAGTTAAAAGTGTACGGCTGACGAGTGCGCATGTGCAACGAATGGGCTTGCTATGTAAACAGCACATGTATGTTAAGTTTAGGATTAGGGTTCTCGTTAGGGGGTTAGTTCCATAGATGTAACACAGTCCGCTCCGCTTGTCGGGCAGTAACAGATCATAGGCAGAAGGCCTAATCATGAGTATTATCATAAGGACTAAAGTCAAAGTCATAGATAAGGGTGTACGATCTTACCCATCGCTATGGGGCAGGCGTCGCTGCAGGGCTCTCCCAGCAGTGACGTCTTAATAACACTGCCTGCACTGTCAGCGGCCGTCTCGCATGCGCCTTCCCCTCTCAGATGCATAGCCAGAGTGTTAGCAGCCTTTACGCCTGCATGCACTCCTCTCAGACTCTAGATCTGCATGCGTCTGGGTGGGGAGGAAGCAGGCCGCCATCTGGGTTTGGCGGACGATTCTCACCTCTCTCAGACGCTTAGCCAGATTAATGTTGGCTACCTGTATATTCCACCTAGCCTGAAAAGACGTTAAGTCGCTGATATGTTGATAGGGCAACGAAATAATGTCTGAACATGACCCATACACAGCCCTGTGCACCAGAGTATTTGTCCTTAATTACTGCAGAATCGTACCTGTCCGATGTAATCCGAGATAGCTCAGCGATTCTAACCCTCACAATGTAACTTGGGGACGCAATAAGACGGTCATATCATGGAAAGGGACTGCACAGTTTCCGATTTATTTTTCACTGTTTTCGAAAACACTTGGACTTCGAGGGTGGGCTGCCATGCTGATACCCATTTTTATTTTGTCGCCCTATCAACATGTCAGTGACTTAACGTCTGTTCAGGCTATATTCCACCATGCGCCTGGGTGGGGAGGAGGCAGGCAGCCTTTAGGGTGTGACGGATGATCTCGCCTCTCTCAGACGTTTAGCCAGTTTAATGTTGCCTATATTCATTATTCAGCATGCGTCTGGGCGGGGAGGATATCTGGGTGGGGAGGTGTATGCGCCTGGGTGGGGAGGGTGGCTGGGTGGGCAGGTGCATGCATCTGGGTGGGGAGGTACATGCGTCTGGGTGGGGAGGTGCATGCGTCTGGGTGGGGAGGTGCATGCGTCTGGGTGGGGAGGTGCATGCGTCTGGGTGGGGAAGATGTCTTTGAGAGGAGGTGCAACCTAATTTAATTTAACAGATGAAAGTTTAGAGACCGCCTTCTCCCTGCCCGCCAATACCCACTCGCATGCAAGCTGTGAACCGCTACGTTGGCGCACACAGGCTCAACTCCAAACATAGACACCTATAAGCCATGTGACTTATCTTTGACACAAAGATTACTTCAGGTTGTAACGATTGATTTGCCTCGTCCACCGCAGCCAGTCTTTCTTTTTGTCTCGATCTCTCTGATTAGGCTAGCCAGTCGCACTCAGGCTCCAACCACAACCTGCCATCTTACTCTGACGCTGTCTCTCATTGGATAACATTCACCCCCCACCCCCACCCCCGGGTAGCGTCGCTGTGGGGCACAACCACTGGTAAGATCGTAGCCCCTGTTGAAGTCATAAATGCCTTAGCATGTCGTTACAGCCCATATTTTCCACAAATTTGTCGCGATCGCTCTAAAAATCACTGATGTGAGAAAGCAACACCGTGCAATTTTAATGATACCAAACTTACGTGTGTACTGTGATGTTATCCTGTTTTAGGATACATATAATATTTCTCCATGTGGACACTCCATTGGCAGCAAACGCGGTTCCGCAAATTTACTAAAGCATACGTCATAAGATGATGTAGTTGCCATGGCGCTGAATGTGCTCTGAACAATAGATGTTCTATATTTGTACCAGCTACATGCGCCATGGCAACTACAGAGCATTTCGTTGTCTGTGATTTAGTCTATTTGCAACAAAGTGTCTGTTGGCAATGGAGTGTCAGCATGTTAGTATGTAGTGAATTAGCCCTAGATCTGTATGGTATCTTCCCTTGTAGGAGTTGTCTGAAAGTTTTAATTATATTAAGCTTATTGCGCTAATGGGGAGTGGGTAACTAATTCATTCAAAGTTATGGAAAGGTGGTAATAAAGACAGTTGCCATCATCTAATTATGACGATGTTAGGGCATGTGTTGCTAGATTAATTTAATATATTTGTTAAGGTGAAAACTTAACGTTATGATTGGTGTGAAGACTACTGATTTTTTCGTTGCTAATATTATTATTATCGCTAGAAAAAATGGGTATAAATATAGTTGGAATTGGTAGTTTGGTTTGATTCCAGGGAAATGCTTGTCAGTAAATATATCTGCCTTCATGACAGTGCCATTGGCATAATAAAGCTGCATACTCAAGTGGAAGAATTTGTTTACTTCTACCCTTAAGCAAATAAAACAGCCTATCACAGAGCCAAACCATTTGTACACTACAGTACTTAGCGGATCACTTCGCTATCTACCATTGAAGCATTTCTATTAAAAGCCACTATATGTAATAAATTACCCACTGATGGTAATTACATAGAATAAGTCTTAAAATGTGAGGTAATCTACTAACTTCCGGTAACTAGCTCTTTGCTCTGCCAGTACTATTGCGGAATAGCAACTTCCATTTGGACAGGCCACTCTTGCCAAAGTGAATACATCTGTACACAACTAAGGTAATATTTACATAGCTGTATATACCTTGAACATGTTGAACCTTCAAGAAAATAATCAGATCCCTCCATAAAGTAGAATTGCTGTTGTCATCTAAATTGCTGGCAGGTTTTTTTCGGCAGTAGCTGAGTAGTGACACTCCTCTATGCTGACAAGCTTTACCTTCAACCTTTCCAGCGGGTTGGCATGGCATGAAACATTTGCCCAATATCGGTAGCAGTACTCTGAAATTATCAACTAAGCTATGAAAATGTTATACCACACTATAAACGATATGCAATATTAAACATTTAACAAAAGTTAATTTCGGATTTTTGAGACAGTCCCTGCATTAAGCGACCTGCTTCACTGTCAAAACAGGCTGCTAAATGGCATGATCCGCTATTGCCTAAAGAGACCATGGCTATGAAAGTACCTTTTTGCATCAGTATTTAGCCATGAACAATATATTTACCTAATGTAATCTATTCTCTGTTGATTTATTACCAATTAAGGATCTGTCATTGCTTGATACTTGGGCTTTGTTACCTCTTTCATCTGCTTTGTGATTTCTGAGCTTTTCTGGATGCCAGGGGCACCATGTTTTGATTGGGGTTCAGGTGCCCCAGAAGGAATAAGGTTAGGCATAAATACATTTTTGGTAAGAAAATGTTAGGTACAGATTGTACATCACATCAAAAAGTATGGCATGCCATAGTTATTCAACAGTCAGATGGTTTGACTTTACCATCTTAGTGGCATCATTGTAATCATTTTTGGAAGCACCAAGTGGAAGTTGTTTCAGTGTTACATCAATGTTAAATTCGTATTCAAGACGAGATCTCACAGAGCAAATAAAAGCGAGAGGATCTGGGAAGCTCAGAATATTTAACATTGTCACTCACCCAGCAGCGGACCTGGGTGACTAGAGCATCCACAGGCCAGTGGCAGTATGGAGAAGGAGAAGGACGAAGTTTATGGACTGTTAGTGTTGGTAGAGGTTTTGGTTAAATGTGGGCCCTGATCTGAAATTATACTCAATCTCCAGGTGTGAATCCAGGAATTCGCAAAGTGGGGCTTGAGGGCCCTGGTCTGTTCCTTAATTGTGACGCGGATGGGTACTTTGGGAGGGATGTGGGCAGGTATGTACTGGGTACATTTGATAATCTGGGTGGTAAGTAGCTGTTGAAGCCCAGCTTTTATTATCGCGTGACTTTTATCCTGGGCCTAGATATAACCTTTAATTTGTTAATTGTCAGTTATTTTGTCATCTTCACACAGCATAAGAAATGTCTGCTCTCTCAGGCATTACACATCATGCATGAAACCCTACCACCTGATTTGTTTAATAGTGCAAATACACTGTACTGCAAGATAAAAGGTGTGAGGCTGCTGTCTTCGATTGTGAAATTGGAATTGATCTGCCAGGTGGCAGTATGGAGAAGAGAAGCCAGGTCCACATTTAAATCACACAAATCTGAATGTGTCTCTTCAAACCTGGCCTCACCCTCCCCCACCCAATGCAAACAATATACTACAGGGATTACAGCCCCACTGGTCCCAGCCTCCCAGCCCACGAGGGAGGGTAAAACCCCTTATGAATCGCAGGAGCAGGGGCTGATGCAGGGACCCGGGTCACTGGTATTGTAGATGCATTCGTGGTAGAAGAGGATATCAAAGATACTATGTTTTTTGGAACATAACCGATGTTTGTATTAATTGGTGCAGATGGCTATGTTTGTGCCCGGATAAAGATCCCAAATCTTTCGTCGAAAAGAGCTGGGAGCTGTCACAGAGTGTAATATAGGACACTCTTTGGGGCTACTTCTACAGACATGGCTTGTTTTTTTCCGTGACTCTTCCTATTGTCGCGATATGACATACTCAGGTTAAAGTATCGAACTTTAATTACGGTATCACTCCCGATTCGGATGCCGAATACAATCGAATCTGGGTCTGGAGCTCAATGTGCTACCAACTGAACTTGAACGAATTCACGAATAAACACTATTCCCTCGTTCTGTAATCAACTTCATTCTCATATTCTGTAGTGTGCACTCTTGGCCTAGTGTGTTTGCAATGCGGCCGGTTGATTGCCTCCCCATTTGCCTTTATGGCTTGGCTATCGCCGCGAGTCCCATGCCAGGGACGTAGATGTCAACATCGCTCGGCCATTGGCGCCCTGTTATACCCAAGGTCAAAGCGCAGGAACGCTTTGCCAGACCCGAGAGACGTCTATCGGGACGATAACACGGGGAGGAGGCCGCGGTCGGCGAACTCGAATCGGATTTCTGGGAGCCAGGGCCTCTCGTGGAGTGGGGGGGGGGGGGGGGTAGCATGGGGGGACCCACGCGCTGTCAGACTGCCCCGCCCGTCCGCTACACCCATTCCCGGTCAGCCTGACTTGTTTGCTGTAGGCATGGCGGCCGAGGGGACGCACCCAAGGCCATATGTATCTGGAATAGTCTCGCTCTTAGATATATCCTGGTTGGTAAATAAGGTTTGGATCATAGGGTGTAGGGGTGGCTGGTAACGTTATCAGCAGGTTCACCGGTACCTACGGTAAATGGTGCATACTTTTCCAACATATAGACATATATGAGGCATGACTTCGGTGACAAACGACATGCAGGCTTTCAAAGGTTCCATCGTCCAACGGTAAGTGCGGCGATAACTGTCTGAAAGAACGTAATCTTGAAATTGAGGGTAAAGGTTACTTTTGCATTCCTCTGAATAACGGATGTAGTCTTTTCCCTCTACAGACCGCGATGTCGGCTAGTCGCCTTGTAGATTAAGGGTAGTTGAATACACACAGCTGAGGTACAAGCAGATTGGTGAAGGATTCGACATGTTTTATTATTACTCAAATCTATCCTATTATGATGTATCTCTGGGCGTGAGACGTGAGTCGGAACTCGACTGCAGCACAGTTGCTACTTAGAAAACCCACTCGTGTCTGGGGCCCTTTTAGCCCGTCTACTCGTCCCATGGGTTTTGTGTCCGGAATTAGCCCATGTGTGCACAAGAGTGGCGTGACAGACCAATGCCTACATCGATAACATATTGCCCTGTGTTGGGACAGGGCATGTCTTAATCTCCTGTGCTTGTCTGTTTGCATGGTGGTGACCACTTGTGGCCTTTGAAGTGGAGTTCTGCTTGGATTACCAATATCTATGTCATATATGGCTGGTCATAGTACGAAATCGCCACCACGGATATATATATCTCGCTTGCGTATTGTGGACAAGCCTCATGGAAAACGTAAGACTCAGAGTGCATAATTTGATACGTACAAGCGCCGGTCTCAAGTTACGAGACTTGGGGAGTGGGTGGTAAACGATGTCTGCTTACCGTTTTGCCACGAATATAGCCCCATGTGACGTTGTTGATTTTTACGCAACAAATGTTGTGCGGAGGAACAACTGTCTTATATATCGTACTAGCACGAATACAACTCCATGATACAGTTCTGCTGATGAATGCTGTGATGTTGGCTAGATGGACAAGTGATATATGCTATACTGGTATAGGGGTCTCTTAGAGTGACTTGGGAGCCGCCCTCTCATATTAAAGAGGGGCGACTTGCTGGTGATTAGGGCGTTCGGTTTTGTTGAGTGGATTGTGCGAGACCAGTCTTTGTGCCTGGAGGGCATTCGCGATCCACTTTGCGAAACTCGTATTTGTGCAGGATCGGTTTCCACCTCCGTCTTGATGAAGAGTATTTGGCCTAGGCATGTATGCATTCTATCTTGACACAACCGATTTGACGCGATATGATATAACAGTATGAAATGGCCTTCTTCAGCCAATGATTTCAGAGCCAATATTATATGATTCTTGCAGATTTCGGCAAAGTTAAATTCCCACTTTTCCCTTTATCCTCTGCCTTACTGAAAGTGTGTTTGACATTTGTGTCCTGCAAGTATGTCCATATGAAGCACATGTTTTGAATAAAAACGTGGTTAACAAGTGAGGCAGTGGCGTCTCGCCATTGAGAGTATGTTATTATTATAGTGCCAAAAGGCCCGACATTTTGTCATCGTATCTGTTGCTTTGTGAAACCATAAAAACGTTTATTGCGTGATGGGAAGCTAGGTCTTCCATAGCCACACATGTAGGGACAAAAGTAGCATCGCCGGTAGAAACAACAATAGCCACACATTCCAGCTCCATTCACAAACCTGTTGCCACTATCACACACCTGTAGCCACAACAGTGGTCACACCTGCCGCCATACCCTCATACCTGTAGCCACTATAATAGCCACCACACCAGACCACGACCTCAGCACAACCTTGGTATAACCGCAGCCACGGCCATATCCACTAAATAAGTCGCAGCTATAGCCACCACCATAACCGTTGCCACCACCGCAGCTGTAGCAACCAATGAAACCACCACCGTAGCTCCACAACCATAACCGCTGCCACAACCGTAGCCGTTACTACCACCGTAGCCGTAGCCACCACCTTAGCAACCACCCCGGCCTTAAATAGCCCCGTAACCGCCGCCATGGCTGTAGCCACCGTACTAGTCGTTAGCCACTTTAGCTCCGGTTGTAGCTGTAGTCGCCACCAGATGCCGCCCTTGTAGCCGTAATCACCACCGTAGCCACCGTCGCGTCTGCAGCCCACCCACAGCCACAACTAGACGTCTGTCTCTTGGATGCTGACCCAGAAGCGTCACGTCGCGCGTGTACCTTTCAGGCCAAATGGTGGATACGGTTGTGGGGCTTGGCTCAGCGGTTGTTTCGATCATGTGAATGCAGAGTAGATCTGTTGGGTAGGATGGAGTGAAGTTGGGGTGGTGGGTACCGTAGGGCTGTGCATCGGACTGTTTCTGGGCTACGATTGGGTCCCCGTCGCAACTTGGTGTCTGGGAATCTCCAGTGGCACTCAGTCTCCGAAAGAGCAGGCATCTGCACTGAGTGCCGCGCTTTAACCTGCTGTGTATAAGTTCGGGCGGTTATACAGAATACAGCGATAACGAATTGAAGCTGAATTGAAGTCCAAAGATAAACTGTTGATAACATAGCAAATGTCTGAGATGCAATATGCCCCCCACCCCCAGCCCATCCCACGATCCCTATAAATAATCTCCAATGGTGTTTTCAATGACAAATACAAATGACATCTATAGGACATCGAGGCGCTTATCGCTTCTAGCGATAGGATATTTTAATTAAGATATTATCTGATAGCATAGCTCAGCTGGTACACGGAATGATCAATAGATCATGGGTCCAACGTTGCTATCTGCGTCTGAGACACGTTTTATCCATCCCCATTGCATTGTCCCGCAAAGGTTTTTTGGACCAATCCAGCCTTCAGGTGCATAAAACTGGCGTAAAACACGAAACATTTTATATTTATAAACATACCCTCAAAAGGAAGTGTTATGTACTTTACTTAAAGCGATTTCCGAGAGACGTTTGTGAATTGACCGGGAATGGTTGTTTCTAGTGGTAGCCGGTAGCCGTATATCACCAACCGAGAACACATCTGGACCACAGGCGAAGCTCGCTACACAACCAGATCTACGGGGCATAGCATCGCCCTTATAACAACAGGGGGCCTGCGAAAGGCTATATCCGCGCCAAGGGCGTGGGCTGCTGCAATGAATGGCAGTCGTTACGAGGACACCCCCCCCCCTTGTGTTTGCTGAGGGGAAAGGGTGAGAAATGTTTGTGTCTGTGTTGGGGGGTGGGGGGGGGGGAGTGAGATCTTGCGGCAGGTATATTTACTTCCGTGTAATCTTCAAACTGGTGTTTTAGGAAGCATTCTCGCTTCAGTCGGTTCGCGACATGAGCTTTTAGATTGAGAAACCTTCATGTCCGGGTTAAACTGTATGCGGAGACGTGGTCTAAATCCATGCATCTATCACCCTCTCCATAACCCAAACGTAGGCCTTTACGTATTGGCTGTCGTGGTCAACCCTCGAATGGTCTGGGGTTTAGCGCTCTCTGCTTTGTCGAGTAAACTACGCTACAACAGCTGTGCCCCTGCTATACGAATGTCTGATGTTTCTACAGGATAAAGATGTCCTTCGTGGAGAAATAGAAAAGACAATATTAGGAGCTTACCCCCGGGGCACATGGCTTCGCTCTAGGCTGGATCCTGATCTAATTTAGACGATATGACCTTCATATGTTTATGGTGCAGAGTATATTCGACGTGTGGTGATGGACTAAACGTAGGTGACGGATGGATTCGTTGAGATCATCCAATAAACCTGGCAAACCGAGAATAAAAGGGTCAAACTGCCCCAGAAACAGGTAGCGTTTGAACCCGTAACTATTTGTTTTCAGTGGGACGCCCTACGGCTTTCCTGCTACTGATGTGCTTTGAACAAATCTAATTAATTTTTAGCAATATATATGTATATATAAATGCATATATATATCAGGAGACCGATATCATTGTTATATATCGGAGCGCATTTATTATTTCCATTAAGCTGCTACCCGGATCCTCTTTCAATCACCAGTGAACCTTAAGTGCAGGCAAGCGCAGATCGTAGCTTTGGTGTAGTTTTGGACCAACACTACCAATACTGAGCTGTAGCCATTGGGATGGCATGCATGCTTTGTAAACACTATCGTAATAATATGGATGAGATGAATGGAGTTTGACTCTTCTAGAGGCATGTGGATTAGTAGTTCGACTGTATTAGGATAGCATGAGGGTAACTTCCGGTTTGAGACCGGACCCGACTGAGGGTCTATAGCTAAAGCCCTGGTAGCTTGCCTTGTTCAGTCTAGGTGGCGTATATGTATATGAGCACAGTTGGCTGGCCGGTTAGGCGCAGGGCCGGATGGAAAGTTCACGACCTCTTGCCTAGGGGTACACCGCTTGTGACTTCAGCTATAGGCATGCGGGTACATGCATGAGGAACGTGTAGTACAACATCTATCTCTTAGTTATCTGGACTATTTGCCCGTAACATTTGCTTGTTATTTGAATTCCCGCTCTGGAACCTGGTTACCTTCCAACGCTGCCCGTGTGATTTTGTTGAAGAATGTCTAACAAACGTTTCAAAGCCATTGATCTTATGTTTTAGTTTACGTTTCGTTCCCGTGTATCCCGGAGATAACTGATTGCTACAGGAAGGCTTAGGAAGGCAACAAATCAATCACAGTGGTTATTTTAACAGTCTGTTTTTGTTTGATCTGACGGCAGCCCTCGTCTTCTGTGAGAGTTAGTGATCGCCATGCCTAGTGCATTAGGATCTTACCTAATTTGATGTGCCTGATGGTCTTTGTTTGATCTGACTGCAGCCCTCGTCTCTGTGAGAGTTAGTGATTGCCATGGCTAGTTCACTCAGACCTTGCCTAATTTGATATCATGTGACTAATGATTTTGTTTGATCTGACTGCAGCCCTCGTCTCTGTGAGAGTTAGTGATCACCATGGCTAGTGGATTAAGACCTTACGTAATGTGATGTGATGTGACTGGTGGCCTTTGTTTGATCTGACTGCAGCCCTCGTCTGTGTGAGAGTTAGTGATCACCATGGCTAGTGGATTAAGACCTTACGTAATGTGATGTGATGTGACTGGTGGCCTTTGTTTGATCTGACTGCAGCCCTCGTCTCTGTGAGAGTTAGTGATCACCATGGCTAGTGGATTAAGACCTTACGTAATGTGATGTGATGTGACTGGTGGCCTTTGTTTGATCTGACTGCAACCCTCGTCTCTGTGAGAGTTAGTGATCACCATGGCTAGTGGATTAAGACCTTACGTAATGTGATGTGATGTGACTGGTGGCCTTTGTTTGATCTGACTGCAGCCCTCGTCTGTGTGAGAGTTAATGATCACCATGGCTAGTGGATTAAGACCTTACGTAATGTGATGTGATGTGACTGGTGGCCTTTGTTTGATCTGACTGCAGCCCTCGTCTGTGTGAGAGTTAGTGATCACCATGGCTAGTGGATTAAGACCTTACGTAATGTGATGTGATGTGACTGGTGGCATTTGTTTGATCTGACTGCAGCCCTCGTCTATGTGAGAGTTAGTGATCACCATGGCTAGTGGATTAAGACCTTACATAGTGTGGTGTGACTGATGGTCGTTGTTTGATCTGACTGCAGCCCTCGTCTATGTGAGAGTTAGTGATCACCATGGCTAGTGGATTAAGATCTTACATAGTGTGGTGTGACTGATGGTCGTTGTTTGTTCTGGCTGCAGCCCTCGTCTGTGTGAGAGTTAGTGATCGCCATGGCTAGTTCACTAAGACCTTGCCTAATTTGATATCATGTGACTAATGATTTTGTTTGATCTGACTGCAACCCTCGTCTCTGTGAGAGTTAGTGATCACCATGGCTAGTGGATTAAGACCTTACATCGTGTGGTGTGACTGATGGTCGTTGTTTGATCTGGCTGCAGCCCTCGTCTATGTGAGAGTTAGTGATCACCGTGGCTAGTGGATTAAGACCTTACATAGTGTGGTGTGACTGATGGTCGTTGTTTGATCTGGCTGCAGCCCTCGTCTGTGTGAGAGTTAGTGATCGCCATGGCTAGTGGATTAAGACCTTACATAGTGCGGTGTGACTGATGGTCGTTGTTTGATCTGGCTGCAGCCCTCGTCTGTGTGAGAGTTAGTGATCGCCATGGCTAGTGGATTAGGACCTTACATAGTGTGGTGTGACAGATGGTCGTTGTTTGATCTGGCTGCAGCCCTCGTCTGTGTGAGAGTTAGTGATCGCAATGGCTAGTGGATTAACACCTTACATAGTGTGGTGTGACTGATGGTCGTTGTTTGATCTGACTGCAGCCCTCGTCTGTGTGAGAGTTAGTGATCGCCATGGCTAGTGGATTAAGACCTTACATAGTGTGGTGTGACTGATGGTCGTTGTTTGATCTGGCTGCAGCCCTCGTCTGTGTGAGAGTTAGTGATCGCCATGGCTGACGCTGGAGACGAACACGAGGAGACGACCCCCGGCTACAAGCCGCCAGCCAAGAAGGGACTCGACGAGATCCTCAAGTCTGACCAGGAGGACGAGAGCCTCCGCAAGTACAAGGAGGCCCTGCTGGGAGGAGGCGCCCCGGACACCGAAGTCTGTGAGTAGGGACACAGTATGTGTGTGTGTGGGGGGGGCGGGGGACAAGGATTGTTAATGGGAAAACTCTCTAGACTGAGATCCTGCCGGGAGGAAGCGCTCTATACAGTGAAGTCTGTGAGTAGGGACACTGTATGTATGTGTGTGTGTGTGTGAGGGGGACAAGAATGGTTAATAAAGGGGAAAGTCTCATCAATGAAGTTAGGGGGAGATGGTCTTCAACAATACTTGTTAACGGCAAAAGTCTCTACA
Source organism: Arenicola marina (assembly GCA_964019135.1). Lineage (NCBI taxonomy): Eukaryota > Metazoa > Annelida > Polychaeta > Arenicolidae > Arenicola > Arenicola marina. Next base: position 36,910,580 of record OZ025251.1, on the reverse strand, counting down.
TTGAGACCCTGCTGGGAGGATGCGCCCTATACAGTGAAGTGTGTGAGTAGTGGCAAAATGTGGGGGATAATTGGGGAGGAGCGGTTTTAAACCAGGGCAATTATCGTACAGGATAACTGTTCCGTTCGAAGTAAGTTATTGCGCTTTAACATGACCAAGCGATATGTTTTTTAATCATCATCATTTTGTTGTTCATCCCGATAACGCTTACACATGTAAATACTAGATGGTGTAACGTCGGGCAGCCATTGATACATTGATCGCCTCTCTCCAGTCACTGACTGGCGACAAGTTTTTACCTAACAGCATCCACGTATCATTTATATTGACCTTCTTGCCTTCTTGCCACTTGTTCAAACAAGTGTTATCAAAAAAAAAGTGTCCACGGCACACCGATGAAGGTATACACGTTTTGAGTTATTGCTTCTTGTTCGACAGTCCCCAATGACCCACGCCGAGTGATCGTCAACAAGCTGGCGCTCTTGATCGACGGCCACTCCGACATGGAGCTGGACCTCAGCGGTAAGTCTCTCCCTACTACTACTACAGACATGGGGCATCGCAGGCTCAGTGGGTATGCATGCTGAGTGGCACATAAACAGGCCAAAAGTGGCCTAGTTCTTGTGAGTGCGACTGCATAAATAAGTCATTCTCTGCTCATCCCAAATGTATATTATTCGTAGCATTGCCGTAGCTTCATGGATACTTGCCAATGGTCTTGTCGGAGACCACTTCCGGGTTGACACACCGACAATAAATTATAGGTTGCCCATATTGCGTATGCGAATTGCGCATAAGTATTTCCCCATTTCCGACGAATACAAGTAATGTGGCCAACATACATTATGGACTTAATTCAAATTATTTTCTTCTTGATTTGTGTACGCTTTGTAACCATTTGATAACGCCATTTACGTTCTTGTTGATTATCAGGAGATGTGTCGCACCTTAAGAAGAAATCGTTCGTGCTGAAGGAAGGGTGCCACTACCGGATAAAGATTTACTTCTACGTTCAACGCGAGATTGTCACCGGACTGAGCTACGTCCAAAAGACGCACAAGAAAGGAATACAAGGTAATATATGCTATCCTTATGTTGAGGAAAATCTTTAAAGTGTTGGTGCCACGATTTTTTTCAGCTCAGAATTAACTTTAGCTAAGATAAACAAATAAGAATGAGTTTTAATGGGAGTTCAAAGTTTTTATTCCACGATATCACTGTAAACGCGTTCGTCAAAGTAGCCGAAGTGCGGTCCGTTGGATTTATTTCTGGGAGCATTGCGTGTGAGCGTTATTTAAAACTCCCCAATGATATCATAGATTGGCAGTTGAGCTTTCATGCAGTACGTAGGCATCTGTTGTCAAGGGCGTGTATTGTCCTCATGGTTGAGTGTCTATCGTTGAGTTCAAGCCAAGAGGAGAGAAAAAAATTGTAGTGTACAAAGAGTCAAAAGACAAAGAGTCAAAATGTACAAGCGCATGCGTTTGCATTCACTTTTGACGTCACTTTCCTCGCTCCCGGAATTTAACTTAGGAGGTGCGAAAATAAGTGGAAAAAATAGTCCCTACTATTTGGGGCGTTATAGCCTGATACTATAAGCGTGGAAACACAGTAGATAAATGTGGGCTAAAGTTGTTTTGGCGTGGCACCAACTCCAAATAGTTCGCGGTGAAGTAGGTTACAGTTAAAGCAATGACCGATAAGGATATAACCGCTCTCTTTTGGCTCTGAAATGCATTTCAGGTTTGCTGCAGCCATGTCTTTTGGGTTTGAAATAAAACAGAAAACGCATTTCATCCAAAAAGTTCATGCGACCTGATCGAGATTTATATTGAACAATAACAAAACATGTGTTTGCATAGGCACGTGGATCGTTAATGCAACTTCATCTATTTAGTTATTCAACTTGGTAGCATTGATTGTCCGTCTACGGAAAATTATGGCTTTGCAGCATGCTAGAGAGAATGGAGCATACTGGAGCCATACTATGCGTCATCTAGGCTAGATCTGGCTACTGACTTACACACCTTATCCCGTTCTTGTTTTGGGTGGCCGAGATCGTTGCGCAACCTAGCGAATGGCCCGTACCCATAATGATTAAACCACGACGCTTAGTCTATGACGCATTGCAACGCTTGTTTCTCCTTCAGGCACGGGTGCCTGATGATTTACCTCCACAGCCATATTCAAGGGCCGAGGGGGGGGGGGGGGGGCGGTAGCTTAGTGGGCTAGAGCACTCGCACTGAGTGCTCTGGTCACTTAGAGCCTAACGGCACGTGGATCGGTGGCCCGGCTGTGGCCATGTCTGTGTGGTCGCAGGATAAAGATCCCATGTCATTCTTCGTGCAGAGTAGGGGGTCACCCCCGGGGACATGGCTCCAGTCTCCCTTCCTTCTCCCATTGACGCGATATGACCAAAAGTGGTTAAAGCGTCCTGAATAACCAACCAACCAGTGGCGGGGGTGGGGGGAGGGGGGGGGGCGGGCGGGCGGTTGTCGATTGTTATTAACCACCAATAAAGCATGGATTTATCATCCTGTTGTATTTGCTCTGTTATTCGCCTGTTGTGGCTGCCCCATGAAACAGCTGGATTCACATTCAAGCTGATTGATTTTTGCGCAACTGCGATGAAATGAAGCGAAATTGATAAGCATTCGGTACATATCATGCTTATTTGTACAAACGCTTGGTGTGGTCACCTCCCTCCACCCAATAAACCCACGAGATATGTACCCTGTCGTGCAGGCATGCATATGGTTCAATGTTGATTCTTGTAGTCTTAACCTCTTTATCGATGATTGATCAGATTATTTAGTTATCTAAGACCCAAAACTAGGTAGAAACGAGAGATATCTCTTTTTCGTGTATACAGGCACGTATATATTCCAACAATTTCTTTTCTAATGCAGTTATTTTTATCGGCGCCCCCATATCCAGTTAGTACTGAAACCTATTGGTTACGGTTGCGTGGAGATGGGTTACCTTCCAAAAGAGAAGGCGATTGTCTACGTCAGGGTTTGATTGATAAACCGGTCTTACACATACTGAGTCAACGGCGTTGCGTGCCGCTTGGCATGTCCGTTGGAGACGCTTGGTGTGTGTTACTTATGCACGCGGGTTCATCTTACATGCCTGTCTGTCTGAAAGTTAACGGACTAGAGTACATGTATATCTATGTTATGTCTGGGCCTCGGGGGGTCCGACCCACCAGGCTAGTTGCGATGTGTACAGAACCTTCGCATCCAAGCCAAGAAGCGTGTTCAAACCCAAAGCCGTTTATTCACTTATGGGGGGAATGTTGGATATATATCATTAGCATTAAATGAGATATTATAATACGTTTATTTCGTTGAAAAATCATCCTGAACGCAGCCTAAGCCATCACCGCCAGCCACCATATGACGCGAATGTTCGGTTCTAGGCGTAATGACCCTGGGCGAAAATGTAAATTGCTCTATTATATGCAAATTACCACTGACCACTGAGTGATTGCCACAACTCGCAGCTGGAGCCATGTGGCAACAGTCATTATGGCGGTCCATATTAAATTGTGTGAATGGGACACAGGTCGCGCCCCCGCGTGGTGGACGCGCGTATTAAAACGTGTACGTGTCTATCGCCGATTGGTCTACGTGGCAATGTCGTTGTCGTGACGGTCACCGGGAAGCCGGGTCTCTGACTGCTGGCCCGTGACACCCCCTGTCGCCCATGCTATGGTGTGCTGACGGCCATGAATACAAACAGAATGATGTCGCTTATTTCATTCTCACGTAGCAATGAGGCTTTATATCATAGGACGGTCCCTATCCCCCCACCTGCCGCCACCCTCCCGACCCGATTGTATGATATGTGGAGCTTTGCTACTACGACTATTAACTATAGAAAGAATCATGTTTGTGGTTTGGTCGGTGGGAGAAGTCCGTAACCAAACGTCTGCTGCACACCTGACGCGGTTCACGCGTGCGTTATCGCACCATCCGGCAGGCTGCGTACAACGTAAGATGGGAGGTTGCGGACGTTGGGACTTTGGAATGTGGCCAGGTGGGGGGAGGAGGCCGGGAGAACGGTGGCGGCGGGGTGGGGGTGGGTGGGGGGGGGGGCTTGGGCATGCATTGTTATATACGGACCCCGGTCGACAGATGGTGCGAGATAATGTTAACCCACGAAATGAGTAACGGGCATAAAAGTTTTGTTTTCTTTGCATTATCAACCTGTAACGTACAAATGATTTTGCCCCGGCTTCCCCTCGCTCGTAGCAACTGACGCAACGTATCCTCCTCAGTCGACAGGCCGGTATGGGCTACGCCTATATAGACATCGATGGGTCAAAGTGGAAAAAAAACATGGGCATCTCTCCCCTAGTTTTCCGACTGTCTTGTCGTGTCGACACCATGCAGACAGACACCTGGATGCGTTCAACTTGACCCTCGCGCCTGTCCTCTGACTGCACGTCTCCCCCGGGCCCACCCCCGTCACCCCCGGGCCCACCCCCGTCACCCCCGGGCCCACCCCCGTCACCCCCGGGCCCACCCCCGTCACCCCCGGGCCCACCTCCGTCACCCCCGTGCCCACCCCCAGGTCCATCCCCGGTCCCACCCCCATCACCCCCGGGCCCACCCCCGTCATCCCCGGATCCATCCCCGGTCCCATGCCCGGACCTTCTCCCGGACTCTCCCCCTACACCCACCCACCCGGGAACATACCTGTCGAGACAGCTTGCTACGGTAATAGGGCTATACAGTTCTCGCGATCGGGCCGCGAGACTTCAGTTTTGGGGACAAACAAACACACGTGCTCCATGTTGAAGGATAGGCAGCTGTAAGTCAATTTCTTTCCAGGTTTATTCTAAAGACTATGAGTACCATTTCACTAAACATGGCTGTGGGAGATATACGTTAAAATATTTCGAATCGATGAAGCGCAGAACTTTGGGAATATACGAGGAAAAATCCGTCTTCAAAACACTCGAAAGCTAAAAATAACGTTCTCAATTTAGCCCTGCACCCGGGCTTTCGCAAGTTCCTCAAACAGCAAGTGACGTCACAGACGTTCGCGTGCCTCCGCGGTAACAAAAATGGCGAGAGCAAGTGGTCGACTTAACCATTTCGCTGTCAAAATGTGCAGTACATGGAGTAACAGCACACGGATGCGTCATTAAACCACATGGTAAAGATACAATAAGACCAGTTGGATGTTTTCGTATCGCTTTTGGATCACAAAAAGACCCAAGTATCTTCATGTTTGTAAGTTTTCTGTTTGAAGCGTAGCGCCAACGTTGTCACTGGGGAGAATCCGTGTGACGTCATAATGCCTTGTTTTCGTAGGAAATGCCAAAAAACGTTAATTTCTCAGTCGTATTGTCCCGTCGTAACAAATATTCGTCATTGTGATGACGCAAACGAATAAAAAATATGTCGTCTATCCGTCTTGTGAAGCTATATTTCTTAAATATTCTTAATCTTATCACTAGGCCTTCCGCAATGGACCCACCCCTCGACGCCTGGCTTTTGCGCAGGTAGTCTGGTTCACAGTCTCTCTCTTTGCGTAACATACACGTCACGCCTACCTCACAGATAGTCAGGATACCAGTGTGCGCAGAGATTCTAAACTCGTTCCGAACACGTGCTTCGTTTGTTTGTCCCCAAAATGAGTAAACCGGAAGTCTAAGGGAACGAGACTTTATAGCCCTATAAACTAAGTGTCGCTGCTATATATGTGTGCCAAATGCCCCGTTTAGCCCGTGCGTCCATATGGGTGGTATAAAGCGCCAATCCATACAGACGTGTGTGCACAAAGCTTGATCAATTCTGCATACGTGTGCCCAGAAGAAACTTGTCCAGCAGGTCTGTTACATATGGGTTAGACATAAATCTTGGCCGGCTGAAACCCCCTACCATTCGATTACCTGTCAGGATACTAAACCTCAAGGTGGTGGTAAGCTCAGATCGGTACAGTCTTAAAATACCTCATACGCAATCCAACAACTATCGTCAGAAGCCACGTGTCAAATTACCAATAATTTGTTTTCGACGTGGCAAAGATAATCGAGATCAAATACTAAAGATAGTGTCTTTTATAGCGTAACAATGGCTGTGGTACTTTACAAGAAATGGGGGCGCTTAGATCTACTATGACAAGTTGAAGCGGGTCACTGCCCAAACGGTTTTATTTACACATTCACTAGGCTAATAATCGGCGTCCTAGGGACAGACAGTGATACATATACGGTGTTCCGAAAGTCACCCCCATGTGTGTGCATTACAGGGTAATCTATCCCTGCGGCCGCCCAAGGCACCCCCTGTGCAAAAGGGTGTATCCGCCCCCCACGGCCGCTTCAGGCACTACACTCCTCTGTAGTCAAAACGTGCCTTCAAGAAACACCGCTAGAGGCTACGCTCATCGGGGGCGGGCGGGGTGACGTGTGTGTGTGTGTGTGTGTGGAAGGCGGGGGGCGGGGCACTATGCGGGGGTTGGTCCGTCCACCTGTTGAGTCCTGTTATATTGCAGACGATGCTGGCGCCTTGACATCCTGCAGGTTGCTATCTATTGGGGTGCTTGCCCAGTGGTGTGTGCTCTGCGGATGCCGTCAGACCGGGACCGTCTGGTAGGGGCGGGGGGTGGGGGGCCACTTTGATGTACCAGTTATTGATTTCTGAGCCACCATAAACACTACGGACAGCCGCCCAGAGTCGCACGTTCGAACCCATGCGGGGTCACCCCGTGTCCTAGTAGGTGGCGCGTTCGGCTATTATCGGGTGTGCTCTGCTGGACCAGCCCAAGCGGCCGGTGCGTGGTTCGAACCCCATTTGGGTAAATGGTTATGTGTGTGCAGCATACTGATTGCATGCCTTTCTTCGGAAAGAATTTTGTGAGCACTCCGGAGAGATGGCTACTCTCTCGTATGTGACACTTTCCATTGTCGCTATGCGACGTACAGCCTCCTACTTAGGGAAAGGAACTAACCATCGAATCCACACTTGCCTGGTAGTACTTGTGTTGGTGTACTCAAGGGCCGCTGAAGTTTCTATAGGGGTGGTATGGGGTGTGACAGTGTTGAATGGATGATTCGTAGTGAAAAGGTGGCAGTAAAGCAAATGGTAGTGCAAACCTAAATCTTCGTGTTTCCCTCCCCACAATGGCAAAAGAGGTTCGGAGCGGGGGAAAGGGGGAAAGTCCCCCGCTAGAACTCGTTGGTACTAGAGAGAAAATTACGTTCTTGTCAGAAACTTTTGGACCACCTATCCGCTCGTGTTATTATTGAACACTACGTTTTAGGGAAACTAGTTTTCATATTCTACTTTATGTTGTACACATGTGTTTACTTCGATGAAAAATCAATACCAGCTTTTCATTAATTGGATCGCAACCACATATGTAAGTGGATTACATCTAGAACGATATTCATTTGTTGTTGCAGTGGACAAGACACGCTTCATGGTCGGCAGCTACGGGCCCAAGAAGGAGCTTCAGTCTTACACCACCCCCGTAGAGGAGGCTCCCAGTGGCTTGATCTCCCGCGGGTCGTACACTATCAAGAGCCTATTCACCGACGATGACCAGAACGAGCACCTCAAGTGGGAATGGTCGTTAGACATCAAGAAGGACTGGCAGTAGGGCCCCCCTTGTTTCCGGCCTCCTTGTCCTCCTATGGGAACGGCATAGCAACTATTGTTAGACGGTCTCAATCTCCTTTGCATTAGCTTCTGCTGGTTTTATCTCGCCGCTGTCCACGTCTAGATAATATATCGAAATCATGATGGATAACTTGACGCTGTAATTTGTCACAATAACTGGCAAAGATAAATGGGGAGTGCTCTTTTGAAGTATTACTGCTAACGTGTATTGAGACCAATTAAGTCATGTCCCAGAATAATATTAGCATTGTTGATGCGACGTTCTAGTTTTAGTGCAGGTATGGTATACTTTTTGTCTCCTACAAAATGCTGAATAACTTCCAATATTATAACTGGGCTGCTGATGTTTGTAAAACCGTTATAACCACGATAACATTTTTCCCCTTGTATATCTTCAGTACTACTCTTGTTTGTACATTCTCTAACCAGTGCCTGGTATCTCGTAATGTGATAAAGTATTCTTTGGACACATCGTCATGATTGCCATATGTAGTTTGGTGTAATATAGGCGTTGTTTGATTTTTCTACCTGTATTTTTTTATCACCTTAAAAGTCCCTTCCCAGAGCGCGTGCGCGTGTATCAGTATGGCATGTATTACAAGAAGAGAACACTGGCGCAGACGTTTCATTCGATCGTGTAATTGTTGATTTTTCACTCAAAGGCGACCCATTAAGCGCCATTGTGTGGGTACTACCCACTGGGTAGCAGATGTGGCGGACACCAGTTGGCCAAGCGTGCCACCTGCAGACACAAGCCATGACGTGGCATTGAACATCATGCTTTTGCTTTCTATGTCACCCCCCAAACACATATCTTTGTTACGATGTCCTCGGCGGTGATAATTTCCTATTCCCACTCGCTCGGCTTTCCGTATGACGAGTCTTCCATTTGATGGAGGCGGTCAAAATTTGTGTATGACTTCATGTTTATGTCAGGTTGTCTTTTTTTCGCCGCACCATCCAGTGTTTCTTGCTGTTTGCACGAAAAACTAGAGGCCTTATAAGATCTACAACACTGGCCTTGAATGGTCCCGGAGGCTATTGCAAACATTTAAAAAAAATGTAAGCATTGGCTGTGCACTGAGAAACCTTAGATTTGTTTGTTAATTACTAACAGCTGTTCGCGCAGCTGAGTGACGTATGCCCCGTTCTAATTAAAGCTTTGGGTAATCGAAGAAAAAACACCCGTATATCAAATATTAACTGGTCTAGTTTGGAATGAGAAGTTGATTTTTGTATGCGCATTATAAGTCTACACAGCGGCCGATTTACGTGTAAAACCGAAAAAGACCTGTGCATATCTTAGGGCTTAGTTTGTGTAGAAGATTGTTGGCTTTAACACCTGACTTAGATGCGCATATGGCACAGTGACTTATCTCGTGCGCCTCTCAGCAACCGGAGAATATTGATTCCCGCTGTTCTTCTGGTCGACCTGAATCGGGACGAAACATCGTCAGCGCGCATCGAGGGGACCGCTGAGAAAATCTTTCAACGTCCGACCATTATGGAAATGATAACATCTGATCTCAAAATCGATGTGTCTAATGCCGGTCTTTATGTTCGCAGCAGGTGCAACCCCCGAGTAGATTCAGTTTTGTTCCCAAGAATTCAATATCCTGAGCGTTCAATGGAGTGCGGTATGGACTATGAAGACAATAGTGAAACCCCGTTATTGATCTTTCAATTATAAAGGCCATAGGTTTTGTTCTGCTATTACAGTGGACGACCCGTATTTGTTTCACATCCATATATCATTAATTCGGAGAATAGCGCTAAGGAAGTAGATAAGATACTTAGCTTATGGTCTTCTCGCTCGAAACCTCGCTGCGGCTGATAGTGTAGCGAAATGGTAAATATCGGTCATTGTTTTTTTGGATCTACGGGCAAAGAAACCGCTAAACGTGGTTATGCATTTGTTTCATTCACCATAACACAATGGATGGAAAATTTACCGTAGATTGTACATCGCTGCACACCTGATGCTCGTCCAGCCCACAATGCTGACTAGCATTGATCAACAATAATAGATGTACTTTCTATATATGGTATATAGATGCACCAAACTCTGTAATAATACACAGAAGCAGGCGTATCTGGGTGTACAATGGTTCATAACTAGACCATATGAACGTCCATCAGCTCTCTTACGATATCCAGATGTTACAGGGAATTCTTTATTTAGCCTATACTTACTTTACATTATTTGAGCGAAGTCTAGTTGCATTTGTCGAACATTATATCTTATCTGTATTATTATTTTTGCTAGGATAGTCTTAATGTTTGAACGTAATTGATTCATTATATAACTCAAATGAAAGGTTTCTTATCCGATCCTACTTTAGTTGTAGCTCTTTACATAGACGTATCGTGTGACCTGCTCATCTATGCATTTCTGTATGCTGCAATCCTTTCACTCTGGTGCTTCTTTGGGTGGTTCTGTGATCTAGTATGATTCCCTCTTATTCTTGTTCGACATTGTCAAATCTCATATCGGTCCTTAAGATGTACAATACCGTAATGATTCATGTGCAGAAATCATTGCATTGTAATAAGTTACTGAGGTATAAACAACACAGCAGATTACCTTCCAGCCTCGAACTCTTCAATTGTTTGCATCTAAATGAATGGCGCGCTTTATGTGGAAATTATAAAAAACAGCTTATAATTACCGCTATATACCAATTTTTTTTTGTATTCGTATATGTAGAGCCATAAATCAATTTGCCATGCCTTGGAACGGGGGATCATCCGATATATATCTAACTTTTCTTAGGCCAGTCTTCTAAACCTAATGGTCCGTAAACCTGGAAGGTTGACGTCAACACCTCTTCAATAAAACGGCCTGTTTATGGTATTCCTACCTGTTTCGTGTGGTTGTCACGTGTAAACGTTCAGTTTAATCCGTGCTTTGAAACTACAACACATAATTTTGTTTTGTTTTGGATGTTGTATCAGTCAGCCCAGTGCTTGGTGCATATATGTGATCTGCGAATACGGAAATAAATAACTATGACGTCATTGCGGTGTACGGGTACTTCGTTTTTCAAGTAACTGCGCAAGCAGTCTGCTAATTCGACATCGTAAACACTGCTTGGTCCTGGGACTTGAGAGCTTAATTCACTTGAAACTTTGAAGAGGACTATCCTTTAATATAGTGTTTACTAATGTTGCTGAACGACTTTTCTTGATCATCTTTAATTGTGTAATAAATGAGTAATAGATCATCTTACTACTAGAAAGGTTGCAGTTGGACATATTCTCAGAGGCTTCACAGTAAATCGATGACAGGTATATTGTACTCAGTTCATCTATCTAATATTGATCAACGAAATAAGCAACGACTCGGCACTCCTGTGTAATTAATATTATTATTGTATATAATGCGCCTCTTATAATATAAAATCGTAGGCCTATAACCGCGAGATGTTCAAAGGCCTAGATCTGTCACCGTTACGTAACCCGCGGCCTGTAGGCTTCGAGCTTGAACACCCGCCCCCCCACACACACACACACGCACACAAACAATCCTCCACTCTCCGAGAAGCTCACCGCACCCAATGTGTGAATTAGCCTTTTATAGATTAATTGACGAATCCAAAGTGTGTGTGTGGGGGGGGGGGGGGGGGGGGCTGATTTTTCGTGCGGGGTTCAAACCATACTGCATTGTATCCCATATTAGCCTATATAGAGCCGTTCGTTGGTACCCTAGTGGGGTATCCATTGTAGGGTGGGGGAGGGGTAATCGAAAAATTATCAAGCAAAAGGATGCTAGTGACCCTTAAAGTCCTCCCCCACCTCCCGCTCCCGGTCGAAACAAGTTACGTGGATGTCTTATTTTCACCCCTCAGGCCTCACCACGTACACCGGTCGCAGCTTTTCAGCAGCAATTAAAGAGCCCCCCCCCCCCTACCCCCCCCCCCCTTCGGTCGCAAGTTTAACTTTGCTGATTACCCCACCCTCTGCAAATTCTTGACTTTCCGTGTTTTGCAGATATAGCCTACACCCATGGCCATGCCCACCCTGAAAACTTGACGCTGGTCTCCATCCCAAGAACACACACCCTCGCTCTACAGCCCCGCGGGTACACCCCCCTCTGGCCGAAGTTTGGACACACTTAGATATGTTAGATAACACGACATATCATTCGACACGTTGTGCTTATGAGACATCTTGAAATGCCACGCACAAGTCTGGGCTTTCATGCATTCATTTTACTTGGGCCTTGGGGATTTGACCAAAGAACCAGAGAACCACATGGCCACGGTTGCCGTACGCAGCTGATACGCCATCCCTGGCTGAATAAACATACCACGTGACGAAAATTTTATCCAATCAACAGTCACCACGATTTGTAGCCGGCATTAAAAGCGCATGCGCAGTAGGATACTGCCCTTTGCCACGTTGAAACCACTGGAAGTGGTTTGTTGTGTCTCAATTCATCCCTAGTTGTTCCAGTAATTCTCAATTCCACGGCAAGATGAAGGTGCTTGGTGTGATTCTCCTGTCCCTCGTGGCATTTGTCGTCTGTGACGACCCAGAAATTAAAGAAGAGGAGGGTGTTCTTGTGTTGACGACTGACAATTTTGACACAGCAATCAAGAACCACCCGTTCATCTTGGTGGAATTCTGTGAGTAGATCTCGTCGCCAAATCACTCGATCACGATTCACTGTCAAAGTTATGGAAACTGAGCGAAAACGTATTAAATGATATCACAGGATTACGAGTATGTTGCTTATGGAAAAGAGGACACTAGAGGAAACTTGATATTTGCGGCATAATAGCACAACATATGTTTTCAGTTCACTATGAGTTGCTAATATTGGTAAAAGTTAAATCACTCAATCGACTGCAGTGGTGAGTGACAACTTTTGAAAATGTGAAGTAAAATCTTGTTTGTCTGCTGAAGATATCTGAAGACTATTTATAAGTATGTATTTGTGTTAGAGTGGATAGTATGTTTAATCAATGTTATCTAGGTTATTACTGTATATTATTAACTAAACTTGGTAAAGTTTCATTATACTTGGTGAATGATCATTGATGTAAATGACAAATAGACTTTTAAACCTTCCATATGGTACATCCACTTTAGCTGTTTAGCCCCACTTAGTCTATGAAGTCTACTCTGCTCCTCGTTAAAACTTTATATATACCTAAATCATGTTATAATAATGTTTGCAAGCAGATATGAGTAAGTAGAATTTAGTTAGATATATTTTTTATTTCAATGTAGAAGATCTAATAAGTTATATAAAAAAGTTAAATAATATTTATAACTGGTCAATAAGTATTGATAGACTAGGATAAAAAATTTAGGTGTCTAAACATTTTGAAAAGTTGTTAAGTGTGATTTTAGTGAAAGCATATTTTTGTTAGTAGGTTATAGCCCTGGTACATGCCTCTCTTACCACACCTGTAAACGGAGCAAGGGATATATGCAAATAAATTATTATACAAATGGTTTCTGATAAGTTAAAAAAAATATATCTGTTATATTTATTTGGTATTAAATAACTTATGGGTAAAATTGGTAACTCTGTAGAGCTTAATTAAGGTTTGTTAACTATTAACCGGAGATGTATCCTCAATCTTCTATTTGATGATTATCAGTGTCTGAGCAAAAAGTTTATTTTTCAACATGGATCATACAGATGGGGTTGCTTGCATAAATGATAACCTGGGGAGGTATTCAGTCGGAAAGATGGTCAAAGATATAATTATATATAAACATTTGCATCTAGGCCAGATTTTACTAGCCAAGATAGTGCAGCATGCTATGTTCCATGCCATTTTTAAGATTTATTCTATGGTATCAAATTTAGTTCTTGATAGCTTGATGAACCAGACAATGTGAGTGTATATCATCTGTACCAACAATTTTCGTTGAAGAACCTTTAAATAAGATTGTTTTCAAGATTGTTGCAAAAAAAAATCAGCATTTTGATCAACATGGAAGAAAAGTATTTGGTAAGTTATATTAAAACTGTTTGCATGCCTCCATATACTCTGCCTCATACCTTTATTCTGTCATTCTTCTCTACACATTTTCCTCATGCTCTGTACACAGCAATTTGCCTGACAATCACACAATGGACCAGGAATCATTTATTTGTGTTTTGCTTTCTTATTTCATTTCAGTGCAACCACTAAATTTTACCACTCTAGTTTTATGTTTGCACTGCTTCCTCAATCTTGATCTTGATGGTCTAATACCTAATTTCTTCTGTAGCACTAGCATAATTAGTTGTTTTGCTTTAGTCCCTATTGTGCTTCTATTGAAACAGCTTATTTTGCTTAAAATTTTTATTGTATATCTGAGAGGATAGTACTAGGATATCAGCTACTGTCATATGTATTTGCGATAAAAGGTGCTATTGTATTATCTTGAATATATCATGTGGATGTAAAGTGTAAATATCTAGTAGTTCACCATGACAATTTTATCACAATTCTTATATTAGAAATAACAGAATTTGAGATATATCCACTAGTTTCATGGGAATGTTCTGAGACACTTCTCTTGTTTTAGATGCACCATGGTGTGGACATTGCAAGCAACTTATCCCTGAGTATGAAAAAGCAGCTGTCATGCTGAAAGAGGATGATTCTGGAATTGTCCTTGGCAAAATTGATGCTGCTAATGAATACAACAAGGAAATTGCTCAAAGATATGAAGTTGGTGGATTTCCAACCTTGAAGTTCTTCCGCCGCGGAAATCTGGATCATCCCTTGGATTATTCAGGTACATCATTTAGAATGAGACTACTTGTGTTCTATTGTTGGTTTCCATTTAGCTCTGGTTACTAAGTAATGGTGCTACACATGCATTTGGGCCTTGGACATTATTTTGCTAGAAAAGTGCCCTGTTTGCTATTTTGGTAGTACCGTTAGTTTTCAGTTCTGGCTTGTGTTTCTAGGTGTACGAGCTGCAGAGCCTATTGCCACATGGCTTAGAAAGAAGTCAGGACCTTCTGCTACTGAGATGGAGAGGGTATCACAAGCGAAGGTCCATGTTGGTAGAGATGATCTACTGGCTTTTGGATTTTTCCAGGTACACTTTAATTTAAAAAGTGTAACAAGCTTAACTTTTCATTATTATAGGGGCATCTATCTCGCTATCGATTCTAAGCTTAAGGTAAATATAGTAAAGGGTAGTGTAACCTAGCTGGTAAGTGGGCTGACCTGATGTGCGCAAAAAGTAGCCTAACAACCAAGATTTGACTTGCATTATTATAGATACCATTAGTTTTAATTCTAAGTGTAAATATGAGAATATGTAATATAATTGTGTTCTTACATCAACATCAGACAACTGACATCGCATTAGAGATGTTAATAAACAAGGAAAGACCTTTCAATTACCTTGATTTCATTATTTTTGCAGGATGTGGAGAGTGATGCAGCAAAAGCTTTTATGGCAGTGGCTGACACTGCTGATGATGTGGCTTTTGCTTATACCACCAATAAGGACATCTTCAAGGCATACCATGTGCAACAGGACCAAGACAGTGTTGTGCTCTTCAAAAAGGTAGCTCTACTCAGCAATTGCATGTTCTTCTATATCCTTGAACATGTGTCATTTGTTATTCTCTGCTGAATTTTTGAATTATTAAACTGAACATATGTAGTACCGGTAGTTAACTTTAGAAATAAGGAAGAAATAACTATTGCTGGCTGTGTTACAGTTAACATAGTCTATAATTTTGCTATTACCATAATCTATGCATTTGCGATGAAGCCTAAGCAATGAATTTACAATCAAGCCGGAAATGGTATTTTGTAATATGCATTTTGATTTGTTTTTCAGTTTGACACTAAGCTATGAACTTGCTTTAAAGGTGGAAATATTATGTTGTAATATGCATTTTGATTTGTTCTTCAGTTTGACAATGGACGTGATGATTTGACTGAATTCCTGGATGAAGATAGTATTCGTGATTTCATCACCGTTAACGAGCTCCCAGTGGTTACTCCATTCTCAGCTGCTGTAAGTAAATCCACCTTACACCACTTTAACTATGCAAAGGATCTTTATCAATACAGAAAGTTTCTACCTCTGTTTCTTATGTAGAAAAATTCTGCACACTGTCTGACTGAATGATAACTGTAAGAAGTACACAAGAAAGCACACTTTGACATACTGTATGCTCCATATTGACCCAAAAAGGTTCCGTAACAACATGCCCTGTTATTTATTATACCAATACATCTGTTCCATTACACTCCTTAATAGATCATTTTCTTTCAAAAAGCTTGTGCGGGGAAATATTGCTGTATAACACCCATATTGAATGACTCAAAGCTGGTCTAAGAATGTCTAATTATTCATAAGCATTGCTGTGTATATCTTACGTTTACTGATACTGCTGGTTGTAGTTTACCAGACTCTGTGGTAAGACGGTCCTTACAATTTTCTGACTTTATCATTGACAGTCTGCCAGGAAGCTGTTCTCTCAGGAAAAGATCAAGCGTCACATCCTGCTCTTCATTAGCAAAGCTGCCGACAATTACAAAGAGGCAGAAGAGGCATTTAGGGCTGTTGCCAATGACTACAGAAGAGAGGTGAGTTCGGCTTCATCTTTTTAGATTTAAAATTGTTTTATGACATTCCATGTGATAGGATTGTTCCAAAACTGTTCTAAACTTGTTCTATTCTTTTAACGGGCTACACTGTAGTTGAATGACATTAAGTTATTTACATAACCATTTATCTAACAAATCGATTCATTCGTTTAATCATTCTGTTTCCACATTAAAGACATTGAATTTGACTAGCAATGAAATAAACTGAACGTCTTGACTTCGGATAGTGCAGTGTTCACTCAGCCATAGTTTAGTTTTTTTAACTTTACGCTGTACGTTATATTTCAAGAGTATATATATCTCCGTCAGACTTGTATTCATTTGTATGTTACATTTTAACAACTATTTGTAGATTCTGTTCGTGCTGGTGGACATTGATGATCCCGTAAATGAGAAGACCTACAACTTCTTTGGTGTTGATGAAGACGATTTCCCTGCTTTGAGAATGATTGATCTGAGTCTCCAGCCGATGACGAAATTCCAGCCAGATGTAACAGAGCTTACTCCTATGGCAATGAAGACCTTTGTGCATGGGGTCCAATCAGGATTAGTCAAAGTAAGTGTTAACATTATCATACTTTTGTTTCTTAATGCGGAAGTGTCATTTTAATTTTAGTCCATCTCCCTTGTTATTGCACAACACTGGTCACAACACCTGATTACAACCTGCTTATGGGGCTCCTTTTTTCTTTCAGCCTTACTTAAAGTCTGAGCCATTGCCAAAGGATTGGGACTCCAAACCGGTGAAGGTTCTTGTGTCTTCGAATTTCCATGAAGTTGCTACTAACCCTGAAAAGGCCGTCTTTGTCGAATTTTGTAAGTATATCAACGTTATGCATTGATCATTATGGGATCAACTAGGGGTTGTAACAAAGAAAGTTAATGTCAGTTAGATAGAACTAATCTTCCGGGTTCATTGGACGGGGGGGGATACCATATCTATAACTAGGGATAATATTACGTCCAGAGCAGGGATGATAAAGTGTAGATTTTCTCCCGAGTGCAATATCCGTTCAGATTTTAATATTAGACCTGAAATATAACCGTGTCCTGTTTGTTGCCTGTTTTCACAATGTGTTCTCATTTATTTCCTATGTAGACGCCCCTTGGTGCGGTCATTGCAAGCAGTTGGAACCTGTCTGGAACACCCTTGGTGAGAAGTATGCTGAGGACGACAGCGTGCTCATCGCAAAGATTGATTCCACTGCCAATGAACTGGAGGATATAAACATCCCCAGCTTCCCTACCATTATGTTTGGACCCAAGGGATCAGATAAGGTTTGTTCCTGCAAGCATCTTTCTGTTTTTTTTTTTGGTGATACCAGTAAGACACAGTACTAGAAACATGGCACATATTATAATAATAATATCTTTATTGTCATATAAAGAAGTTGCATAATACATTGTATCGGTAAAAGTACACAATATAAAATAGGACAAAAGCTGAAGCTTGTAACACAGAAACACAACTCCCATCTCCCGGAAGAAAACCCCCAATAACATTTCAGTATACTAGAAACCTGGCACACATTAATTTGTGCCACTTTCCTAATGATGTTCGGAATTAAATGCCTTTCCAGCACTGTATCTTTTGAGAGTATGGCTTTTAATTCATGTCTTTAAGTCTATACAATTGTAGATTTGGTTCCCGAATGTTCATACTCTGTTTCATCATTGTTTACAGTTGGTGGATTACTCTGGAGAGAGAGAATTCGAAAACTTTGTTGCATTCATCGAACACAATGGCAATCCCCCGAAGGAGGAAGAGGTAAACTAATATTCACATCTTTATGATACCACGTGTAACTTGTTAGAGTGCATTGTCGTATTATTATTGCATTATTGATACTTTTTGTTTGTATGGCTTCAAACTAACTGATACATCTATTGATAATTCAACTTTTGAGTTCTAGTATTGTATTCTAGATTTTTATTTTGGATAAAACGCTTTTTGTGTGTGTTAGAAAGGCTTTTGGCATTAAACTGGTCTCCGAATGGTGCTATCAGAATAACGTCTAGTAACAAAAGTTTTCTACATGGTGTATTTTGGTCTTGTCTCAGGATGCAGAGGAAGCGAGCGACAAGGATGAGCTTTAGGACACTTGACAACTACCAAATGCCCATGCACCTTATACAGTATTGTCTCCCAACACCGAGAGGGCTGTTGCGACTGGCTTCACTGCCAGTCGCCCGCCTCTGCCGCACTGCCTCCCGACCGTGACATGTTGTCGGGACACACGTTTGTAATAATTGTTGTGCAATAAAACATCCCATTATCCATGCAGTTTGTGTCCAGTTCAACGTTGCTACCCTTGGTGGCCAAATATATGTTCAACAATGAACAGATTGCATTTGAGTGACATTGAACGCTCCTGATTTGTTTTTCCATTGACTGTTGTTTACTGGTGCTCCGTACAGATGCTCCGTGGTGCGGACATTGCAAGGCGCTGGCCCCGGAGTATGCCAAAGCGGCCACGGCTCTGAAGGAGGATCAGTCAGACATCAAGCTGGGCAAGGTTGACGCCACCGTGGAAAGCTCCCTCGGCGAGAAATTCGGTGTGCGTGGATATCCCACCATAAAGTTTTTCAAGAACGGTTCTCCGTCTGACTACCAGGGTAAGTTGCGCGGAAACAACTCGTGAGGCAAGCTTTGCTGAACTAGTACCTTGCAAATGGGACAAAAACAGCTTACTGGCTTTTGTATGAACCAAGTTGAGAAAACTAAATATTTATATATTGTAATATTGCAGTATTGTTAAACTTTGTATCAAGAGCGCATGCCTTTCACAAATGCTTTCTTCGTAACACAGATTAGATCTTATTTCCATGTTCTAGCTTTTCATTTCAATCTTTGATCTTTGTCGTCTTCAGCACGACATCACTGATACTGTGTTTACGTTCTTCCGATAATCCTGGATGTGATAATAATATTGGTCTATAATGTGCAGGTGGGCGCCAAGCTCCCGATATCGTCAACTGGCTGAAGAAGAAGACTGGCCCCGCCGCTACCACTCTGGACGCTGTCGATGTCGCCAAAACCTTCTCCGAGAAGGACGATGTCGTCGTTGTTGGATTCTTCAAGGTATTTGTGCGCAAGTAAAAGGATGAACTTCGAATAACTAAATGTCAATATATATACATATGACGTAACCCTGTTAATACAAGTTATAAACAGCCTGGTGTTTACACTTCAAGAGATCTCTTGTAAAGATAACTCAAGTGTGGTGTGAGCTATATACACCACAGACCCAACACCAGAATTATACGGCTGTAAATTCAGTTGTACGTTTGTGTGTACTGTATGAAGCCAGTGTTTCGCGGTCCATGGGTTTTATATAATAAGTGACTTTCGTCTCCTCAGGACCTTGAGTCGGACGCTGCCAAGGCCTTCCTCCAGGTCGCCGGTGAAAACGACGAGCTCGCCTTCGGCATCAGCTCCAACGCTGACGTTTTCTCCGAATTGAAGGTGGAGAAGGATAGCCAAGTTACCGTCTTCAAGAAGGTAAATTCACTGCATAGATTCATATTGCTGCACGTGTGTACTAATCGTTAAAATAGCCTGTTCAAATTTGGATATATGTTTGTTCAACTATGACTGATCACTTACATTCAGGGATACAAGATTTTGTGCAGATTTGTGTATGAGTGGTCTATCACAAATATGTAAATTGCGGATTTTTTTCACATGTCATTCGCTCAAGATATCCCTTGGCTCGAGTTAGTCCATATGTGTACGAATGTGACCTGAATCGCTCACAGTTTATGTTTTACTTTGTACGAATGTGACCTGAATCGCTCACATAGTTTATGTTTTACTGTGTACATTCATATCATGTTTTAATTTCTAAATCTTTTAAATAGTGTGTTAAACTGACATTGCACGTACACACTTGTTTTCCAGTTTGATGAGGGACGCAATGACCTTACCGATGACTTCAGCGCGCCCGCCATCAAGGACTTCATCACTTCCAATCAGCTGCCTCTTGTCGTGGAGTTCACTCAGGAAGCCGCCCAGAAGATCTTCAGCGGGGAGATCAAGAACCACATGCTGCTCTTCATTAGCAAGAAGTCTGACGCATTCCAGAGCACTATGGACGGCTACAAGTCCATCGCCCCAGAGTTCAAGGGCAAGGTAAGAAGCCTCGGGTGCTCGCACGTTGTGTTTATTATAGCATAACATGTCGCTTTTGCTTACATATAAAGTGACGGCTGGTGAAGTCAGTCCTAACCTTGTGCGCGTCACTATTGGTGACTCACTTTATACATCGTCACGATATAAAAAACTTCTTCCGCCACATGAGCCTCGAATGTTTTCTACTCGGTTATTTGCTAAACAACAACTGTTTCGTGCGTGTGACGATTTACATTGTTTTATATGCGTCCCTGTAGGTTTTGTTCATCTACATCGACATTGACGAGGAGGATCACCTTAGGATCCTTGAGTTCTTCGGCCTTAAGCTGGACGAGTGCCCCGCTGTCCGCTACATCAGCCTGGGCGAGGACATGACCAAGTACAAGCCCCAGACCGGTGACCTGGACGCCGACAGCATCAAGTCCTTCGTCAGCAAGGTTCTCGACGGAACTATCAAGGTGCGGCATCCCATGGATACAGAGTACAGAATAATGCATTATTGGAGTTATCCTTTATCTCCCATGGCCTTTCTTTCAGTCTTATTATTGTAAAGCTGTATTTGTTCTATTCGAAAAGTAAATTTATTAATAACAGCTATACATATTACAGTAGTTTAAATGGAAAAATTATCCGAAAAGTATATAATAATAATGTTTATTTCAAACTGTAGGCACCAGGCCCATGGTACAAAAATAGAAACATTTAATTTGCGACAAAGCACAACATTTTTACAATAGAAAACTATATATTGAAAATAGAAAAGTATATATTGGTAAATACAATTGCGATATTGTGAATTTTCTACTCGACAACTTGCTGATGTTAGTGTAGTTGTGGACATCACAAGCCGTTAACCGAAAACGATATTACACGTTGAATATCTGTCTGTTTGTAGCCCCACTTGATGTCCGAGGATATCCCAGAGGACTGGGACTCCAAGCCTGTCAAGGTCTTGGTTGGAAAGAACTTCGCCGAAGTTGCAAAGGATACCACCAAGGGAGTCTTCGTCGAATTTTGTAAGTTTATTTTAATTTAGTAAAAACATTTTTTAAAGAATAACGGTTGTGGTAAGACAGAGAATAACTCGAGTAGATGCTTGAGCACCTGTAGCTCGGATGGAGGTTGATGCAAAACCCTGGCTGTTACAGACGCCCCATGGTGCGGCCACTGCAAACAGCTGGCTCCCATCTGGGACGAGCTGGCCGAGAAGTTCAAGGACAATGACGAGATCGTCGTCGCCAAGATGGACTCCACAGCCAACGAAGTGGAGGACGTTAAAGTACACAGCTTCCCCACGCTTAAATTCTTCCCCAAGGGAGATGGCGAGGTAAGGCAGAGACAATTACTTGTTAATTAAATGTCTGCTTGATGGAAGACAGGAGATTAGCTGCAAGTTTGATCCCACAAATTTTGGTCTACACTAAATATTCGGAGGGTTTGACATAGAATTCTGTAGACCGAATTTTCAAGTGCATGTAGATCTAGTCTGAAAAGAACAATAAATTAAAATCAACCTGCAGTAATAGCACAGTTGTGCTTTTAAAATAAAATACATATCTTACAGAAACATAATTCGACTGATCTTGATCAGTTACATCATCGCTCTGTATGAAATCTGTCTAAAGTACTGTCTGCGTTCACCCCTTACCCCTCCGCCCCCGCCCCCCCCCCCACTCCTCCCGTACCCTAGGTGGTCGATTACTCAGGCGAGCGTACCCTGGAGGGCTTCACCAAGTTCCTGGAGAGCGGCGGCAAGGTGGGTGCCGGACCATCGGATGAGGTGCGTACAGACTTGTGGTCGTTCTTGTTGCCTGTTGTAAAACGAACTAAAACATCTCACCGAAAAGCTTGGTCCAGCACGATCCTAGCGGATATTGTTAAGCTGCACACCAATCATAATGTGGAGTAAGTAGGCTCGATGCGAAACTTTCTGGTATATTTTGTTTTTGCGCAAAAGTTTTGGTTCGTCTGGAATCGCCCAAAGAAAACGAAATTTGAAATTTTAACTGGAGGGGAGAAATCGCGATTTCTTCCCTCCAGCAGGCCTGAACTGACAAGACTGTTGCATGGTGCATGGGTGTTACAGGTGTATGTTCACGTATATATTTATATGAATGCGGTACAAATGTGTATTACCTAGTTCGATTCTTTACGCCACGTTCTGAATGCAGTAGTGCTAGGCGGTAGTTCAGACGTGTACATTACATCGAAACAGGTTGATGTGTTCGACTGTATTTGAAATCGACCGGGTAAAACTCTGTCCCAAATGAAAGGGCTAAACTGATCGGGCGAACCCCTTCTCCGTTTTGCTTCAAAATTGTACTTAAGTAGTAACATGGCTTTTGGCGAATGGGTTTCTGTTTGTCGGCTATCAAAGCTCTCCTGATGCTGTGGTGATCAGAACAAAAATAATGATGATAATTAAGTGGTGTCGTCACAACTTGGGTGTTGGTGGTACACGGCCTATGGACCGTTTGCATTATGGCGATAAGTAAATGGACTTGTGTGTGTTCTTTATTGTGGTGACATGAGGATTGGTACGATGACTAGACATGGGTAAGATAAAGCTGTGACGTTACCATTCACACTCAGTTGCGCCATCTTGGCATTAGAAATGCCTTTGCATGTGGACACGGAAATTCTCAACATACGACGTACGAACCACAGGTGACCACTGTATGGGACAATAGTACCTTGGTATCACCTGGATATATTTGACTGCACCACATCTGACTGGTGAACTTGATAAAGTTGGTGGGGAGGGGGGTCGTCAAGGAAGTCTGAGTCGACGTGGAAGCTATCGGCTGTGAGCGTGGTGCGAGTGGCTGCCTGGCGTGAAGGATGACTAGCGTGGTGCGAGTGGCTGCCTGGCGTGAAGGATGACTAGCGTGCTGCGAGTGGCTGCCTGGCGTGAAGGATGACTAGCGTGGCTCGAGTGGCTGCCTGGCGTGAAAGATGACAAGCATGGTGCGAGTGGCTGCCTGGCGTGAAGGATGACTGTAGCGTGGTGCGAGTGGCTGTCTGGCGTGAAGGATGACTAGCGTGGTGCGAGTGGCTGCCTGGCGTGAAGGATGACTAGCGTGGTGCGAGTGGCTGCCTGGCGTGAAGGATGACTAGCGTGCTGCGAGTGGCTGCCTGGCGTGAAGGATGACTATAGCGTGGTGCGAGTGGCTGCCTGGCGTGAAGGATGACTAGCGTGCTGCGAGTGGCTGCCTGGCGTGAAGGATGACTGTAGCGTGGTGCGAGTGGCTGCCTGGCGTGAAGGATGACTAGCGTGGTGCGAGTAGCTGCCTAGCGTGAAGGATGACTAGCGTGGTGCGAGTGGCTGTCTGGCGTGAAGGATGACTGTAGCGTGGTGCGAGTGGCTGCCTGGCGTGAAGGATGACTAGCGTGGTGCGAGTGGCTACCTGGCGTGAAGGATGACTAGCGTGGTGCGAGTGGCTGCCTGGCGTGAAGGATGAATAGCGTGGTGCGAGTGGCTGCCTGGCGTGAAGGATGACTGTAGCATGGTGCGAGTGGCTGCCTGGCGTGAAGGATGACTAGCGTGGTGTGAGTGGCTGCCTGGCGTGAAGGATGACTGTAGCGTGGTGCGAGTGGCTGCCTGGCGTGAAGGATGACTGTAGCGTGGTGCGAGTGGCTGCCTGGCATGAAGGATGACTGTAGCGTGGTGCGAGTGGCTGCCTGGCGTGAAGGATGACTGTAGCGTGCTGCGAGTGGCTGCCTGGCGTGAAGGATGACTGTAGCGTGGTGCGAGTGGCTGCCTGGCGTGAAGGATGACTGTAGCGTGCTGCGAGTGGCTGCCTGGCGTGAAGGATGACTGTAGCGTGGTGCGAGTGGCTGCCTGGCGTGAAGGATGACTGTAGCGTGGTGCGAGTGGCTGCCTGGCGTGAAGGATGACTGTAGCGTGCTGCGAGTGGCTGCCTGGCGTGAAGGATGACTGTAGCGTGCTGCGAGGGGCTGCCTGGCGTGAAGGATGACTGTAGCGTGGTGCGAGTGGCTGCCTGGCGTGAAGGAGGATTGTCTTGGGGGTCGGGCGTGGGCATGACGTGGGGACCTCCCCGTGTGAGCGCGTAGTGAGTGGCCTACTGGCAGGCTGGCTGGCACGGCGTTGCACGGACTGAGAGGCTGTTTTGTCCGTCCCCTTCCTGCAGGATCAGGACGAGGTCGACGAAGATGAAGACGACGAGGACTTCGAAGAGGACGAGGAAGAGGAGGAGGATGGCGGCCATGAACATATCGAGCTGTAGACGCCCCTCCCCGCCCGCTCCCCGCACTGCTGCTAGCTCACCGTGTAGGCACGCTGCTTATTCTCGTCTTAACCCGACATCCATGGGCTCGCGGCGTGGCACCGAGCGGCCGACTGCTCACCGCCCTCCAACCGCCATTGCTACAATACTAATCTGCAGGAGCCGGCTACCCAGTCAGACCAATGCCTAAAGGATAACTGTAAACAATGTCCAGGTCTGGTTGATGGACTAGATAAGCATTGTGGTTTTCGTTATATTGTGTTTTTTTCTGATGCGTGTCCTATATATCTTGGTCAATAATCGGCATGCTGGATGTTTTGTTGCGTATCATAAGGACTGGTTTCCCCTACCCTTCATTTATTATTCATTGGCATGTAGACATCTTTCGACTTCGTATCCATTTAATATGCACATTTCATAATATCATTACACCACCAAAACGTCAGTTATTTAGTGAACTTTAAACGAATTTTATAACTTCAATAGTTCATCGTTGCCGTTATCGCCTTGGTTAACTTAGTTAAACATCGAGTATTATATTGTGATTACGTCGTTACCGATGTGTTGATTCTACGCTAATATTAGATGCCTGGCCGAGTAATGAATTGCAGTTACCTTGATACGTACGAGGAAAGACGTTTTACATTTTCAACGTTGTCGCTGGCTCGATTTTTTCTTGCGGTGTTTGAATGTTGCTTCTGTCTGGGTTACAGGAAGCCGAAGATGTTGAGGAAGAAGAGGAAGACGAGGATGAGGCTAAGGACGCCAAGAAGGACGAGTTGTAAACGCCTCCTACCAAGACCCTTGTCACCCCCCATCGAAGCTGCTCAGCGCTCATCCTCATAACTCTGTATCAAAGTCCTTAGCTAGAACTCTCACGTACTAAACATGCAAATTGTCGACGCGCTGCCTGGTGTCGCAACGATTTAAGCTTCCCTTTTCTTGCGGGTTTTGCACCCCTTGGCTTGTAACACAGATCTATATTGAGCTAAGTCACGGAGGAGTGTGGACTATTGCTCTTCAGTATTTCCATTCAGAGTTTGTACCGAGACAGCGAAACATTTGTCAGAAGTAACTCGTTGATGGCACATTGTTATGTACATAAGATACAGTGAAAATTGTTAGATTCTGTTTATCCGAAAGAAATTGAGTGGGTTTTTTTTTTGTTATAGCAACCAGTTGCTAGATTTCGTCAAGTTAAAAACAGATTCGTTAAACATGTTGTGGTTTTAATTAAGTGAAAACGTTCTTGGTATCGTGAATATGTTAATATAAAATATTAGTATGTTTTGTTGGATCACCGTAGTGTTTGCGGATGACACACTTTGTTCAGAAGGCGCACTGTTTGGTGTAAGTGTTGACTGGAACCTGATGCTTCTCGGTCTCTTGTCAATGGCCAAAAGTTGCCGTAATCGGTTCTTTGATGTGCCAACTAGAATCTTGAAACTGTATCGTAAAATATCTTAGTGATCATTCCATTGGTTGTGGAGGCGTCGGCTCTATTGCTGTTCCTACCCGCACCCCATCAGCCCCCAGTCCCCCCACCCTTATTTTAGGTGATCTTTGATCAGGATACGTTCTTTAACAAGAGATCTGGTCGCTTAGCTGTGTCGTTCTCATCTGAAGGAGCAGCTCTACACTATAGGCCAGCACATCGACTGGTGGGAAGGCTTTCACAATACCTTGTTTACTCCCAATGGTGTTTGCGTTCCCGTAACATTGTGTTGTTTGTGCGTTCATGGTAATCTCAGAGAATCTTTCGCAAAAATCCTACTGAGTCGGATTTATTACTATTACATAACTAGGTACTTTCGTCTCAGCATGTCCACAAGTTCATTACCGCTAGCATATACAAGTGCAACTGGAGAAAAGAGATTCCATAGCAGGACAGGGTGGGTAGCAAAGAAAAGATACCAGCTCTCTCCAGCTAATAATCAAATTGAGATTCAGTGTCACAAATGTAGACTGTGTCCGATGTCGAGTGATCAGGCCGAGGTCTCCCCTGGACGAGTTCCCTCGATGCCCCGCTCTTCTGGTGGAAAGCCCAGCTTTGCTGTTGTTGCTGCTAAGTACGTGTCGGCTGTATCACCCATATAGTAGAGTAGGAGTGATTCTCCCGTGAAAGAAAACACAAAAATTGAAGAAGTTACTTTTAGTGGTAGCTGAGAGTACGAATGCTGTGAACGTCTCGTGTCTGGACTGGGCTGAATTGACCCAGGTCTGATTTTCTTATACCAGTCGTGAGAGAATTTTATTAGCGACTCTTCCCGACTGGGATGATCGCTAAAAACGGAATAAAAGACTATTTAAGTAATATCCTCTTTCTGTTTTGCTATTGTTATCGCTGTAGCATAGTGACATATGCGCAATTTTCACACGTGTCTCCCTTTATCGACGGAGGAACTTGAAACGTCGGATATGTGAGCAAAAGAATGTTCAATATTTCACAACATATTTATTTGGATAATTTCGCATCGCATAGACTATTGACAGTGATTCACAAAGAAGCCAGCTTCTTTTGATGGATCATGTACTGCTAACTAAATTGACAACATTCACACCTCCTCACATAAAGAGCGAACTGGACTCTTCGGCGTTTTTTTTACTCGCCATGCCAGGGTGTCTTTTTCCTCCTTTGGCCATCTCATGAGCGTCTTCTCGGAGTTTAGCCAGGACAGGAATGTTCTCAGGATTTAGCCACGACTGGATTCGACATGCGGAATATCTGCGGCATCATGTTGCTGATCGCGGCAAAGGTTTCATCCGATAAGCTCTGTAAGCAGTAAATTGTGAAGAGTAAAAACCTATTTGTCATCAGTACCACTCACTCAGCAGACCTATCACACCATTACCCTGCTGCTATTATAATACAACAGGGAAATTAGAGATAGAAACCGGTCTGTCCTTGCTTCTTTCTCACTGTACTGCCTGAAACTCAACACTGTAAAATAATTGTACATATTTTACACCGTAAAATATCCTTTTTTTGTAGTACAGTCAGAAATCTATCATCAAGACTAGTATAATATTGAATTTTATAGACTTACATTACAATAAAAACCCTCAATGGTGATGGTTTAACAAAATCGTATATCTTACAATGAATTATACTGTGTTTACGGATCCCTACTCCAGCTACGGTAGGTCCGTGATCAAATGGAACTGCCACGGTTGATCATGTCACCGTACCAGCTTGATTTTCACAAACTAGTGGTGTCACTGAGCTGGTAATGACCAAATCGTGGCACCACAAAACCAGTTATGACCAAACCGTAGCACCACTACGTTAATGATGACCAAACCGTGGCACCAGTAAGCTACTTATGACGAAACCGTGGCACCGCTAAGCTGGTAATGACCAAATCGTGGCACCACAAAACCAGTTATGACGAAACCGTAGCACAATTAAACTAGTGATGACAATACCCTAGCACCACTAAGCTATAGTGAAGACCAAATTGTAGCACCACTACGTTAAAGTGTTCGTGCCACGCCAAAACAACTTTAGCTCATATCAATCTTCTGTGTGTCCGCGCTTATATTATCGAGCTGTAAGGCCCCAAATAGTAGATAGGCATACTTTTTCCGCTTGAGTTCGCACCTACCAATTTAACTTCTGCGAGCGAGGAAAGTGACGTCAAAGGGGAATACAAACGCATGTGATTTTATCTTGAGACTCCGATTCTTTCTGCTCATTGGCTTGAACTCAACGAAACGCACTCAACCATAACAATAATACACGCTCTCGACCACAGATGCCTACGCAATGCATCAAAACTCACCTGTCAATCTTGTGACATCATTGGGGAATTTTCCAATAACGCTCAAATGCAATGCTCCCAGAATTTAACCCGCCGGATCTCGCTTTTGCAACTTTGACGAACGCGTTTATAGTGATATCGTGGAGTAAAAAATGTAAACTCACATTAAAACAAATTATTATTTGTTTATCTTCCCTAAACCAAGTTAACCTTGAGCCAGAGAAATTCGTGGCACGAACACTTGAATGATGACCAAACCGTGGCACCAGTAAGCTAGTTATGACGAAACCGTGGCACCGCTAAGCTAGTGATGACCAAATCGTGGCACCACTAGAGTTGTTACAACCAAACCATGGCACCACCAAGCTGGTCACCACCAAACCATGGCACCACTAGAGTTGTTACAGCCAAACCATGGCATCCCTACGACTCTCGCGCAGCCAAGGCGCCCGTAGAAACACTTACCCTGGGGACCAGGAACTGGATGTTACGGGACTCCTGGCCGCTCCACGTGGCGAACTCCATCATGAAGCCTTTGACGCATTTAAAGATGAGTTCGGCACGCTTCAGACACCAGGGGATAGTCATTTCCTGGTCGGAAAGAGGTTGTCAAATCGTGATCTTCATGTCAACCCAAATCGTATTCATTTTAAAAAGAATATAATTACTATAATGTTATTCGGATCGGTTAAGACGCAATCGTAACTGGTTTCAACATCCGGCATATCACACTATTACTGCATAGTCCATTATTATTTCGGGCTCCATGAAGTCGATTATTGGAGCACATATTAGATGTGAGTAGTACTTGAGCTTTTTTCATGGAGGTCCGCGTTCAAGGATGCGGAAAAGACGTTTAAAACCCACTGAAACATTTTAACATAACATTATAGCGGGTATTATTATTTTCTGAATATAACCGAATATAAAACATAGATTTCTTGGTTTCAATTATTCAATGACAATAATTAAAGTACTATTATGACGTCATCCTATTGTCTAAACTGTGCATTAATTTTCAAGAATGTACTGTTTTTAGCGAGCCGATAAATTGCGATTGACTCAAGGAAACCAAACTATTTTCTTGTTGAACAGTCTGTCTACTATTACGAAATTGACAATCGATCGTAGTCAATGCCCCAGAAAAAACAGATACAAATTTCCCATCAAAACAAGCGTAGATCCTTTTTTAGAAACTGAATTTGAGATCATATGTATTCATATGCAAAATACATACCGACATTTCCTGATATCCTATAATCACACTAGAAATCATTTTTCTTTCTCGTGAATCCCAAGAAACTCCGTTTGCAAAGCGTATCCTATTCATCAACAACGCACTGGGTGTCACTTGTTTCAAACACCATCGTAACATCGCTGCGCATCATATCCTTTCATTATCCAATAATTTGAACGATTGTATCATATTCCACATTAAACTGACAATTATCCTTTGTATAATGACACATAATCCATGCGAAGTAGCTTACGCGCCTTGATGCGAAACAAGACTTAATTCTTGCAATCTGAAGAAAAACTTGTGGTTGCAGGGTCCAACGTTCTTCCATGTTAGGGCGAACCACTGTTTCAGCTTAGCTCACGTATGACTCAAGTTTACCATTGCTACAGCAATACATTTCGTAGGTTCTCAGATAGAATATGAACCGACTTCAGTCAGCTGTTTTATTGGTTTCGGAAGCGAGAGATGCAATGTACATCTTATAAGATGCTACATGGACCAGGTGAGGCTCACCTACTGTACTTTAAGTCCGAGAATACCCGTATAACAGTTCATTCTTCGAAAGATATGTACCCGGCTTGCGTCTCGTACATTCTTTTTCAATAATGTACTGTTACATGGGCATTCTCCTTACTATAATCCCATATAAGCAGAGACTAACTAACCTCCGACATCTCGTGGACCAGCAGGAGAGGCAGCGTGACGGTGTGGATGTCGTACCGGAAGCAGGCTTTGAGGATGTTCCGGTAGCCCAGGATGACGGGGTGGCGCGATGAGATGTCGGACGTGCTGGAGCGCACGCTTTCGTCGGTCACCAGGTGGAAGGCCACGTGAATCTCAGACAGATTCGAGTGGCGGGTCAGGTAGAAGTCCCCGGGCACCATCTTGACGCTCCGGTCTTCCTTCTGTGAGAGCGTCGAGGTATTATGAGAACGTATGAGGCATTAGCGCGATCATGGAAAGCTTAAAGGGTAAAAGATGAGCCATATTCCCGGGGTAAACGGTTTCGATTTTGTACACCGGCCGATGAACCGACCTCGTAAACGCGAAGTGAAGCGTTAGGATTTTAGTTGAAGGCCAAACTGAGCCACTATATCTCCCGGTCCAATGAAATGGGAAATGGCGTTGGATAAAACATGCCCCAAATGCAAGCGCCAGGGTGCGAAATCCATGACATGTTGATCCACGGTTCAGGTTGCTTACTACTTAGCAGAGGACGTTCTCACCTTCTAGTCAATTGCTCTATCCACGAAAGTTGTGTCACTGTACCACAACCGTTTTTCTACTAATCTTTAACTTTAATATAAGAAACTATATATTACACGTATATAGATGAAAGCAAAAGTAAAATAGGTCCTTTGCATTGGTAAATTTTCCACTAATCGCAAGACTTACTTCACTGGAGCCACTGTTGCTGCTCTTGAGGCTGACCCTGTCGCTTCCAGTGCTACGTAGACTCAGCTTATCCCCGTCATCGGTCCGTGCTGATCTCTGTCGGGCACGCCAATCATTCGACTGGACGACAGCCTCCTCGATACGCTGAAACTGCTGCTCTAGCCCAGGCAGGTGGAAGTCAGTAGACTGCTCACAAACCTTGGCGAAATCTGTAGCAAAAGTTGGAACGAATTAGACATGAGACATAATTAGACATAATATGAGACATAATTAGACACACCGGTAATATGAGACAGAATTAGACATATGAGACATAATTAGACATAATATGAGACATAATTAGGCATTTATAGAATATTACGCTCTCAGAGCTGATCGATCAGAAAAATATAACATTATCGAACAACGCAGTGATCGGCTGTTGTTCTGAGCTCATTGTGGTCAATACAGGTACATATAGAAGTTGCAATTAAGCGGAGAGCACTGTATATACAGTAGATTATATTTGGTACCACATGTATATGGTACATATGGCATGGTACTGATCTAACAAGGTGCTAGCAACACACTCTTCCGTTTGAAACCACCTGCCTCTCTTAACACCAGTGTACGAGTTCAAGCGGTTGTCGACTAGGAGAACAAGCCCGCTCAGTTTGTTGGAGTAGAGAGACATGGCCGTCTGAAGACGCTGAGGCTGTGGATACATCACCCCACTGCAAGAAACATCGCAGGATTGTTTGTTTGCACTCACCATTGCCCCAAATTCAACACTAAAGTTATGCTCTGCAAGTTGGAAATAGAAAGAAACGAATAAATCGGATATATATTTAGAGACGTTTTTTTTGTCTATAAAGACGTAAACCTGGATGTAAGATATGAAGTAAAGCTACTGAATCAATACTTTCAGTTTTAGATGTTTTATTGACAGAAGATTCATGACTCACCCAATCATATTTGGCTTGTGCTTGCAAAAGTCCAACACACCACCACTCAAAAGTCGAATATTATGCATAGTCTTCAACTGAGCACCTAGATAGAGATGCACGGTTAAAAGAGAAAGACCAACCTTGTAAACACTTATTAATCACGATGAAAACGTCCAAAACTTAAACAGTGGTTTGCGGTTGCTTAATACGATTTGATATCAACGTTAAACGTTAAAATGTGCAAATGGACACCACTGAAACAAACAAGGTTTCTATGGAACAAAAGTTGGAGACACAGCTTGATAAAACAAAAATCCTCATCATTAATAGCCAAAAGAAATGCATTGTGAAGATCGCCTTTCAATGTAGCTTATGTCGTGATTCTTGCTGAATGGACCAAATCGGAAGAAAATCTTTTATATGTGCTTTTATACCCATGTGGACGGTAAAGCTTTCCTCTCTGTGCTGCGGCTGGTTCCACTCGCCATTCTCCATGCCAGCGTTGTCCATAGGCGCCTTCACAGACATCTGCCTCACGCGGTACCTGCAACAACCATCAACCCGATGTATATGCATAATTTGTGTGCAAGTAATGGTCTGATATAAAAGTTCGTCGTAGACTCCCCCTTCCTCCTTTGCAATTTTCCTACCATAAACCATACAAATACGGAATTCTGACCAACACTATTGTCATCTCAACAGATTTAAGATGTCATTACCATTATGCCCACGTTATCGACATCCGTAGTGACGATGAGGCGGGGTCGTAGGGATATCTCCGCTCACGCGATTAAGAATAAAGGGTGGCGCCACATGAAACAATCAGCGTGCCCCTAAACTGACTTACAAAGTAATGTATTTTACTCGTCCTAAAGGAGGCGGAAGGGGAAAGAAGATCTTGGCATTGTAAATTGGGTGGTGGAGTGGTTTTGGGCTCTAGTACTCGATTAGTGTCAGAATCCGCCTTCTGAGGAGAACAGTAACCTACACGTATGCAGGAGTGGCCTCTGTAGCCTGTGTATCTTCGTGAACCTTCATCACCCAATCCCTGTACTCTCGTTTCTGTGTCTCCTGCAGGTTGGTCAGCTCACTCGCCCATTTACTCTCAATCATCTAGTTAAAATAATAACGAGTTAAATTGCATACCGATGTCCTTATGTTATACTTATATGACAGTCCGATCCGTGGTAAATTGAAACTTTGAACAAAATTGTTGATTTGAAAGTTAATTTTGTTGTTTAAATGTACAGTAGTCATGCACAGTAGTCCCATCCTCGTACGCTCGTTTCATTATACAAGGTCTAGAAGAACAAATTTACTATGGTATATTTTATACGACAAAATATATTATGAACTGTTTGTGTAACCCAAGCGGTTACCTGAGTGTTCTCGAAGTGTCTTTGGGCCAGTTGATTGATTTGGTCGTCCGTATAAAGACCACCCAGGTGTTCTACAGCATTCTCCATCTCCTCCCGTTGCCTGAAAATAAAACACAGCTCATAGTCGATTCTATGTATGGATTGGCAATAATCTAAACGACATACTTACAGCTAGCCTTTCCGCCGTCAGTACAATACACAATGGAATTTTGGAATAAAGGTATTTATTTCATTCTACTCGCATTGAAATTAGGGCCTAAAAACTGTAGAGGTTACTCAATTGCGCTCAGCCACGTGTGTTGTACACATGGGTCGAAGCTACAACATTAAGGTGGGTAAGAAAAACGCTTAATATTCCTTTAGGTTGAAAGTGATACAGTTCTGTCTGGTATTCCTACTTTTTCTCCAAGTGGTTAAGGTCTTTGTCCCGCTGCTCCGTTAGATCGCCCATTGCCATGGCGTACGTGTGCTCAAGGTTTAACAAGGTCTCCAAGGCGGCCGAGTGGATCAACGCATGGTACACCTCAGAGAACACGTGCTCGTTGGAAACTGGCTCTGGGTTGGCATGGCACAGGACCTCCTGTTCAGAGACAAACACGATAAGTCAATATGAGGGACGTTGAGTTCTCACAAGAGGTGGACTTGGAATATATATAAACATTTATCGTTAAAGGAAATAAAAATATTAGCCCTTGTAGCTGACCCAAGCGTTTATTTTCTATCCATGCGTGAACCCTCCAAAGCGCAGATTTTTTTGACGCCCCAGTTGGTCGCAATAAATTTTTGAAGTAACCGCCTGTCGAGAAAAAACGCAGCTTTCCCGGGCGCAGCCCTCTTGGTGGGCGTGGCGAGACCCAAACCGGAAACAGCGATACGGGCGATGTTTACCTAACTTCTCTCATATTCAACACACTATAAAACACCGCAGCTTATAGTCTAAGCACTCATATTAAACGGATACAATCTGTTGAATTTTTAGTTGCTAAATCGAAAGTGGTTTTCGGGCCTAATTTCTAGAAGAGATGGTGTACTGTGCGGCTTGGAATTGTAACAATTCTAGCGCGAAGCGAGGCCACGGTATATCTTTTCACCCAAATAAACCCAAATTCAACCGCATGTGGGCGCCACATGTATGATCATCCATGACGTCACGCTCTGTGGCAAAATGGCGCGGCGCTTAAATTTTTACTGTGTACAGGATAAAAATATTTAATCCTTTTTTTTCCTTTTTAATTTGTTTCTTTGAAGTGTCGTGTTTTGCTTTCAGGACCAAAACAGTACTAAGGCCTCACGATTATATTAACGTTTTTACCCGCTTTAAACTCTCAAACCAAATAGCTGAAGTATGACATTGCTGTAATGAGCCTGCTGTACCATACCATACATTTCTCGCTATAGGTAATTGATTCACTTAAGACATATAATCTCATTACAATATAGCATAATCATTAGAGCATGAAACTGATATGCTTAAAATGTTACTACCTCGGTAAACACTCTGCTCCATCGATCTATTAGATCATCCACATTGACTTTGGAAGTCAACCTTTCCAAAACCTCCTCAGCGTTTTTGTCTTGTAAAGTCTTTGTTTCCAGTGCTACAAACTGACCAAGTTCATCCTTCAGCGCTATAACCAAATATAAAAGCCCCTGCATAAATGTCAGCCGCAAATGATACAGCCATGGTGAGGTAAATATTAAATAAAGCTTAATTATATATAAAAGTCAACAAAAATATACTTTAGCGCATGTGAAAGCAATGTTGACATGCATTAGAAGCGTGGATATAGATATTGGGTGTATGTTGCAACAGGCACCATTGCCATCGATTTTGATTACTTATGTACAAATACAATCATGGGAAATCTAAAGTACCTAATCGGATGGATAAAACTATGACATATAGAAGCCTACACAAAATGCATAATTAAGGAAAATTTCAACCTGGTCAATATTGGTCTTCATAAGTCACTTTAGGCATGAAGTCTTATAATGATTTACTTACCACCTTCAACAAAGCACGGAAGATTGTGGGCACATATCAACCTCTGTGCATATTCATTTATGCTCTGTTCCAAAGGTATTTTAATTGGAGCTGTCAAAGTACATCGCTCCCCAGAAGTTCCAAAGGTGAATGTGAACAACTTCTCCGAAGACTGTGGCATGATCCTGTAAAGCACACACAAAAAATAAATGTTGAGATAAAGTAATACCTTGGCTGATCAAATAATACGGCTATTATCTGCAAATAATAAAAATTAAGAGGGCCTCTGAAGCTGCAGTGAAGATGTTTAGTACAATGAGAAAGAACACTGTAAAAATGGAAGGTACATGTATTAACATAAACCCAGACTAATGCACATTTCCTGATTAATTTCCAAGCGAGTACAGTTGATGTAATTACCTCATGTTTTCTCTCACGAAAAGGACTTAAAGTTTTGGCTTACGACATAAACGCACCAAATCTACCTTCACCAATGGGATTACCCATTTTGTGCATCGCCTTTGACTGCGAAGACTGTGAGGTCATGCTAAATGGAAAAAGGGTAATACAGTATAACTGTATCAGTATGGTGCGACATAAATAGACCAAAAACTACCATCACCAACAGGATTACCCATTTGGTGCATCGCTTTTGTCATGTCGCTCCAAACATCATGGCATGAAAGAGGTCACTGGTTCGAGTCTGGACCATGGCGGTTACTAGAACTTTACTAGAACAACCACCTGTGGTGTTCTAGTGTTACTAGAATACCACAGGTGGTGGGCGTGTGAAGTGGGTCAAGGTTTTTCAGGGTGAAGGCATGTCCCAATGGAGGATGGCTTAATTAATTATAATGATATAATTAATTATTAGTATATTATTATGGGGACACTTGCGCCAAACCTTTCCCCATCTTAAGACAGCAACAACTTGTTTTCAGCCTAGACCTATATTAACATTTCATTGACATACAGAGCCCTATCGCCAGGCATGGAAGAAGCTGAGTATACCAGGTGGCATAGCAGGGTGATTTGACTGTGGAAGGGGGGAGAGGACGAGGCTGTAGGCCTCATATATGGCTAGAAATGGGATCTTGTCTCGCTACTCCAGGCAGGCAGCCAGCTCATCAGACCCAGAGATGCCCAAGTCTGTATTCCCACTGCTGGAGCTGATTTTGCTGAGCTGATGAGGCTGAAGCTGCCGCCCAGTGACGCCCTCTCCCAGCGCTCACCCCAGCCACCATATTTCAGCTGATTAATGATAACAACCAGCTATTTCAATCCCTCTTCACCTGGCAATGCCTCTACCCCTCAAATATTGACTACCAAACCCCTCATGCGGTCAAATCATCCAGCGGTCAAAATGAGTGTAAAAATGAGAAATTAGAAAGGAGAACAGTACATACAGGAAAACGACCAGTCGGCTATATGCTATATATTATGATAAAGTATAAGTATTTGCTGCTGAGGTGACTGAGGCGGTGACATCAAAATAAGATGGCTACGGGGAAGGAACCATGGCTATATGAGCGCTATTTATTCTGATACTGTATCTCCCTCTGTAAACACGTTCACTACATGTTGGCCGATGCGAGTGCATGAGGCTGAGGTGCAATAAATGGAATAGCCAGCAACGTAAGTTGCATACAAGAAGTAGGACTTCGCATAAATATCTGAAATCACAATGTCATGGCTTACATGAGGGTATTTACTGCTTTATATCTTACTAAATAAATGTAAATTTACGTTGGAGCATATAAAATAACAAGTCAAACAAAAATTGAGCCCAAAGCATGAGTATCAGACGATACACTGGTCAATCTGTATACAAGTTTACCCATGTGGCCTTGACATTGATGGGGCTATATGGTAAAAATAGCGCAGAACTTTACTGATGTCAAATTTGGGGCTTTCACTTAATGCTGAAACGAAAGCTAAGATACCATTCTATCATTGTGTTCTAAACTGGTGTCTGCAATGTTTTTTAAGCCAATTAACAAATAACAACCAGCTCAATCCCCCTTCACCTTAATGGGATGACAAGATTATTGTCGTTTACCGTAATCCCGCAAAGCCCGGAGAGGGCGTAAACCGGCTGAGGAAAGCACCCAGTGTTCTAGGATGGGCGATAATACCATACTTCGGCTCACAAACCTGAACAGTAGATCGAGAAAGACCTATAACCTGATGATATGACAACATAAGTTTATGAGTTGAATTACAATGACTTTGGAGGCAGAATTACACCAGAGGTACATCAGCAGATATGCGACGCTTATCCTGTGAACACCTTTCTTTAGTTTTCTCCGCTTCGCTCCGCCCCTTTACTGTCGATTCAGTTTAATCAATCTTCCGACAGAGGGCGTTCCGCTTACGCTCATAGCTCCCTCTGCTGCCAGAGGGGCTTCAGTATGTGTGACGCGCGAATCGAAATCTCTCATTCAGCTGCCAGTCACAACTACACCACCCCATAGTCATTTCAAAGATTGTCTAGACGGCGTCTGCATGGGAGGACAAGATTATTGCTTCGTTATATATGCACCCTCCCCCTTCCCTAATACATCAAATACCATGGCTTCTATAATCGTCAACGAACCAGCTATATGCCATCGAATACCCTGCCGCTACGCGTGCGACTCCGTAGCAAGGTCTTTTATGCCTACGACTTCGTAGCAGGGTCTTTCATGCCTACGACTTCGTAGCAGGGTCTTTCATGCCTACGACTTCGTAGCAGGGTCATTCATGCCAACTCTATTTTTTTCAAAAACGTCCTATACCATGCAATATCCACATTTCGGCTTGAACATATAAACCGGTGACCCGGGCCTTTATCTTCAAACAGTCATCACTATACACACGATTGTCATTTTAAGGTTTTCAATTACAACTATATTATTTTATGCTTCAGAAAAAAAACAGGGTACGAGTTGATCTTATACACAACTAAGGTGAGGTGACACGGCTCGGTGGCATCCTTTTTACAGGACCCTCAAAAGAGAAATGACGTTTAAATAAAAATTAAATAAAAATGAGGTAAATCCAATAAATGATATCAATGATAATTGCTTCCGAGCAACGTTTACATGCAAATTACACTTCATCCATCGTTCAAATACCGCCATACCCTCCACTTTGCCCTCGGCTAAGTCCCAAACAATTATAGATTATTCTTTACATTATTCCGGCTAATTGACATAAAAAACCATATACAACCTATTAATTTATTATTGACGCAATTTTATCTGAACCGCAAAAAAAAATGGAAAGATATCTTGGAAGTTGCTACACCGTGCCACATTCAACATTTGCAACCGCGTATGGGGTCATTTTACTAAAGTATAACGTGAATTATGCTTATAATATTGAAGACGTGTACACGTATTGAAGAGCGACGAAAACAAGAGTATATTGGTGGAATGAACTTCGAATTATTGGGAACAATAATTAAAGCAGTATTGATTGAAAATACATTGCGCATAAAGGTCACACAAGTGCACTATCAGTCATTAAATTAGTACATTAGTATGTCAAAGATGGAGATAACCGAGTGTGTAACTCTTATATGTAGTGAAACGATTCATGGCGGCCTGGAGTGAAACCGAATCATACAAGAAACTACGGCCCTTGTGCTTAATGTGTGTGATTCCAGTAACGCTTTTAAGCGAATTGAGTAAAATTCTTTGAGACCAGTAGAATATTTTGCCATAGATCTATTTATGACGCGAGGAGTCCAAATTTTATGTTTCACTTTCCAACACGATGATCCAAACAATGCAAGGGTCCATTATGACACGAACCACGGCTGCTTGTGACAAATAGCGATGTCTTCTGCAAAGTGATCGTCGTCAGCTTGTTTGAACATCACCTGTGGTGATGTGACGTCACAAGAACTATGTTGTTAGATCACCCGATTGTATGTTGCCTTTGATACCAATTAAGTGTGTGTGAGATAGGAAAATTGAGCAATAAACTGGTCTCATTATAAAAATGTAAGCAGTATAAGCTTAGTGCTCCCTTCACTTGAACGACTGAAAAAGGATCAGGTGAATGAATACATGGAGGTGGTTACTGTGATGTGACCGCACTACTTTTCATTCTGCACTTTGCAAGGAGCGCTTGCAAACAATTTGTCTGGCTGTAGGTTCGCGCGTGTGAACGGGATCGGCATGTTGTCCAAGAAAGTACCTTCCTCCCCGGGATAGACCCGGGGAGACAACATACCGTGATCTGACTTGACCAAGGATACTGTACATGATGGACGATTAAGTTTTACAACCAAACAAGGGATCAGTGCCTGGTCTTTGGCGTTCAGTCAGGCCTCATATTCTCATATGCTGATATGTTGACATGTTGTCAGAAGCATTTGAGACTGGACGAAACATGGTCTGCAAC
The DNA here is from genome assembly GCA_964019135.1 of Arenicola marina. Classification (NCBI taxonomy): domain Eukaryota; kingdom Metazoa; phylum Annelida; class Polychaeta; family Arenicolidae; genus Arenicola; species Arenicola marina. The sequence goes on along the minus strand of OZ025251.1, from coordinate 36,870,905 downwards.
AACATTAGTTCATGATGACAGAAGTATTCAACAATGACAAGGGGCAAAAAGCAGTGGTGGAGAATTTAATTGTGAGTTATGTCAAATGTTAGTTCTTTTTAAGTTTTTTATCAATAACTTTACTTTGGCCCACGGCACAGGCGCCGCAGATCGACTGACACAGGCCGGTGTATACTCGGTTCGGCCGAACTGCGAATCGGCCGAGGTATTTAAGTGTCAGTCGATCTGCGGCGCCTGTGCTTTGGCCTGACTTTACGGGATTTTAGCTGTTTAGGCCTACTACCGGGCCCCAACCATTTCTGGCTGTTTCCTGTTTCAGCCTACTGTCGCTTGTGGCTGTTTCCTATGTTTCAGCCTACTGTCCTTTACCACCATTTGCACATATTTAGATGGAATGTAACTCATGTATTATTACAATGAGAGAAACAAACCAATTTTATGTCACAGCTTGGTCTCGAACCGGTTATCTTTCACTTGCCATCCCGCATGCTTAACCAATGCGCCACCGCAACTTGGACTAAAGACAATGTTTGGACAATTTTTCAATTTTGGTGAGGGGTTGTAAAGTTGGTGCCTTTACTTTAATTGAGTCTGAACCTAACTTAAGCTCAGTTAACTTAGGTTAAAGTTAGAAACTTGTATAAGTTATCACTATTACGAAGACTTATATCAGTAAGCTTATGGCTTTGATTTCAATTTGACAACCATTGGGAGGTGAGGGGATTCAATCTCCCTCTGCTGATGCTGACACCACTTTGTCTTAAGCTGAAGTGGCTGGTGCATGCCCCTCTCCCATTACCTGATTACCTATCTGCCATTAATATCACTGGGTGCCATTAGAGCCAACTTTGGTAAAGTCAGACCCATATCTATAATAATTCATACTCTTCAGGCCATGGGCCTATGGTACTAGTTACAACAAATTTATCTTGCAGTATATTGTTCACGTGCTGTGCATTTACAAAGTTTGTTTACGGAACTTAAATGCATGATAGGTATACGCAGCAACATTTGCGCAGAGCAGATGGATGTTTGGAAGAAAGAAGTCTAACGAAATTATCTCGCGATGGATACATAACCGTTCTACTGAGATACAACGATAATGGGGACAGATTAAAACAATTTAAAGTGATACTCGTCTTCGATAACTCTTGTTACAAGCCATATCAATGGTATATGGACTAAATATGTTTTATCCTGAAGCAGAAATGGCAGCAGTGTGCTAGCCATGAATTGATGACTATGGTTAAAGGATCATATAATCACAGCCCATACAATGCCTAGTTTTCTGGGCTAGGTATGCGCCTTGCATCATTTGTTGCACACAATTTGTAAAATGATTCATATCATTGAACTGTGACCAGACATAGGGATGGATTGTAAATATATTGTGAGCAATAGCACTGATTACACTTCAAGCCAAAAATCAGCTGAAAAAGTGAAGCAGTGTATTTGGAACTGTTGACAGAATAATAGGGAAGCTATTGTCTATCTATATCTTCACTGCAGATAACCCCAGTGGTGCAAACAGCTAGCTGTGAGAAGGTTTATCTGTCCAGTCCGACCCAGGATCAGTTGCTGACGGTTTAGATGCTGTATACAATGAAGTACACTTGAATAGCTATATTAAACATGTGCAATACATATTAAAAATTGTACAACTAGGTGCCAAATATCAGAAACCAATAATCTCACAACATTGGCAGCATTTGCATGCCTTCAAATAAAGTAGCAAACAGACTTTGCAAGATTTCATTGAAATTAATGTCCCATGATTTTTTAGATGTCCCATATTTTAAACGAGCTTTGGAACACTAGGACCCACCTAATGGCATATCTATCAGAATCACTGGACACTTTCAGCCATGTTGCCAATAATGACATGTAAAGAGAGGTTCCCAGAAAGCACTTTATAATAAAGATGGAAGAGATAATTAACTTCTTATGGTTGGAGTTTTATTTATTGCTAAGCACTTATTTGTGTAAAGAATAATAATTTTGACAGAATATATAAACATAATACATAAGTTAAATGCTTATATAGTGCTAAAGAAGCAACATGTAAATGATTGAAAGAATATGATGAATGAGTGAATTTATATCAAATACCATACGTAAAAACATAAAATTAGTAATTCATTCAATGAGATCTGAGGATAACAAATATTTATGAAGACGTAATATTTCCTCTGAGCGGAGGGAGTCTGCCGCTAACTTCACAGCTTGCACGCAGTGCGTGATACTTGCAGTTCTCGGCCTAATATGTGCCGATCTCTATCGCGCATTCTCGCCTGTGACAAAAAAGGGGCGAGAACGCCAGAATGCGCGTAAGCGAGGGCGAAAACGTAAGGTGGGTTTCACCGTTGCATTCTCGTGTTCTCGCGTTCTCGGTTCCCGACACTCAAGGCGCCGGACTATTGCTCCGTGCGCCGGGATCCGGCTCCGATCACGGGCAATTAGTGGCTCTGGTCACGGGCAATGGCTCCGTGCGCTGGACTATGGCTTCGTGCGCTAGATTATGGCTCCGGTCGCGGACTATGGCCCCGGTCGCGGACTATGGCTCCGTGCGCTGGACTATAGCTCCCGTCGCGGACCATGGCTCCGTGCGCTGGACTATGGCTCCGGTCGCGGGCTATGGCTCCGATCAGGGGCAATTAATGACCGACTGGTTACGGACAATGACTCCGTTTTCTGGACTATGGCTCTGTGCGCTGGACTATGGCCCCGCGCTGGACTATGCCTCCGTGCGCCGGGCTATGGCTCTGGTTCCGGTCGCGGACTATGACTCCGACTCTGGTCGCGGACTATGGCTCCGTGCGCATGACTGTGGCTCCGTGCGCTGGATTATGGCCCCGCGCTGGACTATGCCTCCTTGCGCTGGGCTATGGCTACGGTTGCGGATTATGGCTCCGATCGCGGGATATGGCTCCGGTCGTGGGCTATGGATCCGATCGTGAGCCATGGTTATTTCTATGGTTCAGTGCGCGGGCTATGGCTCCGTGCATGCACTGGACTATGGCTCCGTGCGCTGGACTATGGCTCCGTGCGCTGGACTATTGCTCCGCGGTCGAGGGCTATGGCTGCGGTCTTGGGCGATGGCTCCGGTCGTGGGCTATGGCTCCAGTCACGGACTATGGCTTCAGTCACGGACTATGGCTCCAGTCGTGGACTATGGCTCCGTCCGCTGGACTACGGTTGCATGAGCCTCTTGTAAACAACACTTTAACTGCCATATGACCGCTATACGAACGGCCGACGGCCATCCGAACTGACAGGTCCCCCTATTATCCAAAATGTCCCCCAAAATTGTATAGTGTGGGACACCATTTAAAGATTTCCAGGGCATTCACTGCATAATACACACACTAAAGTTGTACAATATAAGGGTGCCACCAAAGCCTGCAAAGGCCCCACAGTTGAAAATTTCATTGACCACTTGATCGCAGCCGGACACGGTGACGCATGTGTCGCATTTTTACGGGACATTTGCTTTATTAGGGAGACAATGGCGCAAGGCCGCGCTCTGCGGCGAACATTGTATATAATAATATCTGAATAAGAGTCTAACATCATTACACATAGCTTGAAATATATATGTGAACATGGATGAACATCTGAATAGTAATGTTCAGTGGGGTGTATATATATATCCTATTATGTATTTCAATAACAGTACTTTTTTTCTCTCTGCTATGTATGTAATTGGGAGTTGTATACATGCACTGTATAATGACTGGCTACAATGGACATGCTGTGCAATGTCTCATGAATGTACTTTGATTCAGCTGCCATTATGTCTATTGATTCCTGTATGTTATGGATTATATTCTACATGTATATCAAGCCTTTTCCACGATAAACAGTTTTAGGGGTGGAAATATGAATAAATTCCTTTTTTTAGAAAACAATAATTTGCACTGCAACCAATCTTTATCCACATGATTCTCTATGATGTGCAGTTTTAAAAAAGTGTTACTCATTTAATAGTGCTGTATCATGTTCTCCACCCCTTTCTCACCCCCGTATATCAGGGGTGATTGAAACAAGTCAATAATCTTTGAGGAAAAAGAATAATGACAAAAAAACATATCTGCTGAACTAAGCATACAATTTAAGACACTCTTTTACTGGCAAAATGAAACTTTGACATTATATGTTGGATTTATATCTTTGAAGGTGGCCTTGAGGATACGTCCAATCAGTGAAGATGAAATCATCAATGGAGCCACTCCCATTGCCCACAAAGTGGATGAAAAGGTATGTATTTACATACCAATAAGGGGCGTGAATCATTTGGTAGTAAACAATAATAGTGCAGATTTGCGTTATCGGTATGTATATCAGTATTTAATCAGGTGACTGTAATGTTATATATACCAGGAGTATCAGCATAAGTGGTATGGATCACAAAATTAGAAGTTGGCCTTTGCATTTATATCTCTTTTACGTTCTTACTGATTGGATTTACTATAACTATATACCGGTAAATATGATTTTTTTAATTGTAGCAGATTATGGTGATGATATGTTTATGTTATAAAGTGGATGCTTTCCAGATGGTGGTGCTCATGGATCCATCAGATGATCCAGATGATGTCCTGCGTGCCAACCGGTCAAGAGAAAAACGGTTCTTGTTTGATAGAACTATGGATGGGTCAGCAACACAGGTAATGTGTATATGTCAAAGCTCACAGCTGTCTGTCAGTGTCTAAAAGAGTCTAAATGAGTGCTCTGCTTGCATGTCCCAACAAGCACTATATGTTTGTAGGTTGTTTCAAGATCCATAGTTTTACCTTATAGCAAGGGCATTGCAAAATTAAGGAAGTTGTCCTGACAATTTTACGGGCTTGTCTGGTGCTGGGAGATGAACAGGTGAACCTGCTTTGAGGCAAGTTATGAATGTTGTCTGGTACTAAGATAGATACGTACCGGTACTAAGATAGTTTCAGACGCCAGTAACAACGCTAAATTGGCCGCGGAGTACTGTCATTTTAAAACACTTTTGAATCCTGAACGTTATCTTACTGTGGTATCAAGTGCTCGGTTGAGAAAAGCTTATAGCCGGTTCAGGTGTGGCAATCACGAATTAATGATAGAGAAAGGTCGGCACCTAGATATCCCATTTGATCAGCGGCTGTGCAGATACTGCCAAGGGTTTGCATTTGACGATGTCGAATCCCAATTACATTTTCTTTTTCGATGTAAATCGTACTCTGATCTGCGAAGGAAACTGCTAGGAGCTAGATATATTGACAATCCAGTGACTGAAGCTTTTATTGATCTAATGAATATCTCCGACGTAACGACATTGTATAACCTGTGTAAATACATTACCACTGCCTTTAAAGGGAGGCGACAAGAGAACTGTTCCTCCCAGTAACGTATTTTCATCTGTCTGCAGTATTTGTACATCGATTATTATTTGTACCATTGCTGTGGGCCAGCTTAAGTGCGAAATAAATTTCTTCTTCTTCTAAGATAGTACTAAGGTAGAGAATAGAATATTGAAAGATTGAAGATGCTAATTAAGCCAGTCAGATAGGTTGTATATGCTGAGAGATGACTACCGATAAGTTAAAGTATTGTCAAAGCCTAATTGTAGCCTCATTCCTAACCCTAATCGTAACCTTACCAACGCCGACCCTTTCGTCGCGCGGCCCTTAAATGGATAAGGGGTAGAGCAGTGGCACTCAATTATGTACAGCTGTTTTGATAGAAGTGCTATCGGTCAGATATTAGAGTGAGCAGCGTGCATGTCAGGAAGCAGCCGGGTGTGTTCAGAACATGATAGTTATCTGTAACTGAAAGTATTTGACTGCCTTGTCAAACTATGCAGTTCTTTTCGTTACAAGCGACCCGAAAAGTTACAGTAATGGATTTTAATGAGCCATTGTGGCAAATAGAACTCACGGTAGAGATTAGTCGTTTGCACCACTTAATTACTTAGTCAACTCGCGATTCAAAAGGGCGGTTGCGCATCGCTGCATAAAATATATATATATAAAGATATATAGCTATGGTCCCTTACACAAAATATGAACACTATTAAAAGGAATCTTTATTTGACTAGGGTGGTGTAGAGACAGCAAGTGATGCATAATAGAGGTTGCCCTGGGAGAGGCGGAAGCGTCAGCTGGTGCGCATGTTTAGCTTATTGCATTAAACCTATTACGTCACTCGGAAGGGACAACGTGGAAAGAAGGACCATACACCCTGAACTCCTTCACTATCGCTGTTCTCGAAGTGATCTGTAATTGACACAGCCGAACGCGCTCATCAAAATCAGAATTAAATGACGCTATGAAGCGTCATAGAGGAAAGTATTATGATCGAATAAATGAACATTCAACATATACTCAGCAAAATGTGTTCATTTGTTTTAGTAATAAGGCGTGCCTGGCGACTTTCATAGTATGTGTTATTGTTGCCTTTATAAGGTCATGTTTTGGGACTATCTGCGGTTAATTTGGTCGATGTGTGGACGCAAGCCGGGCTTTTATTGCTCTTCTAGCCGGCACGAGAATCACCGTTATCTGGCTCCATTGGGAGGGGATCTACCACCGGATATGGATAGCTATCAACCCCATTATAAGCGACCACGAACCTAAATTGAATTTAGACTTGTGTCTGAATAATTGTACAGTAGTGGTGATTTACGACTTCTGATACAGAAGACAAATGGAATCAGCATATTGACCCGTAGTCGCGGTCGAATAACCATGTATGCCGTGTGACGGTTTTCGCCTTTTGCTGCCTTTCATCCTGGCTGCTGCAATGTTGATAGGCGTTAGCGCGGCAGCGGAAGAGGTGTCGGCGGTCCGGCGCTCGCTGAGCCCAAACTAATGATCCTTACCGCGGTGTCCGAGTCATAGCCGCGGTGTTTATGAACACCATGACAACGCCGGTCGATGGACCTCCCACCTCGCTTCCGTTGCCATCCGGGGGAGCTCTTCACCATTCTCTTGTCGCTGCCTCTGCCTTCTGCTTTGTTCGGTCTGCGACTGGCAGTACATCATGTTGCCATCATAAAAAAAAGGGGGTAATATCTCATGCATCTGTGAGGACTAGTTTGTGGGCCTACGGTCGCCGGTTGCACGTGGTTTGGCATCGATTCGTTGCGATATATTTAGGCAGTTATGCAAAACTGCGATGCCATAGCCTGCATATCTGTCGGCAGTGTAATGTAAGTTACTGCTGCAATGTTTCTTCCTGCAAGTGGGGGAACTACGGCAAAGTTACAAATAACAACGAAGCTGGGTTGGTTCGCCCTGCACGCCTCAGTTGTTGGTTCAATTTTTGCGAAGCCAATTTCCGCCATGGATGTATTGACGGATGGATTATGACTGTTGTGTCCCAACAATAGGGTTGCCGAATGGAACACCCAACATGTTCAGGGTTCTATTTGCATATATTTGCTTTTCAGTCGGACGCTCACGATTCTTGGTGTCCCCAGGCGGCGTATTTGCGATTGATGTGTAATCTCTTCAAAAAAATCTCTTGAAAATACCTCAGCAGGATCGATACTTATGGGTATTTCATGGATGACGAGAAGGCGAGGATCAACCCGGTGTCATGCCGGCTCGTCCTTAAGTTTTTGTTGCCTTCACCTTGTCAGCTAGTGCTGCATACAGTCTGCACATAATAATGACTGACGGTGATATATATACAGCTTGTAACATTAGTGGCCGATATTGGACAACATCCACGATGTACCCACGAAATTTCAGTAACCTTTATTATATGGGAAGACCAATAGAGCGTGCGTACTTTCAGTAGTTGTTACTGCCTGGCCAGTTACTATGTTCGTTGCTGCGCCCAGTTGGATTATAACGTCGATTGAGCTTCATGACAACGATACATTGAAAGACCATCTCTCGTAGTACAATTGCAGTCCACGAAATGAGTCTTATCAAAGGAACTCCGCGATTGATTTATCGATCGCCTCGCCGTGACTGTGAACTCCGATCTGCTTATGAATAGCCACTCAGCGGTCGTTTTGCTCGCGGCAAGCCGCCTGCGACCCGCCCAACACAAGTTTACGCCTCATGGGTTGCCAGCGTGACAGCTCACCGTGGAAAGTCATGATCTGTTTATGACTAGTATGGGGTGAAAGGGACTTGTCACCAAGAGCGTAAAGATGTGATAAGCGGTTTCTGTAGGCTACAGTCTTGAATTGTATGCGTTTATCTTGCATCTTGCAGCTGTGTAGGGGGTCTGCAAGCCGAGGACAGATTTGCAGGTGTCGCTGAGCGCACGTGGTTGCTATAGAGAGCGACAAGACAAAATGCTATATTAATGCTGTTATACAGAGTTCTTTTACCTCATTGTTCGAGTAGTTCATTGGCCCGGTGCAGTCCACGTGTGTACACAGCTGCCATAAAACACAAATCAATTTCGTACCAAGATCTTTTACTATTGATAACTGTTTGATTGTTTGTACCGTATATTATGAAACCAAGACCAATAACGTCAGTGTAGTGTATCATTTTCAGATCTTTTACTATTGCTAACGTTCGATTGTTTGTACCATACATTATGAAGCCAAGAACAATTCAATGGAGTGTATCATTTTTCGGCTATTGTACATATCTTCCCCCTGAGAATCTTTGGCTGCACCTAATTCTAATGGAATCCCACCCACGCATATTTTACCAGCCGCCTGTAACTTTTAGATCTTAGATGCCGCGGAAGCCTTGACCCTGGTGTTGCCAGCCATTTGAAAAATCGTTCGAATTATGACTCTCAAAACGAGCGCGACTTTTAACAGTGTGTTACAAATCTTTCAAATGGGTTCCGATGTTATCTAAACAACCTGTTTAAGTCATCTCGACATTAAAACGGCGTCTGTTTTGCGCAAATGATTTGTGGGACTCCCCATCCATGGGGACCATCTATCAGGGGGCCTCACTGGTGTAGTAATTCTAATCTAATTTTTCCTTGATCGCCCCGGCAGGTTCCTGGGCCCAATTTATCCCATGTGTGCAAGCACACAAGCAGCATAAAACACCAATTCATTTCATATATGCATCTATCTAGAAACAAGTGCTGTGTTGAGTGAGCATTTTTCTTTTGTGTGTGGATTTCTAAGATAGTTGGCTGTCAAATAGAATGTTGGCTATTAAATAGATCGGTGGCTATTAAATAGATCGGTGGTTATTAAATAGATCGGTGGCTATCAAATGGGCCGTTTGCTGACGATTGCACCGTTGACTGTTAATTAATTAAATGGGCCGATATGGGCTCACCGAAGACTATTGAGTAATTGGGCCAATGTCTGTGGATTAGAAGAATGACCGTGGAGCGGGTCGTCGGTTTTGGTCAAAAGACTGGGCCCTAACATAGGCACGTTCGTTCTTGTCTGGTTCACGCCAATCCTTGTCCTGTCATTACCAGGGCGCGTGCTTGGCGTACGAGTGCGATGGGTTGCCTTTAAAGTGTCGATAGAACTGTGCTGTAGAGGGTCTATGTCCAGGAAGACGCAAGGTTTACATCAGCGCCATAGCTTTCTATAAATTTAATTTATATAATTCTGTCCTTGTATTTGTTTATTACGCATAAAAGGGGTACATTATATGAAAACTGTAACGTACGTGAGCTATGCTGAAACAATGCTTGAGAATTGCTTAGAGTTACAATGGCCAAAATTAGCGCTTACTTTCCATTGAGTGTGAACAATCGGCTTGTGTTTGGAAACCAAAGGACAAATCCTACGCATTAAGGCGTACTGGATTGTCGAAGACTTTGAGTATGGCCTATATGTTTATCTGGCCTAAGCTCTTTATGTGGGAGACCTAGCAAGGCCGGCGTTAGGTAATCACTAGCTAGCAATCACTAGGGAGACTTCACATGGCCTCCTTAGTCGATGGTAATCTACCCCGCATCCGCCAGCTTTCGTTAAGGCCTTGAAGCCAACTCTCGCCCATAAATTGCCTTGCTCGAGCCTCAGTGTTAACTAAGGTAGGACAAGAAATTGTCATTCGGTTTTCATATAACGATTAGAAGCCGAGATTCGCTGAAGAATTATCTGTACAAAAATATGTCATTATTATTATTATTTTTAATGATTTGATCATACCTGTATTGCTTCTCAATATACCAGTGGGTCGTCCAAGACCCTCAGACGGCAGTGGCAAACTTCAGACATGTAGGAACTGTTTCTGCAATAGAACGATAAGAATAGAATAAGTTAATTATATACTTTTATTTTTTAATATCGAGTCTCATTTCAATTCATTTGATTCGAGAAAAGCCGTCAATGAAGTCTACATCCTCATGGGCTTCTGGCCCCTATTATTGATATCATTATGTGAATGTCATTCAAGAGAGTTGAGAAAGCACAAAGATCAATTTATACCGTTCGTTGTTGTCTGCAGACTAATCCTGTCCATATTTAATCGCCCTTTGATTCGGGTCTAAGGGACTAGGTGCAATGGGAAGTATCCTAGAGTCCTATTGATCCAACGGGCCCACCCATTAGGTAGGATTTTTACTTGACATGGTACCAGTTCTGTCTCTATGCGACTCTATTAACCAGATGACGCTGACACTGTTTGTCTTTAATATGATTAAGATATACCCACGATCGCAGCACAGTTATAGTGCCGCCCCGTAGGTAGCCATTTCGCAGTTACCTGATAAATAGTGTGAGGTAAAAGTATTGCAACCGTGCGATGAGAAAATACCGTCTATTTGCAGACAGGTGCCACAGGTTTTAATGGTCGTCTTGGATTACAGGGCAAATTACATACTTGTAAGTAATACCATGCTCTAACGGGCTGCATGTTTGTGATTACCAACCCTTCTGTGACCAGTGTTGCTTTTTGCTTAATTGAACAGAAAGAAGTCTACGAGCAGACGTCGAAGAACCTTATCCCGGGCGTGGTGTCTGGTTACAATGCCACCGTCTTCGCGTATGGCGCCACTGGTAAGTATAGGTCTGGCGCGGCACTGTAGTGTGTGAGTGGATGGGGGTGGGGTTAGAGGTAGTGGGCGGTAAAGGTCCATGCATAAAGGTAAAGAGTGCCGAGATGGACCTGATCTTACCAAACTGTAACAAAGCACCAGACATGGCTACGGAGTCTTTACAATAAAACTGGGCATGGCAAAATTTAGTTTCGTCCAATGTGCCGTCATCGACTTGCATGAAGGAAAAATAAATGTAACAAGATGAACCGCCTCTCTTATATGAAATATTTTATTAAATCTGCACGCATTTCTAAACGTCAAAATTTACATCAACTAGCCGCACAAAAAAGCACCACCATTTTAATTTTCCCAGGAACCTATTTGACCTAATTTACCTCCTTGGACTGTACAAGGCTTGTTCTGGGCAACAAGGCCAACAGTTTCGGGCTAGGCTCAATTTAGCTTTCCTGTGCACAAAGGTGGCCTAAAACACATTTGTGTTCCGCACAAGACTCGCAGGTCCCATCGCCGGACACGGCCTGAGCATAGACGTCAACATGATTCTGTCCATCGCCGGACACGGCCTGAGCATAGACGTCAACATGATTCTGTCCATCGCCGGACGACATGGCCTGAGCATAGACGTCAACATGATTCTGTCCATCGCCGGACACGGCCTGAGCATAGACGTCAACATGATTCTGTCCATCGCCGGACACGGCCTGAGCATAGACGTCAACATGATTCTGTCCATCGCCGGACACGGCCTGAGCATAGACGTCAACATGATTCTGTCCATCGCCGGACGACATGGCCTGAGCATAGACGTCAACATGATTCTGTCCATCGCCGGACGACATGGCCTGAGCATAGACGTCAACATGATTCTGTCCATCGCCGGACACGGCCTGAGCATAGACGTCAACATGATTCTGTCCATCGCCGGACACGGCCTGAGCATAGACGTCAACATGATTCTGTCCATCGCCGGACGACATGGCCTGAGCATAGACGTCAACATGATTCTGTCCATCGCCGGACACGGCCTGAGCATAGACGTCAACATGATTCTGTCCATCGCCGGACACGGCCTGAGCATAGACGTCAACATGATTCTGTCCATCGCCGGACGACATGGCCTGAGCATAGACGTCAAGATGATTCTGTCCATCGCCGGAAACGGCCTGAGCATAGACGTCAACATGATTCTGTCCATCGCCGGACGACATGGCCTGAGCATAGACGTCAACATGATTCTGACCATCGCCGGACACGGCCTGAGCATAGACGTCAACATGATTCTGTCCATCGCCGGACGACATGGCCTGCGCATAGACGTCAACATGATTCTGTCCATCGCCGGACGACATGGCCTGAGCATAGACGTCAGCATGATTCTGTCCATCGCCGGACGACATGGCCTGAGCATAGACGTCAACATGATTCTGTCCATTGCCGGACGACATGGCATGAGCATAGACGTCAACATGATTCTGTCCATCGCCGGACGACATGGCCTGAGCATAGACGTCAACATGATTCTGTCCATCGCCGGACGACATGGCCTGAGCATAGACGTCAACATGATTCTGTCCATCGCCGGACACGTCAACATGATTCTGTCCATCGCCGGACGACATGGCCTGAGCATAGACGTCAACATGATTCTGTCCATTGCCGGACGACATGGCATGAGCATAGACGTCAACATGATTCTGTCCATCGCCGGACGACATGGCCTGAGCATAGACGTCAACATGATTCTGTCCATCGCCGGACGACATGGCCTGAGCATAGACGTCAACATGATTCTGTCCATCGCCGGACACGTCAACATGATTCTGTCCATCGCCGGACGACATGGCCTGAGCATAGACGTCAACATGATTCTGTCCATCGCCGGACGACATGGCCTGAGCATAGACGTCAACATGATTCTGACCATCGCCGGACACGGCCTGAGCATAGACGTCAACATGATTCTGTCCATCGCCGGACGACATGGCCTGCGCATAGACGTCAACATGATTCTGTCCATCGCCGGACGACATGGCCTGAGCATAGACGTCAGCATGATTCTGTCCATCGCCGGACGACATGGCCTGAGCATAGACGTCAACATGATTCTGTCCATTGCCGGACGACATGGCATGAGCATAGACGTCAACATGATTCTGTCCATCGCCGGACGACATGGCCTGAGCATAGACGTCAACATGATTCTGTCCATCGCCGGACACGTCAACATGATTCTGTCCATCGCCGGACGACATGGCCTGAGCATAGACGTCAACATGATTCTGTCCATCGCCGGACGACATGGCCTGAGCATGGACCTCAACATCATTCTGACCATCGCCGGACACGTCAACATGATTCTGACCATCGCCGGACACGTCAACATGATTCTGTCCATCGCCGGACGACACGGCCTGAGCATAGACGTCAACATGATTCTGTCCATCGCCGGACGACATGGCCTGAGCATAGACCTCAACATCATTCTGACCATCGCCGGACACGTCAACATGATTCTGACCATCGCCGGACACGTCAACATGATTCTGTCCATCGCCGGACGACATGGCCTGAGCATAGACGTCAACATGATTCTGACCATCGCCGGACACGGCCTGAGCATAGACGTCAACATGATTCTGTCCATCGCCGGACGACATGGCCTGAGCATAGACGTCAACATGATTCTGTCCATCGCCGGACACGGCCTGAGCATAGACGTCAGCATGATTCTGACCATCGCCGGACGACATGACCTGAGCATAGACGTCAACATGATTCTGTCCATCGCCGGACGACATGGCCTGAGCATAGACGTCAACATGATTCTGTCCATCGCCGGACACGGCCTGAGCATAGACGTCAACATGATTCTGTCCATCGCCGGACACGGCCTGAGCATAGACGTCAATATGATTCTGTCCATCGCCGGACACGGCCTGAGCATAGACGTCAACATGACTCTGTCCATCGCCGGACACGGCCTGAGCATAGACGTCAACATGATTCTGTCCATCGCCGGACGACATGGCCTGAGCATAGACGTCAACATGATTCTGTCCATCGCCGGACACGGCCTGAGCATAGACGTCAACATGATTCTGTCCATCGCCGGACACGGCCTGAGCATAGACGTCAACATGATTCTGTCCATCGCCGGACACGGCCTGAGCATAGACGTCAACATGATTCTGACCATCGCCGGACGACATGGCCTGAGCATAGACGTCAACATGATTCTGCCCATCGCCGGACACGGCCTGAGCATAGACGTCAACATGATTCTGTCCATCGCCGGACGACATGGCCTGAGCATAGACGTCAGCATGATTCTGTCCATCGCCGGACGACATGGCCTGAGCATAGACGTCAACATGATTCTGTCCATCGCCGGACGACATGGCATGAGCATAGACGTCAACATGATTCTGTCCATCGCCGGACGACATGGCCTGAGCATAGACGTCAACATGATTCTGTCCATCGCCGGACGACATGGCCTGAGCATAGACATAAACACGATTCTGTCCATCGCCGGACGACATGGCCTGAGCATAGACGTCAACATGATTCTGTCCATCGCCGGACGACATGGCCTGAGCATAGACGTCAACATGATTCTGTCCATCGCCGGACGACACGGCCTGAGCATAGACGTCAACATGATTCTGTCCATCGCCGGACGACATGGCCTGAGCATAGACGTCAGCATGATTCTGTCCATCGCCGGACGACATGGCCTGAGCATAGACGTCAACATGATTCTGTCCATTGCCGGACGACATGGCATGAGCATAGACGTCAACATGATTCTGTCCATCGCCGGACGACATGGCCTGAGCATAGACGTCAACATGATTCTGTCCATCGCCGGACACGTCAACATGATTCTGTCCATCGCCGGACGACATGGCCTGAGCATAGACGTCAACATGATTCTGTCCATCGCCGGACGACACGGCCTGAGCATTGACGTCAACATGATTCTGTCCATCGCCGGACACGTCAACATGATTCTGACCATCGCCGGACACGTCAACATGATTCTGTCCATCGCCGGACGACACGGCCTGAGCATAGACGTCAACATGATTCTGTCCATCGCCGGACGACATGGCCTGAGCATAGACCTCAACATCATTCTGACCATCGCCGGACACGTCAACATGATTCTGACCATCGCCGGACACGTCAACATGATTCTGTCCATCGCCGGACGACATGGCCTGAGCATAGACGTCAACATGATTCTGACCATCGCCGGACACGGCCTGAGCATAGACGTCAACATGATTCTGTCCATCGCCGGACGACATGGCCTGAGCATAGACGTCAAGATGATTCTGTCCATCGCCGGACACGGCCTGAGCATAGACGTCAACATGATTCTGTCCATCGCCGGACACGGCCTGAGCATAGACGTCAACATGACTCTGTCCATCGCCGGACACGGCCTGAGCATAGACGTCAACATGATTCTGTCCATCGCCGGACACGGCCTGAGCATAGACGTCAACATGATTCTGTCCATCGCCGGACACGGCCTGAGCATAGACGTCAACATGATTCTGTCCATCGCCGGACACGGCCTGAGCATAGACGTCAACATGATTCTGACCATCGCCGGACGACATGGCCTGAGCATAGACGTCAACATGATTCTGCCCATCGCCGGACACGGCCTGAGCATAGACGTCAACATGATTCTGTCCATCGCCGGACGACATGGCCTGAGCATAGACGTCAGCATGATTCTGTCCATCGCCGGACGACATGGCCTGAGCATAGACGTCAACATGATTCTGTCCATCGCCGGACGACATGGCATGAGCATAGACGTCAACATGATTCTGTCCATCGCCGGACGACATGGCCTGAGCATAGACGTCAACATGATTCTGTCCATCGCCGGACGACATGGCCTGAGCATAGACATAAACACGATTCTGTCCATCGCCGGACGACATGGCCTGAGCACAGACGTCAACATGATTCTGTCCATCGCCGGACGACATGGCATGAGCATAGACGTCAACATGATTCTGTCCATCGCCGGACGACATGGCCTGAGCATAGACGTCAACATGATTCTGTCCATCGCCGGACGACATGGCCTGAGCATAGACATAAACACGATTCTGTCCATCGCCGGACGACATGGCCTGAGCACAGACGTCAACATGATTCTGTCCATCGCCGGACGACATGGCCTGAGCATAGACGTCAACATGATTCTGTCCATCGCCGGACGACATGGCCTGAGCATAGACGTCAGCATGATTCTGTCCATCGCCGGACGACATGGCCTGAGCATAGACGTCAACATGATTCTGTCCATCGCCGGACGACATGGCATGAGCATAGACGTCAACATGATTCTGTCCATCGCCGGACGACATGGCCTGAGCATAGACGTCAACATGATTCTGTCCATCGCCGGACGACATGGCCTGAGCATAGACATAAACACGATTCTGTCCATCGCCGGACGACATGGCCTGAGCACAGACGTCAACATGATTCTGTCCATCGCCGGACGACATGGCCTGAGCATAGACGTCAACATGATTCTGTCCATCGCCGGACGACATGGCCTGAGCATAGACGTCAACATGATTCTGTCCATCGCCGGACGACATGGCCTGAGCATAGACGTCAACATGATTCTGTCCATCGCCGGACGACATGGCCTGAGCATAGACGTCAACATGATCCTGTCCATCGCCGGACGACATGGCCTGAGCATAGACGTCAACATGATTCTGTCCATCGCCGGACGACATGGCCTGAGCATAGACGTCAACATGATTCTGTCCATCGCCGGACGACATGGCCTGAGCATAGACATCAACATCATTCTGTCCATCGCCGGACACGGCCTGAGCATAGACGTCAACATGATTCTGTCCATCGCCAGTCTATATGGCCTGAGCATAGACATAAACACGATTCTGTCCATCGCCAGACTATATGGCCTGAGCATAGACAGCAACATGATTCTGTCCATCGCCGGACGACATGGCCTGAGCATAGACATAAACACGATTCTGTCCATCGCCAGACTATATGGCCTGAGCATAGACATAAACACGATTCTGTCCATCGCCAGACTATATGGCCTGAGCATAGACAGAAACATGATTCTGTCCATCGCCGGACGACATGGCCTGAGCATAGACGTCAACATGATTCTGTCCATCGCCGGACGACATGGCCTGAGCATAGACGTCAACATGATTCTGTCCATCGCCGGACACGTCAACATGATTCTGTCCATGGCCGGACGACATGGCCTGAGCATAGACGTCAACATGATTCTGTCCATCGCCGGACGACATGGCCTGAGCATAGACGTCAACATGATTCTGTCCATCGCCGGACACGGCCTGAGCATAGACGTCAACATGATTCTGTCCATCGCCGGACGACATGGCCTGAGCATAGACCTCAACATCATTCTGACCATCGCCGGACACGTCAACATGATTCTGTCCATCGCCGGACACGGCCTGAGCATAGACGTCAACATGATTCTGTCCATCGCCGGACACGGCCTGAGCATAGACGTCAACATGATTCTGTCCATCGCCGGACGACATGGCCTGAGCATAGACCTCAACATCATTCTGACCATCGCCGGACACGTCAACATGATTCTGACCATCGCCGGACACGTCAACATGATTCTGTCCATCGCCGGACGACACGGCCTGAGCATAGACGTCAACATGATTTTGTCCATCGCCGGACGACATGGCCTGCGCATAGACGTCAACATGATTCTGTCCATCGCCGGACGACATGGCCTGAGCATAGACGTCAACATGATTCTGTCCATCGCCGGACGACATGGCCTGAGCATAGACGTCAACATGATTCTGTCCATCGCCGGACGACATGGCATGAGCATAGACGTCAACATGATTCTGTCCATCGCCGGACGACATGGCCTGAGCATAGACGTCAACATGATTCTGTCCATCGCCGGACGACATGGCCTGAGCATAGACGTCAACATGATTCTGTCCATCGCCGGACACGTCAACATGATTCTGTCCATCGCCGGACGACATGGCCTGAGCATAGACGTCAACATGATTCTGTCCATCGCCGGACGACATGGCCTGAGCATAGACGTCAACATGATTCTGTCCATCGCCGGACACGGCCTGAGCATAGACGTCAACATGATTCTGTCCATCGCCGGACGACATGGCCTGAGCATAGACCTCAACATCATTCTAACCATCGCCGGACACGTCAACATGATTCTGTCCATCGCCGGACACGGCCTGAGCATAGACGTCAACATGATGCTGTCCATCGCCGGACGACATGGCCTGAGCATAGACGTCAATATGATTCTGACCATCGCCGGACACGTCAACATGATTCTGACCATCGCCGGACACGTTAACATGATTCTGTCCATCGCCGGACGACACGGCCTGAGCATAGACGTCAACATGATTCTGTCCATCGCCGGACGACATGGCCTGAGCATAGACCTCAACATCATTCTGACCATCGCCGGACAGGTCAACATGATTCTGACCATCGCCGGACACGTCAACATGATTCTGTCCATCGCCGGACGACATGGCCTGAGCATAGACGTCAACATGATTCTGACCATCGCCGGACACGGCCTGAGCATAGACGTCAACATGATTCTGTCCATCGCCGGACGACATGGCCTGAGCACAGACGTCAACATGATTCTGTCCATCGCCGGACGACATGGCCTGAGCATAGACGTCAACATGATTCTGTCCATCGCCGGACGACATGGCCTGAGCATAGACGTCAACATGATTCTGTCCATCGCCGGACACGGCCTGAGCATAGACGTCAACATGATTCTGTCCATTGCCGGACACGGCCTGAGCATAGACGTCAACATGACTCTGTCCATCGCCGGACACGGCCTGAGCATAGACGTCAACATGATTCTGTCCATCGCCGGACACGGCCTGAGCATAGACGTCAACATGATTCTGTCCATCGCCGGACACGGCCTGAGCATAGACGTCAACATGATTCTGTCCATCGCCGGACACAGCCTGAGCATAGACGTCAACATGATTCTGACCATCGCCGGACGACATGGCCTGAGCATCGACGTCAACATGATTCTGTCCATCGCCGGACACGGCCTGAGCATAGACGTCAACATGATTCTGTCCATCGCCGGACGACATGGCCTGAGCATAGACGTCAGCATGATTCTGTCCATCGCCGGACGACATGGCCTGAGCATAGACGTCAACATGATTCTGTCCATCGCCGGACGACATGGCATGAGCATAGACGTCAACATGATTCTGTCCATCGCCGGACACGGCCTGAGCATAGACAGCAACATGATTCTGTCCATCGCCGGACGACATGGCCTGAGCATAGACATAAACACGATTCTGTCCATCGCCAGAATATATAGCCTGAGCATAGACATAAACACGATTCTGTCCATCGCCAGACTATATGGCCTGAGCATAGACGTCAACATGATTCTGTCCATCGCCGGACGACATGGCCTGAGCATAGACGTCAACATGATTCTGTCCATGGCCGGACGACATGGCCTGAGCATAGACGTCAACATGATTCTGTCCATCGCCGGACGACACGGCCTGAGCATAGACATAAACACGATTCTGTCCATCGCCGGACGACATGACCTGAGCATAGACGTTAACATGATTCTGTCCATCGCCGGACGACATGGCCTGAGCATAGACGTCAACATGATTCTGTCCATCGCCGGACGACATGGCCTGAGCATAGACGTCAACATGATTCTGTCCATCGCCGGACGTCATGGCCTGAGCATAGACGTCAACATGATTCTGTCCATCGCCGGACGACATGGCCTGAGCATAGACGTCAACATGATTCTGTCCATCGCCGGACGTCATGGCCTGAGCATAGACGTCAACATGATTCTGTCCATCGCCGGACGACATGGCCTGAGCATAGACGTCAACATGATTCTGTCCATCGCCGGACGACATGGCCTGAGCATAGACGTCAACATGATTCTGTCCATCGCCGGACGTCATGGCCTGAGCATAGACGTCAACATGATTCTGTCCATCGCCGGACGACATGGCCTGAGCATAGACGTCAACATGATTCTGTCCATCGCCGGACGACATGGCCTGAGCATAGACATCAACATCATTCTGTCCATCGCCGGACGACATGGCCTGAGCATAGACGTCAACATGATTCTGTCCATCGCCGGACGACATGGCCTGAGCATAGACATCAACATCATTCTGTCCATCGCCGGACGACATGGCCTGAGCATAGACGTCAACATGATTCTGTCCATCGCCAGTCTATATGGCCTGAGCATAGACATAAACACGATTCTGCCCATCGCCAGACTATATGGCCTGAGCATAGACAGCAACATGATTCTGTCCATCGCCGGACGACATGGCCTGAGCATAGACGTCAACATGATTCTGACCATCGCCGGACGACATGGCCTGAGCATAGACATAAACATGATTCTGTCCATCGCCGGACGACATGGCCTGAGCATAGACATAAACGGGAATATGTAATTATCGGCGGCCACCCGCTGGCCGAGTAGTTAGCATAGTCGAGCGTGCATTATCGCCATATGATCTGCCAAGATTAAAGCGTCCGGCATAAGCTAACAACAAATGTTCTCAGAAGTATCGCAGGTCGTCGGCCGGGACGCCGAAGGAATCGATGCGGGTGATATATCGAGCAAGATGAGACCTTCTTAAACGCATAATAATTCACTGCGGAGACGCGGACAGAGGGTTCAGGTGCAACACGGGACTCCCAAGGAATAATTCTCTTTGACCACCTGTGCCTAAACGACATCAGACGGGGGTTCCAGCCTTAAATTAAGGACCTGTGTACTGTCCACAGAAGCTTGAGACACGGCCTTGCTCCTAGGTAAACACGGCCAGCTTGTTTTTGGCCCCCGCGGCACGCTAGGTTTAAAGCGCCTAGCTACCCACCCCGACCCTCCTTCACCGTGCGAACACGTGAGACGGCAAACACATGGTGGGTGGATGGGTGGGTGGGTTACCTCAACTCGATCTGCACTCTGATCTGGCATGGGCACCCTCTTGTCGTCCCAGTCCGTATGTGATTGGGAGGCAGATATGGATATCGGGGGCAGGGTACGGTGGTGGGGGGGGGGGGGAGTGGAGGGGTGCGTCGGGGTTGGCAGGATCCTGTTGCGTGTCAATGGCGTGGCTTGGCGCCGTGTCAGGGCTTCACGCATCCCACAAATGGCAAATGGACCCGGACATAAACCACTGATTCCAATCAGATAAGCCAATATTTGTAGTCAGCCATCAGCCGACCATTATTGTTTTTGCATCCGATATCCTCGAGGTACCGTCTGCAATATTGAACATAGACAATAAAAATAACGAATAATATCGTCGTGGAAGTCATTGAATTCCTCGTCTATTACAGTCTCGGAAATATGACACGAAAAATAGTTTTGGGCTTAGTTACTTTTTCCTCAGCCTGTTAAATTAAGCTGCGTCATTGGTAAAACTGATCTCTTGTCGAAGCCTTGCAGCTAGTTATTGTTGTAAAATGCGCCCTGCGCCCGCGACAGCGACCAGGTTCCATGTATATAAATGTATAGAAATAAACAAAAATATTGTCCATTAGACGAATAATCAGCGACTGCTAGTCATTTTGATTCTGTGGATACTGTTTGTGGTAGTTCGTGAGTATGAATTGACAATCATAGCTGATGGTACGAATAGGTGAGAAGTACTCATCTCTGAAACTGACAAAAGCACATTTTCCGCCATATGATGGGACAAAAGCAGCAGCGACGTCAATGAATGTTTAACAGCTTGGATCGGTCTATTAGGCGTGTCTTGTCGACTATCTTTATTCGGTTAATATGGGGTCTTGATTTACAGTAGGATATCTCTGAAGATCATTAGAGCGTATAGATAAATATATATATATATTGATCATTAATTGGAATCGATTGATTAATGTACGCAATACCTCGCTGAAAAGAAGCACAAAACCGTATTGGGAACGATATGATTGTGCATTTCACTTAATCTCTTCTTATCAGAATAATTCTGCAAGAACTGTCCTCTATGATACGTTGCCTGCTTTTATGTTGACACTTTATGCGATCCACCCTGGAACAATCATGTATAATTTGCCGATATTGGAGCCGCGTGGACTAGCTAGTCGATGTTGAATCAAACGATGGGTGTTTCCTGTTGCTGTCCAGGTGCGGGGAAGACGTACACGATGCTGGGCACGGACGACGACCCCGGAATCATGGCCAGGACTCTCACGGATCTGTTCGAGGAGATGGACAGGACGCAGGACGTCAAGCTCTACCGGGTCTCCATGTCCTACCTGGAGGTTAGTCACCTACACGTATCCCTATCGAACCCCACCGTACCCCATGTGTGGATCTGCTTGACCTTTGACCTGAGGTGACATACATGTCGGTGTCCTATCGAACCCCACCGTAATTATGTGTGAATCTGCTTGACCTTTGACCTGGGGTGACTTACATGTCGGTGTCCTATCGAGCCCCACCGTAACCCATGTGTCAATCTGCCTGACCTTTGACCTGGGGTGACTTAAGTGTCGGTGTTTTATCGAACGCCACCGTACCCACTGTGTGGATCTGCCTGACCTTTGACCTGGGGTGACCTACATGTTGGTGCCCTATCGAACCCCACCGTACCCCATATGTGGATCTGCCTGACTTTTGACCTGAGGTGACCTAAATGTCGGTGCCCTATCGAACCCCACCGTACCCCATGCGTGGATCTGCCTGACCTTTGACCTGGGGTGACTTACATGTCGGTGTCCTATCGAACGCCACCGTACCCCATGTGTGGATCTGCCTGACCTTTGACCTGGGATGACCTACATGTTGGTGCCCTAGCGAACTCCACCACACCCCATGTGTGGATCTGCCTGACCTTTGATCTGAGGTGACTTACATGTCGTTGTCATATCGAACCCCACCGTACCCCATGTGTGGATCTGCCTGACCTTTAACCTGGGGTGACCCACGTGTCGTTGTCCTGTCGAACCCCACCGTACCCCATGTGTGGATCTGCCTGACCTTTGACCTGGGGTGACCTACATGTCGGTGTCCTATCGAACCCCACCTTAATTAAATGTGGATCTGCTTGACCTTTGACCTGGGGTGACCTACATGTTGGTGCCCTATCGAACTCCGCCATACCCCATGTGTGGATCTGCCTGACCTTTGACCTGGGGTGACCTACATGTCGGTGTTTTATCGAACGCCACCGTACCCACTGTGTGGATCTGCCTGACCTTTGACCTGGGGTGACCTACATGTCGGTGCCGTATCGAACCCCACCATACCCATGTGTGGATCTGCTTGACCTTTGGCCTGAGGTGACCTACAAAGTCAATAATAAATGATAAAATAAATTATGCTAAAACACAAACACCAATAAAGGTACGGTCACAGTTAGATCTTGAGTGACCTGTCTGTGATAGAATGTAAGGATGACCCAATGGCAGACCACGCCAGAACCAGAATCTAGCAATACCAGACAACGTAGACACCTACGTCTCCGCACACAGATACATAAGCCGGGCATTATGGATGTAAGTGAATACATTTTGTACAAAATATGTTCAATAATGTAACAAGATGACTTTTTTGGTAATCCAAAACATATCAATGTACAGGTTTTGGATGCCCAGAACGCATTAAATCCCAAATTAGGTGCGGCGTAACTGCAATCATTGTGAATTAAAGACACGCAAACATGGAATTGCACCTGGCACCTCGTGATGTTATCACTATCTGTAGGCGAGCCGAATGGCCTGCTGGTGTTTCGCACGCAGACCTTTTGCCAGGCCAGCCATCGTGCGTGAGTTAGGTATATATATAATAATTATTTGCGTCTCAGCTTCTCGGCTTATGTCTCGGAGCCCGCCCCTCCCCCCCCCCCTCATTAGCCCAGGGTGTCCGGTGCCTGTGGCGTACCTATTTATATATCTATTGGTCAGTGGTTGCACCTGTTCGCACTGTCAGGGCGCTGGGGCATGGATTATATGTACACGTGCGGTCTAACTACTTGTCTGCTATAATTCTGTAATCATGACCTTGAATTGGATCAAGGCGACATTTCTGGTGTGTTTTGTCATTCATCTCACACCCAAAGGCAGGCTTTGGTTCTGACGGATCGATGTGCTTTCACTTCATTAATCATATGACAGGACAAGGCATACTTCAAGCGGATCTATTTGCTTTCACTCTTAATCATCTGACAGCCCAAGGCAAGGTCTGATTCTGGTGGATCTGTTTGCTTTCACTTCATTATTTATCTGACAGACCAAGGCAAGGTCTGATACTGGTGGATCTGTAAGCTTTCACTCTTAATCATCTGACAGACCAAGGCAAGGTCTGATTCTGGTGGATCTGTTTGCTTTCATTCTTAATCATCTGACAGACCAAGGCAAGGTCTGATTCTGGTGGATCTGTTTGCTTTTACTCTTAATCATCGGACAGACCAAGGCAAGGTCTGACTGGTGGATCTGTTTGCTTTCACTCTTAATCATCGGACAGACCAAGGCAAGGTCTGACTGGTGGATCTGTTTGCTTTCACTCTTAATCATCGGACAGACCAAGGCAAGGTCTGATTCTGGTGGAGCTGTTTGCTTTCACTCTAAATCATCGGACAGACCAAGGCAAGGTCTGATTCTGGTGGAGCTGTTTGCTTTCACTTCATTAATCATCGGAGAGACCAAGGCAAGGTCTGATTCTGGCGGATCTCTTAGCTTTCACTTCATTAATCATCTGACAGACCAAGGCAAGGTCTGATACTGGCGTATCTCTTAGCTTTCACCTCATTAATCATCTGACAGCCCAAGGCAAGGTCTGATTCTGGTGGATCTGTTTGCTTTCACTTCATTAATCATCTGACAGCCCAAGGCAAGGTCTGATACTGGCGTATCTCTTAGCTTTCACTTCATTAATCATCTGACAGCCCAAGGCAAGGTCTGATTCTGGTGGATCTGTTTGCTTTCACTTCATTAATCATCTGACAGCCCAAGGCAAGGTCTGATACTGGCGTATCTCTTAGCTTTCACTTCATTAATCATCTGACAGCCCAAGGCAAGGTCTGATTCTGGTGGATCTGTTTGCTTTTACTCTTAATCATCTGACAGCCCAAGGCAAGGTCTGATACTGGCGTATCTCTTAGCTTTCACTTCATTAATCATCTGACAGCCCAAGGCAAGGTCTGATACTGGCGTATCTCTTAGCTTTCACTTCATTAATCATCTGACAGCCCAAGGCAAGGTCTGATACTGGCGTATCTCTTAGCTTTCACTTCATTAATCATCTGACAGCCCAAGGCAAGGTCTGATTCTGGTGGATCTGTTTGCTTTTACTCTTAATCATCTGACAGCCCAAGGCAAGGTCTGATACTGGCGTATCTCTTAGCTTTCACTTCATTAATCATCTGACAGCCCAAGGCAAGGTCTGATACTGGCGTATCTCTTAGCTTTCACTTCATTAATCATCTGACAGCCCAAGGCAAGGTCTGATACTGGCGTATCTCTTGGCTTTCACTTCATTAATCATCTGACAGCCCAAGGCAAGGTCTGATACTGGCGTATCTTTTAGCTTTCACTTCATTAATCATCTGACAGCCCAAGTCAAGGTCTGATTCTGGTGGATCTGTTTGCTTTTACTCTTAATCATCTGACAGCCCAAGGCAAGGTCTGATACTGGCGTATCTCTTAGCTTTCACTTCATTAATCATCTGACAGCCCAAGGCAAGGTCTGATACTGGTGGATCTGTTTGCTTTCACTCTTAATCATCTGACAGCCCAAGGCAAGGTCTGATACTGGCGTATCTCTTAGCTTTCACTTCATTAACCATCTGACAGCCCAAGGCAAGGTCTGATTCTGGTGGATCTGTTTGCTTTCACTTCATTAATCATCTGACAGCCCAAGGCAAGGTCTGATACTGGCGTATCTCTTAGCTTTCACTTCATTAATCATCTGACAGACCAAGGCAAGGTCTGATTCTGGTGGATCTGTTTGCTTTCACTTCATTAATCATCTGACAGA
This sequence comes from Arenicola marina, assembly GCA_964019135.1. NCBI lineage: Eukaryota > Metazoa > Annelida > Polychaeta > Arenicolidae > Arenicola > Arenicola marina. Next base: position 36,844,867 of record OZ025251.1, on the reverse strand, counting down.
CCAAGGCAAGGTCTGATTCTGGTGGATCTGTTTGCTTTCATTCATTAATCATCTGACAGACCAAGGCAAGGTCTGATTCTGGTGGATCTGTTTGCTTTCACTTCATTAATCATCTGACAGACCAAGGCAAGGTCTGATTCTGGTGGATCTGTTTGCTTTTACTCTTAATCATCTGACAGCCCAAGGCAAGGTCTGATACTGGCGTATCTCTTAGCTTTCACTTCATTAATCATCTGACAGCCCAAGGCAAGGTCTGATTCTGGTGGATCTGTTTGCTTTCACCTCATTAATCATCTGACAGCCCAAGGCAAGGTCTGATACTGGCGTATCTCTTAGCTTTCACTTCATTAATCATCTGACAGACCAAGGCAAGGTCTGATTCTGGTGGATCTGTTTGCTTTCATTCATTAATCATCTGACAGACCAAGGCAAGGTCTGATACTGGCGTATCTCTTAGCTTTCACTTCATTAATCATCTGACAGACCAAGGCAAGGTCTGATTCTGGTGGATCTGTTTGCTTTCATTTATTAATCATCTGACAGACCAAGGCAAGGTCTGATTCTGGTGGATCTGTTTGCTTTCACTTCATTAATCATCGGACAGACCAAGGCAAGGTCTGATTCTGGTGGATCTGTTTGCTTTCACTTCATTAATGATCTGACAGCCCAAGGCAAGGTCTGATACTGGCGTATCTCTTAGCTTTCACTTCATTAATCATCTGACAGACCAAGGCAAGGTCTGATTCTGGTGGATCTGTTTGCTTTCATTCATTAATCATCTGACAGACCAAGGCAAGGTCTGATTCTGGTGGATCTGTTTGCATTTACTCTTAATCATCTGACAGCCCAAGGCAAGGTCTGATACTGGCGTATCTCTTAGCTTTCACTTCATTAATCATCTGACAGCCCAAGGCAAGGTCTGATTCTGGTGGATCTGTTTGCTTTCACTTCATTAATCATCTGACAGCCCAAGGCAAGGTCTGATACTGGCGTATCTCTTAGCTTTCACTTCATTAATCATCTGACAGACCAAGGCAAGGTCTGATTCTGGTGGATCTGTTTGCTTTCATTCATTAATCATCTGACAGACCAAAGCAAGGTCTGATTCTGGTGGATCTGTTTGCTTTCACTTCATCGATCATCTGACAGCCCAAGGCAAGGTCTGATACTGGCGTATCTCTTAGCTTTCACTTCATTAATCATCTGACAGACCAAGGCAAGGTCTGATTCTGGTGGATCTGTTTGCTTTCACTTCATTAATCATCTGACAGACCAAGGCAAGGTCTGATTCTGGTGGATCTGTTTGCTTTCACTTCATTAATCATCGGACAAACCAAGGCAAGGTCTGATTCTTGTGGATCTGTTTGCTTTCACTTCATTAATCATCTGACAGACCAAGGCAAGGTCTGATTCTGGTGTATCTGTTTGCTTTCACTTCATTAATCATCTGACAGACCAAGGCAAGGTCTGATTCTGGTGGATCTGTTTGCTTTCATTCATTAATCATCTGACAGACCAAGGCAAGGTCTGATTCTGGTGTATCTGTTTGCTTTCACTTCATTAATCATCTGACAGCCCAAGGCAAGGTCTGATTCTGGTGGATCTGTTTGCTTTCATTCATTAATCATCTGACAGACCAAGGCAAGGTCTGATTCTGGTGGATCTGTTTGCTTTCACTTCATTAATCATCGGACAGACCAAGGCAAGGTCTGATTCTGGTGTATCTGTTTGCTTTCACTTCATTAATCATCTGACAGACCAAGGCAAGGTCTGATTCTGGTGGATCTGTTTGCTTTCATTCATTAATCATCTGACAGACCAAGGCAAGGTCTGATTCTGGTGTATCTGTTTGCTTTCACTTCATTAATCATCTGACAGACCAAGGCAAGGTCTGATTCTGGTGGATCTGTTTGCTTTCATTCATTAATCATCTGACAGACCAAGGCAAGGTCTGATTCTGGTGGATCTGTTTGCTTTCACTTCATTAATCATCGGACAGACCAAGGCAAGGTCTGATTCTGGTGGATCTGTTTGCTTTCACTTCATTAATCATCTGACAGACCAAGGCAAGGTCTGATTCTGGTGGATCTGTTTGCTTTCATTCATTAATCATCTGACAGCCCAAGGCAAGGTCTGATTCTGGTGGATCTGTTTGCTTTCACTTCATTAATCATCGGACAGACCAAGGCAAGGTCTGATTCTGGTGGATCTGTTTGCTTTCACTTCATTAATCATCGGACAGACCAAGGCAAGGTCTGATTCTGGTGGATCTGTTTGCTTTCACTTCATTAATCATCTGACAGCCCAAGGCAAGGTCTGATTCTGGTGGATCTGTTGGCTCTCTCTTTACTACCAGTCTGACGGACCCAGGCTAAGTGATTCTGGCTGATGTTTGCATATGTTCGTGCATACGTTTGTCTCTTGTGTATCACAGTACGTTAATGAGATACAACCACGACACACCACGGCGTCTACTCTCTACTCTTGTCGCTATCTGTGACTGCCTCTCTTAACAGCGCCCTTCTCAGTGGTGTCTCCACAGAGAGTGCTTCACCTAATTCTTCACCTTGATGTAGACCCTACATTCTTGTCTACTTTCTAACACGAGCAAGCTGACGTATTTACGTTGTTTGCAATAATAATACAACATTACAGCGAGTGAACACACCCGAGAACCTAATTTTAAACAATATTTTAACCTGGTCTTCTATTATGATGATGCCAAGTAACAACATTGCATTAGGACGCCGCTGTGCCAAAAGACCATATACGGTTGTGCGAGGGTGGCGTTTCTCCGTCTACCCCCTGAGCGTTTCTCATATTTAGCCCTTGTGTGCACAAAAACGTGTTACCCCCTTCATTTCGTCGACGAAAGTGGATTTTGTCGACGAAATAGCAATTGCGTCGACGAAATAGCAATTACGTCGACGAAATGCAACTTTCGTCGACGAAATACAACTTTCGTAAAGTAATCTTTCGTCGACGTAATTTTTATTTCGTCAACGTACTTATCATTTCGTCGACGTAATTGCTATTTCGTCGACGTAATTGTATTTCGTCGACGAAAGTTGCATTTCATCGACGAAATAAAGGGGGTAACACTTTGCGCCCCATAAAAAACGGCATTAAAAAAAAAAAAATCATTGTACTGTCGAACCTGTGTTGGACCGGAAAAGGTCAGACTTGTTATGTGTCCTGATTGCGTTCCACAAGGTCACCTCTGTGGTGTTCGCGCATATAACTAATGCGTCACAACAATAGGACTGAGTGAGAACAGCTCGAGTGAAGGCGGCAAGACCACATGAGGTCATGTGGGGGCCGTTCTGTGCGGATATGAAGTTATGGGGCTCCACGCCCCGGGGCCCCGTTGTGTTTGGTACAATGCGGAAGGCTGTACATGTATATGAAAGCAAGACCCTTCCGCTTCATGCGCCTTCGTTCTGATTTAGGTTGCAGTATGATTTTCAGGTGGATGATTTTTATACTGTAGAAGAATCTTTTATTGCACCGTTTAGGCCTTGGGCCAAAGAGTACAGAATTGTGTACAACAATAAATGAACGATATAAGAACCGACTTACAATTACAGATCCCAGTGCAACTTGAACGCCTGATAAATGAATGCCGCGACATTTCTGACAATCGTAGTATCTCTATTTTTAATAAGTTGCTGACCCTCAAATTTAGACAGGTTGCAAGAACTGAGATAGTGGGATCTTATATTCGCATATAGAGGGCACGTAGTTAACAAATGATTTTCATCTTTTTTCAGATTTCACTGACACCTAAAGTCAAACAGTATTTACAGAGTCGTCGTTCTCTTGGTTCCTTTCCCCTTAAACGTTCGATTGCCAGTTTATGAGAAGAACATCGGAATTTACTTAATGCGATCCTATGCTTCCGATTTACAACACAAGTTAGATATAGCTCACATTTTAACTCTGATTTAAAACAACAATAAGTATCAAGCTAAGACAGGCTATTGATATCTGCTCGCCATTCCTGACAGGAGACATCATTCATCCGTTGGTTAAATAAATTCAAAAATAAGCCAACATCAGCTACTCCTTGTGAGAGCCAAACATATAACCGTGTCTTTCAGCAGTTACCAATTTCAACCAAAATCTCACACTCCTGCTGATGTACCAAACATACAGAGGCTTCCGCCCACACTCCCCAAGAGCAGCACAGTCGGGGGTTTGCCGCGGCAGCTGCAGAACATATTTACAGAATCGGATGTGGCATTTTTCTATGGGTTCTCTGTATTCACATCCCCAAATTTCTGACGCGTACAGGAGTATAGGCAGGATCATTTTATCAAAGAGATCAAAACATATATTAATTGGAATATCTCCACACTGTTTCATTACTTTCTTTACAAGCATCAGTCCACGCTCAGCTTGACTGGAGAGGTTCTTTAACGCGGGAGACCAACTCAAGGACGAAGAAAACACAATGCCGAGATATTTATAATAAGTTGTGACCTCGACTGGTTGACCATCAAAGAACCACTTTTCATTTCGCCTTAGAATACCACCTCTACGGAATACAATGACTTTAGTCTTTCTCAAATTCAATTTTAAATCATAGTTTTTACAAAAATCGCCTAATACATTTAACTCACTTTGCAGCCTCCCAACCGTGTCATTTACAAGAGCGATATCATCAGCATACATTAATACAAAGATACCAGGATATATCTCATCAATAAAAAGGCCATTTGAATTTTGTTCCCGAAGCATATTCTCAAGTTCGTTTATATAAAGGGTAAAGGGTATATACGTATGGCTGAGTCTTATCCACGAGATAGAGCGGCCGTTTCCACTTGTAGGGATTGTACATACACCCCACAATTTGTTAAAGTACTCCGAATTATTACTGCAACCAGATTTAGACATGGAACTATGTAAAGCATGCACCTTGTGATATTACAATATGGCATATATTATTACGCGTATGTCTTGTAACGTGTGTGGCACATGTCAGTATGCCATATAGCATTAAATGTATATCATAACATTACATATATACCATATAACATCACTTGTATGGCATAACATTACATATATACCATATAACATCACTTGTATGGCATAACATTACATATATACCATATAACATCACTTGTATGGCATAAAACATTACATGTGTGCCATATAACATTATTTGGATGGCATATAACTTGGGATATATGACTGTATGCTATATAATATTACCTCTATGCCATATAACATTGCATGTATGACATGGCATTACTTGTATGCCATAGAACATTACTTTATGGCATAACCTTACATATATGCCATATGACATTACATGTAAGGCAATGAAACTTACTTGTAGGCCATAGAACGTTATGCTACGTTATTTATGCCACAACATTATATGTATGCCATATAGCATTACGTTATGGCATATAGCATTATGTTATGGCATATAACATTACGTTATGGCATATAACATTATTACGTTATGGCATATAACATTACGTTATGGCATATAACATTACGTTATGGCATATAACATTACGTTATGGCATGTAACATTATTACGTTATGGCATATAACATTACGTTATGGCATAAAGCATATGTATCCCATATAACATTGCATCTATGGCACATGCCATTACATTACATATGCAATATATCATTTTAGATATATGACATTACATGTATGTCAAATAACATTACATATAACAATAACAGAATAACGTACGCGTCTACATTGACGCATGTCAATTGTACGGAAGATTAAGTTGCATGTCGAGCTCTTTCCCGCCAAAACTAGAGGTCAAAATACAAATAAGAATCAGTCCTTGAATCTTTCAAGATTTCTTTTGTCTATACTCCACGCAGGCCAGACTGACAAATGGAATCTATTAGCCTTGACTGTGGTATCAATTTACCACAAGTTTTCATTTTAGTGGTAAACGTCATCAGTTTGTGTGCTTCTCAATGCTTTTATAAGTAGCAGTGCCGAGAGAGTTATGTGGTGTCCCGGGATAGACACGTTTGCCACACCACAGCCGACACGACGATGTTTATCAGGTTTCTGAATTTATATAATGAAACAATCGAGTTTTCTGCAAATTTTGAAAGAGCTCGATATGCATCTTTTAAGTTTTATTGTAACGTTGTTTGCAGATCTACAATGAGATGATCCGGGACTTGCTGAATCCTGGGGCGGGGTACCTGGAGCTCCGGGAGGATGCCAACGGAGTCCAGGTGGCTGGTCTGTCTGCCGTCACTACCAAGACCACTGGGGAGGTCAGTGCCTCGGATCTGTGACTGACGACAACGGTGCTGTATAACCTTATTTCTGCACAACGCTAGCTTACATTAATATCCTATGTTTCCAGATTATCATTTCTTCAGCCTGTGGCTCCAGTGGCTAAATATAATACAATTGGGGGAAGTTAGTGGTTGCCATGATGGATGTTGGGATGAAATAGTGTCTGCAAAGGGTGAAGACAATCCATGCGTGTTCACAGAGAGATTCTGACTATCCTAGTCATTGGCTTGAGCTCGGCAACAAAAAAACTGAGCCATAAACATACGGTCTCATGCCTGTCCTGTGGTAGTTCGAATACCATGACTGTCATGCCTGTCCTGTGGTAGTCCGAACCCCATGACTGCCATGCCTGTCCTGTGGTAATTTGAACCCCATGACTGCCATGCCTGTCCTGTGGTAGTTCGAACCCCATGACTGCCATGTCTGTCCCGTGGTAGTCCGAACCCCATGACTACCATGTCTGTCCTGTGGTAGTTCGAACCCCATGACTGCCATGCCTGTCCTGTGGTAGTTCGAATCCCATGACTGCCATGCCTGTCCTGTGGTAGTTCGGACCCCATGACTACCATGCCTGTCCTGTGGTAGTCCGAACCCCATGACTACCATGCCTGTCCTGTGGTAGTTCGAACCCCATGACTGCCATGCCTGTCCTGTGGTAGTTCGAACCCCATGACTGTCATACCTGTCCTGTGGTAGTTCGAACCCCATGACTGCCATGCCTGTCCTGTGGTAGTTCGAATCCCATGACTGCCATGCCTGTCCTGTGGTAGTTCGAACCCCATGACTGCTATGCCTGTCCTGTGGTAGTTCGAATCCCATGACTGCCATGCCTGTCCTGTGGTAGTTCGAACCCCATGACTGCTATGCCTGTCCTGTGGTAGTTCGAACCCCATGACTGCCATGCCTGTCCTGTGGTAGTTCGAACCCCATGACTGTCATACCTGTCCTGTGGTAGTTAGAATCCCATGACTGCCATGTCTGTCCTGTGGTAGTTCGAACCCCATGACTGCCATGCCTGTCCTGTGGTAGTTCGAATCCCATGACTGCCATGCCTGTCCTGTGGTAGTTCGAATCCCATGACTGCCATGTCTGTCCTGTGGTAGTTCGAACCCCATGACTGTCATGCCTGTCCTGTGGTAGTTCGAATCCCATGACTGCCATGCCTGTCCTGTGGTAGTTCGAATCCCATGACTGCCATGTCTGTCCTGTGGTAGTTCAAACCCCATGACTGCCATGCCTGTCCTGTGGTAGTTCGAACCCCATGACTGCCATGCCTGTCCTGTGGTAGTTCGAACCCCATGACTGCCATGCCTGTCCTGTCGTAGTTAGACTCCCATGACTGCCATGCCTGTCCTGTGGTAGTTCGAATCCCATGACTGCCATGTCTGTCCTGTGGTAGTCCGAATCCCAGGACTGCCATGCCTGTCCTGTGGTAGTCCGAATGCCATGACTGCCATGCCTGTCCTGTGGTAGTTCGAATACCATGACTGCCATGTCTGTCCTGTGGTAGTTCGAACCCCATGACTGCCATGCCTGTCCTGTGGTAGTTCGAACCCCATGACTGCCATGCCTGTCCTGTGGTAGTTCGAACCCCATGACTGCCATGCCTGTCCTGTGGTAGTTAGAACCCCATGACTGCCATGTCTGTCCTGTGGTAGTCTGAAGACTCATTTCCGATGCCAACAGAAAGATGGAGGACGTACCACAGTGTGTCTTCTTACTGTATATAGTGACACTAAGGGGTAGAAACGGTAAATCATTAATCATAATGAAGCATCTGACTTAATTCCTTCAATCCTGGAACACTGGACGGGTTTGGCAACTCTTGATTCATGTTGTGTTTTTTATCGATGAAATGTATAGTTCTGTTTGTATTGTGAGAATATCTTTACCTAACTCTTGACATTGCCCCTGGTGCTCGATGAAGGAGGGTACTCGTGTCTATTGACATATTGGCCTCTGAGAGTTGTGTTTGAATCAGTATGGGACTAATCCGCACTGTAGGTTACGGACGTCAGTGAAATGGTCCCCAGAAATATCACTGTGAGACAATACCCGTTAGCATGCAACTATTTTTGCAGAGAGAAGAAAATTGTTGTATTTTCTCGTTGTACCTGATATTTATGATTTGTAATATTTTTTATTTTGGGAAATAATGAAATTTTAATGAACCTTCAGAGCCTCAAGGTCGATTATATCTTATAACATGCCGTTTAATCGCATTGCTCCACATATTCAAAGCCATTGGTCTCTAAGTTGCTTGGTTACTGCTCCGACATCGGCAGCGCCAAAGGACAGAAGTTAATGGTTTAAAAAAAGTCCCCTGGAGATTTGTTAAGCACGCGGTAGGGTGGTTGTCGGCAATACTTTCACTGGTTGCTGACACGTATAAGACGCCACTCCCGGCTCCTTGACTGGAACGAGTAGATCAATAACCGAACACACAGCCTCTTGTTTGAAAACTAACCTGGGCGGTCTCGCCAAGATCTCTTGTGCGTGACTGCTTGGGTAGGTTTCTCCTACCAGGTTTTATGCACTGGACACAGGTTCGGGTGACGTTTTGCCGCCTGTCTGGCACTTGGGCCTTGGGAGCGCGTGCCCAGACCGACTCTCGAGTGGCGTGTCGGAGTGGTCGGGTGGATGCCTGCATGGCAGAATGAGTAATTGGGAGTCGAGTGTTTTGTATTTGAGCAAAAGGTCGACTGATAGGAAGAAAAATCTCGATGGCCCATCGTGTGGCTTCAGCCTGATGAATGCCATATCCATTGCTACCGCTATTCAATGATTGATAGGTGAAGCATATGAAACTTATTTATTGGTGACAGTTTACTGATAGGATTGTTACATACTCCGTGTTACACCAGAAGGCAAAAAACATTAGCTGGCGCATTTATGTGGTTAGCCTGGTGTCTAAACGTCACAAATCAAACTATATTTCCCAGTGGATGTGATCAAATATGCATTACATTGACCCAGAAGAAAGGATTCATTCTGTTAGATCATAACGGCATCAGCAATAACTAGCAGGCGTCATTTTTATTGACGCATTCGTTCCGGACCGAGTTATAATTGTCACAATCAGCACATTTACAGCAGTTTGCGCGGCGTTAGAATACCTTTGTTTCTTTAAACATGTTTAAGCGTTCTTTTAAAAAAATGTGCAACATATAATAACGTACCGGCTAAATGCTTTTATCCCACATTCAAATACAACATTTAAACGATAACTACGGCCGTTATAAGTGAAGAAAATCTTGATGATAACATGGTAATATATGTAATGTAATGTAGACAAAAACAATTATAACAATATATTTATCATAAATTTGTCAACAATTTTATCCATTTGACACAAACAATTCTGCCTTCAGGTCATGAAGATCTTGATGCGCGGGAACCTGCAGCGAACGCAGGAGCCCACTGCGGCCAACCGGACGTCATCCCGGTCCCACGCCGTCATGCAGATCACTGTGAAGCAGCGGTGCCGCATCCGGAACGCTAACGACTCGATCCGCGTGGGCAAGCTGTTCCTCATCGACCTGGCCGGCTCGGAGCGCGCCGCCAACACGCAGAACAGGGGCCGCAGGATGGTGGAGGGGGCTCACATCAACCGCTCTCTCCTCGCACTCGGCAACTGTATCAATGCACTCAGTAAGTCAGGATTATAGAATGCATTACGTAGATGTTGTTGGATGTTTAATTATCATTGGTGCATGATTGCTAGGTGTAAGTTGGAAGAAATGCGAGAGAAGTCGAGAGAAGTTGTATATTGTGTGACGTCCATGCAAGTTGCTGCCACGTCCGCAATATATCATTATATGGTGCTATTTTAACCTGTGAGGCAATTCCCGTCAATCAGAAGTGTCAATGGGAGCGCTGGCTGAGTATAACCCCAGATTTGTTTTGGAATCCTACATGGGGTCTTTATCCTGATATGCACATTCGCATGATGGGGTACGAGCCGCCGAACTCTGACACAATGACTGATCCGGCGATTGATTGCCACCGGAACAAAATACTGGCTCGTAACGCATTGGGGGGCGGCCCGGTAGCTCAGTGGGTTAGAACGCTCGCCTTGAGTGTTCTGGCCACCTGAGAGCCTAACGGCACGTGGATCGGTAGTTCGAGCGCCGCTGTAGCCATGTCTGTGTGGTCGCAGGATAAAGATCCCATGTCTTTCTTCGCAAAGAGTAGGGGGTTACCCCCCGGGGACATGGCTCCACTTTTCCTTCCTTCTCCCATTGACGCGATATGACCAAAAGTAGTTAAAGCGTCCTGAATATAAAACCAACCAACCGTAAGGCATTGTCGTAAAGCATGCCTTCATTGTCATTGCTACATATAGCAGATATGGTCGAAAATTCACTTTAATAAATATGGCTATCCCTTGTCCTTTACCAAGGTGAAAAAAATAGCCACCGATACGTCAACTACCGTGATAGCAAACTGACACGACTGCTGAAGGACGCTCTGGGAGGGAACTGTAAGACTGTGATGATAGCTCACATCAGTCCCGCCAGCCTCCACTTCGAGGAGTCCAGAAACACGTTGGTCTACGCCGACCGCGCCAAGAACATCAAGACCAAGGCGAGTACTTTAGACTAGCTATCTTGGACCCTGATGGCTGTTTGGCTGTTTTATTACTAATTTCTGATATACATGTAAATAACTCAAGCAGTTTGATGTGCTTTGTTAAATGGTGGGTTATATGTATCAATATTTCCGAAGCATTGTACATTGATGGTATGCAGAGCTGAATTATCAGACGGACGGAAGATTCGATGATGATCAGGGGATCATTTCACTGAGCGTTGCTAGCTCGTAGCGGTACCTTTTACATACTAATTTAAAGACAGATCATAATTTTAAGAGCAACGGAAAAAAAAAGCGTTCTAATATACTGCGATTATTGGGGTGAAACCAACCTTGTACAATTTATTTTCCACCGATATCATTCAAAAACCTGTTTGCCATATATTCATGACAAATTCAACCTGTTTCAATTCTCTTCGGGGAAGCTACGTGATATGATATAGTTGTCCTTTTGTGGTGCAGGATTACAATAGGGTTTGTTGGTATTACCGAACATATAACGCCTCCAGGACCGTGAAGGTCGGCTCAAAGACTGTGCGAGCGAGCGAGCGAGCTTTTCCTAAGACCTTTCTGGTCTATTGGCTATTGGTCCTTGGATATGGGATGACATTATAACCCGATGCGCGGTGAATCTCTGCTTCAGGTGCGACAAAACGTGTTGGATGTCTCCTATCACATTGCTCAGTACACAAACATCATCGCGGAACTCAGGGAGGAAATCATGCGTCTCCGCCACAAGCTCGACGAGAAGTCACTGGCAAATCAGGCGACGGTGGCGTATCAACGTGAGTACGAGCCATTCACACCTGCCTGCCTGTGTTATATGTTTGAATTTGAAACCGGTTATTACACCTTAAGATATACACATAATCCACCAAGCTGTGGACATATTTGTGGTGAGACAGTCAGTACTTTGACGTAGCTCGCATACACGTTATCTCCCGGCGAAAGGCGCAACAACTTGTCACTGCATATCACGGGGCCCAACATGTGGTGGATTTCACGAACGTAGCTTAGTCGACTAAAGTTACCGTGTAAATGATGGGCGATTTTAGCCGACTAAGTCCGGTAGCCGGCTAAACTTTGTACTATGCATGTGAAATAATTCTGGTGATTGGTCAGAACCAGATAGTAGCAACATGGCGAAGACTCGATTCACGGGGTCGATTCACGGAAGTCAGAGAGAAATAAAAAGCACAAAAATATATATCAGAAGACAAAATGGCGCATGAAAGCCACTGAAGGAAGTGAACATTTTATGGATGATGATGTTTATGTTGGTTCCAACAGTCATATAATTGCCACAACGTGCGAAACACCGGGGGATTTCTTGATCGATGTTGTAAGAAAGCCTGCATACACTTTCGGCATTTCATTAGAATTAATCTGTATAGGCCCAGTGAAACATATGTGACAAAGTAGAGTTTTCTTCACAAAAGTATGCATGCAGGGACTTGCAGTGTTGATCGCTTCCACCCACTCGCACACGAATGAACCGATTGGCTTAAATTGTCACTTATCGCGTTGAACTTGGGATTCCAGACAATGATTATCCCAAAAGCAATGCTGAGCAAGCTGTAATTGGAAAGTTGAAGGAACAGCTGCTGACAGTTTTCAAGGATCAGATGGTGGTCAGGTAGGCTTCCTGCAACACCTGTTAAATGCTTAATCATCAACACATTGTTTCACCGGTGGTACATGTGGATGCTAACGATACACCTGCATTCGAATTTCACATTGATTTGCTGTTGATCGATATTCGACACTCACGCGTTGTTTGATATGTGCCTGAAGTGATTGGAGGATTTCGTTTTGACAACACAAAGACAGCTATTGAACATTTGAGATTTAGTGCCTAACATACATGTATCTGGGTCTTTTTACAGGAGAAGCCTGTTGGAGCTAAACACCAACGCCATGGAAATCAGCTTGGAGACCTCGCGAAACCAGCTTCTTATAAAAAAGTAAGAATATATTTTAATAATGTAAACGACAGGGTGCCGTGAAGTGGCCCGTAAGCACAGATTTCTTGTGTGTGTGATACACTCCCCCAAACTCATAGGGGCCTGCCCGGTAGCTCAGTGGGCTAGAGCGCTCGCCGTGAGTGTTCTGGTCACCTGATAGCCTAACGGCGCGTGGAGCAGTCCCCGCTGTGATCATGTCTGTGTGGTCGCAGGATAAAGATACCATGTCCTTCGCAAAGAGTAGGGGGTTACTCCCGGGGACATGATTAAATATCTAGACTTTGAGTTTGTGATGTCCTGTATGCCGAAAATGAACTTTCGACCATTAACTATTATTAAACACGATGTACATTTGTTCTGTAGATGGGAACGAGAGAAAGGCATAGCGGAGAAGAGAAAGGAACTTTCTGATGACAATAAGTATCGAGACGTGGAGAAGGAGAGCGAGATGGATGCGGGACTAGACGTTTCGGAGCCAGAAGAGGTCCGCCAGGCGCGGGAAGAGATCCAGAACTTAGAGGTGGAGAAATCGAGAACCGAGGGGCTCAAGGCCAATCTTCAGAAGGAGCTGGACACTGCCAAGAACGCGGCGGCCAAGATAGAACAGGTTCCTTGTTAGCTTGCCACCACATTTGTATTAAGTGAGAAAAAAATACATTGATGCGGGCCAATGTTTTTTGTTTCTTTTTGTCATGTGCATGGTAAATACGTATTCCTATTGTGTAATTGTTGTGCTTAAAAGTTTCCAAAACGCGTCGTTCTTACAAACTAACCGAAGTACACTTTTTCGTTTGAGGTAAAAACTAAATCTTACTATATGTATATTTTATGTTAGGTTCTGTCATGGAAGTTTTGTCAATCTACACCATAAATAACAAATTGTGATATCATTATATTGACGCAGACGTTGCCGAAGAAAGTCCGCAGCGCCGAGCACAAGGAGATCTTGAGTCTACTTTGTAAGGTCCACGAGCTGGAAATAGAAAACATGCAGATGCAGTCGTCCTGCTTGCTGCGAAGCTTCGAGATTCGGAAGCGAGATATGGTGATTTCTCATCGCGATCAGCAGCGCCGCCTATGCGAAGAGATTATTATTCAACAGAGGGCGCTGATAGAGGAGAGCCAACTTCCGTATCCCAAGGACCTGCACGAGCTGTATGATCTGTACCAGCAGGAACTGGGCGAAGTGGAGCTCGACCACAGCTTATCTCTCCCCGATATCAATGCTTATAAGGTACTGCGGTTTTTGTATGCTTTATGAAGATACATAGATTAAAGTGTAGGTTTTTGTATGCTTTATAAAGATACATAGATTAAAGTGTTGGTTTTTGTATGCTTTATAAAGATACCTAGATTAAAGTGTTGGTTTTTGTATGCTTTATAAAGATACATAAATTAAAGTGTAGGTTTTTGTATGCTTTATAAAGATACATAGATTAAAGTGTAGGTTTTTGTATGCTTTATATAGATACATGGATTAAAGTGTTGGTTTTTCTGTGCACATTACTCGTCTGTATGTGACTGCTTGACGTGACGTTTTGTATTATAAATATTCACCTTTAAATGTGATATGATAAATATAAACATTTTTTGCGGAAATATGTCATACGATTGATGTAATATGCTTATTATTTCATATTTCTCTTTGATATGATTTAAAGCGGGTAAAGACGTTAATATAATCGTGAGGCCTTAGTAATGTTTTGGTCCTGAAAGCAACTTTGCAAAACACGACACGTCTTAGAGAACAACAGGTTCAATGAAATAAATGTGCAATCCTGTCGACAGTAAATTCAAGCGCCGCGCCATTGTGCCACAGAGCGTGACGTCATGGATGATCATACATGTAGCGCCCACATGCCTTTGAATTTGGATTTATCTTGCTTGTTCAGGGGCGAGCGGAAACGCGTGAAAAGATATACCGTGGCCTCGCTTCCCGCTGGAATTGTTACACTTCCAAGCCGCACAGTACACCATCTCTTCTAGAAATTAGGCCCGAGAACCACGATTTAGCAACTAAAAATTCAACAGATTGTATCCGTCTAATATGAGTGCTTAGACTATAATTATAAAATGCGTTTTTTTATAGTGTGTTGAATATGAGCGATCGCCCGTTTCGCTATTTCCGGTTTGGGTCTCGCTCTCTGATTGGTTAGCGCCAGCCACGCCCACCAAGAGGGCTACGCCCGGGAAAGCTGCGCTTTGCGCGGTCACTTCAAAAATGTATTGCGACCAACTGGGGCGTCACAAAAATCTGCGCTTTGGAGGGTTGACGCATGGATAGCAAATAAACGGCTAATATTTTTATTTCCTTTAAGTAAAAATGTGTATATACATTTTATCGTAACTTTCATATTTGGGTTCTTGGAAAGGTTCATTCATATGCTGTTTTCCCGTTTGTTTCAGAACCAATCAGTCGTAAATGTTCGTCGAGAGAATGGGGGAGAGATGACCTCTGACCTAGAGTCTGTATCCACCACGCACCTGCCGCGGATACATGTGGCGACATCTGGCGCAAACAGCATAGTCAGGAAACATGTCTTGCAGCGGTCCTCACATAACTTCCAGAAGTTTGAAGAGTATGTGTTATGTCCTGGTCTTGGGCTTTGTGGGATTGAAAATGGCATTTTTAATCTCGAGGTTGATGAAATGTTGGTAATAAATGAAAATATGAAATTTATTTTAAAATGAAGTTCTATGCTATTATTTAATATGTGTGTAACTAGCTATTGTCTTTCTAACTCGGCAGAAATGTTGTTTTGCTATATTTTGTGTATTTGACAGTTTGTTTTGCTATATTTTGTGTCTTTAACAGTTTGTTTTGATTCTGTACTATCAGGGAAGACCCATTCTTCTCCAAAAGTCCGTTTGCCAAGGAGCTTCGGGAGTCGAATGGTCTGCGGCCGTCGCGGGCGTCCAACTCTGCGGTGGCGTCCCCTCCGGATGTGTCTGGCAGGCGCCAGAAGAGCATCATCACACTGAGCAGCCGCAGCACCACCACCACCCCGAGCCCGCCCGCCGACTCCAGCCATAAGCTCACGACGGGCACGCCGGCAGCGGTGACCTCCGACGACAGCGTCACCCCGCGGCCGCTCAACCGCGAGGTGATCGCGCACAGCACGCGCAACATCGCGGCGCTGGCGGCCCGACGCCGCACGCGCTTCCAACAGGACGCCGCGTCCGTCACCCAGCAGGACACCAAGCTGGGCATGGAGCACTCCATGGGAGGCACGTTCGTCTCGGTGCCCGGGACCAGCAACGTCCAGCAACAGCTCCTACAGCTGCAGAAGCTGCAGAAGCACGGGCGGCCACGTGGTCGTCGGGAGTCCGCGGGAGTCCTGACCGAGAGCCGACTGGCCCAGCACGACCAGAGATACGATTTGGACGGTCCGGTCAAGCGCATTGGTAAACACGTCGACGACGACGATGATTTGTTCTCACGAAGCTCGGTAGGGGCGCCCCTGACGGTCCCCGTCGCTTCAGTGGGTCGTGGCCAACACCGAGCGCTCTACAGAAATTCGGCGGTGAAGAAAAACTACGGAGGCAGCCGTCGAGGGGGGAAGAGAGCCAAGCCGATCGAGAGAGCCAGCTACCAACAGGTATACCTTGTCGCAATGGGTAATAACACGGGTGACCGCGTAGATGGACCGCCTTGTGCGAGCCAAACACTGGTTATAACACGCATATGTAGCTGTTGCTATGCCACTATGACATGCGTATGTAGCTGTTGCTATGCCACTCTGACATGCATATGTAGCTGTTGCTATGCCACTATGACATACGTATGTAGCTGTTGCTATGCCACTATGACATGCATATGTAGCTGTTACTATGACACCATGACATGCATATGTAGCTGTTACTATGACATTATGACATGCATATGTAGCTGTTACTATGACACCATGACATGCATATGTAGCTGTTACTATGACATTATGACATGCATATGTAGCTGTTACTATGACACCATGACATGCGTATGTAGCTGTTGCTATGACATGACATGCATATGTAGCTGTTACTATGACATGACATGCATATGTAGCTGTTACTATGACACCATGACATGCATATGTAGCTGTTACTATGACGTTATGACATGCATATGTAGCTGTTACTATGACATCATGACATGCATATGTAGCTGTTACTATGACATCATGACATGCATATGTAGTTGTTGCTGACACTATGACATGCATATGTAGCTGTTACTGTGACACTATGACATGCATATGTAGCTGTTGCCAGAAC
The DNA here is from genome assembly GCA_964019135.1 of Arenicola marina. NCBI lineage: Eukaryota > Metazoa > Annelida > Polychaeta > Arenicolidae > Arenicola > Arenicola marina. The sequence continues at coordinate 36,827,762 of OZ025251.1, read as the reverse complement.
ACTATGACATGCATAAGTAGCTGTTACTGTGACACTATGACATGCATATGTAGTTGTTGCTATGACACTGACATGTATTTGTAGCTGTCACTATGACCCTATGACATGCATGTGTAGCTCTTATTATGACACTATACCGTGGCATACGTACCCTTAGTATTAACTAGTATTAGGTAAGAAACTACTAAATATGCATGTTGTCCTAATGGTGTATATACATTCGTTTTTATCACAATCCCGTAGTATCCCGCAAAACGTGTCGCACGTTGCGTTTATACAGCATTAGTACCAACCAGTATAAATATACACATTGTATTAAGAGTGAACCCGCATGTCCGTGTGTCTTTGTTCGTGACCAATTCCATTTCTAATAAGTTTATACAATAAGCGCCTTATGGTGAAAGTTTGGTATCATTGTCGATTAGCCCCACTGGTCTATTAAGCCATATGTTGTCCATCACTCTAAGAGATAATGTTTTACATGTAAGTATGGTATTTCTCTTGTTAATGACATTTCGTTTTTTGACGATTGGGAGATTATTCAGATTTCTCCGTTCCCTCCATGCAAAAAACCCCAATTGTTCTCGAACATACAATGGGGATTACTTTGTTAAAGTAATACGCCTGACTAACATATAGTTTGTTACCCTGTACTCTCACAGATGACACCCGAGGCATTCTTTAGACAGGTAGCAGCACCAAGACTAGACCACTTGGCCTCGCTTTCGTACCTTATTTCATATACGCGCCTTCAAGAAACGATGCTTATGCCTCTGGAATTTGTTTTCTGTATTTCTTCTGATTATTTTTTACATATCATTTATTCTTCTGGATTTCGTTATATGGATATTGAGCCTGATTGGGAATTGAAGAGTGTTTGCGGCATACGCGGCCAGATGAACGTTAATTTGACCTTTGAGTTGTGAATAATGTTAGTAAAGGGTCGGGGGTTATGTGTTGGTCTTCAGTAGCAGTGTCCTCTTAAATATCTGGGGTGACTCAATCTTTTTAAGACTTAGCTCTTTTCAAACAACGTGATATTTCTTGGGCGTTCTCATGCTGACGTTTCTATAGTGGCTGATAGCTTCATTTCGATTCCCGCCTGTCTTTAAGTGTTACATTGTAAGATCTGTTGCCACTGTGTGTTAGCGTGTCTCTTCATTTGTCATCTGCATGTGTATTGATCGCCACTACTTACCGCTATCCTCTTCCTTTTTACAATAATCGTAATACATAGCCCTTGTTAAATTTCTTCATGCTGATAAAACAAGCATTTTGTATAATCTTTTTGTGCCTTTCGTGACATTTGCAAGTTATATTTAGTTTGCAGCGTAATAACAGGCGGTCGTGACATTAAACTTACAAAGCAGAATAATATATACGATCCATAGCCAAAAGCTGTTGGATGCCATGTTATATCTCAAAATAAACCATTATGTCTCGGTACAATAACCTCTCGATTAACATCTTCTAAATCATCTGCCTTTGTTGGGATACCATTATTGTGACACCGTCAAACAAATCCTGATGTATTCCTTGACCTCTTTAATTTGTGACCCCTGTATATATTGAAATAGGTGTGTTAATGTTACACCTATATATACCCCCTTGTTCAAGCTGGCCAAGAACTCCCCGCGGAAGGCTTTGGAGCTGCAGTCCTCCCACGCCAGCATGAACAGCGACACGCGGGTCGCGCGCCGCAGCCGTCTGCCCGCCCCTATTCGCCCGCGCGCGCACGTGGCAAGGGGCGTTGCCATCAGCGGCAAAGACTTCAACCTGGGTACGCCGTGATGTCCTTCTAATTCATTACCATATATCCGGTATCTGTATTAATGCCCGTCCGCTGTGTGTGTGTGTGTGTTTGTACTGCGCTTTCATGAGCAAGTTTGTTTGGGTATTAGCTGATACCTTCCGGGTTGTGAGCGTTTCAAAAAGACTATACTATAAACAAGTTGGTTTTGCATTATGGACAAGTTTGTTTTGCATGAGATTACACCTGAACCATATGGAGAATATTAACTAAAGCCATAATGTAAAGACCAGGTAAGTAGTATTCGTTAAGGTGATCGCACGGCTCTAGTCTTGTACGTGAAATCAGGCAGATCTCACAACATTCGGTTGGTTTCAATTGGTATAAATTAATCAAAATCGGAACTTAGCGAAAAATGAATTACGCATCCCTGTTCCGCAACAAGATTCAATGTTTGTGGTCATCCATAGGTTTATTCCTACAACTGGTTCTTAAAATGCGGTTATACATAGGGTTTTAGGAAGGAAACCGATTTGCGTGTCTCTGTTCCACAAAAACATTGTGATCATAAAGTTTGTAATCATTCATAGGATTATTGCTGGTTGTTGCTTATAAATATTGTTTTTGTTTCATCAATTCTCATAATGTCTTAAATCTGCAATTTTTAGTGGCCATTAAATTCAGAGGTGTATTCGTTATCTGAATAAACAAATAAAATTTATACAAAGGTCAAAACATATTATAAACATGAGCGTATAAGTTTACTGTGATATTACAGACAAACATTTGATTACAATGGAGACCACCGCCACACCGCCGACCAGCGTCAGTCAGATCGCTCCTGAGAAGGGGAAGGGCCTCACACTTCAGAAGCGTACCAAAGGTAACAACTACCCATCATGCATATATTAAGGAATAAAACAAAAGCTTATCATTTTTGGAACGTAACAGATTATGATTATGTTTAATTATTGGTACATGTATCGGTAATTTACGCAGAGAAAAAGCAGTATATATTTATTTTAACTTAACGGTCATAATATAATGCTGCGATGTTTTTATCAAAAAGTACAACTTTGGTACTGAAGTCTATGTATTGGTGCACTGCTTCCACTACAGCTATTACGAACGCTAATTAAAATACACAAAGCAGCTCTATATCGCTCCTTAATTCCCCTAACCAAATCGATCGTGTTCGATAAAGCGCTAGATACTGCTTTGCCGTAAACGGGCCTATGTTAAACATCGAAACCTTTATTGACCGGAATGTTGTTTTCTGCCTTTAGGCTCCGTTTCCCAGACGACGCCCGCGTCCTCCGTAGCCAGCACCCCACCAGACAGCAAGTCCAAGGCTCCCAGCATTCCGGCCTATCACAAGGGCGACATCAGCGTCACGGGCCAAAGCGTTGCCCAGAGTACCGCGAGATAAGGCGCCAGGATATCCGGGAATTAAGGACGGTTCCGATATTTGAATTTGCAAACTGCCCATTTTTGGTGCGAAGTCCACGGATTTGTTTATGCACCACCATTATTTGCTTTATGGTACACACCGACAAATATGCACACTCTTGTTCCCCGGACTGTTTTGCCATGCGAATCTAGTTCGGGCAACCCACTGGGTACAATCATCTTTGTCGTACTGTGGGTAGGTTGCATATTGTTGCAATCAAATATCTTAAAAGAGGAGTTTATTGGCAAGATTTTTATAAGCCCGATATATGCCGTACTGATTAATCCGTATAGCAATGCCTTTTGTACGACGTATACCGGGTAAGTTTAACTGTCTTGATTGACATGGTCTCCAGGTCCTTTCTGCAAACTGCTCGCTTTGGAATGTTATGGCTGCTTCCGCTCGTTTTGCCATATAATTCTTAACCTATTTACCATTGAACCACTGACGTGAGCGATATTTCAGTTTATATATCTTCCAGTATGTTAACCTTTAATGTATAGAAAGATATATATATAAATATTGGTCTTCTATGTTGTTTTGAAGATCTTATTGGAGCTACTGGTAGGCTATACTGCTGAGTAAAAGACGAACCTGCTTTACGCATATTAAAATTGCTGGGAAGTTAGCATATTTAAAACAGAGAAATGGCAGGTATATCCCATTTATACAAAGTTATCATTAATTAAGATTATGTCAATGTTATTTGGTAGAAACGTATTAGAGTATGGTATACACTAATTCATTACCCTCAGAATAATGTCCTTCTAAGACTGGACATTTGAATACGCTCGTTCGCCAGATAATTCCATTGAAGTAATTGTAGTGACTGAAGAGCAGCGCTGTAATCGTTTTTGTCGCTACCTTTAGAAATATAAAACCGAGTAGCTTATCTACGGCGTTATGCAGGTTATATGTGCAGATTGAATGAAAGGTTATCAATGAAAACGGAATGCCATATTAAATGGATGATCGTGTAACCACTTGATATAATATTGATACCGCTAGTACCGGTAATAATATATATGTATCGCAGTGGTCTCTCGTGGGTAATGTATCTATGTATATTTCTTTATACTGTGTTATACTATGTTTGACAACTAAATAAAAAGACGTTAAATCCTAAAACCTCATCAAAACCAACGGATATGATAAAGGGCAACGCATTGAAGTCTGAAATCAAACCGAACTGCAGATGTAAATAGTGTTGTACATAAATGCATTTACGTTTTTACATGTTGTCAGCTGCAACACTTAAAAAGTAACATGTTTTCCGTTTAATAAACTTTTTAGAGAACTATATTGAAGCAAAATATCAAACAGTAAGCTTAAATAATTGGTATGGCACCAAGAAAATGATTGAATTAAACCTAATCAGTGCTATGACAAACTCTTATGAATGTGAAGAACCATTCCTTATACAAGCTTGAAGACATATATCGGTACTTACGTTTTTATGTGTTTGCTGTTAACCTCTTGTACTTCATTTCTTGTATATAAATATAATTCAAGTTGTCATTTTCTATTAACTGTGATATGTTTCTTATGTAGATCTGCTTAGTTCTGTGATATTATCTGGCGATTTTATGTGCGGTTCTATAAGACAATTGTACATAGTTTTATTATTTCACTCTGGGTCGAAGCTGGAAAAGCACGTCTCGCCGAAGGTGGCCTTATTACAACTTTCCCAAACAGAAATGTTACTTTTGATAATTAAGTTTTTCACGGGTGTATTTGTCTCGTTATATTTTATACATAAACTATTATAAAAATCCATTCACATATTTATTTGCACATGTGGCTTCTCAATACTTGTTATCCAAACAAAAGCTTGATCTCAATTCTATTCATGTACATTTTCGTTGTTTCAAAAGGAAAAATTTATTTAAATTAATTTAATTAGCGACCACTAATGTCGCATTGGATAACCGGTATGATTTGTCTCTGGTGAAATATTATATAGATTGCAGCTCTGGAAAGATCGTCAAATAAATATTCATTTTGTCCATGTTGCATGCTAGTTGTTCAGTTTTATTTAAATTCACCACTGCTAAATGTCTCCTGTCACATGAACAGTGAGTCGCGTGGTTTGGATTGGTGATCCTTCCCCTGTGTTACGGGGGTGGGGGGCGTGGCTCCCTGCAAATAGGTCCTGGGCATCTAATCTGGGAGTTTCGTTACGAGCCCCTGTGTGCGCAAAAGCGGCTTAAAACACCGGCCTCTTTGCATTTCATTTCCTTCTTCTGTTTTACACAAAGAGATTGGATTAGAATTATTGAGCGAGTCTGTGGCCTGTGTGTTTTACTAAGAGTTACGAGCTCGTAACCGTATCTTAATTTACCGACATAATATTACGAGCAACGGAAATAAGCTTTATGGTGGGGGGGCAACTATCTTCGTGCAATTCGACATTTTCAACTGATCATCGGGCCGGCAATTGAGTTTTCTAATTTAACACTAAGTGAAATTACTCACTGGTTCATTCGCTACGTTGATTGATCCTCGTTAGTTTCCCATTCGCTACGTTGATCCTCGTTAGTTTCCTTCAGATACATAAATCCTTTGTTATGTTCCCTAAGCTATACCGACTCATTGTTAGTTTCAAGCCGTTGCACTGATCATTCGTTACTTTCTTACACTAAACCTTGATCATTCGTTACATTCCATCCACTGTCATGTCCTCCATCGTCAATTCTCCTACGCCAGTTTCCCTTTGCTACGCTGATCCTTCGTCAGTTTCCCTTCTCTACACTGGCCCTTCATTAGTTTCCCTCCGCTGCACTGGCCCTTCATTAGTTTCCCTCCGCTACACTAGCCCGTTATTTGTTTCCCTCCGCTACACTGGCCCTTCATTAGTTTCCATTCGCTAGACTGGCCCTTTATGGGTTTCTCTCCGCTACACTGACCCTTTATTTGTTTCTCTCCGCTACACTGGCCCTTCGTTTGTTTCCCTCCGCTACACTGACCCTTTATTTGTTTCTCTCCGCTACACTGGCCCTTCGTTTGTTTCCCTCCGCTACACTGACCCTTTATTTGTTTCTCTCCGCTACACTGGCCCTTCGTTTGTTTCCCTCCGCTACACTGGCCCTTCGTTTGTTTCTCTCCGCTACACTGGCCCTTCGTTTGTTTCTCTCCGCTACACTGACCCTTTATTTGTTTCTCTCCGCTACACTGGCCCTTCGTTTGTTTCCCTCCGCTACACTGACCCTTTATTTGTTTCTCTCCGCTACACTGGCCCTTCGTTTGTTTCCCTCCGCTACACTGACCCTTTATTTGTTTCTCTCCGCTACACTGGCCCTTCGTTTGTTTCTCTCCACTGCAATGACCCTTGGTTTGTTTCCCTACTCTACACTGGCCCTTTATTTGTTTCCCTCCGCTACACTGGCCCGTTATTTGTTTCTCTCTGATATACTGACCATTCATTTGTATCTCTCCGCTCCACTGGCCCTTCATTTGTTTCGCTCGGCTACACTGGCCCTTCATTAGTTTCTCTCCGCTACAATGGCCCTTGATTTGTTTCTCTCCGCTACACTGGCCCTTCGTTTGTTTCCCTCCGCGACACTGGCCCTTCGTTTGTTTCGCTCTGCTACACTGGCCCTTCATTAGTTTCCATTCGCTATACTGGCCCTTTATTAGTTTCTCTCCGCTACACTGGCCCTTCGTTTGTTTCTCTCCGCTACACTGGCCCGTTATTTGTTTCCCTCCGCTACACTGGCCCGTTATTTGTTTCCCTCCGCTACACTGGCCCGTTATTTGTTTCTCTCTGATATACTGACCATTCATTTGTATCTCTCCGCTCCACTGGCCCTTCATTTGTTTCGCTCGGCTACACTGGCCCTTCATTAGTTTCTCTCCGCTACAATGGCCCTTGATTTGTTTCTCTCCGCTACACTGGCCCTTCGTTTGTTTCTCTCCGCTACACTGGCCCGTTATTTGTTTCCCTCCGCTACACTGGCCCTTTATGTGTTTCTCTCCGCTACACTGGCCCTTCGTTTGTTTCTCTCCGCTACACTGACCCTTTATTTGTTTCTCTCCGTTACACTGGCCCTTTATGTGTTTCTCTCCGCTACACTGGCCCTTCGTTTGTTTCTCTCCGCTACACTGGCCCTTCGTTTGTTTCTCTCCGCTACACTGTGATCATGCCTTAGGTTTCTACCGCTACACTGTGATCATGCCTTAGGTTCCTGCTGCCACACTGTGATCATGCCTTAGGTTCCTGCCGCTACACTGTGATCATTCCTTAGGTTCCCGCCGCTACACTGTGATCATTCCTTAGGTTCCTGCCGCTACACTGTGATCATGCCTTAGGTTCCTGCCGCTACACTGTGATCATTCCTTAGGTTCCTGCCGCTACACTGTGATCATGCCTTAGGTTCCTGCCGCTACACTGTGATCATTCCTTAGGTTCCTGCCGCTACACTGTGATCATTCCTTAGGTTCCTGCCGCTACACTGTGATCATTCCTTAGGTTCCTGCCGCTACACTGTGATCATTCCTTAGGTTCCTGCCGCTACACTGTGATCATGCCTTAGGTTTCTGCCGCTACACTGTGATCATTCCTTAGGTTCCTGCCGCTACACTGTGATCATTCCTTAGGTTCCTGCCGCTACACTGTGATCATTCCTTAGGTTTCTGCCGCTACACTGTGATCATGCCTTAGGTTCCTGCCGCTACACTGTGATCATTCCTTAGGTTCCTGCCGCTACACTGTGATCATGCCTTAGGTTCCTGCCGCTACACTGTGATCATGCCTTAGGTCTCTGCCGCTACACTGATCATGCCTTAGGTTCCTGCCGCTACACTGTGATCATGCCTTAGGTTCCTGCCGCTACACTGTGATCATTCCTTAGGTTCCTGCCGCTACACTGTGATCATGCATTAGGTTTCTGCCGCTACACTGTGATCATGCTTTAGGTTTTTGCCACTACACTGTGATCATTCCTTAGGTTCCTGTTGCTACACTGTGATCATGCCTTAGGTTCCTGCCGCTACACTGTGATCATTCCTTAGGTTCCTGCCGCTACACTGTGATCATTCCTTAGGTTCCTGCCGCTACACTGTGATCATGCCTTAGGTTCCTGCCGCTACACTGTGATCATTCCTTAGGTTCCTGCCGCTACACTGTGATCATGTCTTAGGTTCCTGCCGCTACACTGTGATCATGCCCTAGGTTCCTGCCGCTACACTGTGATCATTCCTTAGGTTCCTGCCGCTACACTGTGATCATTCCTTAGGTTCCTGCCGCTACACTGTGATCATTCCTTAGGTTCCTGCCGCTACACTGTGATCATTCCTTAGGTTCCTGCCGCTACACTGTGATCATTCCTTAGGTTCCTGCCGCTACACTGTGATCATGCCTTAGGTTCCTGCCGCTACACTGTGATCATGCCTTAGGTTCCTGCCGCTACACTGTGATCATGCCTTAGGTTCCTGCCGCTACACTGTGATCATTCCTTAGGTTCCTGCCGCTACACTGTGATCATTCCTTAGGTTCCTGCCGCTACACTGTGATCATTCCTTAGGTTTCTGCCGCTACACTGTGATCATGCCTTAGGTTCCTGCCGCTACACTGTGATCATTCCTTAGGTTCCTGTCGCTACACTGTGATCATTCCTTAGGTTCCTGCCGCTACACTGTGATCATGCCTTAGGTTCCTGCCGCTACACTGTGATCATGCCTTAGGTTTCTGCCGCTACACTGATCATGCCTTAGGTTCCTGCCGCTACACTGTGATCATGCCTTAGGTTCCTGCCGCTACACTGTGATCATTCCTTAGGTTCCTGCCGCTACACTGTGATCATGCATTAGGTTTCTGCCGCTACACTGTGATCATGCTTTAGGTTTTTGCCACTACACTGTGATCATTCCTTAGGTTCCTGTTGCTACACTGTGATCATGCCTTAGGTTCCTGCCGCTACACTGTGATCATGCCTTAGGTTCCTGCCGCTACACTGTGGTCATTCCTTAGGTTCCTGCCGCTACACTGTGATCATTCCTTAGGTTCCTGCCGCTACACTGTGATCATGCCTTAGGTTCCTGCCGCTACACTGTGATCATGCCTTAGGTTTCTACCGCTACACTGTGATCATGCCTTAGGTTCCTGCCGCTACAATGTGATCATTCCTTAGGTTTCTGCCGCTACACTGTGATCATTCCTTAGGTTCCTGTCGCTACACTGTGATCATGCCTTAGGTTCCTGCCGCTACACTGTGATCATGCCTTAGGTTCCTGCCGCTACACTGTGATCATGCCTTAGGTTTCTGCCGCTACACTGTGATCATTCCTTAGGTTTCTGCCGCTACACTGTGATCATGCCCTCGGTTCCTGCCGCTACACTGTGATCATGCCTTAGGTTCCTGCCGCTACACTGTGATCATGCCTTAGGTTCCTGCCGCTACACTGTGATCATACCTTAGGTTCCTGCCGCTACACTGTGATCATTCCTTAGGTTCCTGCCGCTACACTGTGATCACTCCTTAGGTTCCTGCCGCTACACTGTGATCATTCCTTAGGTTCCTGCCGCTACAATGTGATCATTCCTTAGGTTTCTGCCGCTACACTGTGATCATTCCTTAGGTTCCTGTCGCTACACTGTGATCATTCCTTAGGTTCCTGCCGCTACACTGTGATCATTCCTTAGGTTCCTGCCGCTACACTGTGATCATGCCTTAGGTTCCTGCCGCTACACTGTGATCATGCCTTAGGTTCCTGCCGCTACACTGTGATCATGCCTTAGGTTCCTGCCGCTACACTGTGATCATGCCTTAGGTTTCTGCCGCTACACTGTGATCATGCCTTAAGTTCCTGCCGCTACACTGTGATCATGCCTTAGGTTTCTGCCGCTACACTGTGATCATGCCTTAGGTTCCTGCCGCTACACTGTGATCATGCCTTAGGTTTCTGCCGCTACACTGTGATCATGCCTTAAGTTCCTGCCGCTACACTGTGATCATGCCTTAGGTTTCTGCCGCTACACTGTGATCATTCCTTAGGTTCCTGTCGCTACTCTGTGATCATGCCTTAGGTTCCTGCCGCTACACTGTGATCATTCCTTAGGTTCCTGCCGCTACACTGTGATCATTCCTTAGGTTCCTGCCGCTACACTGTGATCATGCCTTAGGTTCCTGCCGCTACACTGTGATCATGCCCTAGGTTCCTGCCGCTACACTGTGATCATTCCTTAGGTTCCTGCCGCTGCACTGTGATCATTCCTTAGGTTCCTGCCGCTACACTGTGATCATTCCTTAGGTTCCTGCCGCTACACTGTGATCATGCCTTAGGTTCCTGCCGCTACACTGTGATCATGCCCTAGATTCCTGCCGCTACACGGTGATCATTCCTTAGGTTTCTGCCGCTACACTGTGATCATGCCTTAGGTTCCTGCCGCTACACTGTGATCATTCCTTAGGTTCCTGCCGCTACACTGTGATCATGCCTTAGGTTCCTGCCGCTACACGGTGATCATTCCTTAGGTTCCTGCCGCTACACTGTGATCATTCCTTAGGTTCCTGCCGCTACACTGTGATCATTCCTTAGGTTCCTGCCGCTACACTGTGATCATGCCTTAGGTTCCTGCCGCTACACTGTGATCATGCCTTAGGTCTCTGCCGCTACACTGATCATGCCTTAGGTTCCTGCCGCTACACTGTGATCATGCCTTAGGTTCCTGCCGCTACACTGTGATCATTCCTTAGGTTCCTGCCGCTACACTGTGATCATGCATTAGGTTTCTGCCGCTACACTGTGATCATGCTTTAGGTTTTTGCCACTACACTGTGATCATTCCTTAGGTTCCTGTTGCTACACTGTGATCATGCCTTAGGTTCCTGCCGCTACACTGTGATCATTCCTTAGGTTCCTGCCGCTACACTGTGATCATTCCTTAGGTTCCTGCCGCTACACTGTGATCATGCCTTAGGTTCCTGCCGCTACACTGTGATCATTCCTTAGGTTCCTGCCGCTACACTGTGATCATGTCTTAGGTTCCTGCCGCTACACTGTGATCATGCCCTAGGTTCCTGCCGCTACACTGTGATCATTCCTTAGGTTCCTGCCGCTACACTGTGATCATTCCTTAGGTTCCTGCCGCTACACTGTGATCATTCCTTAGGTTCCTGCCGCTACACTGTGATCATTCCTTAGGTTCCTGCCGCTACACTGTGATCATTCCTTAGGTTCCTGCCGCTACACTGTGATCATGCCTTAGGTTCCTGCCGCTACACTGTGATCATGCCTTAGGTTCCTGCCGCTACACTGTGATCATGCCTTAGGTTCCTGCCGCTACGCTGTGATCATTCCTTAGGTTCCTGCCGCTACACTGTGATCATTCCTTAGGTTCCTGCCGCTACACTGTGATCATTCCTTAGGTTTCTGCCGCTACACTGTGATCATGCCTTAGGTTCCTGCCGCTACACTGTGATCATTCCTTAGGTTCCTGTCGCTACACTGTGATCATTCCTTAGGTTCCTGCCGCTACACTGTGATCATGCCTTAGGTTCCTGCCGCTACACTGTGATCATGCCTTAGGTTTCTGCCGCTACACTGATCATGCCTTAGGTTCCTGCCGCTACACTGTGATCATGCCTTAGGTTCCTGCCGCTACACTGTGATCATTCCTTAGGTTCCTGCCGCTACACTGTGATCATGCATTAGGTTTCTGCCGCTACACTGTGATCATGCTTTAGGTTTTTGCCACTACACTGTGATCATTCCTTAGGTTCCTGTTGCTACACTGTGATCATGCCTTAGGTTCCTGCCGCTACACTGTGATCATGCCTTAGGTTCCTGCCGCTACACTGTGGTCATTCCTTAGGTTCCTGCCGCTACACTGTGATCATTCCTTAGGTTCCTGCCGCTACACTGTGATCATGCCTTAGGTTCCTGCCGCTACACTGTGATCATGCCTTAGGTTTCTACCGCTACACTGTGATCATGCCTTAGGTTCCTGCCGCTACACTGTGATCATTCCTTAGGTTCCTGCCGCTACACTGTGATCATTCCTTAGGTTCCTGCCGCTACACTGTGATCATTCCTTAGGTTTCTGCCGCTACACTGTGATCATGCCTTAGGTTCCAGCCGCTACACTGTGATCATTCCTTAGGTTCCTGCCGCTACACTGTGATCATGCCTTAGGTTCCTGCCGCTACACTGTGATCATGCCTTAGGTTCCTGCCGCTACACTGTGATCATGCCTTAGGTTCCTGCCGCTACACTGTGATAATTCCTTAGGTTCCTGCCGCTACACTGTGATCATTCCTTAGGTTTCTGCCGCCACACTGTGATCATGCCTTAGGTTCCTGCCGCTACACTGTGATGATTCCTTAGGTTCCTGCCGCTACACTGTGATCATTCCTTAGGTTCCTGCCGCTACACTGTGATCATTCCTTAGGTTCCTGCAGCTACACTGTGATCATTCCTTAGGTTTCTGCCGCTACACTGTGATCATGCCTTAGGTTCCTGCCGCTACACTGTGATCATGCCTTAGGTTCCTGCCGCTACACTGTGATCATGCCTTAGGTTTCTGCCGCTACACTGTGATCATTCCTTAGGTTTCTGCCGCTACACTGTGATCATGCCCTCGGTTCCTGCCGCTACACTGTGATCATGCCTTAGGTTCCTGCCGCTACACTGTGATCATGCCTTAGGTTCCTGCCGCTACACTGTGATCATACCTTAGGTTCCTGCCGCTACACTGTGATCATGCCTTAGGTTCCTGCCGCTACACTGTGATCACTCCTTAGGTTCCTGCCGCTACACTGTGATCATTCCTTAGGTTCCTGCCGCTACAATGTGATCATTCCTTAGGTTTCTGCCGCTACACTGTGATCATTCCTTAGGTTCCTGTCGCTACACTGTGATCATGCCTTAGGTTCCTGCCGCTACACTGTGATCATGCCTTAGGTTCCTGCCGCTACACTGTGATCATGCCTTAGGTTTCTGCCGCTACACTGTGATCATTCCTTAGGTTCCTGCCGCTACACTGTGATCATTCCTTAGGTTCCTGCCGCTACACTGTGATCATTCCTTAGGTTCCTGCCGCTACACTGTGATCATTCCTTAGGTTCCTGCCGCTACACTGTGATCATGCCTTAGGTTTCTGCCGCTACACTGTGATCATTCCTTAGGTTCCTGCCGCTACACTGTGATCATTCCTTAGGTTCCTGCCGCTACACTGTGATCATTCCTTAGGTTTCTGCCGCTACACTGTGATCATGCCTTAGGTTCCTGCCGCTACACTGTGATCATTCCTTAGGTTCCCGCCGCTACACTGTGATCATGCCTTAGGTTCCTGCCGCTACACTGTGATCATGCCTTAGGTCTCTGCCGCTACACTGATCATGCCTTAGGTTCCTGCCGCTACACTGTGATCATGCCTTAGGTTCCTGCCGCTACACTGTGATCATTCCTTAGGTTCCTGCCGCTACACTGTGATCATGCATTAGGTTTCTGCCGCTACACTGTGATCATGCTTTAGGTTTTTGCCACTACACTGTGATCATTCCTTAGGTTCCTGTTGCTACACTGTGATCATTCCTTAGGTTCCTGCCGCTACACTGTGATCATTCCTTAGGTTCCTGCCGCTACACTGTGATCATTCCTTAGGTTCCTGCCGCTACACTGTGATCATGCCTTAGGTTCCTGCCGCTACACTGTGATCATTCCTTAGGTTCCTGCCGCTACACTGTGATCATGTCTTAGGTTCCTGCCGCTACACTGTGATCATGGCCTAGGTTCCTGCCGCTACACTGTGATCATTCCTTAGGTTCCTGCCGCTACACTGTGATCATTCCTTAGGTTCCTGCCGCTACACTGTGATCATTCCTTAGGTTCCTGCCGCTACACTGTGATCATTCCTTAGGTTCCTGCCGCTACACTGTGATCATTCCTTAGGTTCCTGCCGCTACACTGTGATCATGCCTTAGGTTCCTGCCGCTACACTGTGATCATGCCTTAGGTTCCTGCCGCTACACTGTGATCATGCCTTAGGTTCCTGCCGCTACACTGTGATCATTCCTTAGGTTCCTGCCGCTACACTGTGATCATTCCTTAGGTTCCTGCCGCTACACTGTGATCATTCCTTAGGTTTCTGCCGCTACACTGTGATCATGCCTTAGGTTCCTGCCGCTACACTGTGATCATTCCTTAGGTTCCTGTCGCTACACTGTGATCATTCCTTAGGTTCCTGCCGCTACACTGTGATCATGCCTTAGGTTCCTGCCGCTACACTGTGATCATGCCTTAGGTTTCTGCCGCTACACTGATCATGCCTTAGGTTCCTGCCGCTACACTGTGATCATGCCTTAGGTTCCTGCCGCTACACTGTGATCATTCCTTAGGTTCCTGCCGCTACACTGTGATCATGCATTAGGTTTCTGCCGCTACACTGTGATCATGCTTTAGGTTTTTGCCACTACACTGTGATCATTCCTTAGGTTCCTGTTGCTACACTGTGATCATGCCTTAGGTTCCTGCCGCTACACTGTGATCATGCCTTAGGTTCCTGCCGCTACACTGTGGTCATTCCTTAGGTTCCTGCCGCTACACTGTGATCATTCCTTAGGTTCCTGCCGCTACACTGTGATCATGCCTTAGGTTCCTGCCGCTACACTGTGATCATGCCTTAGGTTTCTACCGCTACACTGTGATCATGCCTTAGGTTCCTGCCGCTACACTGTGATCATTCCTTAGGTTCCTGCCGCTACACTGTGATCATTCCTTAGGTTCCTGCCGCTACACTGTGATCATTCCTTAGGTTTCTGCCGCTACACTGTGATCATGCCTTAGGTTCCAGCCGCTACACTGTGATCATTCCTTAGGTTCCTGCCGCTACACTGTGATCATGCCTTAGGTTCCTGCCGCTACACTGTGATCATGCCTTAGGTTCCTGCCGCTACACTGTGATCATGCCTTAGGTTCCTGCCGCTACACTGTGATCATTCCTTAGGTTCCTGCCGCTACACTGTGATCATTCCTTAGGTTTCTGCCGCCACACTGTGATCATGCCTTAGGTTCCTGCCGCTACACTGTGATGATTCCTTAGGTTCCTGCCGCTACACTGTGATCATTCCTTAGGTTCCTGCCGCTACACTGTGATCATTCCTTAGGTTCCTGCAGCTACACTGTGATCATTCCTTAGGTTTCTGCCGCTACACTGTGATCATGCCTTAGGTTCCTGCCGCTACACTGTGATCATGCCTTAGGTTCCTGCCGCTACACTGTGATCATGCCTTAGGTTTCTGCCGCTACACTGTGATCATTCCTTAGGTTTCTGCCGCTACACTGTGATCATGCCCTCGGTTCCTGCCGCTACACTGTGATCATGCCTTAGGTTCCTGCCGCTACACTGTGATCATGCCTTAGGTTCCTGCCGCTACACTGTGATCATACCTTAGGTTCCTGCCGCTACACTGTGATCATGCCTTAGGTTCCTGCCGCTACACTGTGATCACTCCTTAGGTTCCTGCCGCTACACTGTGATCATTCCTTAGGTTCCTGCCGCTACAATGTGATCATTCCTTAGGTTTCTGCCGCTACACTGTGATCATTCCTTAGGTTCCTGTCGCTACACTGTGATCATGCCTTAGGTTCCTGCCGCTACACTGTGATCATGCCTTAGGTTCCTGCCGCTACACTGTGATCATGCCTTAGGTTTCTGCCGCTACACTGTGATCATTCCTTAGGTTTCTGCCGCTACACTGTGATCATGCCCTCGGTTCCTGCCGCTACACTGTGATCATGCCTTAGGTTCCTGCCGCTACACTGTGATCATGCCTTAGGTTCCTGCCGCTACACTGTGATCATACCTTAGGTTCCTGCCGCTACACTGTGATCATTCCTTAGGTTCCTGCCGCTACACTGTGATCACTCCTTAGGTTCCTGCCGCTACACTGTGATCATTCCTTAGGTTCCTGCCGCTACAATGTGATCATTCCTTAGGTTTCTGCCGCTACACTGTGATCATTCCTTAGGTTCCTGTCGCTACACTGTGATCATTCCTTAGGTTCCTGCCGCTACACTGTGATCATTCCTTAGGTTCCTGCCGCTACACTGTGATCATGCCTTAGGTTCCTGCCGCTACACTGTGATCATGCCTTAGGTTCCTGCCGCTACACTGTGATCATGCCTTAGGTTCCTGCCGCTACACTGTGATCATGCCTTAGGTTTCTGCCGCTACACTGTGATCATGCCTTAAGTTCCTGCCGCTACACTGTGATCATGCCTTAGGTTTCTGCCGCTACACTGTGATCATGCCTTAGGTTCCTGCCGCTACACTGTGATCATGCCTTAGGTTTCTGCCGCTACACTGTGATCATGCCTTAAGTTCCTGCCGCTACACTGTGATCATGCCTTAGGTTTCTGCCGCTACACTGTGATCATTCCTTAGGTTCCTGTCGCTACTCTGTGATCATGCCTTAGGTTCCTGCCGCTACACTGTGATCATTCCTTAGGTTCCTGCCGCTACACTGTGATCATTCCTTAGGTTCCTGCCGCTACACTGTGATCATGCCTTAGGTTCCTGCCGCTACACTGTGATCATGCCCTAGGTTCCTGCCGCTACACTGTGATCATTCCTTAGGTTACTGCCGCTGCACTGTGATCATTCCTTAGGTTCCTGCCGCTACACTGTGATCATTCCTTAGGTTCCTGCCGCTACACTGTGATCATGCCTTAGGTTCCTGCCGCTACACTGTGATCATGCCCTAGATTCCTGCCGCTACACTGTGATCATTCCTTAGGTTCCTGCCGCTACACTGTGATCATTCCTTAGGTTTCTGCCGCTACACTGTGATCATGCCTTAGGTTCCAGCCGCTACACTGTGATCATTCCTTAGGTTCCTGCCGCTACACTGTGATCATGCCTTAGGTTCCTGCCGCTACACTGTGATCATGCCTTAGGTTCCTGCCGCTACACTGTGATCATGCCTTAGGTTCCTGCCGCTACACTGTGATAATTCCTTAGGTTCCTGCCGCTACACTGTGATCATTCCTTAGGTTTCTGCCGCCACACTGTGATCATGCCTTAGGTTCCTGCCGCTACACTGTGATGATTCCTTAGGTTCCTGCCGCTACACTGTGATCATTCCTTAGGTTCCTGCCGCTACACTGTGATCATTCCTTAGGTTCCTGCAGCTACACTGTGATCATTCCTTAGGTTTCTGCCGCTACACTGTGATCATGCCTTAGGTTCCTGCCGCTACACTGTGATCATGCCTTAGGTTCCTGCCGCTACACTGTGATCATGCCTTAGGTTTCTGCCGCTACACTGTGATCATTCCTTAGGTTTCTGCCGCTACACTGTGATCATGCCCTCGGTTCCTGCCGCTACACTGTGATCATGCCTTAGGTTCCTGCCGCTACACTGTGATCATGCCTTAGGTTCCTGCCGCTACACTGTGATCATACCTTAGGTTCCTGCCGCTACACTGTGATCATGCCTTAGGTTCCTGCCGCTACACTGTGATCACTCCTTAGGTTCCTGCCGCTACACTGTGATCATTCCTTAGGTTCCTGCCGCTACAATGTGATCATTCCTTAGGTTTCTGCCGCTACACTGTGATCATTCCTTAGGTTCCTGTCGCTACACTGTGATCATGCCTTAGGTTCCTGCCGCTACACTGTGATCATGCCTTAGGTTCCTGCCGCTACACTGTGATCATGCCTTAGGTTTCTGCCGCTACACTGTGATCATTCCTTAGGTTCCTGCCGCTACACTGTGATCATTCCTTAGGTTCCTGCCGCTACACTGTGATCATTCCTTAGGTTCCTGCCGCTACACTGTGATCATTCCTTAGGTTCCTGCCGCTACACTGTGATCATGCCTTAGGTTTCTGCCGCTACACTGTGATCATTCCTTAGGTTCCTGCCGCTACACTGTGATCATTCCTTAGGTTCCTGCCGCTACACTGTGATCATTCCTTAGGTTTCTGCCGCTACACTGTGATCATGCCTTAGGTTCCTGCCGCTACACTGTGATCATTCCTTAGGTTCCCGCCGCTACACTGTGATCATGCCTTAGGTTCCTGCCGCTACACTGTGATCATGCCTTAGGTCTCTGCCGCTACACTGATCATGCCTTAGGTTCCTGCCGCTACACTGTGATCATGCCTTAGGTTCCTGCCGCTACACTGTGATCATTCCTTAGGTTCCTGCCGCTACACTGTGATCATGCATTAGGTTTCTGCCGCTACACTGTGATCATGCTTTAGGTTTTTGCCACTACACTGTGATCATTCCTTAGGTTCCTGTTGCTACACTGTGATCATTCCTTAGGTTCCTGCCGCTACACTGTGATCATTCCTTAGGTTCCTGCCGCTACACTGTGATCATTCCTTAGGTTCCTGCCGCTACACTGTGATCATGCCTTAGGTTCCTGCCGCTACACTGTGATCATTCCTTAGGTTCCTGCCGCTACACTGTGATCATGTCTTAGGTTCCTGCCGCTACACTGTGATCATGGCCTAGGTTCCTGCCGCTACACTGTGATCATTCCTTAGGTTCCTGCCGCTACACTGTGATCATTCCTTAGGTTCCTGCCGCTACACTGTGATCATTCCTTAGGTTCCTGCCGCTACACTGTGATCATTCCTTAGGTTCCTGCCGCTACACTGTGATCATTCCTTAGGTTCCTGCCGCTACACTGTGATCATGCCTTAGGTTCCTGCCGCTACACTGTGATCATGCCTTAGGTTCCTGCCGCTACACTGTGATCATGCCTTAGGTTCCTGCCGCTACACTGTGATCATTCCTTAGGTTCCTGCCGCTACACTGTGATCATTCCTTAGGTTCCTGCCGCTACACTGTGATCATTCCTTAGGTTTCTGCCGCTACACTGTGATCATGCCTTAGGTTCCTGCCGCTACACTGTGATCATTCCTTAGGTTCCTGTCGCTACACTGTGATCATTCCTTAGGTTCCTGCCGCTACACTGTGATCATGCCTTAGGTTCCTGCCGCTACACTGTGATCATGCCTTAGGTTTCTGCCGCTACACTGATCATGCCTTAGGTTCCTGCCGCTACACTGTGATCATGCCTTAGGTTCCTGCCGCTACACTGTGATCATTCCTTAGGTTCCTGCCGCTACACTGTGATCATGCATTAGGTTTCTGCCGCTACACTGTGATCATGCTTTAGGTTTTTGCCACTACACTGTGATCATTCCTTAGGTTCCTGTTGCTACACTGTGATCATGCCTTAGGTTCCTGCCGCTACACTGTGATCATGCCTTAGGTTCCTGCCGCTACACTGTGGTCATTCCTTAGGTTCCTGCCGCTACACTGTGATCATTCCTTAGGTTCCTGCCGCTACACTGTGATCATGCCTTAGGTTCCTGCCGCTACACTGTGATCATGCCTTAGGTTTCTACCGCTACACTGTGATCATGCCTTAGGTTCCTGCCGCTACACTGTGATCATTCCTTAGGTTCCTGCCGCTACACTGTGATCATTCCTTAGGTTCCTGCCGCTACACTGTGATCATTCCTTAGGTTTCTGCCGCTACACTGTGATCATGCCTTAGGTTCCAGCCGCTACACTGTGATCATTCCTTAGGTTCCTGCCGCTACACTGTGATCATGCCTTAGGTTCCTGCCGCTACACTGTGATCATGCCTTAGGTTCCTGCCGCTACACTGTGATCATGCCTTAGGTTCCTGCCGCTACACTGTGATCATTCCTTAGGTTCCTGCCGCTACACTGTGATCATTCCTTAGGTTTCTGCCGCCACACTGTGATCATGCCTTAGGTTCCTGCCGCTACACTGTGATGATTCCTTAGGTTCCTGCCGCTACACTGTGATCATTCCTTAGGTTCCTGCCGCTACACTGTGATCATTCCTTAGGTTCCTGCAGCTACACTGTGATCATTCCTTAGGTTTCTGCCGCTACACTGTGATCATGCCTTAGGTTCCTGCCGCTACACTGTGATCATGCCTTAGGTTCCTGCCGCTACACTGTGATCATGCCTTAGGTTTCTGCCGCTACACTGTGATCATTCCTTAGGTTTCTGCCGCTACACTGTGATCATGCCCTCGGTTCCTGCCGCTACACTGTGATCATGCCTTAGGTTCCTGCCGCTACACTGTGATCATGCCTTAGGTTCCTGCCGCTACACTGTGATCATACCTTAGGTTCCTGCCGCTACACTGTGATCATGCCTTAGGTTCCTGCCGCTACACTGTGATCACTCCTTAGGTTCCTGCCGCTACACTGTGATCATTCCTTAGGTTCCTGCCGCTACAATGTGATCATTCCTTAGGTTTCTGCCGCTACACTGTGATCATTCCTTAGGTTCCTGTCGCTACACTGTGATCATGCCTTAGGTTCCTGCCGCTACACTGTGATCATGCCTTAGGTTCCTGCCGCTACACTGTGATCATGCCTTAGGTTTCTGCCGCTACACTGTGATCATTCCTTAGGTTTCTGCCGCTACACTGTGATCATGCCCTCGGTTCCTGCCGCTACACTGTGATCATGCCTTAGGTTCCTGCCGCTACACTGTGATCATGCCTTAGGTTCCTGCCGCTACACTGTGATCATACCTTAGGTTCCTGCCGCTACACTGTGATCATTCCTTAGGTTCCTGCCGCTACACTGTGATCACTCCTTAGGTTCCTGCCGCTACACTGTGATCATTCCTTAGGTTCCTGCCGCTACAATGTGATCATTCCTTAGGTTTCTGCCGCTACACTGTGATCATTCCTTAGGTTCCTGTCGCTACACTGTGATCATTCCTTAGGTTCCTGCCGCTACACTGTGATCATTCCTTAGGTTCCTGCCGCTACACTGTGATCATGCCTTAGGTTCCTGCCGCTACACTGTGATCATGCCTTAGGTTCCTGCCGCTACACTGTGATCATGCCTTAGGTTCCTGCCGCTACACTGTGATCATGCCTTAGGTTTCTGCCGCTACACTGTGATCATGCCTTAAGTTCCTGCCGCTACACTGTGATCATGCCTTAGGTTTCTGCCGCTACACTGTGATCATGCCTTAGGTTCCTGCCGCTACACTGTGATCATGCCTTAGGTTTCTGCCGCTACACTGTGATCATGCCTTAAGTTCCTGCCGCTACACTGTGATCATGCCTTAGGTTTCTGCCGCTACACTGTGATCATTCCTTAGGTTCCTGTCGCTACTCTGTGATCATGCCTTAGGTTCCTGCCGCTACACTGTGATCATTCCTTAGGTTCCTGCCGCTACACTGTGATCATTCCTTAGGTTCCTGCCGCTACACTGTGATCATGCCTTAGGTTCCTGCCGCTACACTGTGATCATGCCCTAGGTTCCTGCCGCTACACTGTGATCATTCCTTAGGTTACTGCCGCTGCACTGTGATCATTCCTTAGGTTCCTGCCGCTACACTGTGATCATTCCTTAGGTTCCTGCCGCTACACTGTGATCATGCCTTAGGTTCCTGCCGCTACACTGTGATCATGCCCTAGATTCCTGCCGCTACACGGTGATCATTCCTTAGGTTTCTGCCGCTACACTGTGATCATGCCTTAGGTTCCTGCCGCTACACTGTGATCATTCCTTAGGTTCCTGCCGCTACACTGTGATCATGCCTTAGGTTCCTGCCGCTACACGGTGATCATTCCTTAGGTTCCTGCCGCTACACTGTGATCATTCCTTAGGTTCCTGCCGCTACACTGTGATCATTCCTTAGGTTCCTGCCGCTACACTGTGATCATTCCTTAGGTTCCTGCCGCTACACTGTGATCATGCCTTAGGTTCCTGCCGCTACACTGTGATCATTCCTTAGGTTCCTGCCGCTACACTGTGATCATTCCTTAGGTTCCTGCCGCTACACTGTGATCATTCCTTAGGTTTCTGCCGCTACACTGTGATCATGCCTTAGGTTCCTGCCGCTACACTGTGATCATTCCTTAGGTTCCTGCCGCTACACTGTGATCATGCCTTAGGTTCCTGCCGCTACACTGTGATCATGCCTTAGGTCTCTGCCGCTACACTGATCATGCCTTAGGTTCCTGCCGCTACACTGTGATCATGCCTTAGGTTCCTGCCGCTACACTGTGATCATTCCTTAGGTTCCTGCCGCTACACTGTGATCATGCATTAGGTTTCTGCCGCTACACTGTGATCATGCTTTAGGTTTTTGCCACTACACTGTGATCATTCCTTAGGTTCCTGTTGCTACACTGTGATCATGCCTTAGGTTCCTGCCGCTACACTGTGATCATTCCTTAGGTTCCTGCCGCTACACTGTGATCATTCCTTAGGTTCCTGCCGCTACACTGTGATCATACCTTAGGTTCCTGCCGCTACACTGTGATCATTCCTTAGGTTCCTGCCGCTACACTGTGATCATGTCTTAGGTTCCTGCCGCTACACTGTGATCATGCCCTAGGTTCCTGCCGCTACACTGTGATCATTCCTTAGGTTCCTGCCGCTACACTGTGATCATTCCTTAGGTTCCTGCCGCTACACTGTGATCATTCCTTAGGTTCCTGCCGCTACACTGTGATCATTCCTTAGGTTCCTGCCGCTACACTGTGATCATTCCTTAGGTTCCTGCCGCTACACTGTGATCATGCCTTAGGTTCCTGCCGCTACACTGTGATCATGCCTTAGGTTCCTGCCGCTACACTGTGATCATGCCTTAGGTTCCTGCCGCTACACTGTGATCATTCCTTAGGTTCCTGCCGCTACACTGTGATCATTCCTTAGGTTCCTGCCGCTACACTGTGATCATTCCTTAGGTTTCTGCCGCTACACTGTGATCATGCCTTAGGTTCCTGCCGCTACACTGTGATCATTCCTTAGGTTCCTGTCGCTACACTGTGATCATTCCTTAGGTTCCTGCCGCTACACTGTGATCATGCCTTAGGTTCCTGCCGCTACACTGTGATCATGCCTTAGGTTTCTGCCGCTACACTGATCATGCCTTAGGTTCCTGCCGCTACACTGTGATCATGCCTTAGGTTCCTGCCGCTACACTGTGATCATTCCTTAGGTTCCTGCCGCTACACTGTGATCATGCATTAGGTTTCTGCCGCTACACTGTGATCATGCTTTAGGTTTTTGCCACTACACTGTGATCATTCCTTAGGTTCCTGTTGCTACACTGTGATCATGCCTTAGATTCCTGCCGCTACACTGTGATCATGCCTTAGGTTCCTGCCGCTACACTGTGATCATTCCTTAGGTTCCTGCCGCTACACTGTGATCATTCCTTAGGTTCCTGCCGCTACACTGTGATCATGCCTTAGGTTCCTGCCGCTACACTGTGATCATGCCTTAGGTTTCTACCGCTACACTGTGATCATGCCTTAGGTTCCTGCCGCTACACTGTGATCATTCCTTAGGTTCCTGCCGCTACACTGTGATCATTCCTTAGGTTCCTGCCGCTACACTGTGATCATTCCTTAGGTTTCTGCCGCTACACTGTGATCATGCCTTAGGTTCCAGCCGCTACACTGTGATCATTCCTTAGGTTCCTGCCGCTACACTGTGATCATGCCTTAGGTTCCTGCCGCTACACTGTGATCATGCCTTAGGTTCCTGCCGCTACACTGTGATCATGCCTTAGGTTCCTGCCGCTACACTGTGATCATTCCTTAGGTTCCTGCCGCTACACTGTGATCATTCCTTAGGTTTCTGCCGCCACACTGTGATCATGCCTTAGGTTCCTGCCGCTACACTGTGATGATTCCTTAGGTTCCTGCCGCTACACTGTGATCATTCCTTAGGTTCCTGCCGCTACACTGTGATCATTCCTTAGGTTCCTGCAGCTACACTGTGATCATTCCTTAGGTTTCTGCCGCTACACTGTGATCATGCCTTAGGTTCCTGCCGCTACACTGTGATCATGCCTTAGGTTCCTGCCGCTACACTGTGATCATGCCTTAGGTTTCTGCCGCTACACTGTGATCATTCCTTAGGTTTCTGCCGCTACACTGTGATCATGCCCTCGGTTCCTGCCGCTACACTGTGATCATGCCTTAGGTTCCTGCCGCTACACTGTGATCATGCCTTAGGTTCCTGCCGCTACACTGTGATCATACCTTAGGTTCCTGCCGCTACACTGTGATCATGCCTTAGGTTCCTGCCGCTACACTGTGATCACTCCTTAGGTTCCTGCCGCTACACTGTGATCATTCCTTAGGTTCCTGCCGCTACAATGTGATCATTCCTTAGGTTTCTGCCGCTACACTGTGATCATTCCTTAGGTTCCTGTCGCTACACTGTGATCATGCCTTAGGTTCCTGCCGCTACACTGTGATCATGCCTTAGGTTCCTGCCGCTACACTGTGATCATGCCTTAGGTTTCTGCCGCTACACTGTGATCATTCCTTAGGTTTCTGCCGCTACACTGTGATCATGCCCTCGGTTCCTGCCGCTACACTGTGATCACTCCTTAGGTTCCTGCCGCTACACTGTGATCATTCCTTAGGTTCCTGCCGCTACAATGTGATCATTCCTTAGGTTTCTGCCGCTACACTGTGATCATTCCTTAGGTTCCTGTCGCTACACTGTGATCATTCCTTAGGTTCCTGCCGCTACACTGTGATCATTCCTTAGGTTCCTGCCGCTACACTGTGATCATGCCTTAGGTTCCTGCCGCTACACTGTGATCATGCCTTAGGTTCCTGCCGCTACACTGTGATCATGCCTTAGGTTCCTGCCGCTACACTGTGATCATGCCTTAGGTTTCTGCCGCTACACTGTGATCATGCCTTAAGTTCCTGCCGCCACACTGTGATCATGCCTTAGGTTTCTGCCGCTACACTGTGATCATGCCTTAGGTTCCTGCCGCTACACTGTGATCATGCCTTAGGTTTCTGCCGCTACACTGTGATCATGCCTTAAGTTCCTGCCGCTACACTGTGATCATGCCTTAGGTTTCTGCCGCTACACTGTGATCATTCCTTAGGTTCCTGTCGCTACTCTGTGATCATGCCTTAGGTTCCTGCCGCTACACTGTGATCATTCCTTAGGTTCCTGCCGCTACACTGTGATCATTCCTTAGGTTCCTGCCGCTACACTGTGATCATGCCTTAGGTTCCTGCCGCTACACTGTGATCATGCCCTAGGTTCCTGCCGCTACACTGTGATCATTCCTTAGGTTCCTGCCGCTGCACTGTGATCATTCCTTAGGTTCCTGCCGCTACACTGTGATCATTCCTTAGGTTCCTGCCGCTACACTGTGATCATGCCTTAGGTTCCTGCCGCTACACTGTGATCATGCCCTAGATTCCTGCCGCTACACGGTGATCATTCCTTAGGTTTCTGCCGCTACACTGTGATCATGCCTTAGGTTCCTGCCGCTACACTGTGATCATTCCTTAGGTTCCTGCCGCTACACTGTGATCATGCCTTAGGTTTCTGCCGCTACACTGTGATCATGCCCTAGGTTTCTGCCGCTACACTGTGATCATGCCTTAGGCTCCTGTCGCTACACTGTTATCCTTTAACAGCTTCCATCCGCTGCACAATGACCATATTGGGCGGGTTTGGACATTAAAGCACTTCGATCAGCGGTAATTGTAAAACATATTTACTATTTAAGTGTTGGGTACAAATAGTAACGTGTTCAGGGTGACTCACACCTGTTGTTAATGGTAAAGGCAATGACCCTATTTAGAGAATGACAACTCGTCGGTATCACTTTATTTCCTGCATACAGAATACCTCAGTACATAAATGAAACCAGCAGAACACTTGTGGTCTTAAAATCAAGATTACCAGGTGAAGCCGCAGACGAGCAGAGACCGCAGTCAGTGTTCCAAGTACAGCGTTCACAGCTGCCACTTTCGTTTCATACAAGCCTCATAAAAATAATTATAACAATAAATAACGGGAAAAAATGTTTTTTTTTACACATTCACTTTCACATTTTCAGTCACAAAACGATCCTTCTCACACAGCTATATAAATAAAATGAAATACATGGTTATAAAAGTACTTGTTGCCTGGCCCAGAGACGTTCTTAAATAAGGACGTAACATTTCTGACATAATCTAAGTAACGACAAAGTCTGCCGAATACGTTATTATCACGTAATTTGGGACAAAGTCAGTCCTCTCAGGTACATCATATGAAAGCTACATTTATTCCTTTGTACGAATTTAAATGGAGACATCTTCACAACAGGGCGTGGTGTCAAGTCCAACCACGATGCCGGTATAAGCTAAATACACGACACACATAATCCATCGTCATTATCAGGTCATATAATAGCGTTGAAATAAAAATATATATGCAATATAAAGCTACAACGATGCTATATTTCTGTGAGGTGCTAGACGAACGTCTAAATCGACTTTGGCACACACTGTGTAAAAGAGCAAACACTTGCAGAATAGATGCCAAGACTAATTTTCAACCGACCCAACGGGCATATGAAACAGAAAATGTTCACGATAAGATAGTGGCAATAGTATATCCCCCAATACACAAATTCATAAAAAAAGTGTCTTCTGTTGGGACTACACATATGATTGATAATTCCATCAGACAGATTTCGAAGTCAGTAAATGCAAGAAAGCTGTGTAAACATAACTCCATTAATATATAGATAATGGTGATACATACGGTAGTGTACAAGTAATGAGGTTAGTAGAGAGTGTGATCATACGCATATACATTACATCATCCCGGAAGAGTACAGATACAAGTTTAATTATGCCTCAACGCACATTTACCCGGAGTGTGCATCGGTACAACAAAGGTTCGTCAACGAAAACAAGGTATCTTATACATTGTAAGTAAAAGACATAACCCGACTACTGTCCCACTGTCATCAGAAGTAGCTTCTGATGATGGGTGTGACGTAGGTGACCCAAAGCGGAATGTGTCTCTCCGGCTTCTCAAACGTCTGCTTAGTCACGGGGCTTGACAGATTGTATAGGGACTCCTGTTCCTGTTAAACACACAATATGACAATCATTAGTCTGAAGGATGCTGTCTTTCAGTTTCACAACAAAAACTCTTTATCGACATCGAGCAGAAATACCTATGTTTTCAAACTTAATACATGTTTTTAGACACGAAGGGCTCGTTCCTCTAGACCAGAATCAGACTTCGATGAGAAACTCAACCGTGGTACTTAGGTTATTAAGCTACAAATACAATACTTATTTCGTGAATTGCACTCTTTTATGTTTTTACATTGTCTTTAAAATGGACGCAGGAGTAATAGCCACTAACTTTATATTATCATACTTACATTACGCAAGGAATCCCGAAGTGTAGGATTTTCTGTGGCTATGGCAACCTGGGCTTCAAGATCTCTGTAAACTGATCTATCACCTGAAAACATGATCAGCTTGTTATGAGGCCGTTCGTGTGTTAAATGTAATGATTCATAATCCAAAGATATCAGTGTATATGGTGAAAAAATCAATACCTTCTCAAGCACGTGTACAGTCGACCATCTTGGAGGGAGTGTTCAACTCGTCTTTTGTGACAAACAAAGCATAATTGGGTTTTTGTTGGATACCAAGTAGTAAAGGGTAGTTCAAATTTACCAAAAGACACAATATAAAAAATAGAGAAGTTCAAAGATAAGGTCATGAAATAATAATAGGCAGCGACTTCAATGCCAGTAGGTGACTAACCAAAGTTGGGCGATCCAATGAGCGTCATGCATGGCTTGTTGTGGCCTGGCAGACTGTACCAGAGACCCTTCCCGTGGAAGGTCCAGCCTGGACGAGAATATTCGTGCAAGCGGATTCTACCCGCCTGGCACGTGGTGCAGAGCTGACTCTGAAACTGCTTGGCGATGTACGTATAAGCGTCTGGAATGGCCCCAAGTATGCCCTGTGCTCCATAGAATCCATTAGCCTGTAAAAGAACAACTTGATCAACAATATTGTGGTGCCGAGCTTCTCGTGCGATCATTCGATCAAAAATAACATTCTATCTACTTCTTCGTGTTTTACTTGTAAAAGCGTCACACTCCTCCGTATCATATTCCGTCGTCCAGTAATCCACGTGAAGGTAAGAAACTCAAGAGCAATCCCCCATGTTAACGGCAGAAAGGCACATATGACAATATGAATGGACAATTAGCTACAAGCAAGTGGTTATTTGTTTTACCCGACGCCTTTGACGTAAACTAATGCCAAATATCGCCAAGGACAGAACATTCCCAGTTCAAACTTACCTCGGGCGCGGCAGTGAGAATGTCGTAATCAGCTTGGCTCTCAGAGACAATATTTTCCATGTACCGGCTGGTCAGGTTGAAGTATCCGGAAGCCAGGTGGATATTAGCACCTCGGGGACCGCTCCGGAATAACTCCTCCGTCACCTGCTTATCCACGGTAATCCCGAAGGGTCCCATTTGAACCAGTGGGTATATCCAGGTATCGATAACATTTTTGTCGTGGCTACCAGTGTTAGGGGATGATCCACTTCCGCTATTGATGACTCCAGCAGCGGATGCCGTATCACAAGAACCTATTCTACTGCCGAGGTCTGCATCTGGTTTCGCATTTAAGACTTCTTCTATGGCGTCCCTGGCCAGAGCCTTGTATGTCCATCCCCCGTCAGCATCCTCAAAAGGGTGGGAGTCCAAGCCGGGAGCCAGCTGTGCGTCACCGCACGGCTGCAGGCGGAAGGATAGTGAAGACACTCCAGACACCAGGCGGTGGCAGAAGTCAGCCAACGGGGCGCAGTCTCGGATCTTAACGTAGCGATCTTGCCTGTTGGTGAAGTAGCTCTCGCTGAGGTTCGCCCTTAAGTATGAAATAAAAGCGATAATTATGTAATTTGGTGACGCAACAAAGTCTCGTTCCGTCGTTACATCCGCAAATAGAAGTCGTCAGGACACGGTGCGGGGAGTTCACCGACAATGCTGATGCAAAGCCTGACTTTTCGTATGGAGAATTATAATGTTTGACAGTGTTTGCACCGAGTGGCTCGTAGTAACCTCCACACAGGTAGACTTGATTTCATTATTATTCAGCTGGCGATATGATTAAAGAACGATTCCCGATTTTAAGGTGGCATATCGCGCTTTCCCGCCAAAACTAAAGAGGTCACAATACAAATAAGAATCAGTCCTTGAATAATTCAACATTTCACATGTCTATATGCCACAAAATGGAGTCTCTTGGCCTTGCCCGTGATATCAATTTACCACAGGTATTCAACTTAGTAGTAAACGTCATCAGTCTGCCGCCACAGAGTTTTGCGGTTTTCCGGGATAGACACGTTTGCCATATCACAGATGAAACGGCGATGTTTATTAGGTTTCTGAATTTATCGAATGAAACAATCGAGCTTTCTGCAAATTGTGATATATATATCGCCTGGGCTTAGTTTTGGCGGGAAAGAGCTCGATATGCAACTTTAAATAAAGCCACCACATTTCTGCGAAATCTGACGGTGTCGTTGGCAATGGAAGATCTGCTACGATGTGCATACATTTAATGCATTTTCAAATTGTCAAATACAGGAAAGCGCTGTAGGAAGATGCGCAAACTTGCCCGCTGAGGATGACAGTGTTATCAAACAGATAAATCTTCATGTGATGGAGTCCAACAGTCTCGTTGTACTTCTCGGGCAGCAGCCATTTGCGCATGCCCCTTAAGTCCGGCGTGTGGTAGAGCGACACTTTGACCCGCTCCTCTCCGAAGTCCTTCACCAGCGGCAGCAGCATGGTTCTAGAGCTCAGTTGGCCTCGGGATCCGCGTGTGTAGTCCAGCAGTATCTCCACCCGAGGACCGGCCTCCGCGCCGGGCTCGGCTCCCGGTTTCTGGTCTGAGCCCCGAGCAACAGCGTCATAGATGCAGTTTACCTGAAGCATATCATCAATAGCTTATGGTAGAAGTAAGCAAAAAAGAAAAGTGGTCTCAAAAAAAAAAAATATTTGTTAATGTTAACATTCATTCATTTATGTGTGGTTGGTACCAGTAATAACATATGTTTACTGAGCTCCCATTGTCACAGAAGAAGTATTTCTACATGTTTTTAACAGCTTTGGTAAATAAAAACATTCCAGGATAAAAATATACTATTATAAATTACAATTACCGGTAATAGATTTGCTTCCATTTGAGGAGCAGACTATAATACTTCTTGTAATAATATAGCACAAATATCTAGTTTAATTACTTACAAAATCTTGTTCTAGATGACCAGTTCCCAAATATAAGGAAGCTAAAACAATGCGCTTCTTGGCTCGCAAGGCTTCTGTCTGAAATAGCCAATATAAGAGACAAGAGTGAAAAATAAATAAAACAGCTATTAGCACATACAAAAGAATATAATAAACTTGTAAGATATATTGATCATATTCACACTTATTAAGAGATTGAAAATGTAATTTTGGGCTTTCTGATTTACAAAGCAGAAGACAACAAATACAGAGCTTTCTGCATCAGACCAATGATAGCACATATGATGAGGTGATAATTGAGGGAGTTATATAATTGAAGGGTTGTATAATGTACAGCTCATATATTGTACTTTTCAACCATACTAACCTTTAGTGTTTCATAAAATGCTCCAGGTTCCTGCAATATCTCCACCTGCCTTCCATTAACACCAAAGCATGGTGTAAACTTGCGTATCCATGAAAAATGCTGATAGATTACAGACTTTCCTGCATCTGATTTCTCTTCTGTCATTATACTATCAGTGTTGAGTTTTGGTGCTAACCTTAAATAAGAATAGATGTAGAAAAAAAATTGAGCTGACTAGGCTTCATAGTGATCAGTCACATATTTTAATTTATCAGTTAACATGGTTAATGAAATAAAATCCATCTCCATCAAATATGTCATAATAGTACCTTTAAATATAATATTTTATACAATTAGATTTTATATATATATTTATCCCACAAAGTAATAGACAATATTTTCATAATGGTAGAGTACCCTTCATACTGTATATTATAGGATTTGACTCAACTTCTAAAGCAGCACATATCCATTTCAATTAAATATCTAGGTTGTAGTGGACAGAAGACATAATCTGGATTTTACATTTTACGTCATCTCACCCTACAGGTGATGCTATCTCATAATACCGTAAACTGCCTATTTGAAGCTGCATACATATTAGAAGCCGCAACTCAACTTTGGCCTCAAAACTGGGTTGGCAGGCACCCAAAACCATTTCCAGAAAACTACATATTATAAGCTGCACCCGGACTTTGGCCTCTCAACCCCCCCCTCCCTGTATCCCTGCTTAATGCCGTATTAAGTACCGTATTTTATGTATGTATTCAGACACCCATTCAAAGGCAGGAAAATGATAACTTTTGAATGATGTAAGTTTTCGGCATCTAACACAGGTAATTATTCAAGTATATATATATATTTGGACACTATCGGACCTAAAATAACAATCCAGGCTCTTTCGTTATTACATAGGTCTTGACCATGATAGCACTTCCCTGCTTGTGATTGCAAGCTTTCAGACGAGAGGGGAGATAATGGAGTCACTGACTGGGTTATTTCGTGAGTTGTATTAGGTGTGAAAGAGCAACACCTTGGATGCTAAGTAATGAGCTACACTTTGGTCTCTATTGTATTGGACAGTGGAAGAGTCAGCTGGTGAACAATTTGTTTATAAACCTGCGAAAGTAAACTAGCCTTGGTTAAAACACGATTAAATAAAGTTAATAACATAGAGTTACTTGAAGCATTTATTTAATTCATATAAGCCACTGTAAAGGTGTGTAACAGTGACACCTAGGTGACTTAATCTGCATCAGTTAAGACTCACAATGCAATGTACTAATTATTAATCAATGTGATCAGCCCAAAGTAAGATTAGGATTACAAATAAAATTAGGAATAGTATGAATTTAACTATAACTGGAACATCACACAATGTTCTGACTTCTGGGCCTAATTACAAGATAAATACTTCAATACAGACAGTAGATCTAGGCACAGTCACTGAGTCAGTGTAGCCTGATACTAAATTTCCAATTATACTTATAGTGTTAGCAATTGCAGCCCCATAGATACCTAGATTTATTAGTCGATTCGGTCCATGTCGCGTCTGGTAACACGCCAGTGCACTTGTGCACAAAACCACAAAATGGACCAGCTGACTGATCAGCTGTTTCTGCGTCACATGCGCAGCAGCGAGCACAAAACGCAGTTTAGTTGACACGTCAAGTGAGCGATAATATATGTGTGGGATGCTCTTTTGTATTACCTTGACAATCTGAAGCAACTCTGCGACGTGAGTAACTGTTTTCGACAAAGAAAACTTAAATGATTGTCAAATTTCAACAGAAGCTTCATCTCTTTGGGCGAAATGTTACACTAACGACAATTATTTTCATAGTAACAGAAGATTTGTCCTCAAAGGCTACTTTTAACTAAATGCCGAAAATACACAGTTTATGTCACGTTCATGCTCAAAGAAAGGCAAATTATATTTTGTATGTGCTGTATATCGTTAATTTTTCTTTTGATAACCTTTGTACGTACCATACCATCAATTTGGAATTTTGTCAAATGATTTTTTAAATGACTTGGCGCCATTGGCCTTTATTAAGATAAAGAGACGACTTCATATATTAATAACAGTGAGATACATACTAAGAAAAAGACACATGGATATACATACACAGAAATGGCCAGATGTGGATACCTGAATTTGTTCGTGATAGAAACAACTCTGGACACTACATTTGCTATGTAGATCTACGGTATGGCATGGCCTAACATGTTGAATTCAACCGTCTAGACATTACAGGTCAGTACGTGTTGTTTATATGTATATATTTCATAGCAAAGCATGAAACCCATGGACGATCGTGTTTTAGCGACACTTTCAGAGTCAAGCGCTGCGCCAAATGTTTATTGAACATTATATATATAAGTTACAAATGGCTGTGCGGAGACGCGGATGATTGTTTACACGGAATATTTCGCTCGATGCGTTTACGCAAAGTGGGAAACAACCTCAATTACATTTCGTAGGTCTTTATAAATGTTTC
The DNA here is from genome assembly GCA_964019135.1 of Arenicola marina. Lineage (NCBI taxonomy): Eukaryota > Metazoa > Annelida > Polychaeta > Arenicolidae > Arenicola > Arenicola marina. The sequence goes on along the minus strand of OZ025251.1, from coordinate 36,794,637 downwards.
AGGAACACACATATAACATTTTGGTGCGTGATATTAATGAAAGTTTTAATATATTTAGAACGAAGTAGCGCAACCCCCTCGTTTCTCGGTAAAAAATGGAAGATCAAGCCATGGCTCTCTGTCGCTCCGGTTTACCGAGCGTGCCCAGAGAGGCATGTTTCAGGGCTAGGGGGTAGGCATCTCCAAGTTTGCTCTTCTGTAAATCTTCTGCTTCTCCTGAATTAAATTTGGCCCTTTTAGTGAACCGAATAAATGTTTACTCGGTTGACAGGCGACAAAGCCTTAATGCACATGCGGAGGTGTATAATATGGATTAAATCGGCAAATTTAAGTAGTATTAACTTTTATGAAGGGCACCAAAATTAATATATATCTGCATGAACTAGTTCTCGGTTAGGTCACTTTTCCACATCCGTTACTTTTCGGTGTTTGGATCATCTGTGACGAAAACGAGGCGAGTGCCTCGCTTTCACGGCTGCCATTCGATACCGTTTCCCGTGACAACAACTACAACTACTTGGTCACCATCTTGCTTAAACAGCCAGACAAGACGCCGACCCTAGACAGAAAGGGTTTGGTAACTTCCTTAAAGGATGCAAGCGGCAATGTGGGCTGTGAAATCCTAGCTTGATGACTCAATAACCAACTTTACTTATTGCAGCATAACATAACTTTACTTTTTGTCAAAATAAGGCCACTCATACAAAATGTCGTTGGCAGCAGAACTCGAGATCGGCGACTCGAGAGTCGAGTTCATTGCCGATTATGTATTAAAGACGATGAAGGTGAAGGGCGACAAATGGACCAAGATGTACAGTGTTGATGAAAACAAGCAGATGTTTATGGACTGGCTTGAGAAAGCAGACAACCCAAGTCTCTTGATTAGCTCAAATTCTGCTGGTGTGTTGTCAGTCGGTTACGAATGGCCAACACAGCTCAAAGCAAAGGCATGTTATTTTGTGAGAAAGTCCCGAGATGCCATTACAAAAGATGCAGCATTACGAAATGTCATATTCTATGGTGACCTTTCTTACTCACCAATAGATCAGCTTGCAGCATTTGTTGATGAGGTAAGTTAAATAAAAAAATTGGCTATATATTTGTATAGCTCATGCATGGGTTCGCATAAAGAATGCAAGCAAAAATCCTGGGGCGATATGCAGGTCGAGACGTGCACCTGGCTTAATTGTCCTTCGGACTGCAGAGCTTAAACATACTTTTTTTAATGTAGCTTTCATAAATCTTGCCAGGATTGGGGGTTGCCTCCACATAGGAAACATTTATATCATCACAAGGAACAAATATTCGTGTACGAAACAGACAGTTTGCCATTTGTTTTCAATATAGCTGAAGCAGAGTTATGTGCCGCTTATTCGTATATAAAATCTAAACAACAAAATAATTAGCAATACCCAGATTTACAATCGAAGCAAGTAACTGCATGTGCATTGCCCAGATGCCTCATATTCTGATCTCGACAAATTCGTGGAAAATATGGATGGAAACGTGAGTCTGCAGCACTTTGACTTTAGGAGTGTCAAGTTCCTCTGTAGAGTCCTGAAATATAGTGCATTGACGCTGCACATGCTGCAGCCAAAATCAAACAGACTAATAAAAAAAAAAAAATAAAAGCTTTCTGGTATCATTTGTATATACTTATATTTCTTTATTTTATGCAACTTAATCTATTACTTGACCTTTTAGTTGATGTCTTAATTTACTCTTATTATAAAGGCGATTTAGTCTGCTGGTTCAACTATTGAAGGGTCTTTTGAGGAATATTTTCCTGAAACATACATTTAATATTGATACACAATGCACCAGGCACAATACACAGCAGAGTCCACACTTAATACTTGAGTAAAGTATTTTAGTTAAGCCCTGTTCAAAACTGTTCGACTAGCATTTCAGTTTTAAGACATTGTTTTCTTGTGCTTGTGCTTGTGGTCAAGGGCTTCTCTTATGGTGAGAACAACAGGGGTGGAAAGGCCATTCGTAGATAACTGACAGGATATTTGTGAGATGAATGAATAATATATATCAAGTCAAATTATTTATGTTATTACTCATCTCAACAGTAGATTAGAGTTATTAATTTCCAATTATATACAAAGGAATTTAAGTGCAAAACAAAAAAAAACTGTATAACTTGCTGCTCTGAAAAAGATAAAATCATGTTATATGATTACTAAAGACTAAGGACAGATAGTAAAATTATTTTATCTTAATACCATACTGCAATGACATTTATTTACTTGATTATGCGGTTTAAATAATCTTCTGATTTAAATATATTTCAAATAATATATATTATTACTTTACATGTTACTGTATTTTATTATTTTATTGAAAGATATGGGTTAAGTATTTGTTTCCTTTTTTATATAGTATTCTATCTCTATAATTTCCTGCTGTAACTTTTATATTAATACTTATATATTCAAATATTTCATATTGACATCAATGCATACACTTATATATATACTTATAAATTATATAATATAAATGTGAATGGGTTAATATTTAAATAAATATGTTTTCAGGTTCTAGTTCCACTCCTCTCAAATGAGAAGAACCATGACCAGTGGCCATACGTAGTTTCACAAGATGTTATGCGCCATGTTCACAGTCTCAAAAGCAGTGTTTATGTCGTATCTGGGCAAGTCAAAGGGAAGACTCTACTGCCATTACCAGTTGGAGCAGACAAGATTGATGAAACTATGGAAGCAGAAGAAAAGTAATTATTTTTATAAGTAGTTGTGAAACAAATATTAATATTTAGATCATGTCATGATTTAATGATTATTTAAGCTTCAAACATGAACATATATCTTTATTTACTAGTATATGTTACCAAAGATAAATAGGATAAGATATAACACAGATACTAAAACTTATTATAGGTATGTATAATAAATTGCTTGTATAGTAATTTGTATTATTGTCTTACAGATCAGACTCATATGATCGAGCCCTGGTACATGCCATAGAGTCTGTTATCATTGACTGGACGCATCAGATAAGAGAAGTCCTGAAAAAAGATTCAGCTCAACCACTTCTTGATGGCCATCATGTAACACCATTTGTTGAAATCGAATTTTGGAAGGATAAGGCTCGCAACTTGGAATGCATATATGATCAGGTAAGTTATGTGGTAGCTGCATGTCATCCTGTGCCAGTTTAAAAGTAGTGCAATTAAGAGGCACTTTTGTTTAGCAAGTGAAAATTGTAATCATGCAACACCTGACTACATGATAAAAATATATTATATTATATTTTTGTTTATATATGATTGCATAACTATAAAGAACTGAATTCCAAGTACTTTTTAAAAAATCTATCTTATCAAAATGCAAAATGTACCACCACTTATATTGAAAATCAACAAGCTTTCATGTCGTAAAAGGCTTGCATGGTTGTACATATACATATATAAATCCTTATATGAACAATGTTTTGTCTTAGTTGCGAGACCCTAAAGTCAGAAAGATGGCAGAATTGTTGGAAACCACAAATAGCAGCTACTTTCCATCCTTCAAAAATATCTTCAGAGATGTTGTTGCTGGTAAGTATAATATGACCTACCAGTACTTTCTTCTTCGGGTATAATCTTTATGGCGTAATTGGAATTTTTGAGAGGATGAGTACCTGCATGCAATAGAGTAACTATTGTATACGTCAGTTTATTAAAGCAAATGTTTATTATTTACAATGCTTTTAGCTTTGGCTGAAGCGCAGGATATCAACCTTTATCTGAAGCCGCTTCGAGGGTTCTTTGAAGACTTGGAGCAAGCCGAATTCGACGAAGTTGGGAAGAACTTTCCACCGCTGTTGCACGTTATTTGTCTCGTCTGGGCAAACTCGAAATACTACAATACTCCAGGACGGATTGTCGTCCTTCTGCAAGAAACCTGCAACATGCTTATTGAAATGGTAGGTCTCCATCAGTAACTTATGCATGTTTAAATGTATAGGTGCTCTTCCAAATTATATTTGTCGACCGGTACTGGTATGACATTTAATGGAGCGATGCACACTTTGTTTCTAAGTATATATATATATGGTTTCTAGATGATGCATTCACAACAAAGGGCTGTACGTATGAACAACCAGGGAAATATTTTTGCAGGTGATCGACTTTTAAGCGTCACTTAATGTGCTTCTTCCTACGTATAGTGTCGAACCTACTTGGAACCGTCGGACATCTTCAAGGGAGAGGTCGAGGAAACAATTGAGAAGGTTCAAAAGGCTGTGGCAACGTTAAAGCTGTTCAAAGCTACATATGAAGAACACAAGGCCAAACTGAAAGACTACTTCAAAGAGGGTGAACCCAACGAATGGGAGTTTGCACCTGAATTGGTCTTCCATCGATATGACAAGTTCATGGAGAGAGTTGAAACGATAAACGTGAGTATGAACACTGGTCATTTTGATTTTATTTATTGGTTTACCGTTATTGTTATCTGGCTAGCCTAAGGAAAAGTAAAATAACATCTGTACAATCAAACACTAGTAAACAAGTCACTATTTACTGTTATGTAAATCTACATACTTTTTTTTACTTATTTGACCCATGACTCCCGTTGGTGAAGGAAAGTCATCGTATTCCAATTTATGTTCCATGATTGCATTTTCAGGAGCTGTTTGATACTGCCACGGAGTTCATGAAACTGGAGAAGATCGAATTCGGTGGCATCAAGGGGAAAGCCTTGAGTTCTCAAACAGTGGCCATCTTTGATGAGTTCAATGAGCTGTACAAGGTCTTCACGGAGACAACATATGATGCTTTAGACCCACAGGACCCAGTATGTATACCGCAAATGAATTACTCAATACTTTGATGTGGAATATACTGTCTAGTATTGTTACAATACTGCAAATTATCTTTAACAGTTTACTGTTTGTCACTTATGTTCCATGTTTTTTAAATGGTGTAATATTTGGTTTATTTTACAGGCATTCACTTCAGATTATGACAACTTCAAGAACGCCATCGCGGACCTCGATCGCCGTCTCTCCTCAATTGTCTGCCAAGGCTTCGACGATTGTTGTGGGCTGGAGAGCAGCTTCAAGTTGCTCGACATCTTTGGCAGCTTGTTGGAACGGCCTCTCCTCAAGCAAGACTTTGACAAAAACTACCCCAAGATAGTGACCATGATGGATGCTGAGTTGACAGTTGCCAAACAAATCTATGATCACCACATGAAGGTGAAAGAAGAAACTGGCCGTTTCCCACTACACAAGAATATGGCCAAAGTGTCCGGTAATCTGAAATGGGCCAGCGAACTGAAGAACAGGATCAATGTTCCCATGGCCAATTTTAAACACATTGAACACCCGTAAGTACAGTCAATGCACGACTCTGTCATAACATAGAAACATATAATTCCAGTAAGCTGCATAATAACTATTTTATGTGAATTATGACCAGCTACCGTTCTCACTGCTTATAAAAAAATCTTAGGCTGTATTCCGAAAAAGCCTTTTAAGAGGTTTAAGGTGCAATGTCAAGTGGTTAGTACATACCAAGTGAGCTTGCAGTCATGATTATTAGTAATTCTCTGTTCTTGGGCTAAACCAATAATTCATTGGTCTTCTCTTTGTTACTCAGTGTGGAGCTACATTTGATCTTTAAAAGCAGGAAGGTGTTGAAGGGATGGCAAAAGTACACTTTTATATATTGACTTTGCCATTTGCATTTTTCTCTTTGATATTGTGATCACTGCATGTTAGCAACCATCTGCCCGGAATTTTGTTGGGACTTAATTGGAATTCAAATATTGAAGGGGCCACCCAAATGGTTTGTTGGTAAATAAGCGAGCTCGACTTTGTTGAGTAAGCTCTGCCAGACCAGCCATCGTTCCGGGGCCGGAAGTTCGCACTACACCACGAATATCTATGTATTAGCAGGATAAAAATCCCATGTTTTCTAGAAAAAAGTTCTGGTTACACGTACTACCCTATGCTCCTACATATTGACGTGATATGCCTTGCTACCTTAGTGTCCTTCCCAAGCCCGCCAATCAACAACTCACATTGGATTAGGAGTGTTTTGGTTGCATGAAGCGTTTCTCATTTTGCTAGCGTCTTAATGTAGGGTTAAGTCTCTGAATCACGTGTGTTTTCAAATTTTCGTATATGTGATGAAGTGCATTCTCGCATGCAGATTTCCAAAACCTGTTGCTTTTGGAAGGTATTGTGGTAAATTTCTGGTTATTTACTTAAGCTATGCCATGCAGTGAAGTAAACTAAGTTTTTTTTACTGATGTAGCTTTTTCTTTTTAATGTTTGTTTTATATGTAAGCAGTTGGTATGAGGTTATTTGACTCTAGGTCTTTGTTTTAACACTTAATGAAGTTCTTTTATATTAGCGATAATTAAGCAAACCGAATTTTATGGTAGACCAGGTATGATAACGTTGGTTTAAGTTGCAAAGACACTACCGGTAGGTTATATGTTTAGATTTGGTTTACTTTCAGCATGTATATTTTTCGCCAAAATGTTCATATATATCGATATAAATTTATGTCAAAACATACAGATAGACATTTTACATTCAGAAAATCTGGCGCCAAGTCTATATGCATTTAATTGAAACTATTGTACTGTTTGTTAATGACTTGTGGGAAATGTGGAATCAAATTATTTAAGATTACTCTAATAGGTTTCCTAATAGAAGTGTTGATCAAGAGTTGATTATCAAACTTTGTTAATGACTTGTTGGAAATGTGGAATCAAATTATTTCAGATTACTCTAGTATGTTTCCTAATAGAAGTGTTGATCAAGAGCTAATTATAAAACTCTAATTTCACTTGCCATCTTTCAAGGTGCATGGAAAGTCAGGAGGCCAAAGAAGTATTTGATCACCACGAGAAGATGTTACGCCTACTAGGATTGTAAGCCTGACTGCTTGTTTTTTTCCGGATTAATATTAACGCTTCATTTGTAACTTCATGTCATATGACTACATATCGTGCAGTTGGAAGAGTTAAAAGAAAGACAATTATTCACAACAATGCTGTTAAGATTGAAAGAAACCAGTAAGATAACTAGCAACGTTACATGAATCAAATCCAGATCAAACTTGACCGGCTTGGATTTTCTTTAGCTTTGAGGAGGAGATGTATCAAGAATGGACAGTCGGAGTGGAGGAAGCGTGCAGCTTTAATCTGGCCCAATCCCTCATTAACCGGAACGCGGAGACGAAGCTCATTGCCGTCAACTTCGACAGACAAGTGAGTGTTCATATTTTAGCATTATTCGAAATAACCATTTCTTTTCATTTGACACATAATTGTGTATTATATTTTATATCGTCCCGTAAGTCCCGTTGAATTATTAGCGAATATATATATACCATCTCTTGTTTTGAAACTTGATATTTGAGTATGGCTATTGGAATTTTTGTTTCATTAGGAGAACGCGCGATATAATATTACTAGATGAAATATTGGGTTGATGATGCGTTTATTAAGGGTGCTCTTTCATTTGTTGTAGCTCGTTGCCGTTCTGCGCGAAGTTAAGTACCTTGAAGTACGAGGCTTGGAAGAAATTCCCAAGAGTGCTGCAGACATTTACGAACGAAATGAAACGCTGCGCAAGTACGCGGCTAACCTGGACTTGACGGTGCAGTGGTACAACAAGATTCGCGAAACTGTCCTGGAGGTGGAGGTGCCGCTCATCGAGGGGCAGTTGGCCGAGATCGACCAACAGCTGGAGAAGGCTGAGAGCGGCTTGAGCTGGAATAGCGATGGTCAGTGTCATTAGCTTACCGAGATGAACTTAGTTTTACATCGGGTACGGGGCACGACTTTGGCAATCAATCATTCTTCAGAGACTGTTTTGACCGTACAAGACTTGAGTGGTTATCACTTGGCTCACTTCCGGTGTATCGAATGTAACTTGGGAAACTTTCTCCCTTTTCATTATTTCGCTTCAAATAATGTTACCTTGACATATTTTACATTCGTTCCATTCTGTCTATTAATCTATATGATCCTACAAATTAGTAAACAATAATTCCAATCAGCAGCATGCAATAGATAACAAAATATAAGGTCCTCATTTGAGGCGCAATGAGACTATTATGTTCGTGATTTGATTATTTTGGACAAATAATTTCTTTTTTGCAAAGGTGTCTGGGAGTACATAGAGGAGACGCGGGACAAGGTGCGTGACCTTGAGCAACGCGTCCAGAAGGCGAAGGACAATGTGGAACACGTGCAAAAGTTGATGGCGTCTTGGAGCAAAACGCCGCTGTTCGAGAGGAAGGAGGGCAAGCACGAGTCGCTTCTCAATCTGGAGGACCGCCAAGACCGACTGAAGAAACGATTCGACGATATTAACAGCACTGGAGAGAAAATCCATGGCCTCATCAAGGTAAACAGTTGGGAGATTTTATATCATTAGGATATAAGGATATAAGTTAGGGTTCATCTGGTTACGGGTTGCATGCAATTACCTTCCTAAATGTAGCTTAAACAGGACTTATATGTGAAGTTACTCTTTCCAATTGTTAGACAAACGAAGACTGATATGTGGCTAGAAAGTACCTCAATTCAGTATTTGTAAGTCATTTTAAAATATGTCTACTCCTTTTTTTGAATTTATTAAAATGGTTCTACTTTGCTTTTCAGGAAAATCTCGAGTTGTTCCAAGCCGATGCTGACTCAGACATATGGAAGGCGTACGTCGACTACGTGGATGAGATGGTTGTCGATGGGTTCTTTAACACAATCCACTGCAGTCTAAAGTTCATGCTGGACAATACGGAGGGCAAGACCGAGATGGAACCCTTGTTCGAAGCTCACATGGAGCTCCAGATACCGGACATGGTCTTCTCTCCCTCTCTCGATGTGGGCGTGGCTGATGGGTATTACGACCTCATCGACAGCCTTGTGGGCGACATATACAAGCAGGCCTCTAAGATCAATCGCCTGGCGACCCACAGCGGTCAGGATCATTACCAGGTCAGCAATTTGCTAGTGTATATAAATTTGACTACGGTTCGCGTGAGGAAATACGACATCGCTTCTCGTATGACAAATTTGACTACGGTTCGCGTGACGAAATATGACATTGCTTCTCCTATGAGAAATCTCTTATCACATCTTCACCTGATGGTGAGGAGAGGATAAGGGATATTTGTGCTGAGATAAACCCATCTCGCACTAGAACCAATGCCATATGCTTATCTTAGTGTCGTCTAGTGCAGATACATGTCGCCAGCGTTTATCTTCAAAGAGCTTCATTGGTATGACTTTACTAATATTAAAGATACAATATTAAAGATTGTATGAAACACGCATGTACGATATTGGCAAAACCTTATGATCGTCATTGGTCATTGCACGTGAATGTTTTCCACAGTGCAGATTTGTATATTATACCAAGCAGCTATAACCAACTTCGGTTGTATGTTTCACACGTGAATGTTTTGTTACACAATGCACATTTGTATATTACACCAATTAGCAGCTCTGACCAACTTCGGTTGTATGTTTTTGTAACAGCCTGACTTGGAGGAGATGGAGGAACTCTCCGAGATGAGACAGGACCTGATGGACCGGGTGCAGAACATCATGAACAAGGCGTGCGACTACCGAAACTCCTTCGACAACTACGCCTACCTGTGGGTGGACGACCGCAACGAGTTCATGCGCCAGTTCCTGCTCTACAACCACGTGCTCACCACGGAGGAGATCGAGGCCCACGCCGAGGATGGTGTACCCGAGTGTCCGCCCACGCTGGACCAGTTCAAGGAACAGGTTGGTTTGTCCGAGCATCGTCCGCCTGTGTACGGGGGCAGTGTCATCTTGTCGATGTCTCAGGGGAGGTTTACCTCATGTGTGTACAAAGGTGGTCTATTCATAATGGCTGAATTTCATTCATTACTTACTAACAGAACATTGAATTGTGCGTAAAGTTGTCGTCAGACATTTTCCTTTTCATTCTGTCTGCTATGGTGAAGTATTTATTTTACGTTTGCGTTAATGGCACAATGTTAATCGTCGTTATGACCGCCTAAGAAGTGCTTTGTATATCTAGAGTCACATGGTAATATATCTGTTATGTTCATTATCATTTCACAGATTGACACATACGAGAAAATCTTCGAGGAAGTGGAAACCATTGAGGGTACAACTATCTTCGAGACGTGGTTCCGAGTGGATGCTCGTCGTTTTAGAGCCGCTCTACTCAACATCATCAAGAAATGGAGCTTTATGTTCAAGCAACACCTCATCGATCACGTGACCAACAGGTGATTATCGCTTGCTGATGAATTAAAAATTTTGCAGCTTTTCAAGAGTTAACACATCTTGTTAAATAACTGGTATACCTTGTTTGAATATGGATCCCTGTTCTGCGATGCACCAGTGACAGTGTTTGTTTGTGCGGATAGCACTAGATCACCCAAGCACACTGGCGCGCGGCTAAAATAATGGTTTGGTACGTGGTTAACGCGCTCAGCTGTATCGGCCCGAGCAGCCGTCGTACCGAGGGCTCGTGCCCCGCCGTACTATGTTCTGCTGACTACCGTAACCTGCTTGTTTTAAGCTGCGGCTTCTAATAAGAAGTTACATGAGTTGGCGTTTACCGGCAAATTTGCAGGGCGCCTACCTGATGTAGCACATGTAAGGAGGCATTTAGGCAATCACAAAGCAATCATGACTCTTAATTTCATTTCCTTCGTTTCCCATTTAGCCTGAACGACTTGTCGGAGTTTATTAAGGCTGCTGACAGCGGGTTGACCAAGGAGGTGGAAGAGGGTGACTACACCGGCCTCGTGGAGTGCATGGGCCACCTCATGGCGGTCAAGGAGAGGCAGGCCTCCACTGACGTCATGTTCGAGCCGCTTAAGCAGACCATTGAACTGCTGAAGACGTATGACCAGGAGATGCCGGAGGAGACGCACATGCAACTCCAGGTAAAATATAAGATTTTGACTTCATTTTTATTGTTGCTAGAGAAATTGTGTGAGTGATTGATCATTTCATTACTTGTGTAGGAATGAGTCAACTGCATTTTGAGACAGCATTTGTCCGTTGTGGTCATTCTAATTAAGTAAATGATTTATTGAATACTGACAGGCCGTTGACACATAGGTAAATACAAGAATTTCAGTTACATGTGAGTCAGTTTTCATGGCATAATGTACTCAGGGGATACCCAATTTGTATTCATCGAAGACAGATGAAGAACAGCTGTTGAGCTTCCGGGTAATGGCTCTGTGCTGTAGCTATAGTTCTAAATTATTTCTGTGTTGGTACGTATCTCCAGGAATTGCCAGAGCAATGGAACAATTCCAAGAAGATCGCCATCACGGTGAAGCAGTCGGTGGCGCCACTGCAGGCCAACGAAGTGTCCAAGCTGCGCAAACGTTCCGCCGAGTTCGACGTGGAGCAGCACACTTTCAGGGAGGAGTTCCGCAAGATCGGCGCCTTCTGGTACAGCTGCGAGAACCCCTACCAGCAGATCGACGAGTACCACAAGAAGGTGTTCAACATGGAGAAGGGCATGGGCGGCCTGCTGGAGTCTGCGGGACTCTTCGAGGTCAACGTGCCGGATTTCAAGCAGCTGAAGCAGTGTCGCAAGGAGATCATCTTGCTGAAGTCGCTGTGGGACTACGTCGACATCGTCCGCAGCAGTATCGACGACTGGAAGACGACGCCCTGGCAGGACATCAACGTGGAGCAGATGGACATGGACTGCAAGAAGTTCTCCAAGGACGTTCGCACCTTGGACAAGGAGATGCGGGCGTGGGACACGTACACCGGCGTGGAAGGAGTGGTAAAGAATATGCTGACGTCGTTGCGAGCCGTGGGAGAGCTGCAGAACCCAGCTATCAGAGACCGACATTGGCACCAACTTATGCAAGCCACAGGGGTAAGTAGCTACCCACTGAATACGAAGAACGTAACTCTTTTTTAACTCTTGAGATTTCTCTATTTCATATTCCAATAGACTATCTGGACCTCCAGTACGCTCTGGCTTTTTATTAACATCTTTCCTATTTAGTGTGATCTGCTATCTATAGAAGAATGAAACTTAATTAACTTTAAGTGATTTGTTAATAGCGTCGTTCCATTAGAATGTGTAGGATTGAGTAATTTAGATCGTATTTTTACAAGTTTTTATCTGGCAAATCTATGCCGTTTAGTAGTTTAGCTGTTTCAGTCAAGAAAAAAAAAACTAAATTGTATGACTTTTCTGTATTTTAATGTCACTAGGCTCCCCCTTCGGTATGTATTTGCTGTAATGAGTCCAGATCTGGTGCAATTCACACATCACAAAATGTCCCACAACCATTATTGTATCACAACCATAATTGTATGATCGATCCAGGTGTTACGAGCATGATTACGTCCTTTAAAATTACTTGACCATAATAAGTAAGTGTCACCCACCTGTGACGTTGTTTATTCACCTTGTAGAATGAGGGCATGAGCCCATCACTGGTTAGAATAAGTCAATATTTGACTCCATGTGATTCCTTCATAGGCGTTTCTGTTCGTGTGTGGATGTATCGATCGCATGGCAACCATTCCATCTCTTCTAGGGACACACTGGTGACTCCCAAACCCTTAAAACTATCCGCCCGCCCCTCTGAAGAGTACCTGTCAATGTCCCACATGTTAGGAGTACAAATAACCCGAATGTTTGATATCCCATTACACTACCTAGACCTCTGCCTACTCCTACCCTAACCATTCTCTTCCCCGCGTCCACACCCTTTCGCCTGAATCAATGTGAAAGCCACCAATACAGGTACCCCTGTAACTCCAGTAATGTGGTGCGTGTTATCCTACCTACCGGTGTTGCTGAGACTAAATAAGGACATGCTGTCAGTCCTTCCCCGTATGGTCGAGAGCCGTTTACCTTGTGTGTCGCTGTGTTGACCTGCCAATGCCCTTCCTTGTGATTATTTTATCAGTTGGGGGACCGATGCAAATTATCAACGCTAGAGATCTGAAAAGGAATGTCCTCAGACGATCTAAGAAAAAGAGATTTATTTGTTACACCTTGTACAGTTGTAAACAAGGACAGTCAAACCAAGAAAATCAAGTTCAATGTATTCATTAAAGGTGCTTCTGTAATACAGAATCTGTATCACACTACGTTAGCTATATAACTGGATGCTTTCGCAGAGTATTAGTAATTGGGGCTCTTACCTGCATTTCGATTGTTTGGAACTAACGATGCGTCTCATTGATAGTGGATTGCCGAGGCAACATATTGGTCCGTACACACCCTACTTCTGGTTACCGTGTTGTTTAGTTAATTTGCATTAAGAATATTTTCCTTGCTTGTGCCCGCCAGGTGCGCTTCTCGATGGACGAGAGTACGACGCTGTCGGACCTGCTGTCCCTCAACCTGCACGAGTTCGAGGACGAGGTGCGGAACATCGTGGACAAGGCCGTGAAGGAGATGAGCATGGAGAAGGTGCTCAAGGAGCTGGACGTCACGTGGGCCACCATGGAGTTCGAGCACGACAAGCACCAGCGCACGCAGATCACCTTGCTGAGGGCGTCCGAGGAGGTCATCGAGACGCTGGAAGACAACCAGGTCAGTCCGCTTGTGGGGTGACGACCAATGTCTGCCTTAAACATTATTCATATTGCGATTATAGTTGAGAAAGGACAGTCGCTGGACGATGACACCAAGTCCTGTCGTTTGCTTCGGATTATTGCTAGTTCTCCTACCCTGATGTCTCGTGCAATTATTGTGGTGAACCATCGAAATCTTCCACTCTTTTTATGGGTTGCCAAAGTGTCCCAGGGAAGCATGGAGTATTCTTGGAGATCACTTGTGGATATCTTGTGTATATACCATTAAATAATGTATCTGTGACACTTTTTTCTATAAGTCTATCTTTGAACTGCTAACTATAGGTACGTTCTATCGTTCATTTCAGGTACAACTGCAAAATATGCTGACCTCGAAGTACATCGCCCATTTCGCCGAGGAGGTGAGCTCCTGGCAGAAGAAGCTCTCCACGGCCGACCAGGTCATCTCTATCTGGTTCGAGGTACAGCGCACGTGGTCCCATCTGGAGAGCATTTTCATCGGCTCAGAGGACATCCGCAACCAGCTGCCAGAGGACTCCAAGCGCTTCGACGGCATCGACACCGACTTCAAGGAGTTGGTGTCAGAAGTGGAGAACACGACCAACGTGGTGGAGGCGACCAACAAACCCAAGTTGTACGAACGGCTGGAAGGGCTGCAGAGCGACCTGACGCTCTGCGAAAAGGCTCTGGCCGAGTATCTGGAGACCAAGCGACTGACCTTCCCGCGGTTTTACTTCGTTTCCTCAGCAGATCTGTTGGACATCCTGTCACAGGGCAACAATCCGTCCATTGTAAGTAGTATTTGGAATTGTAGTATTCTGATGATTCTTTTATAGATTGTTTTGAATAGTAACAATTAAAGGATTTACAGATGATTGCGTATCACTCAAATGTTTCTATTTTTTGTATCCACTGGAATTAACACTTCCCTATGCCTTTTCAAATCGCATTTGATGTACCTTAGAATCGTGGTATTCACGCCGCTTTCCTTACGTCGCGTGTAGGTGATGCGCCATCTGACCAAGCTGTTTGACAGCCTCGCCAAGCTGACCTTTGAGCAGGATGAGGAGGACAATGACACCAAGACTGCCGTCGGCATGTGGAGCAAGGACGACGAGTACGTCGACCTGTTTCAGCCGTGTGACTGCACAGGACAGGTACGTGGACCAAGCACTGGCCATTAGCTCTGCGCCAGAATATATGACATATATACTACGTGGGTGGCCCGTGATTGTGAACGTCACAATAACATTACGTGATATCTACATTGAGGGTAAAGTTGCTTGAGGCAGGCAAGCGACCAAAGTATTCTTGCGTCAGATTCGTGGCCCATGGGTTCCGTGTCTGCTCGTTGTTGTGTTAATTTCATTTTGTACAAATGTGCCAGACGCCAAAAAAAGAGCGACTATAGTCTCTGCTGCTGATGAATATGTAAGACGCGAAGCTGACAGAAGAACATCTGGCGATGCTATATTTAGAGTTCTGTTGTGATAATCCTGCTTTTGGCTTTGGCGGCTTGCGTGTGCTTAATTTGACCTCGTGAGTGTTCTTTTTTGCTCTATTTTACTCTTGTGATGAGGTCGCTGCTGTAATGCTGCTGTATTTGTTGTCATAAGGTGGAGGTGTGGCTTAACCGGGTTCTGGACGCCATGCGGTCCACGATCCACCACGAGCTGTCCGAGTCCGTGGTGGCCTATGAGGAGAAGCCACGCGACCAGTGGCTCTTTGACTTCCCGGCCCAGGTCGCTCTGTGTGGCGTACAGATCTGGTGGGCCACCGAGGTCAACATCGCCTTCGGCCGACTCGAAGAGGGATACGAGAACGCGTTGAAAGATTACAGCAAGAAACAGGTAAGCTCATGGTCAAGTGGAGCGCCTTGTATAGTCCGACTCTGGACAAAAGAACGCCTTGTTTTTTGTCCGACTCTGGGTGAAAAGGCGCCTTGTATGGTTAGACTCTGGTCAAAAGAGCGACTATAGTCTCTGCTGCTGATGAATATGTAAGACGCGAAGCTGACAGATTTTAAAACTTCGTACGAAAGTAATATACGCATTGACCTATCGCCCTGTACAGATCCAGCAGCTCAATGCCTTGATCAACATGCTGATTGGCGAGCTGAATGCCGGCGACCGTCAGAAGATCATGACCATCTGTACCATCGACGTGCACAACCGCGACGTCGTGCTGAAGGTGATCAACCAGAAGGTGGAGAACGCCCAGGCCTTCACCTGGCTCTCGCAACTCCGACATCGCTGGGACGACAAGGAGAAGGACTGCTTCGCCAACATCTGCGACGCCCAGTTCCGCTACTCGCACGAGTACCTGGGCAACACCCCGCGTCTGGTCATCACACCCCTCACTGACCGCTGCTACATCACCCTCACGCAGTCCCTCCACTTGACCATGAGCGGCGCGCCGGCCGGCCCCGCCGGAACCGGAAAGACCGAGACCACCAAGGACTTGGGCAGGGCCCTGGGCATCATGGTCTATGTGTTCAACTGCTCCGAACAGATGGACTACAAGGTGAGGCCAGCTAACATGTAGGCAACGATATTGGGTGCATAATGCGAGAAAAGCTTATTTTACCATCGTATCTGACGGATCTTATCCCTAAAACTCTGTCTTTTCTGACACCAAAGGATTTGATATGATACTCTCAAATTGAAACCGCTTTTGTTGTTTCCCCGAATATAAGGTGTCATTTAAGCTCTAAATACTCGCGTATTTTTCCCGTTGCTTTAAATATATAACAGGACCAAGTTTTGAGTTATTGCGCGTAATAATCAGTCGAAAAAGATTATAAGATGAAATTCTCTTCCCCCAACCAG
Source organism: Arenicola marina (assembly GCA_964019135.1). Classification (NCBI taxonomy): domain Eukaryota; kingdom Metazoa; phylum Annelida; class Polychaeta; family Arenicolidae; genus Arenicola; species Arenicola marina. The sequence goes on along the minus strand of OZ025251.1, from coordinate 36,778,240 downwards.
TCCATCGGCAACATCTACAAGGGTCTGGCCCAGTCCGGCGCCTGGGGCTGCTTCGATGAGTTCAACCGTATCTCGGTCGAGGTGTTGTCCGTGGTAGCCGTGCAGGTGAAGAGCATCCAGGATGCCATCAAGGACAAGAAGCAGGTGTTCAACTTCCAGGGCGAGACCATCAAGATGGAGTCCACTGTCGGTATCTTTATCACCATGAACCCCGGATACGCCGGTCGTACCGAACTGCCGGAGAACTTGAAGGCCCTCTTCAGGTAAAATAAAACATGGTGGTTATCGCTGCATATATGAACCAATTTTATCAAATCAAAGCATTTCTGATGTATTTTGAACGGCGTACATTAGTCGTTATAATAAAGAATCGAGTATGTGTCACTTCCATTTTTATGTATATATGATTTAATTTATATTTGAAAATAGCCGATTTTGTATTTTTGATATCTCATTCATAGATCAAATGCGACATGCGTAGTAGTAGTAAATATAGTGATAGTTAGGACAGAATTTCAATGTTATAATTTCTGTTGACTGATATTTTTCCATGTGCTTCGCTTGCAGGCCTTGCGCCATGGTGGTCCCCGACTTCGAGCTCATCTGCGAAATCATGTTGGTGGCCGAGGGCTTCTTGGACGCCCGCCTCCTGGCCCGCAAGTTCATCACCCTCTACAGCCTGTGCAAGGAGCTGCTGTCCAAGCAGGACCATTACGATTGGGGACTGCGAGCTATCAAGTCCGTGTTGGTCGTCGCCGGCCACCTGAAGCGTGGCGACCCAGGCCGCCCGGAGGACCAGGTGCTCATGAGAGCCCTGCGTGACTTCAACATCCCCAAGATCGTGACTGACGATCTGCCGGTCTTTATGGGTCTCATCTGTGACCTGTTCCCGGCCCTGGACGTGCCCCGTAAGCGAGATCTCCAGTTTGAGGGTCAGATCAAGCAGGCCATCCTTGACCTTCGATTGCAGGCCGAGGATAGCTTCATCATCAAGGTATGGTTCTGTCTATAGTTGACAAACGATGCATTTTAAATGGCGGGGCTTCCCTTGTGTAGTGGATAGCTGAATAGATCGCAGGTAAATAGGTACTGGGTTCGAATCCGTGCCCGGGCACCAAATCTGTGGCATGTTTCATCCATTCGTCCCTCAGCGATTGGCCCGATCGAGTCATTGACCATTGTGTACACAAAAATTGGCGTAAAACGCCGATTATTTTCATTTTTGATTTTAGATGTAAGGAAAAGCCTATTACTGCTAGCGGTCTGCCATATGCATGCAATGTAAAGACTGCATATTGCTCTTCGGAAACAATTCCTCATGTTAAGCCAACGCCGTGTACTTATTTATTCTTTCATGCGTAGTATAGCGCTCAGGAATCTAAAGTATCAGTAGAAGTGTCGCTTACCCTGGTTTTCTTGTTTTGTTTTTTCTTGCAGGTGGTGCAGTTGCAGGAGCTGTTTGACGTGCGTCACTCGGTGTTCATCGTCGGCAACGCTGGCACGGGCAAGAGCATGGTGTGGAAGTCGCTTTTCAAGGCCAACCAGAACATGAAGAAGAAGCCCGTGTCGGTCGACCTCAACCCCAAGGCGGTCACCAATGACGAGCTCTTCGGTATCATCAACCCCGCCACCCGAGAGTGGAAAGACGGTAAGTCCTCGTCCGGGTGCAGTCGGTACGCTTTACATGGTCAAATTAACGGGAAGAATTTCTCAAATCCTAAAGCGTAAGTCAGTAATGCAGGGTACTAAATATTTCATCCATCCATTCTTTATCGTCCCTGGAGTTCCTTGGCTCAGTTTAGCCATTTTGTGCTAAAAAAAAACGGCCTAAATCACCTCTTCAAGATTGTAAATCCGCGTGTGGATAACTGCTGGCGGAAGGAATGGTAAGGTATCTTATGGTCGTCCGTGATATAACGGTGAATCTTCTTTTGTGACAGGCGCTACTGGCTGTTTGAATTGCAACTTTTAATGGTTTACATGCCAGTATATCCGACGCCAAATAATGTCTTGTAAAAGCGGTTCTTGCGGGAAAGCTATCACGATGAGCTTTTGTTTCCTTGTTTTTTTGTATGATGAAATTCTTAACGACGTATTTGCTTGTTGCCAGGTCTGTTCTCTGTCATCATGCGTGACCTTGCCAACGTGGTCCACGACGGCCCCAAGTGGATCGTCCTTGACGGTGACATTGACCCCATGTGGATCGAGTCCCTCAACACTGTCATGGACGACAACAAGGTAATGCACTGAAATCTTTATCACTTGCATGGAGTTTCTTCGTGGGTAAGCGGGATAAACGGTAGATCGAGAGGTTGTGCCATGGGTTTGAGTCTTGGCACTTGCACCAGGAGCGTATGTCATCCAACCTAATGTTCTGGGAAGTTTCTTTGCTCAGTTTCGCCTTAGTGTGCCAAAACATGTTTTGAAACAAAATCATTCATTTTCTTTTCTAATGATGTACGTGGCAATGAGTTTTAGCTGTATTCCCTATCTAACGTGGCAAATATTGGTAATGAGGCAGAATAAATGTCCCCCACACGGATGAACAGGTGAACATACTTCATAATGAATTGATCTTGCTGTCGTGTTGTAGGTGTTGACCCTGGCCAGCAACGAGCGTATTCCGCTGACCCCCAGCATGCGACTGCTCTTTGAGATCAGCCACCTGAAGACCGCCACCCCGGCCACCGTGTCCAGAGCCGGCATCCTCTACATCAACCCCGGCGACTTGGGCTGGAACCCGTACGTCATATTATAGTCTGCTGCTACCAAACCCTGCATCTCCAGACATCGTCCAACTCTTCACGTTGCGCTTTCATTGCATTATTGCAACTGTAATGAGACAAGGATAGAGATCCATCTCATTAAAACAACTTTATCTCCTTAATATAATTATTTGTAATTACCGAAATGCCGTTTTATGGTTATTAACTATGGTCATTTATGTGATTATTATAATGATCACCTACGTACCCAGTGCGTATAACTGTACGTCGTTAATGCATGTGTATGCAGCAAATAGTGCCTATTTAATGCGTTTTTAATTAATGACACGCGATATATATCCACACTGGCAGATACGTGAGCAGCTGGATAGACACTCGCGAGATCCAGTCGGAGCGCGCCAACCTGACGATCCTGTTCGACAAGTACGTGCCCCACTGTCTGGAGACGATGCGGCTGCGCTTCAAGAAGATCACGCCCATAGCGGACATCTCGCACCTCCAGATGCTGTGTTACCTGCTGGAGGTGATGCTCACCGAGGAGAACACGCCGCCAGACTGCCCCAAGGAGTGGTACGAACTCTACTTCGTCTTCTGCATCGTCTGGGCATTCGGAGGATGTCTCTACCAGGACCAGGTCAGTCTGCTTGGTCTTCCACGGTCCCGCCATTTTCATTTCATTTTCTCCATTGGTTCCTCAGCCTGATGATGGGACCACCAATGAATCCATCTATCTGATGCGGCCCTTGTATGGTTGTCGTTCCGTCATGCGCATGGGAACTAGGCCTTAGTCGCACGACTGTAGAATCTGTTTTTATGGCATTTCTTAGTTTCCCTTTGCTCAGGTTAACAATGTCGAATATTCAGAATAACGATTCCTGTAATTGGGCTTTGGTCGACATGGCCATATGCTCAATATTCAATACCACAAAGTTGAAGAATACAAACGTGAAGTTTATATTATAATTTGAACCACTAACGAGAAAAAAAATGCGCTTACAGTTGGTGGATCACCGTATAGAATTCACCAAGTGGTGGGTCACGGAGTTCAAGACGGTCAAGTTCCCCTCACAAGGCACAGTCTTCGATTACTACATCGATCCAGAGACCAAGAAGTTCGAGTCGTGGTCCAAGATCGTCCCCAAGTTTGAACTCGACCCAGACATGCCACTGCAGGTGAGTCTGTTTGGCTACATTATTAATCTTTATTTTGCAGTTCATGAACTAACGTTTTTGGCTTGATATTTCTTCTTCCCCCTGTCTTATTCTTCTATGTGCATTCCCGTTGCTGAACGAATCTTTTTGGTCTTCTTGTACCGTTTTGCTTAAACTCTATCATCCGATGGTGTAAGGGAGTGTTCATTAATGACCTGTAAACCGGTGGCGACTCCATGGAAGGATTTCTTGTTGCGTATGACTTAAGCTCTACCTTCCGTTAAGCCGCACTTTCTTCCTCAGCGCCTCATGTGAAAAATAACTTTCGGAGATTCAGAGAGGGACGCGGGGAGTTTTGACCCCCCCCCCCCCAAAAAAAACCCAAAAAGAAGGACCACCATCCTTGACCCCAACATGTCATGATCTGTAACTGACTAGGAGTCTTATCGTTTCAGTACCGTCAGTTCAGATTTCTTTGAACAAAAATCTCATCGTTCTGTCTGCATTATGTTTACTGACACACACGTTATACCATGAACATTTCTTTGTCTGCTACGGTTAGTTACGGAACCCGTATAAGGTAGGGAATGGTACACACGAAGTCTTAGTCAGTAGCGTGAAGCCGCAGCTGAAAAGAATTCACGTTTATACACACTTTTACCTGTGACTTATCACTGCTTTCACTTAAGACCAGGAATGAACCCCGCCCCTTTGGCTCACTACGCCTTAACATAATAAGTATTTAGCTGCTGAATGTAGCACACACCGGTCAAAAACTGGGAACCATTTTGTGTGAGGGTAATTTTGAACTTTTGCATATGCTTTTATAACAATTTTATTTTCGGTATCAAACCAACAGTACGACCAGGCTGCTGACGGTTGATTTTACAAAGATATAAATAGAAGTAATGTCAGTAAAATTAAAATGGCAGAAATAGTAATATCCAACTATACGTAGTTGGGTTTTTTGAGGTCCCGCCATCCAAGTCTGATTTTGTCTTTTCTTGATATGCACGGGATTGTATCTTTGAATAACGATATTCTCGTCACACCTGGTATTCTTCCGCGTCATATTTGTTAATTCGATCTCCTTTTTTGTAGGCCGCTTTGGTGCACACAGCGGAAACCACCCGAGTGAAGTACTTCATGGACCTGTTGGTGGAGAAGCGTCGCCCCGTGATGCTGGTGGGCAACGCCGGGACTGGCAAGACTGTCCTCATCAACGACAAACTGGGCTCCCTGTCCGAGGACTACATGGTCGGCAACGTGCCCTTCAACTTCTACACGACGTCCGAGATGCTGCAGCGCGTGCTGGAGAAACCCCTGGAGAAGAAAGCCGGGCGCAACTACGGCCCGCCAGGCACCAAGCGACTCATCTACTTCATCGACGACATGAACATGCCCGAGGTGGACCAGTACTTCACCGTGCAGCCCCACACCATGATCAGACAGCACCTGGACTACAGCCATTGGTACGACCGCACCAAGCTGTCCCTGAAGGAGATCCACAACACGCAGTACGTCTCCTGCATGAACCCCACGGCCGGCTCCTTCACTATCAACACCAGGCTTCAGCGCCACTTCTGCGTCTTCGCCCTGAGCTTCCCCGGCGCGGACGCCCTGAGCACCATCTACAACAGCATCCTCAGCCAGCATCTCATTGCCTCAGGGTTCGCATTGGCCGTGCAGAAGCTGAGCCAAAATGTGGTGACCGCTGCTCTAACTCTGCACTCCAAGATCAGCTCCACTTTCCTGCCCACTGCCATCAAGTTCCACTATGTCTTCAACCTCCGCGATCTCTCCAACGTCTTCCAGGTGAGAATTAATGCGCCACTGAAGTCTTACAGTAATAATACAGCTGGTAATGGTGAATTTGCATCAGAATTACTGTTCCGCGAATCTGTCCGTGGGAGTCATTGGCTGGTGACGACTAATCAATGAAGAAAAAGATGAAGGATAGCTAGTATTATTGTTGTATATATGTGCATGGAATTAAAAAAATGCCCATTTTACTCGTTCCTTCTTGGTTTGAGAATAACTAAAAGAAAAAGTGACTTAACTGCTATGTGATGTGTTTTTTGATATATTGTTTGTCTTCCGCAGGGCATGTTGTTCGCCCCCGCTGAATGCGCCAAGACCCCTGTGGACCTGGTCCGGCTGTGGATTCACGAGGCCTCCCGTGTGTACAGGGACAAGCTGGTCGATAGCAAGGACATGGAGGGCTTTGACAAACTCATCAAAGATAACCTCAAGAAATCTTTCGAGGTAATGGGTTTACTCAAGACGGCATACTTGCATGTTTGCCTGTTTGCATGTTTCGTGGGGAAACTTTCTTGAAAGATTTATTTGTTGTACTTCCTTATTTGTATGTTTTATTGTTTTGCGATCGTGCAATTTGTCCAGAATGGGAAATTAAATAATTGTTTGACAAACGAAACGTATCTTTCCTGCGATATCCAATTTACAGATACTTTATATGCAGTGCTGCAACGCCAATAACCATATGTTTTGTTGCTCTAACTATGGCAGGACATGGATGAAGCCGCCGTTCTAGCAGAGCCGCTGCTGTTCTGCCACTTCGCCTCTGGGATCGGCGAACCCAAGTACCTGCCCGTCACCAGTTCGGCGGAACTCCACAAGATCCTTACTGAGGCTATGGACGGCTACAATGAAATCAACGCCGTCATGAACCTCGTTCTCTTCGAAGATGCCATTCAGCACATCCTGCGCATCAACCGCATCCTCGAGTCGCCACGTGGCAACGCTCTGTTGGTCGGCGTAGGCGGCAGCGGCAAGCAGAGTCTGTCTCGCCTGGCCGCCTACATTAGCTCGCTGGAGGTCTTCCAGATCACGCTGAGGAAGGGTTACAGCATTCCGGACTTGAAGATCGACCTGGCGGCGCTCTATCAGAAGGCGGGCCTGAAGAATATAGGCATGGTCTTCCTGATGACGGACGCTCAAGTGGCCGACGAGAAGTTCCTGGTGCTCATCAACGATCTGTTGGCTTCTGGAGAGATTCCAGACTTGCTGCCCGATGACGAGGTGGAGAACATCATCAGCGGGATCCGGAATGAGGTCAAGGGCGCCGGCCTGATGGATACGCGGGAGAACTGCTGGAAGTTCTTCATTGAACGTGTTCGCCGAATGTTAAAGGTAAGCCGTTGTAACATAATGTTGTCTTTCTCCATATATACATGTGTAATGGCAACAATGTTGAAGTCAGCTGTTCTTGCATTTAAGAACAGCTGACTTAAACAATATTTAATGTACCATTGAACTGTCGTTGTGGAATTTTGCAAGAAAATACATCATTATTATTTTGATCTACTAAGTTAAATTCGTTGTTATTTATTACAGGTGGTACTCTGTTTCTCACCCGTGGGAAACACACTTAGAGTTCGAAGCCGAAAATTCCCAGCTGTCGTCAATTGCACGTGCATCGATTGGTTCCACGAATGGCCAGAAGAGGCGCTGGTGTCTGTTAGCCGTAGATTCCTGGAGGAAGTTGAGCTGCTCACGGTTAGAGTTTATATATTGCCAAAATATTATTGCCATTTCGTAAAACATTAATCACAATACATATTTTCAAATCTTTAAAATAATGGATTTTTGATTTTCTGATAATAACACATAGGCAATTTTAATCATATAATTAAATACCATTTATATCTAACAACACCAACATGATTTTCAACATGTTTGTAGTTTTGTATTATATAATTGAATGCCATATGGATCTAACAACACCAACATAATTTCCGACATGTTTGCAGTGTGTTTCCACCACGTTACTCTACATATAATCTTCCTCTCTACCTCCAGCCGGATATGCGCGATTCCGTGTCGCTGTTCATGGCCAACGTGCACCAGACCGTGAACGAGACGAGCACCCACTACCTGCAGAACGAGCGCCGTTACAACTACACCACCCCCAAGTCGTTCCTGGAGCAGATCGCCCTCTACCAGAACCTGCTCTCCAGGCAGCACCGCGACCTGCAGGCCAAGATGACTCGACTGGAGAACGGTCTGGAGAAGCTGAAGAGCACGGCGTCCCAAGTGGACGACTTGAAGGCCAAGCTGGCGGCCCAGGAGAAGGAGCTGGCCATCAAGAACGAGGAGGCCAACAAGCTCATTCAGGTCCGTCTTCACGGTGTTTAGTTGTTAGGTCAGGACTACCCACATATAGCGTGTTAGCTAGGCACTGCGCCGTGCGCTTCCATGGAAGACGGCCTTAATAATTATAATAATGAAGCTGTTGACATGTAGGCATGACTTCACCCATTCTTTTCACTTCTGTTTTTTTTCAGTTAATCTGACTGTATGATCTCGGGTGTTATGTTAAGTCATGCAAACTAGATTCCAGCGTAATAATGTCTTAGCCTACTGGACATCCAGGTCTCGTGTGAATCGTTGTTAAATTTACTGGTCGGATAATTGTGATTGTAAGTTACGTTGAGCATTGCCCTTGACGTTGTTAATTAACTTTCTTCCGTGACTATTATTCTTATTAATATCAATGTATTATTATTATCTTTATAATGACACTTATGTTTCTGTATCTTATAGGTTGTAGGCGCCGAGACAGAGAAGGTATCCAAGGAGAAGGCGATAGCTGACGAAGAGGAGGCCAAAGTCAAAGTTATCAATGATGACGTGTCACAGAAACAGAGAAGTTGTGAGGCTGACTTGGCGAAGGCCGAACCCGCCTTGAAGGCCGCTCAGGAGGCCTTGAACACTCTCAACAAGGTAATGAATGAAATCAATATCTATCGAGAGCATATCAATTGTTGTTTACATCGTTTTTTGCATGCAAGAAGGGGAAGGACGAGGAATTAACAGCACATTAACAGATCGTTAATGTGCTGTTAATTCCTCGTCCTTCCCCTTCTTGCATTGTAGAATATATATGTATTAGTCTGACTTCTACGGATAAAGATGCAATTTTTATAGCAAGTGAGAGCTGGAGCTGATCGAACAATTCTCGGCCATATAATATCGGCTTGGCCTAGGTCATGAAATTTACGTGACGCAGCCAGTACGAATAGTTGAGATTTCTTGCCAAGGCCCCAAGCTGAACGTCGTATCCTTCCTTCTTTTTCTTATTATTCCTTGGGTCACGGAAAGATCCATGTCGAAACTGAAGATACTCAACTGGTGATATTTAGGTAAAGATATTGAAATCACATCAATGATTGGTGCCTTGTAGAACAACTTGACCGAGCTGAAGTCGTTCGGTACCCCGCCGCCCGCTGTGGTGAACGTCACGGCTGGTGTGATGGTGCTTCTCTCCAACAAGACGCAGAAGATCCCCAAGGATCGCAGCTGGAAAGCCGCCAAGGTCATGATGGGAAAGGTCAGTACGCCCGCGGATGTCCAGCTGCCATACGTATTCTTGTCAATTGTCTTACGTTGTCGGTGCCCCCGCAATGGTTATGTAGATATCGCACTCCATATTGTGGAGAGTATCTCAGCCAGTCACAATTTCGGGTTCGAGTACCTCGTGTTTCGTATATGTTTGTCGATGTCCAAAGTTCATTTGTTGGACAATTAAGGGAAACAGAAATGGTTACCCCAAGACCAGGATGTCGACCCCCAAGCGGATTCTGCTGGAATTATGCCATACCGAAAGGGTGAAGATAGAATTCCATCTGAAAGTGTATTCTGTCACACATTAATCATAATTAACCTGAACCAGTCCCCGGACGGATTTGCGTAAAATCGCACCTATCTTAATTTGGGGTGTGGGGTGTTTAATACTAACGTATATTGCCGGTAAGTTAATTACAAGGATAAATATACATATAAAGAAAATTGTGAATTTTATTATCAAATCTGTCATTGTAATGACCGGTGGAAGTTTATTCAATCCAATGTTTTGGTCTGTATTTTTCACTTGAGGATATGATACGATTATGAATGTACAGCTGTGATAATTGACCCTTCGTGGGGAATGAATCTATTTACTGCCGCCAAGATCAAAGGCACTGAAACCCCTGGCTCGGTAATCTCGTGCTACCATGTCCAACTCACAGTAATTATAGCTATTGTCGACATGTGCGGCATGTATCCACTACACGGAAAAGCTCGAATATTATCTGCATAAAATCCATGACAAACTGCATGAGAAAGAAATTCAACGTGTAAACTTTACATTTGAGAGGAATTCCAGCAACACCCGGAAATTCTTTACATACAAGTGCCACATATATGTTCGTCACAGTAACTCAATGTTTTACATCAACGGTATACATAAAAACACGTGTTGCGTACACTTGATGTGTACCACTTACAGTGGTACCTGTATGAATGTACTGCTGTATGTATGAATGAATGAATTCAACGCGTAAACTTTACATTTGAGAGGAATTCCAGCAACAGCCGGAAATTCTTTACATACAAGTGCCACATATATGTTCGTCACAGTAACTCAATGTTGTATATCAACGGTATAAATGAAAACACGTGTTGCGTACACTTGATGTGTACCACTTACAGTGGTACCTGTTTATTCAAGCCATTGCTTGTGTATGTTTTGTGTTATGTAACGTTGCTTCGATGTTGCTCACTCAGCACGTCGGTGTCTTGTCCCTGTCTCAGTGTGCGTGCTACACGTGCACGTGCAAATCACGTATAGACACGTGTTATGTTATGTATATATATGTATTGTATAATGATAAGTTAAGGATGTAAAGCATGGTAACAATTCACGTTACAAAATTTGGCAAATTATATGATTCACATTTAGATGCGTCTGCAACACCTGGTAAATTTGATTTGCAAGAGTTTTAAATTCAGGTTTATATAAAAAAAATAACGAATAACGAAATGCTTATTGACATTTAATTTAATTTAAAAGTTAACGATTTCTATAGTTACATATAGGTTATACGTCAGTTCGTTTATTTATTGTATTTACCTCGCATATATTACAGGTGGATGACTTCCTGAACTCATTGATAAACTACGAAAAGGAAAACATTCCGGAGGTGTGCCAGAAGGCCATTCTGCCGTACCTGGATAACCCGGAGTTCGATCCGGATATTATCCGGAGCAAGTCGGCCGCCGCCGCTGGCTTGTGTGCCTGGGTCATCAACATCATGGGGTTCTTCAACGTGTACTGCGACGTGGAACCCAAGCGCATGGCCCTGGAGGCGGCCAACCAGCAGCTGTCCTCCGCCCAGGAGAAGCTGAAGCAGATCCAGAGCAAGATCACGGCGCTGGAGGAGGCGCTGGGCAAGCTGACGGCCGAGTTCGAACACGCCACGGCCGAGAAGATCCGCTGTCAGCAGGAGGCGGAGAACACCAACAAGACCATCGAGCTGGCCAACCGACTGGTCGGGGGTCTGGCCTCGGAGAACGTCCGCTGGGCCGAGTCCGTGCAGGCCTTCAAAGAGCAGGAGAAGACGCTCCCCGGGGATGTGCTGCTCACCACGGCTTTCCTTTCCTACACCGGGTGCTTCACCAAGAAATACCGCCTCGATCTGATGGACGTCCACTGGGTGCCCTTCCTGAAGAATCTCAAGTCGCCCATCCCGATATCGGAGGATCTGGATCCGCTGTCCATGCTGGTGGACGACGCCATCGTGGCCACGTGGAATAACGAGGGACTCCCCTCCGACCGGATGTCCACCGAGAACGCCACGATCCTGACTAGCTGCGAGCGCTGGCCGCTCATGATCGACCCGCAGCTCCAGGGAATCAAGTGGATCAAGACACGTTACGGCGAGAACCTGACCGTGGTCCGCCTGGGCCAAAGGGGCTACCTGGACACCATCGAACGGGCGATCTGCTCCGGAGAGGTAGTCCTGCTGGAGAACATAGAAGAATCCGTGGATCCCGTCCTGGATCCGGTCATCGGCCGGAACACGATCAAGAAAGGCCGCGCCATCAAGCTGGGCGACAAGGAGGTGGAGTACAACCCGGAGTTTCGTCTCATCATCCAGACCAAGCTGGCCAACCCGCACTACAAACCCGAGATGCAGGCGCAGACGACGCTCATCAACTTCACGGTGACCCGGGACGGCCTGGAGGACCAGCTGCTGGCCGCCGTGGTGAGCAAGGAGCGCCCAGACCTGGAGAAGCTCAAAGCCGACCTGACGCGCCAGCAGAACGAGTTTAAGATCACGCTGAAGGAGCTGGAAGACTCCCTGCTTGCCAGGCTGTCGGCGGCCGAGGGCAACTTCCTCGGGGACTACGCCCTGGTAGAGAACCTGGAGACGACCAAGCGGACGGCCAGCGAGATCGAGGAGAAGGTGAAAGAGGCCAAGATCACCGAGGCCAAGATCAACGAGGCTCGCGAGCTGTACAGACCGGCCGCCGCCCGAGCGTCCCTCCTCTACTTCATCCTCAACGACCTCAACAAGATACATCCCATGTACCAGTTCTCACTCAAGGTGAGAGCTCCGTTACCATTAATTACTCAGGCCCGCTGTTTGTCATTTGTTTTGCACAATGGGAAGCGCAATTAAATATGCTTCAACTTTATTACATCTCCCCTGGATGTTATTATTATGCATTTGCATGCATACATAGCTTTACAATGCAGCCTTACTTACATACATTGGGTGTGGGTGTGTCGTAAATGCATGAATCCCAATGTACATCTGGTGCCTCTTTCTGTTGAGCTTACGTGTGGAGACTCTCTACATGTAGTTGCTTCTGATCCATGAAGTAATCACCAGGCCTCTTACTGTGTTTCATTTATTTAAAATTATGATTGTACCTTGGTATCTCATCATTTCCATAGTGTAACAATGTTCATAATTCCGCCAGGCGTTCAGCGTGGTCTTCGAGAAGGCCATTGACCGCGCCGAGCCCGCCGAGGAGATCAAGGGTAGGATCGTCAACCTCATCGACTGCATCACCCACTCCGTCTACGTCTACACCACCAGAGGGCTCTTCGAGAGGGACAAGATCATCTTCACCGCTCAGATGACATTCCTGGTAAGGCCAACTTTCATTTACGTGACATTCGATCACCAGTTAGCTTTTTGGTTGTTTCTTTCATATATTCATGAGCCCTGGCCCGTTTAGTACAATACATATACTACTATACATAATTTTGTCGCTGGCGCCTGTTAACTTTATGGTAAAAGGAACGTGTGATAAATGTGTAATATATTCTGACCAGGTGCTGATGATGAACAAGGAGATTAACCCGGTGGAGTTGGACTTCCTCCTTCGCTTCCCGATCAAACCGAACCTCACCTCGCCCGTCGACTTCCTCAGCAACATCGGCTGGGGCGGAATCAAGGTGAGCTCGCCAAGGAATCAAGAGAGAGAGAGAGAATAATCATTTATTTCGACCAGGAAAACAACAATACAATACAACATACAGCAAAAACGAACAAAATACAATCCCTGGCCGAGGAGACCACCATTATGACATAGTCGCTGGCATGGTGGCCACCTCAAAAGAAAGCTAAGAAAGACATCCTTAAATTAGATACCAGGGCTAAAATCTCATCTGATTTAAAACAAAATTGCTAACCAAACTCGGACCTTATTTTTGATTTGGTGATGTTAAATTTTGATACACTTAATAAATTGCTTTAATTTAATGTTATCTGACACCTTTCTTATCGAATAGAAAGATAGATAGTTTATTGGTAACTTCAGGCACCAGGCCCCTCGTACAAATACAGAACACAAAAATAACATGCAACCGACTAGAACAAACTTAGTTAATTAGAGAGAATTAGCAACACTTAATAAATTGCTTTAATTTAATGTTATCTGACATCTTTCTTATCGAATAGAAAGATAGATAGTTTATTGGTAACTTCAGGCACCAGGCCCCTCGTACATATACAGAACACAAAAATAACATGCAACCGACTAGAACAAACTGAGTTAATTAGAGAGAATTAGGCTAAACCTTTTTTCATACATAATGAATGCTTTTTGTATAAACCTTGCTAAGGAGTTTTTTCCTCGGAAGTCATAATACATTAAAAAGTCCTAATATCATATGCCGTTAAATATCTTGTAGGAAATAATAATTGTGCGGAGATTGTCATCTTATCGAATATATCAACCATCATTCAAGTTTACTACATTCAAGTTTACTACTTGCGCTATGGCCTCTTGCCATCCCTAGCGAGGCAATAGGATATTGTACCCAGGCTATATTCTCACCAGTTCTTTTCAAAGCACAAACTGGAGGATGGCAAATGACAGAGCCCTGGACGAAGGTCCTTTTGACGCAGGCACGGCATATTTTACCTTTACTGCTGGTTAATTACCTTTAGGCGCTATCTGAGATGGAAGAGTTCCGCAACTTAGACCGGGACATCGAGGGTTCTGCCAAGCGGTGGAAGAAGTTCGTGGAGAGCGAGTGTCCAGAGAAAGAGAAGTTCCCGCAGGAGTGGAAGAACAAGACGTCGCTGCAGAAACTGTGCATGATGAGGGCGCTCCGACCTGACCGTATGACATACGCCGTCCAGTACGTAGCGTCGCCGCCATCTTTTTTTTTAAATAGTCAGCGATATCCTGTCCGCGATCCGCGATCAGCGGGGCACATATATGCTGCTTCATATATCCGCGACGTGCCCTCTGAATAGGAATAAAACGTATTTTAACTGAACTCAAACACGAATAAGAGCATCACAAGGTGTTAAGAAATGAAATCTCGTTACTGGCGAATCGGGTGAATTAGAAAAGATTTTCATGTTGTTACGTTTATATACGCTAACAATAATAGCCATAAGCATGAAAAACATTGTCCTAAAGTTATATTTCACATTTTCTTCAGTCCTAACAAGCTATCTGGAGCATCACACATAGTATATAATTTAATTTCTGCACAAACTAGTGGATAATTAGAGGTATCCACTTGAGCTGCGATCGTTGACTATTAAAGATGGATTTTTAATCGTGGACACCGTAACCAGGAATCTCACCTTTTGCTAATATTCTATTCTTTGTCTTGTCACGCAGGACGTTTGTAGAGGAGAGGATGGGTCACCGTTACGTGGAGAGCGCCAGCGTGGAGTTCGCCAAGTCCTACGAGGAGACTGGCCCGGCCACCCCGGTCTTCTTCATCCTGTCTCCGGGCGTGGACCCCCTCAAGGACGTGGAGGCCCTGGGCAAGAAGCTCGGCTTCACCAGCGACAACCGCAACTTCCACAACATCTCCCTGGGGCAGGGCCAAGAGGTGGTGGCCGAGCAGGCCATGGATCTGGCGGCCAAGGAGGGCCACTGGGTCGTCCTGCAGAACGTCCACTTGGTGGCCAAGTGGCTGGGTACGCTGGAGAAGAAGCTGGAGCAGTACGCCGACTCGCACGAGTCGTACCGCGTGTACGTGTCGGCCGAGCCGGCCGGGACGCGGGACAGCCACATCATCCCGCAAGGCATCCTCGAGTCGGCCATTAAAATCACCAACGAGCCGCCCACCGGCATGTTCGCCAACCTCCACAAGTCCATGGCCAACTTCAATCAGGTGAGTCAGGCTTAATAAGTCTTGGTTACATGATATGTTTAAAGATTTCTTATGATATCAATATTTGTATTATTGTGCCGTTACATTCTAATCGAATCAAAGCAAACAGTATAACAGTTACATGGATATCCGATCCCCAAAACCCTCTAGGGATATTTTATTTAGCAGCATTTTCAAATCCTTTTGTCGATATTAGTTACTGTTCCTTTTTTGTAATTTGTAATGATTAAGCCTGTTAAATATAATTCACAAAATTAAGCTGGTTCTGATAACAGTTTAATTTCCCGTGTTTCTTACTTCACCGCTTCTGCCATTGTCACCCCCTCCCTTACCCATTAACAGGACACGCTGGAGATGTGTGCCCGGGAGGCTGAGTTCAAGAGCATCCTGTTCGCGCTCTGCTACTTCCACGCCGTCGTCTCTGAGCGCAGGAAGTTCGGCCCCCAGGGCTGGAACCGCGTGTACCCGTTCAACACTGGCGACCTGACCATCAGCGTCAACGTGCTGTACAACTACCTAGAGGCCAACGCCAAGGTGCCCTGGGAGGATCTTCGATATCTGTTCGGAGAGATCATGTACGGCGGCCACATCACAGACGACTGGGACCGCCGCTTGTGTAGGACCTACCTGGAGGAATACATGAACTCTGATATGGTAAGTTTTTATACATGTAATATGGCGTTTATAGCACCTTTCAAGCACAAAATTATGTTGGTAACAGTGCTAACAAACACCTATTCCCGTCCTCGCATATCATAGCTCTTCATTTTCCTTATTTCGCATCATTGCATTTTTTACTAATCTCCGGTGTTTTTATCCTGATCAGTTGGATGGAGAGCTGTACTTGGCCCCGGGCTTCCCAGTACCGCCCAACTCGGACTACAAGGGCTACAGGACGTACATCGACGAGTGCCTGCCCCCAGAGAGCCCCTACCTCTACGGTCTCCACCCCAACGCCGAGATAGAATTCCT
Source organism: Arenicola marina (assembly GCA_964019135.1). Taxonomy (NCBI): domain Eukaryota; kingdom Metazoa; phylum Annelida; class Polychaeta; family Arenicolidae; genus Arenicola; species Arenicola marina. The sequence continues at coordinate 36,761,950 of OZ025251.1, read as the reverse complement.
GACCACCATCTCAGACAACCTCTTCAAGACGGTCTTCGAGATGCAGCCGCGAGACGCTGGAGCTGGCATAGGTGTCGGGGTGTCGCGTGAAGAAAAGGTAACAACGAGCTTGGAAACCGCGTGGATGAGCAGCCCTTCCTGCACGTTTTTACGTCCAGGAATATACAGTTGCTCATCTTGGTCTCAGATGTTTTCGTGTATAAAAATACCAGAATCACAGAAAGAGCCTGACCCGAATACCACAATGTGTATTAACTATCTGAATCGATAACTGCACAAAATGTTTCATCCCATACCCCCGGGAAAATGTCGTCAAGCTATTAAAATATTAGGCTGGTTGAACTGTAGGCCAACCGGTTATGGATTCAAACCTGTATATAGATTTAAACGTAACTTTATTGTCACAGTATCAATAATTTGCCCAATTTTTAACCATAATTAAACACCCAACACTTTATCTCGTACCAAGCCTGGGTAAGCCAACCAGTGCGGTTAAACGGATTATAATACTTATACATTGTCTGTGGGTGTTGGTAGATTAAGGCTATCCTGGACGACATCTTGGAGAAGCTTCCCGATGAGTTCAACATGTTGGAGATCATGGCGAAGGTGCCCACCGAGGAGAGGACGCCCTACGTCATCGTGGCCTTCCAGGAGTGTGAGAGGATGAACCTCCTCACCTCCGAGCTGAGACGCTCCCTCAAGGAGCTGGACCTCGGTCTGAAGGTACAGACATGTCTGACACATGCGACGAGCGAAGCGCATGAAATCAGATCACCAGCACACCAACCCTCCCCCTAAAAAGAGAAATCCCGACAGAAATCGTCACTGTTGTTTCGTTACAGGACGAGTGGTATCGATGATGATATATGCCCGACATGCACTGACGTCACTGTTGCTATATTACAGGGCGATCGAGTTGTATCGATGATGATATATGCCCGACATGCACTGACGTCACTGTTGCTATGTTACAGGGCGATCGAGTTGGATCGATGATGATATATGCCCGACATGCACTGACGTCACTGTTGCTATATTACAGGGCGATCGAGTTGTATCGATGATGATATATGGCCGACATGCACTGACGTCACTGTTGCTATGTTACAGGGCGATCGAGTTGTATCGATTATGATATATGCCCGACATGCACTGACGTCACTGTTGCTATGTTACAGGGCGATCGAGTTGTATCGATGATGATATATGCCCGACATGCACTGACGTCACTGTTGCTATATTACAGGGCGATCGAGTTGTATCGATGATGATATATGGCCGACATGCACTGACGTCACTGTTGCTATGTTACAGGGCGATCGAGTTGTATCGATGATGATATATGCCCGACATGCACTGACGTCACTGTTGCTATGTTACAGGGCGATCGAGTTGTATCGATGATGATATATGCCCGACATGCACTGACGTCACTGTTGCTATGTTACAGGGCGATCGAGTTGTATGGATGATGATATATGCCCGGCATGCACTGACGTCACTGTTGCTATGTTACAGGACGATCGAGTTTTATCGATTATGATATATGCCCGAGATGCGCTGACGTCAATGTTGCTATGTTACAGGACGATCGAGTTGTATCGATGATGATATATGCCCGACATGCATGCACTGACGTCACTATATTTGCTATGTTACAGGGCGAGTTGACCATCACGGCGGACATGGAAGAGCTGAGTAACGCCATGTACCTGGACCAGGTGCCGGAGAGCTGGAACCGGCGGGCCTACCCGTGTCTGTACGGCCTGACGCAGTGGTACGCTGATCTCCTGTTGCGTATCAAGGAGCTAGAGTCCTGGACGTCCGACTTCCAGCTGCCCGCCGCGGTGTGGCTGGCGGGCTTTTTCAACCCGCAGTCCTTCCTCACCGCCATCATGCAGCAGATGGCCAGGAAAAACGAGTGGCCGCTCGACAAGATGTGTCTGCAGTGTGACGTCACCAAGCGTCTGAAGGAAGACATGAGCGGCGCGCCGCGAGAGGGCGCCTACGTGCACGGGTTGTTCATGGAGGGGGCGCGCTGGGACACGCAGACCGGCATGATCGCCGAGAGCCGTCTGAAGGAGCTCAACCCGGCCATGCCCGTCATCTTCATCAAGGCCATCCCGGTGGACCGCCAAGACACCAGGAACGTGTACGAGTGCCCGGTGTACAAGACCAAGCAGCGCGGACCCACCTTCGTCTGGACCTTCAACCTGCGCAGCAAGGAGAAACCGGCGCGCTGGACTTTGGGAGGCGTGGCGCTCCTGCTGCAGGTGTAAGGCTGTTGCAGGTCTAGGGCTTCTACTGCAGGTGTAAGGCTGCTGTAGATCTAGGGCTCCCGCTGGAGGTGCAAGGCTGTTGTAGGTCTAGGGCTGCCGCTGCAGGTGTAAGGCTGCTGTAGGTCTAGGGATCCCGCTGCAGGTTCAAAGTTGCTGTAGGCCTAGGGCTGCCGCTGCAGGTGCAAGGCTGCTGTAGGTCTAGGGCTCCCGCTGCAGGTGTAGGGTTGTTGTAGGTCTAGGGCTCCCGCTGCAGGTGTAGGGTTGTTGTAGGTCTAGGGCTGCCGCTGCAAGGCTGTTGTATGTCTAGGGCTGCCGCTGCGGGTGTCAAGTTGCTGCAGGACTAATGAAATCCTTCATGAGAAAATACCAGAATACTTTGTTTTTGTTCCAATGTTCTGTACCTTAGTCATGCTTGATGGTCGTGCTGTAGCATACAACCAAAGGTAGATAGCTGCTGAAATGCACTAGATGAATCTGCCAAGTAGGTGCCAGTTATTTTTTCAATGCGTTCTGAATAAAGGGAAACTTAGCAGTTATCAGACACCACTGATGGACCACATAGAACAAACGGTGATATCGCACAGTCTAGTCCATCCCATTACCAAGACTTCACAAAAATCTGCGATTTGTTAATTTTTGATATTTAATGCTCATTTAATATATATATATATGTGCTGTAAAAGCTATATTTATTGTACATAGCACTGTACATTTTGTTTACCCACGCGTTAGTTATGCAACTTGTTGAACCCAAACAGGCATTCCGTCCAATCTTGTAAAGGGGAAGCACTGCTCTTGTGTGTTATTCTATGCATATCATGTTTTTTTTGTATATATGTGGACTAGAATAGATAAAACAATATTTTATTATGTACTTTTTGTACCAGCGTGAATACCGTCCAGAATTATCTGCTGATTAGTTTTACCTCGTCACGCACTGTTATCGCCTTGAATTGAAGTCGCCCGTGATTCGCTTAGCGTGGACCAATGTCGCCAAACATGTTACTATTTATAAACCACGTGTTTTGTGTGCTGTGTATTCGGTAGTCAGCGTCGGATTCGTCAGGTTGCAATTGAAATTGCGTTTTAAACGGATTTAAAACGACTATGTATATGCCAGTTAAAAGTTTGTTAGGCTTATTTTTATTTATTCAAGTTAAATCAGTCCTATTTAGTCATTGATTTTGTAATTATCGTTTTGGAATTTCAATAGCTGCAGTTTGCACGTTTATAATTTGAAGGCTAGGAAATACATATTAGGTGCCCCCGGAAAATCCCATAGTTTAGAACCAATTTCTTCTTTGGCCAGCTATTTGCATTTCAGGTAACTGGTTGTCGGATTTATTAATTAAATACTGGCTCCTACCGAAACAGGCCAGAAGCATGCATTTACATTGTATCATAGTTGGTTTTATTATCTTTAATCTCACCTAAATCACTTCAAAATTGTTTGCCAAAAAAAAAAAGAGAAAAATATTGTCTTGGATTGGCGTCACCTGATGTTGTATCTCTGCTGGCCTGACTTGCCTTTGGCAGCAACACATTTCATGTTTGTTTCGAGCTTTATGCCCTGCTGCAAGAGCAATGTGGATGTATTTCACCAGTTCTCAGCTGCACGTTCACTTTGTATAGCCCTTGAACTGATGTTTAAATTGATAAAAAAAACGTTGTTAACGTTTCGTTGAGCAATAAATTATATTATTCCTTGGATCCTTGTTTTGTGTCTAGTACTGTATCATGGATCTCAGAATTGCGAGGTAATGACCTTCAGTACATTGTACATGTTCAGATGTTTAGCTATCACGTAGCCGATACTTTAGTTAAATTGATGTTTCCAGCTTAAATGGAAAAATGACACGCCAGCCAATGCTTTTTCGATATTTCTCTTATTATTCTATAATCAAATACTTCATCGTCGTTCCAAGTTCATAGTTCTATGGAAACTGAGAACGCCGCTCCTCATTTCACAAATGATCTCCGAGTAAATATTGTTTCATTTCAACAATTGTACATTGGCAAAATGTACATCATGTCTATTCAATCAGAGGTCGAGGTCTGGTTTCTATGGAACGTGCAGGGTCTCTATGCAGTACAAGCCCACACTCTGTTTGGGAGACTTGACGGACCCTCGCTTTAACTCGTGCAGGATACCATCCAACGGTGCTAGCTCTTCGTAGAACTGCATCTGAAAGAGGAAGAGACCAGACTGCAAAAACTAATACTGCACTTTGATTGGGAATATCATGATATTCAATTTCGTAAAAACCATACGACAAAGCGAAAAGTATTGTTTTTATACAAAAAAAGTTGTATTCGGAAACGGGATACACGGGTCTATCTGTAAAAGAAAAAGTGAGGGGAGGCGGGTGGCGAAGTGCGTGTGCCAGCTTGCTCTATAAGCCCACACAAAATATCTGCCCTCCAACAGTGTGCATTGTGCAAATTCCACGGACCATAGCTCCCACAGTGCGCGAGTGTATGGCACCAGAAACCCGTCACTTTGTATCAGTTGAAACTTGTTGAAAGAAGGCCTCAGTCGGCCTGACCCAACCGTCTCTCACACTAACCATGCTGACGACCGCCTGGTGAAGGTCTAACAGCGTCTCTCTGGTTTGAGGGCACAGTACTATCTGTGTGTAGTGTGCATCCACCAGCAACCCGGTCCAGTCTAACAACTGCAAGACAGGATACAAAAAAACTTGTGTTAATGTCAGCGATGCTCACACGCTATTGACAATTACAGCGAGAAAGACTCAAAACGTTTAAATATATAGTATCCATTATATTATGTCAGCGATGCTCACACGTATTTGACAATTACACCGTGACTCAAAATGTTTAAATATATAGTATCCATTATATTATTTTTTGAACTAATTAAAAGTAGGTTACAACAGGTGGAGTCTCGTGACTTCCATGACTAGGCTGATCTGGCGTGTGGAATACATGGCGCAACACGGCATGCTGCTGGTTTTATTACGGTCCGCCGTCCCCGCATTGCCATGGTAATAACTGATTTTCGTCAGCCCAGCACTATTGCAAAGGAAAGCGTCGACAAATAAACCATCGTGAAAGATTTGATTGTGGCAGTCGCTGACGGCTAAACACGTACGAGTGGTAGAGGCGGCTGCGCGGACGAGGCATCCTCGGCGTCATTTTGTATCAAGTAGCAGAAGTAACGCAGTAAATCCTGCAATGATGAGATGCACACAGACACTCTCACTTTCAGGTTAGTCATCCACATTATTAGTTATTCATACTTAATGTATTACTCACACAACTGTTTCTTGCTTACTTTAATAATAATTAATACAAAAATACCGGCAACAATAAGAAATACATGGACGCTAAAGACCAAGTGGATGCCACGAGGACGAAGGTTTAAGTAGTGGTTGTATTTGTGCCACGAGGACGAACGTTTAAGTAGTGGTTGTATTTGTGCCACGAGGACGAAGGTTTAAGTAGTGGTTGTATTTGTGCCACGAGGACGAAGGTTTAAGTAGTGGTTGTATTTGTGCCACGAGGACGTGGCACGAGTAGTGGTTGTATTTAAAACAGAGCTACACGGGTGTGAAAAGAACAAACTGCTCGTTGTTGTTTTTTTACAAGCTGCACATGTTACGTACCAAGACGTACTGGAAGTCCAACTCCCGCAGTGCGTCAACCAGAAACACAAAATCAAAGGTCAATTGAAGAAGGTCATTTCTAAGATAAAGAGTTAAGGAAAATACCGACAAAATATAATAGATCTACATGTACATAGATAATACATATGATAACAAACAACAAATGTCCAATGACAGGGCATACCTGTAGGCCTATGAAGCTAACGTGTATAGTCAAATATGTGATTGATCTGTTTTGTCTACCAACCCATCGCGCAGGTGGTTTACCGCCACTTCGTATAGGAAGTCTAAAGCCGGTAATAAAGCTTCTATAACCGTGTTTCCCAAGTTCTGCTTCTTTGCAATTGTGAAACAAAGTTACCACGTAACAAACATTATAGCGACTGAGCAAAGCGAGGTACCACGAACCGAAATTTGTGACCGAAACTTGTTGATGTATGCGTGACTTGTTGACACCTATGGTATTAGTGGACTTCAATGTCTATAACCACGATGACATGGGTCAAAAATATCATGTGCTATGGACTACTTTGTATAAAACCACCCTGACGCCGTTCAAGGATGCATAGCCATGGATTACTAAGTCTATAACAACGTTCACGTGGGTCAAGGATACAGGACACTGGATTACTACGTCTATAACCACGTTGACGTGCGTCAAGGATGCGGGGCACTGGATTAATACGTCTATAACCACGTTGATGTGGGTTAAGAATGTACGGCCCTGGATTACTACGTCTATAACCACGTTGATGTGGGTTAAGAATGCACGGCCCTGGATTACTACGTCTCTAACCGCGTTGATGTGGGTTAAGAATGCACGGCCCTAGATTATTACGTCTATAACCACGCAGAGGTTTTCATGGATACATGGCGCTGGATTGCCATGTCCATAACCTGGGCTATAACCACGCTGACATGGGTCAACGTTAGATCACCATGGACTCGTAGGTCCATAACCACGCTGACACGGGTCAAGAATAAGCAGGGCACTGGATCTACGTCCGGCTGTCTATAACCACGTTGATTCGGGTTAAGAATGCATGGCCCTGGATTACTACGTCTATAACCACGCTGAGGTTTTTACAGATACACGGCCCCGGATTGCCATGTCTATAACCCGGGCTATAACCACGCTGACGTGGGTCAAGGATACATGGCTCTGGATTTCTTGGGTCCGAAAGGGCACTGGGGCACTCCGTCTACCTCCATCTCGTCCGCAGCGGACACACCGTTCGAGTAGAGCGCCGAAAAGTCAGCATCCCCCATGCTGAAATGTTAGCCAACATATACAAACACAATATATGAATATTAAACATATGGTATGCACATAAATACAATTAAGTTTATGTACATTGGCCAGCTTACGTGCCGGTACATGTATATACTTTTACTAACGGACTTGTGTAGGACTACTATGCAAGGCAAATTTACTTCTAATGCCAGTTCAACCACATGATAAAACGATAAAATGTCAACTGAGGTGGTCCAGTTACGTCAGCTAAATTGAAATAGACAAGTGTACGTGATGATCATCAATAGCAAAGTATATATAAGGTTGTTTAATATATATTAAAAAAAGGAAAAAAATAGTGAATATGGGGCAGAAATAATACCAAATAAATTACCCACATTTGGCCGCATGTCTTGCCTATGCAAAAGTCAATGCCAAATATCCTATAGACAGAAAATAAAGCCACCTTCTATCGCTTTGTAGCCAGCTGTACACAGAATTACCTTAAGTACATGGATAGGACCATCACCACGATGCTCTCGGGTACTGGATGCAGTAAGCGGACGCCCTTCTCTACCATGGCGAGTTCTTTGTGCCTGACAAGACTCGGGAAAATGGCGACCAGAGACCTTAACAGAAACACATTTATTAGAATGCCATATACATAAACACTACTTTCACGGTTTTGTATCCGCATACCACAGAAATGAGTGCTAATGGATCGATACATCAGCAACATGGATCGAAAATAACTTTAATACTACGAGATGGATAGTGAACCTAATCATCCCCCGCGGAAGCAAAATTCCTGATCAACAGATAAGCGACAGATTTTAGATAGGTTAAACTTGGAAGATTAAAGAGTGTCCCATTTTCACGTTTCTTTTAATTCTCACGATACCTTTTCTGCAGCAGTCGCGCCGAGATGAGCTGTTCGATTTCCGGTCCAGGCCAGAATGCCTTCTCCGAGGCACAGCGGAGGGCCAGGCGGTTTGCCTCCTGTTCCCACAAGGCAGTCTCCACAGGCTGAATCTGCAGCTCCTTCTTTACCTTCGAGAACTGTTCCTTGAAGCTCTTGTATGTACGGGTCTGCAGCGCGCAAGGAGAGGCATACGCATACAGTAGGACGCTTTAACCTTTCCGTATTGCTCACTTATTGCTGCCAACAGTGCATTTACAACAGTCATTGATTTCGTAGGCCCTTGCATGATTTATTTGTTTAAGTAGGTCACTTGAACCTATGTAGGTTATATCGTTACAATGGGAAGGGTCAAGGCACAGATGAGCCACGTCTCCGGAAGTAATACCCTAGCTGTATCATGGCACAAAACATCTGCACAGGTGGGATCGAACCACGCACCAGACTGGCCTAGCAAGGCACACTCGGGCACAATAGCTGAAAGCGCTACCTACTGGGCCATGGGGTCACCCCACACGCGTGGGCTACGGGAGCCTTCACTAACAGTTACGAGCTACTAACCCTATGATAAAAACGTCATTTTTGTTTCGATTTTTTTTTACAAGAGTTTAGTGAAAATGTGGGCAATTTTGATATCAGGTCCGCGATAAAACCATCCAACCCTGGCCACTTCCTAACCATTTGATTTGTAACCTTTCGGTGTGCAATTTCGTGGGTGAAAATGCATATACATTTACCATTGTTCCTCGTACGCGATGGGTTTGTCTCGGCAAAATGATCTAATCCTGCCATGACACATGGATCTCGTCGCTGTTCAACAAGTCACGCTGAGCAGGCGATGCGTATGTAACATAATATAGCGGGAGGTCAGTTCTAACTGCACGTGACGCATGAAGTCATTAAGTGTATTGTACAAGCTCATTATTCCCAAAACATAACGACCCAGAATGAAGGGAAACGAAGAAGGCAAAAAAAAGAGATCTTACTTTTTCACGATCCGCAAGGTCTACAATGGCTGATCTGAACTCCTCTGCGGATTCCTGGAAATACAAATTAACGCAAAAACAATAAGCATTTATCATTCCGGTCGGCAACAGGTCTAAGATATAACATCGGGTGCTGATCTTTTCTTTCGATCCGAATGTCACGGGGCACGACGTTCTTAATCTAGCTAGGTAGTTATATTAAATATGTGCCTGCCCCATCATTATTCCTAGTTCTTTTACGTCACATAAAATCCTCATAAAATACTGTTGTCAATTTTCGGTAAATCTGGCACGTTTCTGGGTGTCGTTCTTCCACGTTAGGACGGACCATTTGTTTTACCATACCTCACCCAGACCCACGCCTACCCTTTCCACTACAATAATACATATCGAGGGCTGTAACATGGAAATGGACCGGCCTACAGCGTGACGACCAGACAGACGATCTGAGCAACAGTTACCGTTGAAAAGACGTCACTACTCTCGGTCCGGTCTTGGAGGCCGACATCGAACTTGCTCATGCTGTCCTTCAGGGTGGCGGCTTTGTAGATAAAGGGCAGGACATGGAGACCCTTCTTACCCACAGCCACCATACAGCCACAATGGCGGTACATCTACAAACAGCAAGAGCGGGATAACCAACAGGCGAGGATAGTTAAAGGTTGTCAATCTATACGATCATTGCTCTCACGTGAACATTGTGTAACATTGCTTAGAGATTTAATAGTTGACTGACCCAGTTGTAAAGCGTATAGGAATCATCCGATCAAATTTGCAGACACGATAATTGCATCATAGAGGCTTAGATATACGTATAACTACCTTGCCACAGTGAATTTTGTGTGCATCATTCAAGATAGATCACCAAAGACTGCTAGCTCTCATGGGGGAAACACATCGACAGAGGTGACACCGATGATCTCTCATCGATGGATGACATCTTCAAAGACCTGACAACGACTAGCTCTCATGGGCGGATCACTGGGTAATAAGTCATAGTTTACCTGTCCAAGCTGAGCCGGTGAATCATCCAATGGTTGCCAACTATGTATGATTCCAAAGCGGATGTCCCAGACGGCAACCCCCACTGTGGACGATAAATCTTCGTCATTTACATATTCGCTGATAGTTGCACACTTCAATAGACGTATCTCATTTATAGCGGAAGTTTTTCTGCCAAAACTATCCAAATCAGTAATCAGGATAACTATTTGGCAGGAAACTTTAACTATGTGCACTGTCGCGAGCACGAGCTTTCCGTGAATGATACAGAGTACCACTCTGTATCATTCACGGAAAGCAAGGAGTCGGCTTTTCATCCTTTATGTACAAGGTATATCATTTTAACTACAAATACAATATTTTGACTATTTCGTCAATCAAAAATCTGCATAAGAATATACAATCCTACCTTTTCCTTGTCTCTTAACTCCAAAGATTGCGAGCTGCGAGTCGTCCAAGGCCAAGATGGCGGACGACGGAGTGATGTCGAGGGGCACGTGATGCTGCTTAATCTGACTGTTGTGTGGCAGTCGTGGCGCGTAGCTTCGTTTTGTTAGAGAATTGTCATTCCCTAAAATCAAAGGGGGTATATAGTGGGTTACACCATTGTAAAGTATTTTATTCTAATAAATCGCAGTATTAATCCATAGTCAAACCGGTGTCGCGATTAAATACTCAACGGTGATAAATTTGTCAATATCGTTTTAACCCTGATCAAATCAGCCGACGATGATAAATTTATTAAAGCTACCAACTTGCAAACAATCTTTGTTTGAGGCTATTGTGCTTGTGTACAATGAATTAAACGCGGTCACTGTCCCATTTACAGAATCTCACTTACACAATATGTAGAGTTCCAGCGTTGTTTTCGTACAGGCGATGCTGATGTCCGTGGGCTGATTGTCTTCTGCAGGAGAAGATACCATCAGTCAGTCAATAAGCATTTATTTTCACTATACATACATTTACATAATGGCAGCGAGGTAACAAATAAACATCCACTATCCGGTCTGGTCGAAATAAAATGAAATTAACATATAGCTTGTTATACAGGGGCGAATAAAGATATGCATACATAACTATGCTTATAAATAGAATAATCATACAGATAATAGTGATAATTTTAAGTCATAATAATTGCCATAATGAGAAACGTAAACCATATTCATATGTAATAAATAATAGTGCAGGAGACTCCAGTTAAGACCGCACATGGTCGCTATCACTAGAGCCACCTGGCAGGTTAATTTAAAATCATACACGCAATAACCAAACTGAGTGAAAAGACATAATGAAAATACGCACCTATTATAATTTCTGTTTTAACAAAAAAATAATAGAGAGAGAGAAAAAAAAAGAGAGAATATGTTATAATAACCCAAAAGAGATTAAGTCCAATAAACGAAAACAAAAAAACCACAATAAGAAAACTACACTACTACATTCAATCAGATTTCCGTAAACCTATCTGTGAGCACAACCAGAGATAACAGAGCACTTTCATTAGATCTCAAAAATGTACAATATGTAAAATTAAGTGGCTTGACATACATAACAGTTTTGGATATAAATAGAATAACAAGATCAACCTTAACACAATCCTACTACAATGGGCTCGCGCTAGGATATTTTTTTCATTAGCCAATTTGGCTAATTCCGTGGAAAAACATTAGCCAAAATTAGCCAATAAAAATGTGTTTGTAGTTGAAATTTTATATTCGCCATTTTGGCGAGTGTCCAGAAAGTTCTTATCGCCAAATCCCGAATTTTCTCGCCAAATGGCTATTGGCGAATGCTAACGCGAGCCCAGCTACATGTATCTTGTTTGGCGATATTACACACGAAAGGCAGCATTTGAGACAAAGATTGCACCATGATCCGTGTGCTATATGAACACATACATAATTGGCTCCATTTCGAAATGGAATAGAAACCGCCCAAAACAACGGTAAAAAAAATTAAAGAAAAAAATTATAATAATGCCGTACACAAAACAAGTTTTATTACTCAAATAATGTTATGCTACAAAAGGTATACACGCTATATGTACGATCACAAATGCTATCATATACCGGTACATGTACACACCTTCATAGATTCCTTCGTTGTCTTCATATTGAGCAGAGAAGATTGCTGCATCACGGTCATCAACATTGTGAAAGTTGACCATTAGTTTACCTGAAACCTGTCAAAAGAAATGTTGTTGTCAGTATAATACACGAGCAATATCCATAAACATACTTATTGCATAAAAAACAGTACTGCACTGAGCTGAATCCTTACAGCTAGCGTTTAGAGTGTCTTGTATAAAACTACACAGTGGTATCAAGCTTCATCAAGGGACAGCTGTTTCGACCATACTTTCAACAAACACGAGTCGATAAGCGTTTAATTGATGAGAACAACAATACAGCAAATCTAAAATTTGACCATAACTTATACGTAAATGTCCAGCTGTAAAAGTCCAACTTGTAAAAAGTGTTGTGACGCAAACTGCTGACTACCTTATAAACAAAAACCAGAACGTATACATCCGCCACTTTGGCGAACTGTGAAAATAAGATGGAAGCATCCGACGGCAGTCTCGGTTTGACAAGCAGGTCATTAGGTGCTTCCAGCCAGGCACAACTACCGTCCTTGTAGACTAACAGCACGCCTTGACCCTCCACTGCGCACAACCTACACACAGGCTGCTCAACCTAAAAATGCGACACAAGTCATAACGTTATGACGGTACGGCAAATTACTACCTAATTATACTCTGTAATGTACAAATGATTATCTGTCAGCCAAACGTTTGCAATTATTATGATCATATTATTAGTGTATATACCGGTAATCAAATTAATAAGTAATACATACATAAGCTAAGAGAAATACAAGTTAATAAATTATCTTACCACAATCTTTTGACCCTTTTCTGCATGAAGGTGCTCTTTGTCCCACAATCTAAGGACCTGAAAATAGGAAGTCAATACATAAAGTGACGTATAAGCCCAGTAGGGCTGGGTATGCCTATTGTACTGTTGTTTATTGTTGTGTAATGCATGCTGTGTCACTGTAATAAACCATTCATTCATTTTTTACTTCACATATGTATATAGCTGCAAATATAACCAACACTATCTAAAATTTTAGAATGGTACCCATTTCTTTTCTACCCCCATTTCTGTATCTCATGCCGAAGCAAAGGTACTTTAAGACATGCATTAAGCAAGCCAAACATGACAGGTAGGCCCACTGACGTCTTGTATTTTATTACTTTCTTTTACACTAGATTGTAATTTTTTTTTGTCAGATAATAAAGTAAAACATGTATAATGGTTTTATAATGGGTAAATACCTTCTCAGTTATGGAAACTGCATACTGCTCACCAGTACAGACTGCTGCACTGGACAAGACAGGAGATCCCTTGAGGTTCCAATCCTTTACCAATTCTTCATCAGTAATCTAAAAATAAAAATGATTCTTTAATTGATAAAAGTCTTGTTTGGTAAACAAGTACGGTATTGAAAACCAAAACATTTAGGACTAAAGCGCTCCCAACTGGATCAATAATTTGAGTAAATTATAACTATGCACCAAATACCTTAGCCCTACACCAGAATTTTATAAACTAATCACCTCATATTTCAGGCATTTCAAACCAAAGGTTGACAAAAAAACATTTTCACTAATTATCCACCTGTGAGCTGATTGCACTTAGTGGCAGTGGCTACTAACATCAAGAATCTGTCATTTATCACACTTCTGTGAGTTCACATAGGGACTAAGCCGTGGTTTTATACCTTGATGCAGAGAATCCACTAGTTAGGTTGTTTGAGATGGTCTGAATCACTTAATGTTTTTTTAAAGCATAATCACAATGAATCTAACCTGTTTAGGAAAAGGGTACAATCAGAGAGCCAAGGTACCTTACTCCCCCTTACAGTGGCCTTTTAGCAATAAGACATGATAACACTATAATGGTCAGCAGCAATATTGGCACATGTCGCAGATGTAACAAATGTATAAGAGACATTCACTCTCAAAATAACAGAACAGAGTTGTCATTGGCGTATTGGTGATGCATAGTGATAAATAACAATCTATTTCTTACTATTGGATAATGATATCCATTAAGAACTACTAAACTAGCTGTAACATTTTGAAGTAATATCAGATAATGTGGGTGGAAGATTTTTTTGTGTGGGTGACTAAGTGTTCTTAATGGTACAATACATTAAACCATCGTCATTTTATACTATGATAAATAAACTTCACATTTATCACAAAACCTACATATATATGAATTAACAAAGTGATCGCAGTTCTATCAAGTTGGTTGAGATGAGACTTTTTTGACATTCATTGCGCCATTTCGTATTTAGTCATTCTTTACCAGTGACTTTTGCCAGGTGGCATTATACGCTTATTGCGTATAGATGGCTAGGTGTATGAAGTACCACCAAGCAAATGGTGTTATTTTGACGACATGCGTATACGCACAGTTTCTCCACTGGGTATCCAAGATGGCAGACAGAACAGAGCGGTCTGCTGGCTTGAGAAAATAATAAAGGTTATCATCATAATAATGAAGACTTGAACCAAAATAATAAAGTAAGTTGATAGATACATACTTTCGGAAACTATTCCCATACTCCAAAAAGTTCTCGCCATCAACACTGCTTCTCACCATGTATGTTTGTGCATTGCCATTCAGGATTTGATGGTTAGGACACGTAGCGTTGTTGCGTGAAACCAATGTCACATGGGGCTTATCGCGTGCTGATATCCCGCCCCTGATATTCTAACTAGCTATAGTCAATATCACACAAAATATAGAGCAGGCTCGCAGGGATATAAAGCCGGCCACCAACTTCTGCTTTGGTGAACAAATTTGCTTCTCTCTGGATAGCCCACAGGCTTTTAGGATTTAAATTCAAGAGAGAATATACTTATTTGACACAGAGAAGAGATTGGTAATATAAAAATTACAGAACATATTGCTTTAATTTTACCCTTGCCACAGGATGAAGCACTTATCACTTGATACTAGGCCAGATAAGATGTATTCCAATACCAAAGAGTAGGTATTATACAGTACAATACCTGTCTATGGAAATATTTATTCTACTATTTACAGATTAAATGACTACCTCTGGACAAATCCCCTAATATCGCTCAATTCCGCAAGCGTTACATAGACGGCCTAGTCAAAACTTATAACACTTACATCAAAAACAGAAACTGAACCACTTTTTTGTGTCACAGTGATCCTGTCGTTATCCCCATGACTTTCAATTCCAATTAGATCAGAGGTGCGAAACGCAATGAGAGACTGCCCCGATTCCGTGAAGACCGCCATGGCGTGCTGATGTAAGGTCTCACACAACTAACGAGCACTTGAGCTCATAGTTGGCAGGTTTTTTTTCTCAAACGTGCCAGATTTGTTTTTAATTTTAGAAGATGTATTGCTTTATTTCCATAAGCATTTATTCTTGTTTGTTTTGCGCGATCGACTGGGTAGATCTGATAGACTATATAGCGATCTAAATATCTACAACGAAAGCTGCACTGGGTCGCAGATTAAGTTTCCCTATTCATAGAAATGGCCTGACGTCACAAGTTTGGTGCGCATGCGTAGTAGGTGAAAATACGGAGCCTCGTTATCGCGCAGTTGAAAACATTGCCACGTGGTTATAAATCTGCATACAAATCTCGTGTTTTGGTGTCTTTTGTACTAGTTTTGTTCCGTGCGTTTGCGTCTGATTTTCTTTCGTTGTGCTATGTCCTAGAACTATTTGGAATCCCTACCTGGTGTAGTTAGTGCCAGGTACCCAGAAAACTAAAAGTAGCTGACCTAAATGCCAATGAAGCAACGGAGAAGTGGGTGACCGTCTTCTTGGGATGAAGCCTGTTGTTATGAGTAGACCCAAGGCATGCAAAAACTTAACGCAGAAACAAATTTATGTAGGTCAGAATGCATATTGAAACCTCATAGTTTATATTAATCCAGTGGATATCCCCATTCCTCATTTGTTGCTGCCAAGTTCTTACCTTCTGCTTGCTGACACATAATTGCAAACGTACCTAATTATATAAGTGGTCCTGATTAATAAGGCCCAAAACAAATGCATACCCTGAATTTGAGGGAAAGACATTTTCTCTTGCCTTCAATTTGTGGATAAAAAATGTTCTTGTTGAACTTGACAGAAAATTCTCTCCTTACCAAATGGGGGTGTGGAACAGGGTGGCTCGGTTCTCTGATCTCTTTTTGGGAGGTTGGCATGTTCTCTGATTTATTGGTTGGCATGTTCTCTGATCTTAGGCAGTATATTTGATCTCAGATGTTTCTCTCATCTCTGATATTTGATTTTTCCCAAGGTCTGATCTGAGATCTCTGCTGTTTGTAGCCCCATGTTCTATGATCTTAGATTGATTTCCACTCCCCCCCCCCCCCCCAAAAAAAAATAACCTTGCATTGAACTTGACAGAATTGCTTGAATTTTAATTTTTCCTTACATTTATTGAAGAAGTTGCCTTGGACTTGACAAAAAAAATTACTTCCCCTCAATCTTATAACCTTGTGGTGAAAAATAATACATATTTATTTATTTTTTTGGTGGGGGGTAGGGGCTTTTATTTGCGTCATGGTAATGGACTGACGTCACAATTTTTGTGCGCATCAGACTAAGCACACTGAGCCTCGTTATCGCGCCCTTGAAAACTTTTCCGTGGATACGTAAGCATAGCATCTTTCTCAGTGTTTTCTGTCGAATTAGTCCGTGGTTTCGCGCCCATTTTTATTTATTTAAGGATGTCCTACGATTTTTTTGAATGCCTGCCTGGTGAGGCTAGTGCCAGGGGGGTGGCTAAAAATGGGTTAAAGGCTATAATGCTCTATAGATCAACAGCTTTTTTACACCTAGCTAACAATAATGCTTGCCATAAATTTGGCAAAAAAATAATTCAACCCTTGACCGGATAGAAGAAAACTTCCCCTAATTTTTCATTTCTTGGAGCGAGAGGTGGGGAGGGGCAGTGGCGGATCTAGGGGTGGGGGGTTAGGGGGGTTGCAACCCCCCCCCCTTGGGAACCAGAACATACAACATACAATATCTCTAAGCCCAAGCCCCCCCCCCCCCCCCCCCGTCACAAGTCTTCAGAGCAGCCCCCCACCCCAGTCGCAAGTTTTCAGTGAGAGAGAGCAACGCCCCACTTGGAAACCTGAACATACACTGTTGAAGTCGGCTTCTCCGAGCACGACTCCCACCCCCCCCGGTCGGAAGTTTTTCAGAGAGCACACCCCTCGGTCGGATGTTTTCAGCGAGCAACCGACCCCCACTTGGCAAATTCCTAGATCCGCCCCTGAGGGGGTTTGCTAAACAAAAAAAGGTTACATTACTCTTGGTCCCATATTAGATTATCACAAATTCTTACTCCCATATTACCCAATAAAAATAATATTATCCCATTGCAGTGCAAATATTTGTGGCCCAAGCTAGAAATGATAGCCCAGAAATAGTCCTGCCCCCACCCCCAGCGTGGATACAGAAATTAGCAAAAGGGGACGTGGGGGGGGTCCAATAAAAGTTTCCGACCGAGGGGGAGGGGGCAGCACTACAAAAGGGCGGGGGGTCCACACCTCAGATGGCCTAACTTTTGCATTGAAAAACAGCATTCCTCCTCAAAAAGGGAGGGGAAGTCTCCCCCCCCCCCCCCCCCTGGATCCACCCATGCCCACCCCCCCCCCCCCGGCCCTTGTTTCGTCTTGCATATTGTGGTTGGAGCAACCCCAGACCTTGCACGGCTTCGACATGATTTTATTTGCATAGGCAGAGCTATATATATAGGGAAAGTACGGCTGCCGATATGGGGAGAACCAGAGCGGAACGCATGCAAATGGTTGGGCCACGTGGGTTTGTTTTCACCTGCGCTCGGTGCGCCGCCTGGCGAGTATAGTGCGCATGACCGGAAGTCCATTTCTATGAATCATAGAAAATAACTTTCTTGGTCGATCACTTATATTGGACACGTGGTGGCTGATCTTTGCTTTGGGCAAGGCCTTTAGTAATTGTCCATTAAAAATCTTCATGCTTAAAACTTCGCATTTAGATGACGGAATAGACAAGAAATTCATTCTTTTTCTGTGCCCCTCCCCAGTAGCGGATCCAGACTGAATTTGTGAAAGGGCCGGGGGCGCCAGACCCCGTGTCAGAATATTTTACATAAACAACTCACTTTTCCTTAAAAAATCCAATTTTAACAGTGTTTGGCTCGTTCCTAAAAGAGGGGTGGGGGGAGGGGGGGGGGGGCGCTCGCGCCCCCGGCCCTTCCCATTTCGCTATTCACAGAGGTTTGGAAAAGGGGGTCCAATTTCCAGTGTCGACACTGTTGAAATTCTTGGTATCGAATGTGGATTTTTCACGACGTTCCGTGTCGCTTTTTGGCCAAGTTCAGTGTGTTTCTTTATAACATGCCACTATATGTGTAGATGTCGCTTTTTCAGATCTTACAGCTGATTTGACCGTTTCTCAAGAATCTTGCTTGCGTAGCGCCACCCACCGCGCGGGGAGTTTGCTAGTCTTGGGGGAGTAGTGGATTTAGTTCCATACACATCTAGCGGCAAACATAGGAACTATTCCAAACTTTAAAAGGGGGATATCTTTAGATAGGCTGGTTCGATGGCTTAAGCGAGTTCAAGCAGGGAACCACTTTGAATTAACTGTCACATGATCTTGGCCTAAGTTACCCGGAACTTTATACTTTTGACAAAAACAGTACGTTACACTTTCGATCAGATGTACGCGTCCAGTTCTGCTAAGGTGATGGGGGGGTGTAACCAGGTAACGAGCCAGCGGATTAGTCTGCGTGCCTCGATGATTGGGTGTTGGCCGACTGGAAGGGGGCAGGGATGGGTGGTCAGGCTTCCTGAGCCCAGTGAGGGAATATCACTTTTTGCACATTAATGAGGGTGTGGAGCCTGGATTTTTGCGGATCTTCATGCAGATTTTTGCACACGGCCAATTTACCACGGGGAGCCCTGTAATGAGCATTGATAACGCAGATTTTAATGGCAATGAGGGTGTAGAGCAAGGATTTTTGCGGATATTCACGCGGCTTGAATTTCATGCACTTTCGTTTATGATTATGAATTCTCATTTAATTTCTGTTTTTCACCCATTTACTGGTGGATAACTGGCATATATGGCCAATTGAGAACAGCATTATCACAATCCACAACACAACGCCACATCCTTTGATAACAAATTGTTAAATTCGCCGGCTTATTAAATTAGTTACGACTTCCCTGCCATCTGGAACTGGTAGCCCTTTGATAACAACTCCATAGTCACATTGGCATGTAATTGAATCTGGCTTCTTCTTTGCCAAAGCTGTCTTTAGCGGTTGTCACTGTCTCATACACGCCAACCCTACCACTTTACGTGGTAGACTACCGCTTTTTTAAGACTTCTACTGCCTACCGCTTTTAACATTATTCCTACCGCATTGCAAAATGTTCAATCATGTAATTCTATTGCAGTCAAATTACTCCCCAGAATGCAGGAAAAGGCACCATTTAGCACTATTTTTGAAAATTTTCTTGGGGAGGCACGCCCCCAGAGCCCCCTAGCGGTGCACGCGACTGCGTCGCACGCAGATCTACCACTTTTCATTCAAAATAGGTTGGCATATATGCTGTCTACCTGTCTAAAGGTTTCAGTCCAACCAATTGGTTGATTATGTGATCATCATGGATAAATTGGGTATAAAAGGAGTTGTTGGTCTATGTTAAATAAATTTGCTATTAAATCTTGCGCTGCCTATTCTTCCATACAATCGATCACACCAACCCAGACCATTGTATACAACTCCACAATAGCCTCGCAGTCACTCTGGCGAGACAGCGCGAATAACAACACAGTCCAATTGCCGCAGGCTAATCCCCTCAACCCCCCCCCCCCCTCAATTGCCGCGGACTAATCCCCTCGCGGCTCGACCAACCCCAGACCACCCCCCTCCACCTATGGTAGGGGGTGGTGAGAGCGACTCTGCCGTTCGGCCATTATGCATAGCATTCGGCCGGGGGGTAGGGGGGGAGGGTGGTAGGGGGCCCCACAACATATACTAAATGTTTTAGAATACGCTGTGGGGCCCCCATTAGTATATGTTGTGGGGCCCCCTACCTACCCCCACCTCCGGCCTCCCCTTCCACTGATTTACTGTGCCTGTGAGTATAGACATGCCCTGGGCCTATAGTCCTGCGAGCTACTGCCAACAGCAATATAGTTCTGTGACTGGACCGATATCGGAGTTGACTACATTAGTCATTACATCTATGGAACTAATAGTATCCACATACTCCGACCATAGCAAAGGCATAACCTGGCCTTGGGAGATCTACTCCATGTTGCCAACTGAGTGGTCTCCCGAGGCTGAGGCATAACCATACTTCCTAACCTAACTATGTCTACAGTGATTTCAGAGAGGGGGTGGGGCCAAGGAACAGGTACAGTAAATCGTTGGGTACAGAAGGTTGGGTAAGGAGGCTTAAATTAATCTCTCTCCCCTACGTCAGTTGATTCAATGTATGTGTGGATCAATTAAGGAAGTTATGGCAACAGGAGCTGCAGATCAATGGATGGAGTGGAAGGAGGTACAGCTCCATAAATGTAGCTAAGCTTGTATAAGTTATCAGTAACAGCACCATAAGTTTGGGGCTAGGGGGGAGGGGGCTAATTAATATATACCATATAATATAATGCATGATAGGCCCCCTCCATCAATATGCCCCCCACCCCTTGCTGTTTAGTCATCCACAGAACTGCTATGCCTGTGGCAACTAGGCAGGGATTTATATATATTAAGTTAGAGAGGACTATTAAAGCTGCTTATAGATCATAGAAGTAGATTGTCACCTACAATATGATATTTATAATCTTTTGGAGATCGAGGTGCGTATGTGCACATACATTATTTGCATAACTGTGATTACTTTATGTGCAATAAAAATTTACCAATTAATTTTTTATCTTTTTATAAAGCATTAGACTAAAATTAATATATTATACTATTACCATTAAAAAGAAATACCATGCTCTATTGCATATATTAATCCTCTTATTTACTTTCTTCCTTTTATTATTCAGATAACAATTTTATGCAAAGTTACAGCCTTTAGCCTTTGTTTAAAATATATATATATATATTGATCAATATAAAATATTAATATCTGTAAATATTCTTTTCACTTCAGTGAGCTTTAGTAATTGTATGAAAATAACATCCTAACCATGGATGCGGGCAGAGATGCTTCAGAGGATACCCCTCTCCTCTTGGGAGCAGGAGCTAGAGAGAGAGAGAATATACAAGACAACTCTGAGGTTTAATTGCTTATTACATAGCACTTCCTAGTATGTCTGAATATATTTTTTCACCTTTAAATGAATAGTTATTGTGGAAAATGTTAAAGTACAGCAAGATATAAGCAGAAATATATTTGTATGTAGACAAATTAGTAGTATACCAGAGGTATTTGGCCTCTATATATATATATTTATATTTAGTAGGTTGTACAAGCATTATTGGAGGTTGTATAAGTGTGCCAAATCATCAAAACAACACTGTGATGTTAATTATTTTTTTGACCACACACTTGTTATATGCATCTCCCTGGCAATATATAGTTTTCAAGTGATGGCCATCTTCTAATAATATCATTCTTTATGCAGGACTATAGCATCAACCAGTCTGACCTGAGCATGTCAGGTGGTGAAATGATAGATTCACTTCAAGACCCATTCGATGATGAAGATGGAGATGAGAAGCATGAAGACACACCACTGAATGCAAAATTTGAGGCATGAATATATTTTAGTTATTTTTTGTCTTTTGGAAATGGGGTAAAGCATACCAGAATGTCTTTTTATCCATGAAGTCAGTCAAAAGTGCCTAATTTTTCAAAATGTAATTAATCTATATTTTGGAATTTGCAGATGATACAAAATGCATGCATGATGTCAAGATAAAATATAAAATTGGCTGGAGATTGCCACAGTACATGAAATGTATTTATAATTACAGGGCTTGGATTATGACAATTGTGAAAATGTGCTGTACCTAAAAGAAGAGAAAACAAAGGATCATAGGGTAAGACCAACTGGTAAACAGAATATATGTACATGTAGTATCCAAGGAGATTGGGGATGGCTATCAATGCTATAAATGACTGATCGCATGGGACTCTGAGTAGCAAATTGGGTGGCTGTCAAGGGGTAATGGCAGGTTACCACGGGCCGATGAGGGCGGGTGGCCACTAGTGTCAGGTGGTGGCGGAGGGAGGTAGGCCACAGGGTGGGGGGCCACTAGTGCCTGGTGGCTGCGGAGGGAGGTAGGCCGCTGTGGGCGGGTGGCCACGAGTGCCTGGGGTCCGCGGAGAGAGGTAGTCCGCTGAGCGCGGGTGGCCGCGAGTGCCTGGTGGCTGCGGAGGGAGGTAGGCCGCTGAGGGCGGGTGGCCACTAGTGCCTGGTGGCAGCGGAGTGAGGTTGTCCGCTGAGGGCGGGTGGCCGCTAGTGTCTGGTGGCAGCGGAGAGAGGTAGTCCGCTGAGGGCGAGTGGCCACTAGTGTCTGGTGGGGGTGGATGGAGGTAGGCCGCTGAGGGCGGGTGGCCACGAGTGCCTGGTGGCTACGGAGGGAGGTAAGCCGCTGAGGGCGGGTGGCCGCGAGTGCCTGGTGGCATCGGAGGGAGGTAAGCCGCTAAGGGCGGGTGGCCACTAGTGTCTGCTGGCAGCGGAGGGAGGTAAGCCGTTGAGGGCGGGTGGCCGCTGGTGGCTGTGAAGGAAACGCCGAGGGAGGGTGGCTACATGAGTAACATAATCATTAAACAGAATCATGCTCCAAGGCATGGCCTGTATGTGGTACTTTTAGAAGACGCATCACAAGTTCTAACACTGTAAAAGGTGTTGCTTTCTTTCTACTTGTACTGTACTAAACACATTGTATTTGTCTTCTCTTGCAGCAAGTTCTGAAGCAGCAAATAGCTCGCTGGGTTGTGATGTTCTTCATCGGCGTTTTCACTGCGCTAATTGCATGTCTCATCGACATCTGCATCAACGAACTGTCCAAGATCAAGTTTCAACTGCTCAAGCACTGTATCCTCTCACGCACAGGGCTATTAATATGGCTTTGGACGAAAACCACGTACGCTTCAGATGATCCCAGTGATGGTTGCTTCGCGAATGACCAGGCGGTTACCGCACTCGGCTTTTGTCTTGTCGGCTCTGCCAGGCTGGCTACCCTGCCCGATTTCAGGGTTATTCATGCAGGATGTAGCTCCTATGTTATTCTTCCAAAAAGTATAATGGCTCTGCTTTACGCGTAATCGCCACATTGACGCGATAGGAGCTTGTTAGATTCAAGTGACTTTCTCAAACTTAATGTCAAATTAATGTCATTTGCCCTAAATGTTAGTTAATATGACACACCTGCTTCGTGTCATAATCGTGCGTCATTCGTCTTCATTCGTCTTCATTAGATAATCTCTTAACGTGCAATGAAGATTTTGACCTATGCATGAAGAATGCCTGTTTGACGATTCCGTTGATGCTGTGGTTAACTTGGGACATCGGCTTTGTGCTTGTGGCCGCCCTGTTGACTGCCTATGGTGAGGTGAGTGCCGTCTCAGCAATCCCTACCATGCAATAGTGATAATGGTTCATAGCCTCCACATAACCGGATTTAATGGTTCTTAATACATATTTAACTAGATTTTCAACTATATCATATTGTGCAAAGACAAATTTCGTACAAAATTCATCCAATGCTTGTTGTGTTACAACTATGTAAGCCAATAACTATGTCCCAAGTCTTGGGCAAAGGTTTATCCTTCATATGCCGGCATTGCCAAGTCATCTTCCACTGTGTATGGAAATTTTTATTCCGGTTTACTGTAATGTCGATTGGGATAACAGTTATTTAATTATGTGTCTGAATCGGGTTTTCAGCCTGTGGCTGCCGGCAGCGGTATACCTCAAATCAAATGTTTTCTGAATGGGGTGAAGATTCCCCACGTGGTGCGAATCAAGACTCTTGTGTGTAAAGTGGTGGGTGTCATGATGTCTGTGGTGGGAGGACTTGCCATCGGAAAGGTAGGAGTTCTCGTCTCGCTGTCGTATCGTACTGTCTTCAAAATCTAATTTTTCGTCCCTCTGCCATTTCGTACTGTCCTAGTAATCTGATGTCTCGCCCCGCTGTCATATCGTACTGTCCTAGTAATCTGATGCCTCCTCCCGCTGTCATATCGTACTGTCATAGTAATCTGATGCCTCGTCCCGCTGTCATATCGTACTGTCTTAGTAATCTGATGTCTCGTCCCGCTGTCGTATCGTACTGTCATAGTAATCTGATGCTTCGTCCCACTGTCATATCGTACTGTTCTAATAATCTGATGTCTCGTCTCGCTGTTATATCGTACTGTCCTAGTAATCTGATGTCTCGCCCCACTGTCATATCGTACTGTCCTAGTAATCTGATGTCTCGCCCCACTGTCATATCTTACTGTTCTAGTAATCTGATGTCTCGTCTCGCTGTCATATCGTACTTTCCTAGTGATCTGATGTCTCGTCCCACTCACATATCGTACTGTCCTATTAATGTTGTGTTGACAAGTATAGGATAAACATACATACGTTTGCAAACGACTGAAGTTGAAAATGTGTCTTATGCATGGAAGTAGAGAGTGAAATAACATAAAGCTAAACAATGCGATTTGCTAAAATAATAAATAACACTGAAATAATTGATTGCAGAAAACTTATAGTGTTTGAAACGTCCGCTACGTTTTATGATTAATCGTTCCATACAGCAGCAATGTGACTCCACTGTGTAATAAATGGCCTCGATATGATCGCACAGGAAGGACCCATGATTCACTCTGGTGCCGTGGTGGCCGCGGGAATCTCTCAGGGGCGATCTACCACATTCCATACTGACTTCAAGGTAATCCCATCTGCAGCCCACATTGGACCGACAGCTATACTATGTAAGCGAGACCAAGCGCAACTAGCCAAACGAAGCTATCCATATATATTACCCTATGTGTTTGGTTTGTCGACGGCTAGAAATAGGTCAGTAGCTTTTCAGTCCAGAATGTGTTTTAGTACGTGTTTTTGTGTAATGCCGACACCCTACGGCTTATGGTCGGTTGGTTCCTTTAAGTAGGACGCGCTTTAAAACCTCGGAAGGCCGTATGGCGACATGGGGAGTCTTCAAGGTAGATTTGTTGGTCTGTTTCTGGTAATTTCCCGACACCGTGGCCCTGGTCAAGATAAATAAGATTCATGACGTAACCCCCTACCTTCCTTTTCCTGCACAAGCATAGACTGGCGTATCAAAGTACGCTGGACAATAGTGAATCACGCAACCTACTAGGCCACAGGGTGCCCCCCCCCCCCCACCCACCCTCCTCTAATGCCTATGCATAGCAGTCGGTGCATTGAAGCGATTAATTGCCCCGTCCATGCGCTTTCCTGTGATAGAAGTAACTTTGCTTGTCTTCCCATAGCTGTTCGAATACTTCCGCACGGACCACGAGAAGCGTGACTTCGTGGCTGGGGGTGCCGCGGCCGGGGTGTCGGCGGCCTTCGGGGCGCCGGTGGGCGGGGTGCTGTTCAGCTTGGAGGAGGGCGCCAGCTTCTGGAACCAGGGACTCACATGGCGCATGGTACACACCTAATTACCGCTGCGCCTCGTCTTCATCGAGATTTTTGGACTACTAGCTAGCTACATACCTATGTACAGATAGATATATATGTAGCTAATGATTATTTTTAAGAAGATATGTTTTGTTTATGGATTAAATAGCTGTATTGACATGTAATATTGTTGTTCTATAGTCCAGCAGATATTATTATAAGGTTCGGCAAAAATGGATATGCAATTTTTTTTATATTAGTATCCAATATTCAGTTATATTCAGTTTTTAATTACTATTTCTTAATAAATTAGTATCAAATATTCAAAACTATCAATTACAGTTATGTTGTGATAACTATGACTTGATATGCATAATTTGGTACATATTTTTCAGTTCTTTTCATCTATGGTTTCGACGTTCACCCTCAACGTTGTTCTGAGCTACTATAATGGAAAGCCCTGGCAGTTGTCGTATACGGGTCTCCTGAACTTTGGGGAGTTTAAGGTAACTCGAAGGTGTTAGATCTGTAATCAAACTTTGCGAAATCACAATATTCCAAAAATGCATGATTCCATAAGTTTGGTTTATTTGCTGGCAATTTTGCAAACAAAATATCGCATAGATTTATTTTGGAAAATACGAAATTTACATAAATCTGAAAACGTACCGAATGTCTTCATATCTAACTTTCCTTTATTTCAGGATTTAAAATACAGTGGTATTGAATTACCCATCTTCATGATAATGGGCGTTATTGGTAAGCTCCACTTTTAAACATTTCCACTCCTGTTTTGAATTACAACTTATTATTTGATCTATATCGAATGTAGTTTTACATTACTGTCTATTTAATAAATTGGCGACTTTATGTGGAATTTTGTTTTCTTCGGTAAGTCTGCAATTAATACAAAAAGGAATACTACCAAAGTAAACTCTGTAAAGGAGTATATATGAGACGTTCCTACATTTTGGCAATCCATCAGTAAGTTTTGTTTGAGAACAACATTTAGTTTCGTATACCTTCGACGATCAAGTGTGTTTTTGTCTTGTTATATTGTAGGAGGTCTGTTGGGAGCGTTGTTCAACCATATCAACTTGAAGTTATCATTATTTCGAAAAAAGTAAGTGTCTGACTATTCTGTGTCCTTACTACAGATCCGCTGGGTCTCTTCCGTGTGGCCTTCTATGAAATTTAAACACCACGTGTTATTGGTACATTACATTAAGCCGATCTTTGAGTTTAGAAACCAAGAAAACAGTTTTCTTGGCATTTGTCCGTTTGCTTCTGAAGGTGGTTTGCATTATTATCTTACTACATAGACAAATTCCATTTGCTGTGCGACATTAGCGCTCATGGCTGAGTGGGGTAGATAAGACATGCCACAGTCATCGCCACAGTCATCATCATGATGGGTGCGGGTAGGGTATTTTATCTTCTTCGCAGCGTACATTGTCCAATTGGGTGCATTAGGACTACCTGTATCGCTAAATATGGCTACAGGAGTGAAACATTTACCGGGCAATACATGGGTGCAGGTCACACACAGCTGCAGAATGAACTGAATATGTTGAACTAGTGTAGCCTGAAACCATAAATCCTAAGCTATGTACAAATCATAATACCGCCTTTTCTCAAAATATTGATTTTGACCTTTGTTCATAAAACTGCCCTGTTACCGACGACGATCACCAAGGAGTGTCTATTTTGGAGTACGCCGGACGTGCCCACTAAATATAGTCAGTATTACCATTCACGTTGTTTCTGTAGCAAAAATTATGAATTAGTCGCGAATTTGCTCCTTTCACGATGAAACTACCGATGGCAGCGTTTATCAAAGCTTCTAAATGGCAGGTGTGGTGTTATTTTTTGTATGTGGTTTATTTTCTTGGTAGGTACGTTGCTCGGCCGTATTCCCAGGTGATGGAGGCGATGTTGGTGGCCAGTATCACAACCTGTGTGGCGTTCATCCTCACGTACTCCGTCACCGACTGCCAGGCGCTGGGCAAGGACCCCATAGAACACCCCGTCCAGGTGAGTTGAGTGGAAGGGGCGCATAGAGGCATGCTGTGCGTGAGGGTGATGGGTGAAGGAGGACCCTAGGATCAACCTGTACAGGTGGTTGGATGGGGAGAGAGACCGGTGGAGCACCCTGTCGAGGTGGGTGGAGGGGGTGGGGGGGCCATGGAACACCTTGTAGAGGTGGGTAGAAGAGTTTTTGATTGAACCAATCAAGGACCCTGTACAATCGGGGTATGTTTGTCGAGATGTCAGTTTAAGCTATACGGATACAGTGCCGATTGAGTTTGTCATATTCATATGCATATGTCTAAGACGCTACTATAACCGTTGCAAATCGAGAAACTGCTGACAGAAGATTTGGTGCCACATCTGTGTGTATGGAGTTATCCTCGTATCTTATGTGACGTTTTGCCCGCCAGGTGTACTGCCACGACGGCCAGTACAGTTCGATGAGCGCCCTCTGGTTCCAAACCCCCGAGAAGAGTGTTCGTAGCCTGTTTCACGACCCTGCAGGTAAGGACAAGAATTCTGGTATTTTTGTATTTAAGTGGAAAAAAAAGAAATACCGTAGTTGTAACATAGTTATTGGAGACTGGGACTAATACACCAAACGTAAAGAAGTAGTTCTAAAATGTAGCTTTTGTAACAATTCGTGTTTGGTTTAATATACTCATATCACATGACATCGGTATGCAGCTTTAGCAAATGATAAAATTATATTTGAAGAGTTTCCCAAATTTAACACACAAATCTAATCCGTAGTTTAACATATATGTCGATCATTGTTAATACTTGCAGGTGCCTACAGACCTCTAACAGTGGGTATGTTTGCCATATTTTACTTTTTACTGGCGTGTTGGACATACGGGCTGAGTGTTCCGAGCGGTCTGTTTATCCCCAGCCTGCTGGCCGGCGCTGCCTGGGGCAGGCTCGTCGGCATCTGTCTGCGCCTTATATTCCCGGGCCAGGTTGGTACCACGTGCGCTCTCAACTTCGAAATGGTCACTGGCTTATAGCGAACATACGTCGCTACGTTTAACGTTCAAGCTGCACATCTGTGTGGCCGTATTCATAGCTTACGCACAAAAAGTGCATTTTTGTCTCAGCCTCACCAGCTCATTGTGGTGCGCGTGATCAAAAAATCATATTCAATATAATTTTAGCTATAATAATATAACTTTCGTGATTCAGAAAACACACCTGTTTGGTGACTGCTTTTGTATTTTGAACCCGATAATCGCTCGACAAATGTTCCACTGGGCGCTGAGTCTATTGGCGCAGCCTAAGTGTGGCGCAAGTTGCGAACGAAAGACTTTTTGTCGCAGGTTGTAACGCGCTTGAAGGTAGTATGGCAATAATTAACGAAAGAGAATCGCAATGCGTTGTGATTTTGGCACTATGCTGATCTTAGAAATATTTCTGATGGGTGTTTTTTTCTGCGTTAAATCTCTAAGAAATACATGTATGAATCATCATAGGTAATTCTTAGTATTTTTCTTTTGAGCAGAAGCATGGTCCTATTTTCCATAACTTCGAACACAGGAACGCACAAATATGAGGTTTTACTCACTGTATATTTTAAGTCTTATGTTCATAGATTGGGCGCGCACAGATATGAGGTTTTACTCACTGTATATTTTAAGTATTATGTTCGTAGATTGGGCTAGTCTATCTATATTTAAAGTCATCATTACTATTCTCTGTCAGGACTGGGTCGACCCGGGGAAGTTCGCTTTTGTGGGAGCCGCTGCGCAACTCGGTAAGTACTTGCAATTTTCCGGAACAAAGTCACATCGTACATGGAAATACTATGCTTTACGTCACGGACGCATATTCTGTCTGTGTGACTGTTTATTTTGTACGACATAGATGTGTTAGTAACAAGTAGACAGAAGAGCCAGCTGTGCAGTGGCTGCGTCTGTGGCTGTGACTGTGACTGTGGTTGTAAATGTGGCCATGACTGGCTATGGCTGTGGCTGTGACTGTAGCTATGACTGGCTATGACTGTAACTGTGGCTGTGACTGTGGCTATGACTGGCTATGATTGTGACTGTGACTATGACTGTGACTGTGGCTATATGTCTTGTTGCAGGCGGGGTCGTGCGCATGACCATCAGTCTGACTGTCATTCTGATCGAGGCGACGGGGAACATCACGCTGGGTCTACCCATCATGATCGTCCTCATGCTGGCCAAGTGGGTCGGTGACATCTTCAATGAGGTGAGACAATAACGGAGACAATCGTTGCAAGATATATTTCAGTATGTTTGGATGCTATTTTTCTATGAAAGATAGATCACTCTTAAGATCATGGTCTACTGCGCAGCTTGGAACTGCCGCAAGTCATCCGTAAATCGAGGCCCTGATCTCTTGTTTCAAGCGTTTCCCCTGAGGGGTACCTCCACTGTGAAGAGTTCCCTCCGCGAGATAACTTCCAGTTATAACGAAGGTGGCGCCACATGAAGGGTCACAATATACGTCGCTTGGTTCAGCAAAATGGCGACAATGCTCGACATTGATGGGGGCGGATTGTCGTAAATTCGAAGCGTTAAAACTCGCCAAATTAATTTTAAGATGCAAACTTTCGGTGCATATCGCGATTAGATTAGGTTGGACACCCGCTTTAAGTATTTCCTTTCTTGAAATACATCCAATGGTATCTTACATGATTTTAGGGTCTTTATGACATTCATATAGAGCTGCAAGGAGTACCTATGCTTCATTGGGAACCCCCAGCGATGACTTCCAACATCACTGCCAAGTAAGAACGCGATAACAGTGCATTATATTTAATATTCCTGAAGACACATCATAGATAATAGTAGCCGACATAATATGAACAGATATTACGGTACTTGGGGGATGCATATTTACAATAACAACGTGGTAATGTTACCCATGTAGACTAGCCACCTTATCATAGTGTCGGCTATTGTGAAGCATGAAGCAATAATTAATATGTACATAATGATCCTGTTGATATACGACTGAGGAAAACTAGTAATTAAGCACTTACTAAGTAACATCTTAGGCAGCTTAGGGGGTGCATGTAAAGTACCGGATGTTGTGTTAGTTTTGGTCTTTCCTTGGCTGTTTGGAATTGATTGAAGGAATTGTCCTCAACGATTTTGGTTTTGTTTGGTGACGTGAACATGGAGATGATCATTGAACGCTGTGACCTTGCAGAGAGGTCATGAGCCACCCGGTCCTGGTGCTGAAGACCCAGGAGCGGGTGGGGCGCGTCATGGATCTGCTCCGGAAGGAGAGTCACGACGGATTCCCCGTGGTGGACGCCCAGGAGGAGTCCCAGACACCCTCTCCTGGAGCGTCCGTCTTCGGGATACATCGAGGCCTGATCACCCGGACGCAACTGATCGTCCTGCTCAAATACAAGGTGATCCACTCATGTGTATACGTGACTCATCGTGATGGTTTAATACAAGGTGATCCACTCATGTGTATACGTGACTCATCGTGATGGTTTAATACAAGGTGATCCACTCATGTGTATACGTGACTCATCGTGATGGTTTAATACATGGTGATAACAGTGATACAGCTCATCGTGATGGTTAAATCCAGGGTGATAACAGTGATACAGCTCATCGTGATGGTTAAATACATGGTGATAACAGTGATACAGCTCATCGTGATGGTTAAATACATGGTGATAACAGTGATACAGCTCATCGTGATGGTTAAATCCAGGGTGATAACAGGCACGTGTCTTAAAGTGTTACTGAACGTGAATCCTGGCGCAGTGACACCACGAGACACGGATCGGTGCCGTATACCCATTAAAGACGTCCCCGTCGTGTCTGTCTCTAGCAGCGTTGTTTGTTTCTTTGATTCAGGCGTTCAGCCAAGACGGATCCATGGCGGAGAACATCTCGACACTTAGTATGCGTCACTTCCGGGATGTCTACCCAAGATACCCCAAAATAGACGTAAGTTCAAGACGTAAATATGTTGACTTTATCATCAACATATTGTGATGAGTCCAGTTTGTGCATCTGTCAGCTACTGATGGATAAATGAATTTGGGTTTATAACAGTAAGTCTTCTTGTATTATGTTTATTGATAACAATAAATTATAAGGCGTTTTATATACAGTTAGGCCTGCCCAAGCGATTGGTGCATGGTTCAAATCCCACCTGTTTAAATGTCTAGTACTTGTAGAAAGTTACTCCCGGAGTTATGGCTCCCCTCTACTTTTGACCCTTCCCATTTTTACGATATCACCTACACAGTCTTGAAGTAATGTTTAATGTATTTTTCCAGACAAGCTTACCGGTGTAATGTGCCTTTTATCTGTTTTCCTTTGTATGGCGTTATCAGCAAGTACATATTTCTGTACATGAAGAGGATTGCATCATGGATCTGACCCCGTTCATGAACCCTGCACCCTATGCCGTGTATGGCGTAAGTAACTCGCAATATTGTGAACTATTGTCGTATACCGAATGACATAACTTACGGGCTGAAAATACTGTGTGTATAAAACACAATATAATAATAATAATAATAATCAGTTTATTGTGCACTGTAGGCTCACAGCCTCAAAGTACAAATATATGTATATACAAATAACATCAAGTAAATAAGGTAACATTTTGAAACAGTTTTTCCCTTAATTTGTACGCATCGCGGAGAAATAGCACGATGTTATATAGGGTGGGGGTATCTATTGACATCATCAAAAAGGTAAATTCCCAACTCAAGTTCTGCTTCTGGTCTGTGACTTCAGGTAGGTATTTTTTTCGTGACGCTTGATACAAAGGGCAAAAACAGATTAGGTGTATCTCATCTTCTATAACACTTTCACCATTATTTTTACAATACATACACAGTCTTTCTTCCCTAGGGATTCCTAAATGTCTGCCTTTCTCTATGTTTAGTGGGTGTGTGGAACATCGAAATTGGGCCAAGAGTTTTCGAAGATAGCTTTCCTTAATAGCAAATATATACGGTTCTTTTGTCAAGGTTCTTTTATACTTTCTATATGTGTCGAGTCGGTTATTTTCTTCTAAGCAGTTGAGCCAATTTGTATGTGCTCTATACATCAATTCACCCTTAGTTGTTTTTAAAAATAGATCCTCATCTCCTATTTGCTGATGCGTCCAGGCTTCTTCAAATCCGAGCTCTAACAATATTATTTTCACTTCAGTGGCCCATGTGCGCCTCCCCCTATAATCTAATTCAAATAGCATAGTATATGTTTCTCTCGGGAGGGACTGGTCCTCATTCCTGACGAGCTTCATCCAGAACTTTAGCATCTTCATAACACACATTATTTGGACTGGGTACGTTCCAACTTCTCCCATAACAGCTGCATTTGATGTCGATGCAGGTAGTTTTAATATCCATTTGCAATATTTCACTTGGACACTCTCTATACCGTCCTTCACCCTATATCCCCAAATCTCTGCCTCATATGTGAGAATCGGCAATACCATTTTATCAAATAATTCGAATTGGATCTTAGGT
This sequence comes from Arenicola marina, assembly GCA_964019135.1. Classification (NCBI taxonomy): domain Eukaryota; kingdom Metazoa; phylum Annelida; class Polychaeta; family Arenicolidae; genus Arenicola; species Arenicola marina. The sequence goes on along the minus strand of OZ025251.1, from coordinate 36,728,716 downwards.
TCTAACCCACCACATTTGTTATTTACAGATTTAATAAAATTCACAGCCTTTCCAGCTTGTGCGGAGAGAGTTTGCTGAGCCAAGGTCCAGACTAGCTTAGGGGTAAAAACCAGCCCTAGATACTTATAAGATGATACAGTCTCTATCCTCTTTCCTTTCAAGAACCATTTTTCATTTCTCTTCTGTATCCCCCCATTCCTGAAAACCATAACCTTCGTCTTGTTTAAATTAATTGCTAATCCCCAGCTTTCACAGAACTCGCTAAGCTTATCAATAAGTTTCATATATCCACTCTTTTGGAGATATGCTACCTTTGGGTCTTATGATCATTATTTCTTACACTTCGGCAAATACATAGGCTAAAACTGCTCTTATCTTGATGCTACCAAGAGTTTATCAATATCGGATTAGTAAATCGTACATAATCCAAGGTATTAATATCCACCTACCTCACTCATTAGCCAGTAAAAGTTGGCTAACGAGTGAGGTAGGTAGGTCCCGCTTTGGGTCTTATAATCATTATTTCTTACACTTCGGCACATACATAGGCTAAAACTGCTCTTATCTTGATACTACCAAGAGTTTATCAATATCGGATTAATAAATCGTACATAATCTGAGGTATTAATATCCACCTACCTCAATCATTAGCCAGTAAAAGTTGGCTAACGAGTGAGATAGGTAGGTCCCGCTTTGGGTCTTATGATCATTATTTCTTACACTTCGGCACATACATAGGCTAAAACTGCTCTTATCTTGATACTACCGAGTGTTTATCAATATCGGATTAGTAAATCGTACATAATCCGAGGTATTAATATCCACCTACCTCACTCATTAGCCAGTAAAAGTTGGCTAACGAGTGAGGTAGCTAGGTAGGTCCCGCTTTGGGTCTTATGATAATTATTTCTTACACTTCGGGACATATATAGGCTAAAACTGCTCTTATCTTGATACTACCAAGAGTTTATCATAATCGGATTAGTAAATCGTACATAATCTGAGGTATTCATATCCACCTACCTCACTCATTAGCCAGTAAAAGTTGGCTAACGAGTGAGGTAGCTAGGTAGGTCCCGCTTTGGGTCTTATGATAATTATTTCTTACAGTTCGGCACATACATAGGCTAAAACTGCTCTTATCTTGATACTACCAAGAGTTTATCAATATCGGATTAGTAAATCGTACATAATCTGAGGTATTAATATCCACCTACCTCACTCATTAGCCAGTCAAAGTTGGCTAACGAGTGAGATAGGTAGGTCCCGCTTTGGGTCTTATGATCATTATTTCTTACACTTCGGCACATACATAGGCTAAAACTGCTCTTATCTTGATACTACCAAGAGTTTATCAATATCGGATTAGTAAATCGTACATAATCTGAGGTATTAATATCCACCTACCTCACTCATTAGCCAGTAAAAGTTGGCTAACGAGTGAGGTAGGTAGGTCCCGCTTTGGGTCTTATGATCATTATTTCTTACACTTCGGCACATACATAGGCTAAAACTGCTCTTATCTTGATACTACCAAGAGTTTATCAATATCGGATTAGTAAATCGTACATAATCTGAGGTATTAATATCCACCTACCTCACTCATTAGCCAGTAAAAGTTGGCTAACGAGTGAGGTAGGTAGGTCCCGCTTTGGGTCTTATGATCATTATTTCTTACACTTCGGCACATACATAGGCTAAAACTGCTCTTATCTTGATACTACCAAGAGTTTATCAATATCGGATTAGTAAATCGTACATAATCTGAGGTATTAATATCCACCTACCTCACTCATTAGCCAGTAAAAGTTGGCTAACGAGTGAGGTAGGTAGGTCCCGCTTTGGGTCTTATAATCATTATTTCTTACACTTCGGCACATACAAAGGCTAAAACTGCTCTTATCTTGATACTACCAAGAGTTTATCAATATCGGATTAGTAAATCGTACATAATCTGAGGTATTCATATCCACCTACCTCACTCATTAGCCAGTAAAAATTGGCTAACGAGTGAGGTAGGTAGGTCCCGCTTTGGGTCTTATAAGCATTATTTCTTACACTTCGGCACATACATAGGCTAAAACTGCTCTTATCTTGATACTACCAAGAGTTTATCAATATCGGATTAGTAAATCGTACATAATCTGAGGTATTAATATCCACCTACCTCACTCATTAGCCAGTAAAAGTTGGCTAACGAGTGAGGTAGGTAGGTCCCGCTTTGGGTCTTATAATCATTATTTCTTACACTTCGGCACATACATAGGCTAAAACTGCTCTTATCTTGATACTACCAAGAGTTTATCAATATCGGATTAATAAATCGTACATAATCTGAGGTAATAATATCCACCTACCTCACTCATTAGCCAGTAAAAGTTGGCTAACGAGTGAGATAGGTAGGTCCCGCTTTGGGTCTTATGATCATTATTTCTTACACTTCGGCAAATACATAGGCTAAAACTGCTCTTATCTTGATATTACCAAGAGTTTATCAATATCGGATTAGTAAATCGTACATAATCTGAGGTATTCATATCCAGGCTTATTGAACTTCAAAGGGCCATAACTCGATTAATATTTGAGCTAGAAAGCCCCGATTTGCATGAAGCGAGAGGCAAAATGTAAGTTATGTTATGGTAAATAGCTACAGAATTGCTCTAGGACGCTCAGTTTGGCCGCTAGAGCGCTTGCAAGAGGTGCACCCCCCTTGCTGAGGCTCCCATTATGAGTGAACGGGCGATATCGACCGGCACTGCTGCCGGTTGCGATGGCCGCCGTTCGCTTAATAACGACGCTAGCGAATCGAGACTGGTTGCAAAAGACAGGCAAACGTCGACTTTGGCCAGGAATCCGCATTCGCTTTCAGCCTGGCACGCTTAGTTCCGGCGCTGGAGGGCTCCGTAATTTAGCAATGATGAGTCTGAGAACAGGCATTAGGGCGTAACCAAGCACACGTATAAAGTCGAGATTTGGACGTATTCACTCGAAATGGCGCTCTTTATCTGGGAAAATAGCCGCGCTGAACAGCAGCCGTTAGATTGTGCTTATCCAGCATCCGCATCCTAGGGGTCCAGTTTGGGCTAAATTGCGCTTGCAGCGAGCCCAATACACCTTTCAGTGGGCAACTGGTTAAAAATAGTGCCTGCCGCGCCCAATTGACCCTTCATGAAAGTCTGAAGTGCGTACATTGCCCGTTGAATACTATGGCCCAAAAGTACAATCTAGCGGCGTGGCGTTTACTGACTGCGGCGTAGCGTTTACTGACTGCGGCGTAGCGTTTACTGACTGCGGCGTGGCGTTTGCACATACAGGCAGCAGCGCCACGCTGCCACTTTTAACGCCCCAAAACCACAATCTAGCGGCGTGGCGTTTAATGACTGCGGCGTGGCGTTTGCTACATACAGGCAGCAACGCCACGCCGCAGTCAGTAAACGCCACGCCGCTAGATTGTACTTTTGGGCCACAGTAGTTGAAGGAGTTATTCGGCGCCTAAATGGCACCACAGACGTGCGCGTCAAAGATAAAAAAAACTTCTGTCAGTAACTCAGCCTACGGCTGTCTTGTTTTTTTTTCTATTTACTGATGGCAGCAACCTTTATTAAATTGCATGTATCGTTACACAGTCAATTATGTTTGCAACAATAAATATGTAGCAAATTATTAATATTATTATGTTTTGACATTGCTGTATGTCCTTGGCCCTGCTAAACTCCACTGATCCTAGTCCCGTTACGTGCCAGTTTTAACAGGCGTCCAGTCGTACCTCCCTCCCTGCCTGACAACGTTGTTCTCGGCAACAACGCCACAAAGTTGGGGCCACACTGATCCCAACAACAGTGTCGACGAAAATGGGGAGCATGTATTTTTCCTATGCTTCCGTTCAGAATCGACATTAGACTAAGCTTACTTAGTTTTCACGTGCATCAGTTTACATAAAAAATGCGTTTATATAGTAGAAACATTTGCTCTGATAGGACTGAAAATAAAAGTGAAAGTAGGCCTACACACAAATGACTTGTTCTGGTACTAGTCATGGGCGTGTCCAGGGGAGGGGGGGCACAGGGGGCACGTGCCCCCCCTTTCAGACCCTAAAGTAGGTATATCTGTGCCCCTCCCCTTTGCAAAATCTGTGCCCCCCACATAATAATGAACACTTGGTTTTTTGTTCAGTCTCCCCCCGGTCGCAAGATTGCATCACTGTGCCCCCTCCACCCCCCCCCCCCCGCTGCCGTCATTTTTTTATTGTGCCCCCCTTTCAAGGATTCCTGCACACGCCACTGCTAGTACTGTACTGTATATTCAGAAAAATCTTAGAATAAGTTATTGCGATCGATGATTTCTATTGAACAAAGGAACGACCACACTCCTGAGCCAAATAAAAGTTGCTGCCATCAGTAAATAGAAAAAAAAATGTCTCTATCATGACTTGAATGCACGACCTCGTGATCCAGAGCTCGCTGCTCTACCAATGCGCCACGAAAGCGTCCTATGTCGTGTCGCTGTTTTAAGCCTAACATGCGGTTAATCTCAGCGTGACCTGTAGGAACAAAGGTTATGTCGACGAAACTTACATTTCGTCTCTACAAAAGTGTTTTTCGTAGACAAAAGGAACTTTTGTAAAGACAGAAGTTGCTTTTGTAGACAAAATGCACTTTTGTAGAGACAAAAGTTGATTCTGTCGACGAAATTACATTTTGTCTCTACAAAAGTAGATTTTGTCTACAAAAGGAACTTTTGTCTCTACAAAAGTGTTTTTCGTAGACAAAAGGAGCTTTTGTAAAGACAGAAGTCGCTTTTGTAGACAAAATGCACTTTTGTAGAGACAAAAGTTGATTCTGTCTACAAAATGAACTTTTGTCTCTACAAAAGTGTTTATCGTAGACAAAATATACTTTTGTCTCTACAAAAGTGTTTTTTGTAGACTTTTGTGGAGACAGAAGCCTCTTTGATCGACGAAATGAGAGGGGTAACACTTGGCGCCCCATAACGTAACGCAATTTAAATTAAGACATAACGCCCGAATTGAAGCATATGCCTTAAATATTTAGAGACATGTGGCAATTCGAATTAAGACATAACGCTCGAATTGAAGCATATGTCTTAAATATTTAGAGACATGTGGCAATTCGAATTAAGACATAACGCCCGAATTGAGGCATATGTCTTAAATATTTAAGACGTAACGCATCAACCAATCATATTGCATGACTCACGGTCACTGTGTGTCGGTCTAATTACCGAAGGGGCTGGAAAGGGCTCTAAGTTTGTATTAGTAAAGGAGCTGTGGCATGAAATATGAACACCTGACATGGAGCAAATTGTCTTAGATCTCCTTTACTAGGTGGTACGTGTCAAGGATGGAGGAGCATGACCGAAGGGCCCGAGGGCGGGGGGGGGGGGGGGGCGGTGGTACGACATGTAGGCATATGCATTTGTGCCGCCCAGATTTTTTCGCTCAATCCCCGGAGCAGAAACTCGCAATATTACTGTCGATTTGCCCATATGAGACTGAATGTTTTCAAAATACCAGAGATTGACTATATATGCCTCTTGATATCGGAAGTGCTCAAATAATTAACAATTAACATCCATTTTCTTGGCCATGACCCTAAATGTCTATTTGGGATGCCTTTTTTTACCGAAAACTTTCAATGACTACAAAGTCGCGCTTTACTCTCGTTCTCCATATTCCCTCTATGGCTTGGGCGGCACATCCCCACCACCGTAGTAATGTAGTCCCCCCCCCCCCGGCCGAAGGGGCTTTAAATCCCCCCCCAAAAAAGAAGCATAGTACCTGATTATGAACAAATACGACATCATGGAAATTGCCTCTCGGAGCCATTTAGTATCAAGGCTGGACGGAGTTTAAATCAGAAAAACATATATATATGGGCAATTTTATGATTAGAGATCATCTTAGTTTCGCAAAATAAAAAAATCGGTAACACGATATGGTAAAACCTTCCGGATAAATGTGAACTAACCCCTTGGGTAGTCAGCAGGACAAAAGGAATAACTCACGGCTGCTACTTTGCTAGCAAAGGAGATAATCTGACACAGTTTAGAGCACAACCAGTGCTATTGTGTCTTATTCTCTGTTAACGCCAGCGTCAACTTTTGGTTGACACTGTCGTAGAAAGTTGAATAAAATATAAGTTGCGGATAAAACAACTGGTTGAAGAATATATTCTTGCCATGTGGTGGTTAGAATAGGACAAGCGCTTTTGATGACAAATTAGAATGCCCTTTAAATGTCGTCCTGTTTTTGTACACAGTAAGTATTTGTATTAGTAGTCATTATATTGAAAAGACTGAGTAAACGTAAGTTTATTCGACCGAAGATAACCACTATACAAGGAGCAGCTACGTCATTGTTGTGAAACATTTTGTCCACGGTAACTACAGGGTGGTAACAGCGTGGCCAGGACAGTAAAAGAGTGGATAGAATGCCGACCCAATGGAGTGATGAATAATAATTGCATCAAAACAAGAGATAAAGAATTAATTCGGCGTTCAGTGAACTTAAAGGTACGTAGAGATTCGCTGAAAGTTGCCGAGGGGACATATTAAACAACCATTGATCAGTTTCGTAAGCGGAAGTATATCCAAAGCAGACATTGGATGTTCAGATGGGAACGCTGACCGGTCTCAGGGGCGGATCCAGCTTTTCTGGATAGGAGGGGGGCCGGTTATCGAGTGATGGCCTGGGTTTGGGTTTTCATGTGTTAAATGGTACACTGCAGTGCAGTATGACTGTATTTGAAAAGGAGGAGGGGGGGGCGGGGCGTTTCTGACAGCACAGAAAAATAGATGAGGAGAGAAAATATGGTGACGATATTTATTCTATGATCACATTGCAATTGTATTCTTATATATTGATTCTCATTATTTGTTATCTTGTTAGGACTACAACGATGACAGCTCTTACGTTTTAGCCACGAAATATGTACAAAATTTGGGCATCAACTCTGAACGATCAAAGCCGTAATTTTCACGCCAAGTAACGTAGATGCAGGTTCCGATTTAATCGCTAATTAAACGCAGGTGAAGGTTTTATGCAAATTTTCAGATGAATTCGTATTTTTGAGAAAGGAAGTAAATAGTAGATGTTCGATGTGTTTAATTCATAATATCTGGCATAGCGTTTCAATCTGCGATGTTTTGTAACGGACTTTTTAACGAAGGAAATAGTATGACTGCCAGTGTCATGCGTACACCGCACCAGCTCTTCAAAGGAGAACCTACATTTACGTCACTAATCGTCTAGTGATCGCCTCTGTCTATTAGTTGATGTTATACCGCGTGATATGGGGTAATGGCCAATAATTTTAATACTGCTCCCGATTAAAATTAACGGGTATTCGATTATCTTAAAACTTTCTTTAGATCTAGGAGCGTGACTTTAAGCATCACAGACTCTCTATGCGGCTCAATGTTCCCGGGACGTGTTTCCATCCGTTAGGAAGCAAGGAGGTTCAATATTCCGTCACATATTAATACGATATTCGCAGACCTTATTTCAACATTGCCATATTTGAGTAATCACTAATTGTTTATGTTATCGGCCTCGACCTATAATTGCATTGCATATATTTATATATGTCCGTAGCTCTCGTTGCTGAAGAAATAAAAAAATAGAAAAAAAAAAAATTCACTCGTTAGCCAACTTTTACTGGCTAATGAGTGAGGTAGGTGGATATTAATACCTGGGATTATGTACGATTTACTAATCCGATATTGATAAACACTCGGTAGTATCAAGATAAGAGCAGTTTTAGCCTATGTGTGTGCCGAAGTGTAAGAAATAATGCTTATAAGACCCAAAGAGGGACCTACCTACCTCACTCGTTAGCCAACTTTGACTGGCTAATGAGTGAGGTAGGTGGATATTAATACCTTGGATTATGTGCGATTTTCTCATCCGATATTGATAAACTCTTGGTAGTATCAAGATAAGAGCAGTTTTAGCGTATGTATGTGCCGTAGGGTAAGAAATAATGCTTATAAGATCCAAAGAGGGACCTACCTACCTCACTCGTTAGCCAACTTTGACTGGCTAATGAGTGAGGTAGGTGGATATTAATAACTTGGATTACGTACGATTTACTAATCCGATATTGATAAACACTTGGTAGTATCAAGATAAGAGCAGTTCTAGCCTATGTATGTGCCGAAGTGTAAGAAATAATGCTTAGAAGACCCAAAGAGGGACCTACCTACCTCACTCGTTAGCCAACTTTGACTGGCTAATGAGTGAGGTAGGTGGATATTAATACCTTGGATTACGTACGATTTACTAATCCGATATTGATAAACACTCGGTAGTATCAAGATAAGAGCAGTTTTAGCCTATGTATGTGCCGAAGTGTAAGAAATAATGCTTAGAAGACCCAAAGAGGGACCTACCTACCTCACTCGTTAGCCAACTTTGACTGGCTAATGAGTGAGGTAGGTGGATATTAATACCTTGGATTACGCACGATTTACTAATCCGATATTGATAAACACTCGGTAGTATCAAGATAAGAGCGGTTTTAGCCTATGTATGTGCCGAAGTGTAAGAAATAATGCTTAGAAGACCCAAAGAGGGACCTACCTACCTCACTCGTTAGCCAACTTTGACTGGCTAATGAGTGAGGTAGGTGGATATTAATAACTTGGATTACGTACGATTTACTAATCCGATATTGATAAACACTCGGTAGTATCATGATAAGAGCAGTTTTAGCCTATGTATGTGCCGAAGTGTAAGAAATAATGCTTAGAAGACTCAAAGAGGGACCTACCTACCTCACTCGTTAGCTAACTTTGACTGGCTAATGAGTGAGGTAGGTGGATAATAATACCTTGGATTATGTGCGATTTTCTCATCCGATATTGATAAACTCTCGGTAGTATCAAGATAAGAGCAGTTTTAGCGTATGTATGTGCCGTAGTGTACGAAATAATACTTATAAGACCCAAAGAGGGACCTACCTACATCACTCGTTAGCCAACTTTGACTGGCTAATGAGAGAGGTAGGTGGATATAAATACCTTGGATTATGTGCGATTTTCTCATCCGATATTGATAAACTCTCCGTAGTATCAAGATAAGAGCAGTTTTAGCGTATATATGTGCCGTAGGGTAAGAAATAATGCTTATAAGATCCAAAGAGGGACCTACCTACCTCACTCGTTAGCCAACTTTGACTGTCTAATGAGTGAGGTAGGTGGATATTAATACCTTGGATTATGTGCGATTTTCTCATCCGATATTGGTAAACTCTCCGTAGTATCAAGATAAGAGCAGTTTTAGCGTATATATGTGCCGTAGGGTAAGAAATAATGCTTATAAGATCCAAAGAGGGACCTACCTACCTCACTCGTTAGCCAACTTTGACTGGCTAATGAGTGAGGTAGGTGGATATTAATACCTTGGATTATGTGCGATTTACTAATCCGACATTGATAAACACTCGGTAGTATCAAGATAAGAGCAGTTTTAGCCTATCGATGTGCCGTAGAGTAAGAAATAATGCTTATAAGACCCAAAGAGGGACCTACCTACCTCACTCGTTAGCCAAATTTTACTGGCTAATGAGTGAGGTACGTGGATATTAATACCTTGGATTTCGTACGAAATTCTGTTCCGATAGAATTTAACCACACGGTAGTAGCAAGATAGGAACAAGTCATGACTTCAGTAATTAATTTAGAATCTTGGGAATAACAATTTTTTTTAAAAGATCCCAATAGTTTTACGAATCAAGCTTCGGATTACATAGATTTATATCAATCCGTATTTGAATCGGCTTTCGGAATGAGCCCACGCATTCCCTGCAAAGCTGTTTGTTTCCTTGTTTGCGCATCTCCAAGATATTGACCCCAACGCCTTTGTATGGGGAAATACTTGAAGAACAATTCTTCATGTTAACAATTGTAAGACCATTTCGCCATTATTAGGCAACGCACATTTGCAAAAGTGGCGGTCTTGCGTGCATCGCGCATAAGGAATTTGCTTCAGAATTTTGTATGTAGAGACGGTTCTCTGCTAAATTCTCTACGGAGTTATTTCTTTTTACTTAAGCAAAAATATTGTTCTCCTTAATAGGAATGCTTGTGAACACGGACCCTGATGTGAAATGTTAAAATGATTGGCAATGGCCTGTGGTAATGTCTGAGCTTTTCGAGTTTGTCGGGTTGATAATGTGATTAAGTGGAAAACTACCACTTATATTTCTTGGGTATATTAAATTGCCAATGCAGCCATTATACCGCCCCACCCCCTACCCCCCGATGAAAACCTCCTTCCATTTATATTTGTTTGCCTTAGAGGAGACTGGTGCTAGTTCGGCCAATTTTCACTCAAGTTTATCTGTTGGCCATTATTTTGTAGCAATCTACGGTATGCAAAGTCGGATATATTAATTACATATCTCGGCTTAGAAACCGGCATCATTTTACAGTTATGGCTTATTTACTAACAGCATAAGTTAACACCAAAGACATTAAGGTAGACGAGGAGCAAGTGACGCGAAACAAGTTCGCTCCCTTAATGGGGCGAGAAGAACGCTTGTAAGAAATCCTTGCATGTTTTGTCCGAAAATATTTATTTCAAAAAATGTTCTAAGAAATCGAGTTGAAAATTAGATATCATTTGACAAAGACAAAGTAAGAAGACGAAGTTAGGTGCCATATTCCGAAAGTGAACGGCACAAGAAAAAAATCGTTCATGAGGGCTAGTATTCTACGCATGCACAGACTCGAAATTATATCCCCCCCCCCCACCGCCCCCCCTTCCCCACCCTTCACCCGGGCAGGCCTATCGTTATCTTTATTGATTTCGTAGTAGCATAAAAGCATATATGTTAGATGAGAAACTGATAAAATTTGAACATTATTATAACTTCCGCCCCCTCCTACCCCTGCTGACCACCCAGCACCTCTCTCTGGTCGGTACAAACCGATGACGGCTTGCACGCACAGTTAACTTTGGAACTCCCGTCGAGCCGCAGTGGGAACCTGGGTGCGTGCGAGAGGTCACTACAACACAAACTGGATTTTTCCACGCACAGTGCCTGAGCCTACCTCACTCGTTAGCCACAAGTCACTACGAGCCGATGAGCCCTCTCCACGTATGGCAGATCTACTTTCAGCACCTTTGTGCAATAGTCCTTGACTTTTTTTTCCGTCTCGTCCCACGTTTCTCGTTCACTTTCCTCAAATCCATAGAAGATGAGGTTATTTCTTCGCGACTGATCTTCCATGTTTACAACAATATGGGTCCCATAGAAGGCGTTGCTTCCTAATTATGGCAAGATAACTCCGGTGTGCAGCGATACAGTCTTTCCATATAGACCTTTATTGGTGACAAACAGTTTATACAGGTACAACAGGGGCTAATGCAAACCTCGTTTCTGTATCCTTGGCGTGAATGAAGATCGAGATTGAACCTCGTTTTAACCTTGAATACACAGAATGCCTCGTTACCGAGAATCTTCAAACTCTTCCGTGGCCTGGGGCTGCGGCACTTGACTGTGATCAACATAAGGAATGAGGTAGGTGTATGTACATGGAAAATATAGACCAATACTATTTTGATTCATCGTCGGCTATATGAATAATGATTAGTAAACTATAGTTCGTTAGCTGTACTACCAGGCAAATTTCATACTTAAATTATCTTTCTTACTTTGCTTATTGTTCTGTGAAATATACGCGTTAATCCGACATACCGGTATTTTGTTATCTGACATTAATTCAGAAAAAAAAACGAAATGTGTCGGATTAACGAGGTCTGACTTTACTAAAATTGCTGAGAGATATATATTTTTACCAATGTTTTAGTTTAAATATCCGACGACATTATGGTATATTTATTGAAGACCGCTGACTCTCACTGTGGTATGTTTCAGGTCATTGGATTCGTGACTAGGAAAGACCTGGCCAGATATCGCATTGTAAGCCACCAGGGACGACGAGGGCTTGAAGAACTCCAAATGGCCTTCCACTGACCTCCGAATCTCGTGTTCAGTTACCTTAGATACCACTGTAACTATGGATGTCGACGCCTGAAAGAATGACCTCTATGCTTCATGCCGCCTCAAGTGTTATGTTGTCATAGATACCACGAGAAACTCAAAAAAATATGGCTCGCATCATGCGTTATTCAAGTGTGATGTCATAGATACCATGGCAAACTGAAGACGTCAGCATGGCTCTCATCATGCGTTATTCAAGTGTGATATTGTCATGGATACCATGGCAAACTCCAAAACTCAGCATGGCTCGTATCGCGTGTTGTTTCTGTTACAACGATGTTTCGCATGTAAAATCAGCGCACAAAGACACACTTTATGTTTCCTGGTGAATTGTCAGTTTGGTTTTCGAGGCATGGAGTACTTATTAGTAAATATTGTCCTGATCAGTTGTAATATATAGATTCTTCCTAAGCCACCAACGACGTTGCTGCGAATATGTGTGTGCATCTGCGATTTTTGTATGTATGTATGTTGTTTTCATGATGCGCATTGATAGTAACGCTCGCCTATACGTTAACCTGTCATAGCAGCAGTATCAAGTTATTCCCTTAAATTGCACAAGTGCATTGACGGAGACTTATAATGTCATATGGCTAATGCGTGAAGTAATTGTCAGCAGTTTAATAGAAAAGGCAATGTTTTGTGCACTACGACTGATATATGCGGGCAAACCAATGCAATATGATCGTAATCTTGCTTAGTCTAAAGGGACAAATTTGTATATTTTTGAAGGCCTGTATTGAACAACCTGCATTTAAACATGTTCGTGTATATTGTCCATAGCGATTGTAAGAAACTAGCGGGATTGTACGCCACGATGCGGACAATAAAAAAACACACAAAGAAATCTGGGTTCTTTCATGATTCATTAGATCGATGGAAACATGTAAATATTAATATATTAATGCGTATGTTATGGGTATATCTTAATATATATTGAAGGAATGTATTTACGGAATGTATGGTACGTGGTATATGAGATCAAGTAGATTGGCGTATCAAATTACCGTGCAATTGTGATGTGATTTATATGTCCCTCTCCCATCTATGACGTAGTGAGGGAGCCGGTCTAGATCAGTTTGTAAGCATGCTAAGCTGCATATCAACTGCATAACGAACCATGGCACCTGCACCCGGGGCATGTTTCATCCAACCTCATTTCAGTGTCTCCGGGAGGTGTCTTAGCCCAAGTTATCCTTCATGTGCACAAAAGCGGCGTAACAAAGACATTTGCCATGCCACAGCTTACATTCACACACTGCACTGATTTACGACGGTTACCTTTGCGAGGCCGTCGTTCTCCCTGTATTGAAGAATAATCCTCCCGGTATAGTATTGTGGGGCTACTATTGGTCTCAGTGACCGCATTTGGGTTTAATTAAGTACGCGTTTCGCTTTCTGGGGGAATCAATATGGATGTAAATAACAGGCAATAATGCCATATTGGGCGTCCAACACCCGCCAAAGGCATATAGGTCTGATCATATCCGATATTTTGTGACACCAATGTCGCAGCTACACCACAAAATTCTGCGATATGTACGTAACATAAATACGCTACGCGCAGTAACGCATTCTCCGTGTACATTGTAAGATTCTGGTAAGCTTATTTGTAAGTTTAGCTTCTGGATAAATTAATTCGTAACATTAATATAATGAACCCATCGAAGAGTAACTCTTAAAGCAATGTTATGCCAAATATATAGCTCATACTTAGGAACGTGTGGCACGTTTTAGTCACGAAATCTGAACTAGACACCGTCAAGCCGAGCTTGAGAAGGCGACGGAAATCGGAGTTTTTTGGGACTAATTCGACCATTTTAAGACCCGTCGCCACTCGCTCATTGGTTGTTCGGTGTGGCGTTCGAAACCATATCGCCCCCTGAAAGCTGTAGTAGTGAGGCCGAATTGCTGGCTAAAAGCGCAAATTGACCCAAATTGGCCCCCAAGTACCCTGATGTGCTGGACGAGCACCATCTAACGACTGCTGTTCAACGCGGGATATCTGTCTAGGTAGTTTAGAGTGAATACGTCCAAATCCCGACTTTCTACGTGTCCTTGGTCACGCCCTAATCCCTGTTCTCGGACTCTTCATCGCTGAATTACGGAGCCCCCTATCGGCGGAACTAAGCGTGATAGGCTAAAAGCGAAGGCGGATTCCATACTAAAGTCGACGTTTGCCCGTCTTTTGCAACCAGTCCCGACTCTCTAGCGTCGCTATTAAGCGAACGGCGGCCATCGCAATCCGAAAGAGTGCAGGTCCATATCGCCGTTGACACATAATGGGAGCGTTAGCATGGAGGGGGGTGCACCTCTTGCGAGCGCTCTAGCGGTCAAACTAAGCGTCCTAAAGCAATTCTGTTGCCGTTTACCATAAACCAGTCAACCTTACATTACTCTCTCCATTCATGCTAAATCTGGGCTCCCTAGCTATATTAACCGAGTTATGGCCTTGCTACAGTTCAAAACGCCACTTGACACGTACGCTGAATATGGCTTGGCCGATTACTCGAAAATCTTTCAGTATCCGGAAAAATCCAGCCAGTAATACGTCTTTGCCTCTGCCAGTGGAATACTCTCAAACAAAAAGCCAATCTCTAGACCCAATATTAATGGAGTTACGAGAGAAAACCTGTTTCGTGACCTTGACCCCCTCAGATCCAGATTCGGCCCCATAGATCCATAGTTGACATCCCAGATCCAGATTTGACCCCTCAGATTCACATTCGGCTCCATAGATCCAGATTTGATATCCCAGATCCAGATTTGACCTCCATGATCCAGATTGACCCTTAAGATCCCCGAGACACCCATAGATAGAAACAATCCAGCATCGCACCCCTCCCTTCCCTCTCCGTCAATGCACACACACAGATTAGAGCAGTACTCCACCCTGAAAGACGGCACGGCTTATTGCTAACGATGAGTAAAGCTTACTGCTCAAATATGTAGCCTCATAGAGTCTCATGTTAAAGTTGTTTTTTTAAAGTTAAAATAATTTTTAACGGCCAAATTTTTTATTTGATTTCGATGGAAATTGGCACAGGGTGAGAAAACCCAGAGGGCTCTATATGTGTATTTTTTTTCCAAGCGCTAGCTCTAGAAATGGAAAACTCGGTTTCGAACCCCTAACTTCTCGGCGCTCTAGGACGTCTCCGTTGCGCACCGCGGGTTCAAGCTAAGACCAGATTCCGTATGTGCTACATCACATCTGTCCATTAAGACAACTTTGGTGATCTAATGTTTAATAGTTTTTGAGTTACAGCCAACCACTTGACATATGGGTGTGGTCAAAGTCGTGACCTTGACCTAGGTCGCCGGATTAACGCAAACTTTGAGATATCATCTACGGTAAGACATGTTTCAAAGATGAGGCGCGTGGCTTTTAGTTTTCGATGTATTTTAGATATAAGTCTTCGAAATCTGGAAGAGAAAAAATCCATTGGCTTATAATGGGGACGTTCTTTGCCATGGTAATGTGTTGGACAAATGACGTCACTGTGACCTTGTCCTTGAACCCATATACGCTACTAACAGACTTGACCGAGCTATTTCGAAGACATATCGATTGGCCAAGTTACAAGTCGAAATATTGCGTTTTGCGACCTATAGAGCGCGAACAGACAGAAAAACAGAGGTTGTGCAAGAAAACGGACAAACTGATATATTCCTGAAATCGAAGATGTCCGTCATAACAAACTCGGGCATCAACGACGAAAGCCGTAATTTTCGCGCCAAGTGACGTAGACGTAAGTTCCGGTTTAATTGTTGATCACGCTATAGGCCGGTGAAGCGTTTATGTAGATATTCAGATAAATTGACATTTTTGAGAAAGGAGGTAACTTGCAAGTGTTCGAATTGTTGAATGTTGAATTCATAGTATATGGAATAGTGTTTTAACCTGCGATGTTGTGTTACGGAGTTTAAAAAAAAAGAAAGATAGTATGACTGCCAGTCTCATGCGTACAACGCACCAGCTCTTCAAACTGGAACCTACATTTACGTCACGAAACGTCGAATGATCTGATCGCCTATTTCTTGATGTTTTAAAGCGTCATATGGGATAATACTGACCCCGAAAACAATTAACGGGTATTCCATTTTTATGAAGCCATATATTGGGCTTGAAAGTCCCTTTGGCCCTAAAACAAAATGTTAGGGTTCGTAGTAAACACTCGTTAAAGGTTACACAATTCACTCTAAATAGTTTTTTATTTCATGACACCGCATGATAAAGATCAGGATATGGTACAAAATAAATATATCATATACAAAATGTCTATTGGTCATAATCGGGAATCAATGACAATGGGACTAGAAACCTACAAGTATCATTTCACGGACAGTATAAAACCATACATACTGTTCACGATGAGTTATACTGAGACTAAAACGTTTTCGTAGGCAAGTAAAGAAAAGTGCCAAATACAAATTCGTCATTTTCGTAAAATAACTTTACAAATAGTTGCGAAACAAAAAACCTCACTTTGTTGACTTGAGGCACACTCCTGTTAAAGAGACTGCATTAGAGACTGACTTGAGGCAAGCCGCTGCCACTAAAGCTAAAGCTTACATTTCAGAGACTAGATCTATGTCAGATCTATGTCGAGTCGAGAAGTGGACGGCTTAACTCAACTTGGCAAAGTTTGGCGTTACTAACCTACGTAATTTCACATCTATGACTCATTACAGAATCTAATTAGCAAAATGTCTTACAATTTCAATACTCCATCCGTTTGTATTCTGTATAAATATTCATCAATGATCTAATGAAGACTCGGTGATTGTGTTACGAAGGACCACAAATGCAAGGTCACAATTGCCAGCGTGATTTCGAGGGCACTGAATGCACTAGTATCTACTTAGACGGGGGGCTTCTAGTGCATGATGTGTGACTACAGCGGACGTAATAGCATGGCGATAAATGAGATATATACAATAGGATGTAAAATCACAAAAAAACACTAAATCTAACACGCGGTATACATTTGTCTTTTCACAATTGGTCTCCTTTACCCCTCAGAAACAGGAAAAAGATAAAATAAAGTTGAAATCGAAAATACTATTTTACATACGAAATACGTTACAACTGTAATCATACTGTACAATTGTATGGTATGGTTCTGATTAGGCTTCCAGCGCTTACGAAACTTCACCATGATATGTAAATAAATGTTCACGTCATTCTTACGCTAATCCCTATTGAAATACATAATAGGGTAATAAGAAAATACAGTTTTCATGATTATCATATTTCAAGTATAACACTGCATTGGAAGGAAGTATTAGTTACTCATTTTATAACTCAGACATAACATAAATAATTAAATACTACGTCACCGATGTGCAACGAGCGACTATGAAAGGACGATGATGTATATATGAGGCATAAATGAAGATTTTATCACGCGTTTATGCTGCTTAAGAAGTATATAATATATGTTATGATGATTACTATAACAATTAAAATAGAGACGTAATATGGTATACAAGGCACTTATGCTGATAGGTTCTTTGACACGACAGTGTCATCAAGCTTTGTATTGGCTGTGTCGAGGACAACGAGTATTAGAAAGGAAATAAAATCAGCATAAAATACACGTTAAAAACAAAACCATACGCGCCGCCAAAATTATTAAATTATCCAACAAATAAACCCACTGATATCGTTTCTACAATAAAATACATACATTACAGTACAGTACAGCACAGAGCTGGACTCCGAACGTCACTGGCGGATATTGTTACATCACTAATCACGTCTGTTAAAATCCATGACTTTGTGGAAAGTCAATAATGATTCACTCACACGAAAACGTCGTCATGACATAGCTCATACTCTCAAGACTCTAGGATATATGTACGTAATGACGTCATAAATGAGTTAAGTAATGACGTCATGGATATTATGTGACATGAATATTATGACATCATAAATATTTAAGTGATGACGTCATGAATAATTAAGGTACGACGTCACAAATAGTTAGCACTACGTCGGTGACATATATCCAAACATTAACGGTGCGGTGCAACTACTGTCTGTACGATGACTCCAGTGTGTGCGGCGTGCCACATATAGTATTAAACATGCATGTGCATGTATTATCCTTAAAGCTTTATATAACTCACGAACATGAACAGAGACAGGCGACGAGAAGCTTTTGCACATATCAACTAATAAATGTGCCTGCTTCATTAATTGCTGAACATGACGCTGCAGTGGTAAGATAAACATGGCTTGCACCCCACAGGATGCGTAACGTCTACTATATGCCAAGGCACTACTACTAAAGTCAGTCATAAATACCGTAGACACACGTTTCGGCCCATATTTACCGCGAATTTGCCTCGATCACTCTCAAAATCACTGACGTGAGAAAGCAACACTAGACCATTTTAATGATACCAAACTTACGTTTGTACTGCGATGTTATCTTTTTTTATGACACAAAGAATATTCCTCCATGCTGACACGCCATTGGCAGAAAACGCTCTCTCGCCAAATTACTAAAACACGCGTCATAAAATGATGGTTGCCATGGCGCCGAACGTGCTCTGAACAATACATGCTCTATATTTATACCAGCCACGAGGATGCCATGGCAACTATAAAGCCTTTCATTGTCTGTGCTTACTCTATTTGCGAACGTGTGTCTGCTGCCAATGGAGTGTCAGCATGGAGAAATATTCTTTGTGTCATAAAAAAGGATAACATCGCAGTACAAACGTAAGTTTGGTATAATTAAAATGGTCTAGTGTTGCTTTCTCATGTCAGTGATTTGTAGAGCGAGAGCAGCACAATCGCGGAAAATATAGGCCAAAACATGTGTCTACGGCATTTATGACTTTGACTTTAGGGTCCCGATGGTCTCTAAGTCTTGTGACGCTGAATGTCTCTCGGTGGTCCATTGCACGCAGAGGTCATGAGAGGTCATGAACCATCATGGGAGTCTTCGAGGGTTTCCAGGGCTTCCAGTACTGTCTTGTAGCAAAAGTTATACTGACCCTGGGGGAATTATAAACAAGCGGTCATATAACGGTAGAAGTTTGGGGCCAAATACAAAGTTACACTTGAACTCTCCCACATAGTAAGGACATAGTTAGAACGATATATCTTGTCACCAATAAAGTTTATCTGAACTCCCTCATAGGGCAATATTTAGAACGACCACATTATATATAACCTGTAGAATTTTATAGTTATAGAGTAAATATTGCCTTGTTGATATTATTGATGTTGATATGAAGTTAAGTCGTAATTAATGTCCTCCGCTATGTGATATAAATGATCGCGAAAATAAAGTTCTCACATAATTTATTTGATAATATGTAGAAGTTTGTAGTTATAGAGTTATTTGTTTTAATTAAGAGCATAGTATATGCGTGATGGATACGGGTTGGCTACGCACCTTGGTCTGTATCATGCCTTGGCGCTGCCTTCTCAAGTCTTGCACGATCTTCTGGATGTCGAACTAAAAACCAGACAGAAAATGACTTGAACGGATAGGTCTCACGCGTGAATCAACGCGTGCAAATGCTGATCCATAACGATAGCTTTACTCTCCAACCGATCGGCTTTACTCTGATTGTTACACGATCGTCTTAACTTCCTCTCAAGCCGCCCTGTTTGGAAGTGGATCTCATGTGCCAACATTAGACACAAACGGTCGTTTAACAAATAATGATACTCGCGTACCAGCTGGCCGGCTAGTAGGTTTCAGGACTAAATGTTCCCCGGTAATGCAATCTGAGTCCTGGGGGCTAGTGAGTGACGCCGCCCACCTTGAGGTCCTTGGCTATCATGTTCATGATGAGGTCCACGGTGATGAAGGCGCCAGTGCGGCCGATCCCCGCACTACAGTGGACCAGGATGGGGCCCGTCGTGTGGACCAGGTGCATGAACCGAATGTACTGCAGAGAAATCACAGCAACTCTAAAACCATTGCTACCCACTAACGATAACTACAATACACCTGTAAAACCACTGTAAAAGTAAATACTGCAAGCAAACGTCATTAAGACTAAAGAGACCAGCTCCTGAGTACAAGTAAACGCCATTAAGACCAAAGATACCCGCTACTGAGTACAAGTAAACGCTATCAAGAGTAAAGAGACCCGCTACTGAATACAAGTAAACGCCATTAAGACCAAAGAGACCCGCTACTGAATAAAAGTAAACGCCATTAAGACCAAAGAGACCCGCTACTGAGTACAAGTAAACGCCATTAAGACCAAAGAGACCCGCTACTGAGTACAAGTAAACGCCATTAAGACCAAAGAGACCCGCTACTGAGTACAAGTAAACGTCATTAAGACCAAAGAGACCCGCTACTGAGTACAAGTAAACGCCATTAAGACCAAAGAGACCCGCTACTGAGTACAAGTAAACGCCATTAAGACCAAAGAGACCCGCTACTGAGTACAAGTAAACGCCATTAAGACCAAAGAGACCCGCTACTGAGTACAAGTAAACGCCATTAAGACTAAAGAGAGGGCTGGTATTGGCGCCATGGAGGTCCATTGATCTGAATTCTAAGAAATTCCTCCATTATTCCTGCAGAAACATTCGCCCAGCGGGACGCCCCCTACCGCGGCGTCCCGCACTGCGGTGTGATGGCTGGTCTGGCACAGCACATTCGACAAAGCCGAGCGAGCTAACCCACAGGCCATTCGGGTGCCCCCCCTCCCCTCCCTCCCCCCCATGTGTCCTTTCTTTCACAGACGCATTCTTACCCTCAACAAGGGAATGCCGGTCTCGGGGGTGCCGGAGTCTGGCCACGTGGTCAGGTGAAGGTGGGTCACGTGGTGTACGCGTCCCGTCGGTCCGTCCTCCATCTTCAGGTAGTGGACGTCAAAGTTCTGCAGTCTGTGCACCCGAATCAGACTCACCGTGAACCTGTAAGCGTGCCACCAACCCCATCACACACTTTCATATTGGATACGGCTCGAGCACAGTATTATAATTGACCGTAGCTTTAGTCGACATTGTCCCAGTGCCGCCAAACTCTTTATCTAACAGCGAGCAGGTTATCATAGCAACAAGAAACATTATGATAAAATCCACATCATTACTCCCCATGGTCCGTTATTTCGAACAATGCACGCTGTCGTGACCGCGGACAACAACAGGTCATGGGTTCGAATCCCGGCACATGCATCTTACGTTACGTCCAACCCCATTTCATTATCCCGGAAGGTCACCAACCACAATTCATTCTTGATATATATATGCATTAATGTGGCCCCAGATACCAGAGTGTCACTCCATTGCTGACACACTTACCGGCCAGCCACCGACAGGGGCGCTGCGGCAGACTCGGGCCAGTACCGGTGACACTTGACCTTGTTGTCCTCCACATCTCTGGTTACCATTGCGATGACCTCGACCCGATGGTCCCAGATCATTCTCCAGAAGTCCGGGACGGTGTCGGGCAAGGGTCCCTGCGAGGCGATGTAATGGGTGGTCTCCCGGCCTAACATGCAGCGCACGTGACTAGCGTTGATGTAGTCGTCGTCACCGGACAGCCTCACCCGGTTAGCGTCATCTGTTGTTACCATGGCGACACATAATGCATGGTTGAAGTAGGTCAGGAATATGTAAATTACGGCACGGAAAGTCGTAAAGTTAATATCAACAGAGAAGCTAATAGTTGCTCCAGCATTTTTGTTTCAGGTGCCTCGCCTTGGATTTTGTTTTATTGATGGTAAGGAGGAGGTAAGGAGGAGGTAAGGATGGTAAGGAGGTCTAAACTCATGCCGGGTATACTAGAATTAGGGCGAGAACCAGTAACATTACAACTCACGTTGGAACGTCTGGCTTTGCGAGTAAAGCTATATTTGTTGCGTAGTTAAACATTAGACCTCATGACGTCGCCAGATGAACCAGGTGGCCGCCATGTGACATGCATGGATAAAGGACATACCGGCGTGCCGAACCAAGTGTCAAAACGTTTCAGATACTTACATGGCAGTACGTTCCGGTATCTGTTTTTCGCCTTGTTTTCCGATTTTCTTGCTTCCAAACAGTTGTCTGTTAGCTTGGCGTGACGCAGATGCTGTAGGGGACAACGCAAAGGATAGCAGCATATTTACCAACACATTACCATCAATGACACATTGAAGCTAAATCTTAATTATTATTATTTATTGCTACCAAATCCGAACCCACTTACTCCAGTCGAAAACGAATATTTGGCGGCAAATACCGGAACCGGAATCCGCTAATCATCAACCATTTAGGTCTAGAGCCTAGTTTTTTCAACCTCCGCACTAAACAGTTGTTTGCGCATGCGCACTGACCTTGTATTCCTGGATGGGGTCCTGCTCCTCCAGTCGCTTCCGCAGCAGTTTGACGGTGGCGTGCAGCTGTCGCGGGGCGTAGTGGAGAGTGTCCGCCGGGGGGCGCACCAGGGCCAGGCTCTCCAGCCAGGCGTCGCTCACGTCAGAGGGCAGGCGCCGCAGTGGGTTCTTCCCTGTGGTCACCAAGCGACCACCACAAAGATGTTATTAATTATGTACGTCTAACTCTTAATTCCCACAAGAGTAAGTGCCTGAATGTGACAGTGAGATGGCGCGTATGAATATGACGGGTACTATTTCCTGCTTGAGGGGATGTAAAGCTGCGCTGAATAAAGCAGTTACTAATTAGATTTTATGTACACGGGTGACAACACAAGAGCATTACAGAGAGCCTGTTCATGGTTAGTTTCAGGGCCATGGCAGCACGCCACGAGATACGGCTCACTCACGCGGCGGTTTCTCCGGAGCCGGGGACGTCGCTGTGGGGTTGTCCTGTCCATCCGGAGCATCCTCTTCCTCCTCATGATCCTCCTCTTCTTGGGAGTCCTCCCCGCTCTCAGCTGCCTCCTTCTCCTCATGATCGGCCTTTTCTTGAGAGTCCTCCGCACACTCAGCCGCCTCCTTCTCCTCGAGGTCCAACCCTTCTTTGATCCCCGTCTGGTTATTTGTGCGACTGGGCAATCCTTCCACTTCCCGGTAGGGGGTGCTGCGAGCGCTACTCGCAGTTGAGCTTGGCCTAAGAAAAATGTTGGTTGAGTCAGTACCTAGTTGCGGAGTCGCCCATGCTTTGTGTTAATTACTTTAATTAATTACTATTAATTTTAATTAATCAATTGCTTGGCAAAGTAGACCTAATACGTAATCAAATTTATGTTTGTATGCTTTTATATGTGGTGGTTAAGAGATATCACTTCTGTTTTAAATGTCATTCAGACAAGAGGCATTTTCAGACTGAAATTAATTACATAGACTATCGAAGAAAACACAGGAAATAACCGACCTTTTCACGGTAAGACGGATGTTTCTCGGGGACTGGGCGATAATCGCCACGACCTTGTTGTGTGCTATACCTAACACGTTCTTCCCGTTCACCTGCGAAAAAATAACACAGGTACGTGACCTAGAAAATGTCGACAGCACATTGCATAAATACCGTCATTCCCCAGGCAGACGCACGCATAACCTTCTCCAAATACACCTCAGCTTTATGAATCGCATCAAACAGCCATCACAGACACACAGCCTCCTCACCTGGAGCAGCTTGTCGCCGACCTGGAGGCGGCCGTCCGTGTGGGCGGGGCTGCCCGGGGTCAGACCCCGCACCACGAGGGCCGACAGCTGCCCCTGCTCCCGCTGCACCAGGCTGAAGCCGTAGCTCCCGCCCTCGGACTTGGACAGCTCCACCTCCTGTGTGCCGCGCTATAGGGGAGAATACAACCAGACGACATTTACATCGAGAATGTCCACCTTCAAAATGTGTTTCTGTCTCAATTCACGTTATGCTTGCGATATTCTCTGGAATAGTTTTGTCGCCAGATCGTGCTTTAATATTATATCACCATGTTGAATTATTTAAAGCACATTTTGTGCACTAAATGTTACTGGTTCGCTTCGATTAAGGAATATATAAACGCAAAGTACCCAATACTGTACTAGCATATGGTAACGGCACAAACGCTATTATGAATCATACAAATAAGTAACAGTGTAGCCTATTCCTGTTCACTTATCCATCATATTACGCAAGCCCGGAATTAATCATTTACCTCGCCCAAAGGAGTCACGCGGCCATCGTATGCGGAGAGTGGCGTCATTCTGCCATCACGTGACGACAGGGGCGTGGTCCGGCCGTCCTGTGTGACCTTGGGCGTCTCACCGCCTGTCGTCTGCTCCTCGTCCGGCATAGGGAGCGTGACGCTGCCAAAGGAAGACGTCCTCGACTTGAAGCTCCGTGTCGTGTCGCCGTCATCAGCTGTGTAGGCAAGAGGTATAATGCAAAAGGATTGCCTTGTTAATTTTATTGATGTTTATATGAAGTTAAGTCGTAAGTAATGTCCTCCCCTATGTGCCACAATGTGTATAAATGATCGAGAAAATATAGTTTTCATATTATTTCTTTGATTAACTTAAACTAATCGCATGGTCTAAATAAACAGTACCAGATTGAAAAACGCATCATTCAAGAAGCCATACAGCCTGGCTTGCAGCAAATAAGAGCAATTGTGGCAAAACACGTAATAAACGGATCAATCTTTAACATATCAATGCCTATATTAAGCATAACGATGTCCACCTAGAGCACGCTGGACATGATAAAGTACAAACCGGACTGGTCGCCATCGTCTTCTGCTTCGCCATGAGACACGGCGTCCGCCTTCTCCGCGTGGTGTTTATTCGCCTCGTTTAAAGAGTTCTGCTTCCTGTCGTACTTGTAAGGCGTGATGACCTCCTTCTTCGCGCCTGTCTCCATGGCGCTTATCATGTCTCTGACCGATTTCTTCTGGTCCGCCTCAGTCGCCTGCAACACAACGTAAAAATCTCTTATTATGTTTTAATGTTGATTAATCACTCAGAAAGGGTTGTGTAAAGGAGCACAACTGCTTTCAACTGTACGAATTATCTATAAACAGTCGAGTAGCATATATAAATATAAATATATATACATATAAAATGATGCCATTCGTATTAATCAATAGATCTGAAACAATTTTATGTATGCCTATAAAGTATTCTGCCACTTCACACTTTCACGATTACCAAATCGGTTGAAATAAAAAATTATTCCGATAATGGTAGCCACCACCAACCATATCTTCAAATCAACACAGAACAAAACATGTGCGGTTCAAGTTAGTTAGAGAGCACACACCGACACTGGCATGGCCGCAGAAGTTGGAGACACTATAACATTCTTAACAAACACATCTATACACGAAGGGGTGGGTCACTATTTCGATATGCCTCACTATTGTGCTTTGGAGGTGGAAAAAATCACCGTCATTCCGTCATACTGCACTAAACTTTTGCACCAGAATTGCAACCACAAACTCGATAAAAGCCAAAACCGACATATTCAGCTTTATACGTGACACCTAAACACCTGGGTAGGTGAATACACCGTGCATCATGATATCCCTACGTTGGTCGTGCAGAAGAATCTTATTCCCTCTATCGAACAACACGATTCTGGTAGACAGACAGACATCCATGCAGAAAAGACGTAGTACAAGATACCGTGGATTTTAGGCTCGTATGAGACTTTATCGTGAATGTGGACGCCTTCGGTTTATCTCGTGTACGCTGCAGTTACAAATTCAAGAATTCTGCTTTCATTTCCAAGTTGAAATAATAATTAACCAATCTTGTCGCTTTAATGTGTCTAGTGATCGACTATAGAATACGCCCGGACAATACTACAAAGATTATGGAGTATCAAGCGGTTATATTACCTTATTAAAAAGAAACATCCTTTGAAACGTATCTACACATATGCATTTAAAATATAAAAGTAGTAAGCTATCTTATACCCTTGACGTTACCCCCCCCCCCGCCAACCACCCACCACCTCGTGGCAAAGACCTCACAGTTCCTCAGAACATAATATGCAATCATGACAGAAGCAATAATAGCTAACATATATACATGTATACACGAACGCAGCGCAGCAAGTATACAAGGCATCAAATGTAAATATATATACCGGTATTACCATAAATGCATTATTCCTGCTTTAAAATCTATTGATATATGGCAAATAAACAAGAAATGTAGCTTACGTTGTTTGACACAAGTACAATTAAATACAGCCCTATCAAATATCACATTAAATAGCAGCGCGATGCAATGACCGATATATATATGATACATGTATGGATGCGCTAGTTTTAACCCCTGTAACTAAGAGATTAAATAGTTCCAGGGTGAGAAGCAGGTGACTGTAACTGACCGGCTGTTTCTCCTGGATGGCGCGCTGCTCGGCGGTGGGTCGGTACAGGTGGAGGTCCACGGTCTGTGGGGTCCGTCTGAGGTAGGCCACCGCGTCCCTGTGGGTCAGCTGGGTCATGTCCTGCTCATTGACCTGGGGGAAGAACGACACAGCGTCACGTGACCTGATACCCCTATCCCTTGGCCCACTACAATACCGGTAGTCTGAGAAAACCATTTAGAAGATAGTTACCTAATATTCAATTTTTCTCTTACTATTCAGGTATATATTAAGTGTATACGCGTCTTGATGTGATAACGATGGAGTTCACATTATGATAGATAGTGAATTTATCCCACGAAGAGTAGGGACGGGGCAAATAGCAGACCTGCTAACTTCCTGCCGTGGCCCTTCCTATTGTCCCAATATGATCTTAGAGGTTAAAGCGTCGTACATACCCCAACCCAAAACTTTATTATACATTCCTGAAAGAACTGAAACACTACAACACGTAAAGCCTATCAGCATTTTTCGCGTGTCTGCCCATTCTCTTGTCGCCCATTACTCGTGACCAAACTCTTGACCAAAGATTTTTTTTTATAAAACAAGTGTTAACGCCAGAGCAGCGAGTGGTCAACGGTTGGTTGGTTGTATATTCAGGACGCTTTAATCCCTTTTGATCATATCGCGTCAATGGGAGAAGGAAGGGAGAGTGGGGCCATGTCCCTGGGGGTAACCCCCTACTCTTTGCGAAGGACATGTGATCTTTATCCTGCGATCACACAGCCATGGCCACAGCGGGGCGCGAACCATAGTGGTCAACGGTTCCGGCACCTATCAATGTGCAGCTCTGTGCGCCAACGTTTGAGTTCCAGACACTTTTATTAGATGATTTTGTAATAGGATATTTTAGCGCACATGGGCCATTAGGGTGCGTTGTAATGACCTGTATCACGAAATACGCGCCCAGATACGAAAAAATAAGCACGTTACATATGGGTTCAATTTATCAGACGTTTGGAAATTGGCCTTATCCTACCGATCCGAACGTCATCTCTTCGTTGAGCATGGCTCAACACTACCAGTAACCATACTACAGTCCCTCACACCTTACACAACACACATCCCAGGAGCAACCCCTCGGCCGGGCTCACCTGTAGCAGTAACCATACTACAGTCCCTGACACCTTACACAACACACATCCCAGGAGCGATCCCTCGGCCGGGTTCACCTGTAGCAGTAACCATACTACAGTCCCTCACACCTTACACAACACACATCCCAGGAGCGACCCCTCGGCCGGGCTCACCTGTAGCAGTAACCATACTACAGTCCCTCACACCTTACACAACACACATCCCAGGAGCGACCCCTCGGCCGGGCTCACCTGTAGCAGTAACCATACTACAGTCCCTGACACCTTACACAACACACATCCCAGGAGCGACCCCTCGGCCGGGCTCACCTGTAGCAGTAACCATACTACAGTCCCTCACACCTTACACAACACACATCCCAGGAGCGACCCCTCGGCCGGGCTCACCTGTAGCAGTAACCATACTACAGTCCCTGACACCTTACACAACACACATCCCAGGAGCGATCCCTCGGCCGGGTTCACCTGTAGAAGTAACCATACTACAGTCCCTGACACCTTACACAACACACATCCCAGGAGCGATCCCTCGGCCGGGTTCACCTGTAGAAGTAACCATACTACAGTCCCTGACACCTTACACAACACACATCCCAGGAGCAACCCCTCGGCCGGGCTCACCTGTTGCAGTAACCATACTACAGTCCCTGACACCTTACACAACACACATCCCAGGAGCAACCCCTCGGCCGGGCTCACCTGTAGCAGTAACCATACTACAGTCCCTCGCACCTTACACAACACACATCCCAGGAGCGATCCCTCGGCCGGGTTCACCTGTAGAAGTAACCATACTACAGTCCCTCACACCTTACACAACACACATCCCAGGCGCGACCCATCGGCCGGGCTCACCTGTAGCAGTAACCATACTACAGTCCCTCACACCTTACACAACACACATCCCAGGAGCAACCCCTCGGCCGGGCTCACCTGTAGCAGTAACCATACTACAGTCCCTGACACCTTACACAACACACATCCCAGGAGCGATCCCTCGGCCGGGTTCACCTGTAGCAGTAACCATACTACAGTCCCTCACACCTTACACAACACACATCCCAGGAGCGACCCCTCGGCCGGGCTCACCTGTAGCAGTAACCATACTACAGTCCCTCACACCTTACACAACACACATCCCAGGAGCGACCCCTCGGCCGGGCTCACCTGTAGCAGTAACCATACTACAGTCCCTGACACCTTACACAACACACATCCCAGGAGCGACCCCTCGGCCGGGCTCACCTGTAGCAGTAACCATACTACAGTCCCTCACACCTTACACAACACACATCCCAGGAGCGACCCCTCGGCCGGGCTCACCTGTAGCAGTAACCATACTACAGTCCCTGACACCTTACACAACACACATCCCAGGAGCGATCCCTCGGCCGGGTTCACCTGTAGAAGTAACCATACTACAGTCCCTGACACCTTACACAACACACATCCCAGGAGCGATCCCTCGGCCGGGTTCACCTGTAGAAGTAACCATACTACAGTCCCTGACACCTTACACAACACACATCCCAGGAGCAACCCCTCGGCCGGGCTCACCTGTTGCAGTAACCATACTACAGTCCCTGACACCTTACACAACACACATCCCAGGAGCAACCCCTCGGCCGGGCTCACCTGTAGCAGTAACCATACTACAGTCCCTCGCACCTTACACAACACACATCCCAGGAGCGATCCCTCGGCCGGGTTCACCTGTAGAAGTAACCATACTACAGTCCCTCACACCTTACACAACACACATCCCAGGCGCGACCCATCGGCCGGGCTCACCTGTAGCAGTAACCATACTACAGTCCCTCACACCTTACACAACACACATCCCAGGAGCAACCCCTCGGCCGGGCTCACCTGTTGCAGTAACCATACTACAGTCCCTGACACCTTACACAACACACATCCCAGGAGCAACCCCTCGGCCGGGCTCACCTGTAGCAGTAACCATACTACAGTCCCTCGCACCTTACACAACACACATCCCAGGAGCGATCCCTCGGCCGGGTTCACCTGTAGAAGTAACCATACTACAGTCCCTCACTCCTTACACAACACACATCCCAGGCGCGACCCATCGGCCGGGCTCACCTGTAGCAGTAACCATACTACAGTCCCTCACACCTTACACAACACACATCCCAGGAGCAACCCCTCGGCCGGGTTCACCTGTAGAAGTAACCATACTACAGTGCCTGACACCTTACACAACACACATCCCAGGAGCAACCCCTCGGCCGGGCTCACCTGTAGCAGTAACCATACTACAGTCCCTCACACCTTACACAACACACATCCCAGGAGCGATCCCTCGGCCGGGCTCACCTGTAGCAGTAACCATACTACAGTCCCTGACACCTTACACAACACACATCCCAGGAGCAACCCCTCGGCCGGGCTCACCTGTAGCAGTAACCATACTACAGTCCCTCGCACCTTACACAACACACATCCCAGGAGCGATCCCTCGGCCGGGTTCACCTGTAGAAGTAACCATACTACAGTCCCTCACACCTTACACAACACACATCCCAGGCGCGACCCATCGGCCGGGCTCACCTGTAGCAGTAACCATACTACAGTCCCTCACACCTTACACAACACACATCCCAGGAGCAACCCCTCGGCCGGGTTCACCTGTAGAAGTAACCATACTACAGTCCCTGACACCTTACACAACACACATCCCAGGAGCAACCCCTCGGCCGGGCTCACCTGTAGCAGTAACCATACTACAGTCCCTCGCACCTTACACAACACACATCCCAGGAGCGATCCCTCGGCCGGGTTCACCTGTAGAAGTAACCATACTACAGTCCCTCACACCTTACACAACACACATCCCAGGCGCGACCCATCGGCCGGGCTCACCTGTAGCAGTAACCATACTACAGTCCCTCACACCTTACACAACACACATCCCAGGAGCAACCCCTCGGCCGGGTTCACCTGTAGAAGTAACCATACTACAGTCCCTGACACCTTACACAACACACATCCCAGGAGCAACCCCTCGGCAGGGCTCACCTGTAGCAGTAACCATACTACAGTCCCTGACACCTTACACAACACACATCCCAGGAGCGATCCCTCGGCCGGGCTCACCTGTAGCAGTAACCATACTACAGTCCCTGACACCTTACACAACACACATCCCAGGAGCGATCCCTCGGCCGGGCTCACCTGTAGCAGTAACCATACTACAGTCCCTCACACCTTACACAACACACATCCCAGGAGCAACCCCTCGGCCGGGCTCACCTGTAGCAGTAACCATACTACAGTCCCTCACACCTTACACAACACACATCCCAGGAGCGACCCCTCGGCCGGGCTCACCTGTAGCAGTAACCATAATACAGTCCCTGACACCTTACACAACACACATCCCAGGAGCGACCCCTCGGGCCGGGCCCACCTGTAGCAGTAACCATACTACAGTCCCTGACACCTTACACAACACACATCCCAGGAGCGACCCCTCGGCCGGGCTCACCTGTAGCAGTAACCATACTACAGTCCCTCACACCTTACACAACACACATCCCAGGAGCGACCCCTCGGGCAGGGCTCACCTGTAGAAGTAACCATACTACAGTCCCTGACACCTTACACAACACACATCCCAGGAGCGACCCCTCGGCCGGGCTCACCTGTAGCAGTAACCATACTACAGTCCCTCACACCTTACACAACACACATCCCAGGAGCGACCCCTCGGCCGGGCTCACCTGTAGCAGTAACCATACTACAGTCCCTCACACCTTACACAACACACATCCCAGGAGCGACCCCTCGGCCGGGCTCACCTGTACCAGTAACCATACTACAGTCCCTGACACCTTACACAACACACATCCCAGGAGCAACCCCTCGGCCGGGCTCACCTGTAGCAGTAATCATACTACAGTCCCTGACACCTTACACAACACACATCCCAGGAGCGACCCCTCGGCCGGGCTCACCTGTAGCAGTAACCATACTACAGTCCCTCACACCTTACACAACACACATCCCAGGAGCGACCCCTCGGCCGGGCTCACCTGTAGCAGTAACCATACTACAGTCCCTCACACCTTACACAACACACATCCCAGGAGCAACCCCTCGGCCGGCTCACCTGTAGCAGTAACCATACTACAGTCCCTCACACCTTACACAACACACATCCCAGGAGCGACCCCTCGGGCCGGGCTCACCTGTAGCAGTAACCATACTACAGTCCCTGACACCTTACACAACACACATCCCAGGAGCGACCCCTCGGCCGGGCTCACCTGTAGCAGTAACCATACTACAGTCCCTCACACCTTACACAACACACATCCCAGAAGCGACCCCTCGGCCGGGCTCACCTGTGCCAGTAACCATACTACAGTCCCTGACACCTTACACAACACACATCCCAGGAGCGACCCCTCGGCCGGGCTCACCTGTAGCAGTAACCATACTACAGTCCCTCACACCTTACACAACACACATCCCAGGAGCGACCCCTCGGCCGGGCTCACCTGTAGCAGTAACCATACTACAATCCCTCACACCTTACACAACACACATCCCAGGAGCGACCCCTCGGCCGGGCTCACCTGTAGCAGTAACCATATTACAGTCCCTGACACCTTACACAACACACATCCCAGGAGCGACCCCTCGGGCCGGTCTCACCTGTAGCAGTAACCATACTACAGTCCCTCACACCTTACACAACACACATCCCAGGAGCGACCCCTCGGCCGGGCTCACCTGTAGCAGTAACCATACTACAATCCCTCACACCTTACATAACACACATCCCAGGAGCGACCCCTCGGCCGGGCTCACCTGTACCAGTAACCATATTACAGTCCCTGACATCTTACACAACACACATCCCAGGAGCGACCCCTCGGCCGGGCTCACCTGTAGCAGTAACCATACTACAGTCCCTCACACCTTACACAACACACATCCCAGGAGCAACCCCTCGGGCAGGGCTCACCTGTACCAGTAACCATACTACAGTCCCTCACACCTTACACAACACACATCCCAGGAGCGACCCCTCGGGCGGCTCACCTGTAGCAGTAACCATACTACAGTCCCTGACACCTTACACAACACACATCCCAGGAGCAACCCCTCGGCCGGGCTCACCTGTACCAGTAACCATACTACAGTCCCTCACACCTTACACAACACACATCCCAGGAGCAACCCCTCGGGCAGGGCTCACCTGTAGCAGGCGGTCCCCCGGTCGGATCTTGCCGCAGGACACGGCGGGGTCGAAGAGAACCTCCTTCACGTAGAAGTACCCCGGGCTGACGTGACCCCCCGCCACCGTAAAGCCAAGGCCATTGGCTTGCTTGGTCAGCATCACATAGTATTCCTACAACAAACACAAACCATCGCGTCACTAGAGAACAGTTCATATCGTATAATCCTGAAGCATAACAAAACATATTCTCTGTGTAAAAGAAGATGAAACATGAACATGTCAAGGTTTTTTTTCGAACAGCTTCGTTTTTTTTCGGTTCTTGCTTGCATATATTATAGGTTTACACTTCCTCCTTCCTTTGTAAAAGAATAACCAATAGTAAGGATTTCAAGGTCATGCCGAAGTCTACTAGAACTAGGTAGCTCGCTCGGATAGAGTCGACTGTGCTCTTCTAGGCGTGTCCAATCAGACATGCACACATGCATCATAAACATCCCTATCTTTCTCCACAAAGAGTAGTTGGTTACACAAATCAAACAAAGTGATAATTAGACCGTCAGATATGGAAAATAATAACGTATATTACTACATTATTTTGACCAAAGTACGACCAATCAGACCTGGTCTTCCTCGATGCTGCGCGGCGACTCGTCGTCCTCTCTGGGTGAGGGCTGCGGGGAATGGTCCTCCCCCGACGCCAGGCCAGCCTCTTCCAGGAACGACTTCACCGGGGTCGGCGTCCGACCACGTGATCTCACTGAGGCGGTACCGTCGTCGGCACGAGGCTCTTCCGGGACGCTGGAGACGGCTTTGTTCACTGGGTGGTCCAGTGCCGCGGCTCCCCCGTCACCATGGCCTTCTGACGTCACACTCTCGTGATCAGAGCCTCGCACATATACAGGTTTGTATTCTTCTTCTTCTTCTTCGGATTCCTCGTCTGCCGGTGCCACTCTTTCCGGTTCTGCTTCCGAGATTCTTCTCCATGATTTTCTTTCTCCTTCTTCCTCGGAGGCCCTGATATCCTCCCCCTCCCCCTCTCCCTCCTCCTCCTCCTCGCCTTCGCTTCCACTCTGCTCAGAGTCGCTGCCTCCAACATAAAACGTCGATTGGGCCGCGCGAGGCATCGTGGGGGCGCCGCCATCCTGCGCGCGCATTCCGGAAGACGTGGTCGCCTTGGTATCCTGGTCCTGTTCCGGTGCAGAGTCCTCCCCGCTACCAGAGATGTCGGCCAGCTGCCGGGCGCTGGCTTCTATTGTCACTTCCGCCACCGTGACATTGGGGGCCCCGCCCACGCTGTCCAGAGACTCGGTGGAATTGTCCTGCGACAAGGAATCACAATAAAAGATGACGGTTACAGTGGATTTGAACCGGTCACAGTCATTAAGTTAAAAAATGACTCGAGAATCCAAATATATAGTAAGCATGGAATTTTGTGCAGTGCTGAAAGCGAAATTAACGGATGTTACCTTCCATGACCCAATAGAACAGATGGTAAAACAACGTCAGGGATATGTGACGGTAACACAGAATGAAGAAGACATAGCTGGTTCGTCGATGAGACACGTGGTTATGTGTTTATGTTGTGTACTGAGATGAGCCTACCACAGATTCCAACTCGGCAATGTCCGGTAAAACGCCGTCTTCTGGTCGACAGATCAGCAGTCGCACGTCAGGTGAGGACATCCGCAACAGGTTGAGGGCTTCCTGTTATCATTAGGAGAAACAATGCATGTACAAACAGTAAACAGACAGGCTTTACAAAAAAAACATGTGTATACCGCCTTTACCCTTGCACGCACACTTTCCCAACGCATATTGATAAGTAATATATTGTTAACACCGAAACACTTTGCTTAGTCATGTGTATTGATATTTTTATATATTTATTGTATCGAAAATACATAATTGATAACAAAGTTGATCCAAGATATACAACACCCCATTGAAGCCCAATCTGTATTAATTCCATGCCAGAAAAACTTTGGCCCAGAAAGGAGTGGGTACTGTAAGTATCAAGCTTATAATACCATAAACGAATAAGTTTAGGCTTTGAACGGTTCAGTAACGCCACCTGGTGA
This sequence comes from Arenicola marina, assembly GCA_964019135.1. Taxonomy (NCBI): domain Eukaryota; kingdom Metazoa; phylum Annelida; class Polychaeta; family Arenicolidae; genus Arenicola; species Arenicola marina. Next base: position 36,694,019 of record OZ025251.1, on the reverse strand, counting down.
GTGAGTCTGAGCGTGGGCGATCCGTTAATCTCCAATATGACGTCACCAGCGCGGAGTAGCCCGGTGCGCGCGGCCGGTCCGCTGGGAAAGACGGTCTTTACCCTCGTCAGACAGCGCTGATGGTCTGAGTGGACATCCCGACCCCCGTGGACGCTGAAGCCAAGTCCAGTGCTGTCCTTCTCAAGCCGAGCTACAAACGTATTATCTGGAACAAAGAGTCAAAAAGTTCCTTCAAAAACACTCTCCTTTAATTACCGCCCGGTAAGGATTCCGTTCAACGTCTTTGTCTGCAGTAATGGAGTGGTTAGCTCTGTTGTCTACCGTGTAATTGACAGCGAAGGAGACAGGTTTATGCACAATTACATTTGTGTCTTGGCGTTAAATGTTTTTGTACTGTTGAAATAACTTAACGAGACCATATTTATAGAACTTATGGGAAACGTTAAGTCGAAAGATCTGGCATTGTATCTTATTACACAACATCATCATCTCATATAGGAGGATTAGCATTAGTTGACCTCCATCGCAGCATGACAGGGGTATATATATCTCAGCATGAGCAACAAGGCATTTATTACAACATTGATGATTGCACGACCTTGTGGTTAATACACATCATTAATCACTACTGCAAGTCTAAACGAGTACTTCAGTGGCAAAATCAAGCTCGGCGTCGGTAGCAAAAAATGTTGTGAAAAGCTATCACATCACAAAAAACATATCATCACAAGCTGGATATAGGTTTCCATTGAAAAGCCGACTACATACGTGGAGTGTGTCAGAAGGAGCAGGGGGCCAATATCCAGTCACATTCACAAACAGACGAGTGGTACGCAGTATGCGCGTACATAGAATACCGTCGCATTCATGATTGATAATCATGATCGGACCACCTGTGCGGCTGCCGAGGGATGGTTCAAGTCGTACTGTAAGCGTGTGTGATCGTATTGCATCACACCAGGATGTGAGTCGATGGGAATATCCCAAGCTCACTTCCACGAAATCAATTATTGCAGCAGTCAGTGCCGGAGGTAGGAGTAACGCGTTCGCTATTGTGAAATAAAGCTTCGCGCTAATATAGTGTTGTTATTACGCTAAAGACATGGGTGATACAGTATGATAAATCATACCTGTGGTTCAGTTATACCTAAGACCAAGAATACAATTGAAGTGTCACAGATTCCTTATTGTGCATACGTATTTACTGTCTAAAACTAATGTACAGACCTACTAAGTGCGCCAGGTAACGGATGGAGGTAACTAAAAGTCCACATCCCGGGTAGCTATGGTTGCTCAGTGATGCGGGTAATCACAACACAATGACAAATCGATTATCTTGTCGTAGTGAAGGCCCTATTACAGGAGGAATAAGAGTGTGTGTGTGTGTGGGGGAGGGGGGGGGGGCGTCTGGTATCTGACGATGGGAGGTGGCACAAAGCAGAAGCGTGCAAGCTGACAAACATCGACAGTGAAATCGCCGCGGCGTTCTTCTACCTCGACGGCGTTTGGTTGTGGAGCTGTTTGCTGACGTCACGCTGCGTCGGTCCGCGTCATCAGACGTTACAAAGACGTCATCATCACCGTCCTCACCATTATCTGACTGGTTGTCAATGGTTACCACGCGGCTCTCCGGAGTCAAGTGTAATGTGAACGTGTTGCCTACGGAAGGTGAAGGTCAAGCGGGTACAGGTGTCCCTACGATACTCTTTAAGAGATCCATCGCCATGCAATGCATCCACGTGGACAACAAGTCAAGGAACCATGCGCATCAGACGCGATGAGTCACCGTACCTCACGTCGTTTAGACATGCCCATCAAGAACAATGCAACATTACACCATGCACTAGTGAAAAACGTAGGTCGGACTCTCTCTACAAACATTTATAAGGCATTTTGTCAACACAAAAATTCTTAAATGTTGGAGTTAATTCGACTATATCAAGCAGGAACGAATGTTTCTTTCAGTTTAGCTCTAACTTTAAACAAATTTAAAGTTCTTCAGACGAATTTATTTTCAAGTGGTCCCTATTTTTGAAACTGGTTTGCAGTGTGACTGTAACCAGTCAATCTATCCATGCGTTGGCACCGTTCAGACTCTACACCATGCGATGAGTACATGGTACATGCGTGGCGCTATGTTAGATCTATATCCTCCTATATATATATATATCAGTCTGATAGTAAACTAAACCAATTAAACACAAGTATGATTCAACATACACAAAACTGAAGTCGATACTTCTCTCCTGCACCGTGTGCACGAAACTTTGTTCCTTCTTTTTAGTGTTTTATTACTTTTATTGCTCCTGCTTCTGAGGGGTAAGGGACCGATTAGAAAGCTGAAACCAAAGCGGGTATGATATACACTGCATAAGTGACCTCATCAGGAGCCAACATTCAAAGGAAGTACCCATACACGGACATACTACCAGGATTCAGTTACAATGTAATAAGTGATCCTTCCAAGCAAGGACTGAACTACCTGTAACAGGAGCTAAACATCTATGAAGCCTAAGAAGCGTACTTTGGTCTGTACGAAGCCTGGCTAAGGTCTATCGTCACAGATCTACTTATGCATGGCGCATTTCGATACACGACATGAAATAAGTTAAGGTAATACAATATGTGCCACAAAGCTGCCTCCTAACTGTGTTTGAGGTGAAACAATACATCACAAGTCCAATGATTACCATAGATATATGTCCCATAAAACACCACGAAAAAAGGTATTTCTGGCATGTATTTATAAGTATCTTACCTCTATGTACAAACGGGTAATAGCGGATTTCCATGGGTTCGGAATTCTCGCTCATGGTGCGGCCTCCGCTAGGTGACAGGCCTCGGCTGGGGGTGCGGCCGTCGTTGGGGGTGCGAGCCCCGCTGGGGGTGCGGCCGTCGTTAGGGGTACGACTCCCGCTGGGGGTGCGAGTCCCGCTGGGGGTGTGACCCCCCCTGGGCGACACGCCGCCGCTGGCCTCCGACCCGACGCTGGGTGAGATGGTCCTGGGGGGTCCGACAGAGGCGGGCGGGGACAGGGTCTCCCCGGGCGGGGAGTGGAGGGTGGGGGCGACCCCCTTCTCCATCAGCATCCGACAGACGTGCGGGGCGCTGCGCAGGGTCTCCACGGCCTGCTTGTGGGTCACGCCCACCAGACTAACCGCATTGACCTCCAGTACGCGGTCACCTGACACACAGACGCGACAACACGTGTTAGAAAGCGAAAATACACATCATTCAACATATAAAAACGATGAATGCGCAAGGAAAATCCGATAGCAACCCGATGGCTTATGAGCGCACTGATCGTGAAATAGAACACACAAAGAAAGACCCGCACATCAATACTTCTACGCACTCTTCTCTCAATGATTCAACAATAGCAACGCTACAAGAAACACTGTTACATCAATAAAATGTACTAAAAGAGAATCGCTCAGGCTAGGATCAGCCTGGTACATCCGTAACATTAATCATTGCTGAGACCTATATCGTGCATAGCTGAATATACATTTTAGTTGGGTAAATACGACTGAAGAGGTCAGGCTCCGGCCTGACACAACCCCCGGCACGTGGCTCTCACCTATCTGGATGCGGCCGTCCTCCGCAGCCGGTCCCTGAGCCGGCATCGACTTCACGAAGATCCCGCCTTTCTTCACACTGGTGTTGATGCCGCCCTGTACAAATACAGCGGAAGAAACGCTTGCATAACAGCAACCCTGCGAGGCTAATTGGACCAAAAAGGTACCAAAAATACTTACTGGAATGAAGTTAAGTGTGATATCGGCCTGGATCATCACGCATGGAATGAGTTGCGATCGACTGAGACAAGGAATAAATGTTCGTAAATCTACCCCACTCCAGGTTCTCACTACTAGGTACCCAGGCGACCTGCCGTATACTCACTGTGACATTGAGCCCCAGACTGTTGTTCTTCTTTTCCAAGTCCACTACGTAGCGCTCTCCAGGCATCAGATCTTGGGGGTCTGTGGCGATGGGCGATCCCGCCTCGCCAGCGCCCTCTACCGACTCCCGAGCTGATCCTGAACGGTAGAAAATGATGATAAATGAAGTCTAGAAGCTTGCTCCTTGAAGATTCCTACTACAGCTAGTGTTGCTAGTATTAATGAAAATCTGCATCATGATCGCTATTCAACAAATTATTGCGATATACCATGAAGAATACATGTCTACATTTGTTGGAAAAAATTGTGTTTGTGTGGTTGTTTACATGATACGAATCTGATTCGGAGACTGCTTTATGGCGTAGCTTACCATGCGGGATTGCGCGAGCCGCGGGGGCGGTGCGGGGAAGGGACCCCCCACCCGCCGCCGCCGCCAGCCCCGTTCCTGCCCCGGAGGACGTGCCCGAGGTGGACCCCTTGGGGGTGTGCGCCGGGTGGAGCGCCTCTGGCGGCAGGACATCCTCGAGCTCCAGGTCAGAACTCCCTATGGACGACGGCGGCCGCGGCACATGAGAAGCCTGCACCAGCGTCCGCTTGGGGGCGCCACCGTGGATGATCGCTGAGTCTCCTCCATCGGGGGGCAGCACCATGTGGCGCTCGGGCGAGGTTTCGTCCAGGCTGGGGGTACTCCCGCGGGAGTGGTGCCCGGGGGGCATGACGGCGGCCCCGCTCTGGGAGAGCATCAGCTGGACCGGGGAGGGGGATTCCCGTAGCATCTCCACCGCCGCCGAGTGGGAAATCCCCTCCAGGCTCTGGCCGTGGATGGCGATGATCCGATCCCCGGGTTGGATCCGTCCGTCCAGGTCGGCGGGTCCGCCGGGAGTGACCGACTGGACGAAGACGCCGAGATCCAGACGGCCCGTGTTGTCCCCGCCCACCACGGTGATCCCGATGCCGCACTCCAGGTCCTTCTCCAGGTCCACCACGATGATCTTCCGCTCGGGACTCTCGAAGCTCTGGGCCGGCGCCCCCTGGAAGTGAAGCACCAGCGGGTCGTCGCGGGGCGCCCCCTGCAGTGGAGACATCTCCGGCAGGTGCTGGGGCGGGCCCGGGAGGTTCATGTACTCTGCGGGGTCCGCCATCTTGGGCCCCGGGGCGGGGCGGGAAGCCTTCAGCCGACGCGTCTCACTGGTAGGCGAGGGTCTGAAACCATGGAAACAGGGTCTCGAATAGTCCAGATTTCGATTTGTGCATGGACAATATCTTAATTTATTCAAACAATCCGTTGCAAAGAGATTTACCTTATTATGAGTAGTGATCACATTAATGAAATAAAGCCGTCCCCGAGTAATTTAAATATTTCTTTAATTATGTGTCACGATCTCTACTGTTGTCGCATATACCAGAGTGAACACTGCGTCAACAGAACATAGTCTCACTCAGATATGAAGCGAGGCAAATGTAACATAGCCTATATAACGCCCATCGCGTTATAGTATCAAGTAAATATACGTAGATCTGGTGTTTTATACCACATTTTAGCACGCATGGAATAAATCAGGCCGTATGAGTAGATATGATACAATGATCGCAATGTATGCGAAAGTCACGCCTAAGGTCCATAACTCACGGACGCCAAGATGTGAAGGAAACCCTTGGGAACCATACCCACGCCATAACCTACATACTGGGCGCATGACCTTCTGGTCGAGACTTCGGTGAATCACACCCCACTATACAAGCATTGTATACGCACCTGGCTGCGGTCCTGTCTTGCTGAAAGGGCAGGTTTTGGTAGCGTGCGCCGGCGCCGACCCCCACCACCGACCCCGGCCCCGGCCCCGGCTCAAGCCCGGCGTCCTCCATGGGGTAATCAGCGACGCTAGACTCGTACCCGGCGGGGTCTCTATAGGGGACCACCATGTGGTCATACTCCTCTTCCTCCACCTCCCCCGCCTCCTCCTCCTCCACCTCTCCCATCCCTTCTTCCTCCCCCATCTCCCCACCCCCCTCTCCCTCCTCCTCCCCCGGGTCCTCGTTGTCATAGTCGTCATGGATTCCGGGAGGTCCGGTGCGCAAACTAAGGTCAAGGCCATCCTCCAGGGAATATGCTGCAAGCCGGAAGACACTTATGAAGATACTTCTTAGGTTTAACTGCAAATACGTTCTTTTTTCAACGTTTAACAGCAACGCATATATGTGGCGAGGATCAGACGCTTATGAATACTTGTGCCCCGAATTGAGTAAGTCAATTTGTTTAAGTATTGTACGTACTGATGGCACAATGTTACCGTATGATCTGACATAGACATACACATCATCCCGTTACTGAAGCAACTGTTACATATGACATATCGTACAGCAGTACACACTCGTCGATCCCAGCCTGCTGTGGTGTCAGTTCTAACATACCGTCTTCTTGCATGTCGGCCATGTTGGGATCCGAGCGCAGCCGAACCATGATGTGAAAGCGATGGTGAGCCGTGCACAGGTGCGTCAGGTAGCGACTCCTAGCGGCAGAGACAGAAACGAACAAGATTGAAATCTCAGTCCGTTGGCAACAAAGACAATAAATGAAAAAGCAATGCAAAAAGTCACACCCTTTCAAAGGAGATGTAGCTCGACCTATATAACCAGGTGTTTTGTTATAAACTAAACTACAACCAACACTTGAATTAAGTTTGGTCCCCACACATACTTCTTGTAGCTGTCGGTGTAGAGGTTGAGCTTGGCTTGCTTCAAGAGGCTGGCCTCGGCGCGCGGTAGAATGCTGAAGCGCCGCCTGTTGAAGGAGATTTTCTCGGTAAGGTGCCAGGAGTGTCTCTGGCTGACTACCCGGATGTCGCCCTGTGGCTGGGCCACCAGGATCCCGCGCACGCTGATCCCGGTCCAGACCGTCTGGTTGTGATCCTTCTTACTCTGTGGGGAGGGAGAAGGGGGAAGCACAGGATGGGAGCATGTCATTAAGTTTCTAAAGGACTCTAGCAGATCAAATGTGAATGCTGTATTGTAAGGCCAAAAGAGGCAAATGTTGTTTTCATCAATCTTGTCCTAAACAGGCACATTAACTGATCCTGAACTGGTACATTGACTGATCCTGAACTTGCACATTAACTAATCCTGAACTGGCACATTACCTGGTCCTGAACTGGAACATTAACTGATCCTGAACTGGCACATTAGCTGATCCTGAACTGGAACATTAACTGATCCTGAACTGGCACATTAACTGATCCTGAACTGGAACATTAACTGATCCTGAACTGGTACACTAACTGATCCTGAACTGGAACATTAACTGATCCTGAACTGGCACATCAACTGATCCTGAACTGGTACACTAACTGATCCTGAACTGGCACATTAACGGGTTCTGAACTGGCACATTAACTGATCCTGAACTGGAACATTAACTGATCCTGAACTGGTACACTAACTGACCCTGAACTGGCACATTAACTGATCCTGAACTGGCACATCAACTGATCCTGAACTGGCACATCAACTGATCCTGAACTGGCACATCAACTGATCCTGAACTGGCACATGAACTAATCCTGAACTGGCACATTAACTGATCCTGAACTGGCACATTAACTGATCCTGAACTGGCACATCAACTGATCCTGAACTGGCACATCAACTGATCCTGAACTGGCACATCAGCTGATCCTGAACTGGCACATGAACTAATCCTGAACTGGCACATCAACTGATCCTGAACTGGCACATCAGCTGATCCTGAACTGGCACATGAACTAATCCTGAACTGGCACATTAACTGATCCTGAACTGGCACATTAACTGATCCTGAACTGGCACATTAACTGATCCTGAACTGGAACATTAACTGATCCTGAACTGGAACATCAACTGATCCTGAACTGGCACATCAACTGATCCTGAACTGGCACATCAGCTGATCCTGAACTGGCACATGAACTAATCCTGAACTGGCACATCAACTGATCCTGAACTGGCACATCAACTGATCCTGAACTGGCACATCAGCTGATCCTGAACTGGCACATGAACTAATCCTGAACTGGCACATCAGCTGATCCTGAACTGGCACATGAACTAATCCTGAACTGGCACATTAACTGATCCTGAACTGGCACATTAACTGATCCTGAACTGGCACATCAACTGATCCTGAACTGGCACATCAACTGATCCTGAACTGGCACATCAGCTGATCCTGAACTGGCACATGAACTAATCCTGAACTGGCACATCAACTGATCCTGAACTGGCACATCAGCTGATCCTGAACTGGCACATCAACTGATCCTGAACTGGCACATTAACTGATCCTGAACTGGCACATCAACTGATCCTAAACTGGCACATCAACTGATCCTGAACTGGCACATCAGCTGATCCTGAACTGGCACATGAACTAATCCTGAACTGGCACATCAACTGATCCTGAACTGGCACATCAACTGATCCTGAACTGGCACATCAACTGATCCTGAACTGGCACATTAACTGATCCTGAACTGGCACATGAACTGATCCTGAACTGGCACAATACATGCTTTGTCTCGAACCTTGAGCTGTAACCACCTTCTGCTTTCGAAATGATAGGGTCTTTCACTTCGAAACTACTTCCACCTTCTTCATAAATATCTCTATATATATATATGATTTTAATGTTTAGGTAAGCTGTAGTTCTGTGAAAAGCTGTAAAACCCGTAACTTAGCCTCGAGGACTAATATCACACCTACCTTGTAAATTCGATAAAAGTGGATGCCATATTCAGCGAGCTCCATTACTTCCTGCATGAATCAAACGATGGAAACAAAATGAGATGACAACAAACTTAACTATACCATATGGCATATAACTGTGTACCTCCATGACATATGTCATGCAATCATTTTTATTCCAAATGGATATACATTTCTCACACATATTATTGTTAAATATATTATCGTTGTAAATTTTTATCATTTAAAACTACGTTGACTCATTGACTTCAGTTCACATAATATATTTCAGTACAGGTACGAATCAGGCTCTACCCATGTTTTCATCTAACAAATTAAATGCAAACGCCCCCACCATCCACCCCCCCTCCCCCACAACACAACCCCCCCCCCCACCCAAAAAAAAACAAAACAAAATGTGCCAAAACGCAGGCGACAATTTGAAACATTCAGTGACCTTGACAAACTGCGCCTCTGCGTTCCTGTCCGTCATGCCGCGGTGGCGTCGGTGCAGCGGCGGGAGGTGGTCCTTGACGTACACCTTGCCCAGGCGGCGTACCACGCGGGCCGCCAGGTAGTGCTCGGGGCTGAGGTCCTTGCTCTTGTCGTACCAGTCCCCGTACTCGGCCTGTACGGCCAGCGAGGCCAGGTGCAAGGCCTGCTCCTCGTCACACTGGCAGCGCTCCTCCAGCAAGTCGCGTCTCAGTTGGAGGTAGAAAAGGTGCTTCGTCAATGGAAACCTGCCAGAGATACGAAAAAGCATCTAGCGAATTGATCATTTATATTGGTATGTTAATAATAAGGTGGATGTATATATTAAATGTGCAGGAAATTGTAGTTTTGTAAGAAGGGATATTGCTGTAGTGGTAGATAAAGCTAACCACTGATCTTATGAGGCGCACTTTATTGCAACTGCCTGAAGCTGGACAAGTTCCACAAGAATTCGGTCTATAATAAGTACTACAAATGACCCCACAACAAGTCAAGTCAAGTCAATGTTCGTTTATTTTCACCATGCGCATAACGTATATATAACTGAAGTTGTTCCAAAAATGATTTATTTTATACAGGGAGATATACAGCTGTTCCATACTTGAAGAGCAGTGAAAAAAAAATCCTGTCCCAAAGATATGCATGGTATTGATGTTACCTTAAGCTGTACCAGGCCTCTACATAGAATTTGACCCGGAAGTATGTGGTGAATGGGGCGGGTCCTTGGCCCTTTGCGGGGTCCTTCCAATGTTTGGGGGCCATCTTGTGAAGCGGGCTGTCTGGGTCCAGGAAGAAATGTTCTCCCTCTGAAAACATGTTGAACCAAGAGCGCAGCGTGAACGATTGGGACAGAAGGAGCGCGGGGCAGGCACGACTACGGTTTATAGCGTAACAGTGTGTAAGATAAGATTCACTAACAGCCACAAGAAAGAAACAGTGTTAAGGCAGTATAGAAATTACATACGGCGAAACAATGCTGTAATTGAGATACTTAGCTTTGCCATTGTTTCAGACTAAGAACAAAGGCCAGAAACATACCACATACAGATTACAATACACTACAATACAAAGCAGGGGTCAGAGGTCATTTCCGTTTGCTCTGACCAATGACGTCACGGACCCTGGTCAAACCAAACACTGAGCATAGCCCAATCATTGAGTATAGATTAGTCAGACCAAACACGCCATTAATACCACAGTGACACTCACCATAGACCACCGTCAAACCAAAGAGATAATGTTCGGCCAGGCTAAGGTGAAAGACGACGCCGTCCATCAAGTGTTTGCCGGTACTGTTGGGCTCGCAGACGACATCCAGCTTCTGCCCGTTGAGCAGGACGACCTTGACATGACGCACGTTTCCCGCGCTTGCCGTCTGCCGCCACGGCGAGAGGAGAAAACCACACCGTCACAACACCTCATGCACGCCGTACAAGTCTATGGTACGGCGCATCTCATGCAACCACAATAAATAACAGGGAGGAGATACACGTGTTGGCAGTGCAAAGACGATGGCATGCGTCAAGCTGCTTATAAAGCAATTGTCTGCACAAATATATTTTAAACCTCTAAGGGAAATGATATATTTAGCTTTGTATTGAAAACACTAGAAATATAGAGTGAGCGACAAATCAAAGGGTATGATGTTTCTGGGAGGTCTGGTGTATCTCTATTTGGAAAGCGTCGCTGTTTTTTCCCCGTTCAAAATGAAATTTATATAATAACGCATATTAGTTATACATCCCAACAATAATATGATAATTAGCATACTATTACCAGGCCAGAGCAATCAAAAATTAATCCTAAAATATCAGGCACAATCCTTTTTAAGGTTTACACTAGTATTACATTTGTCATCCGACAAATGAAAGTGTACATGTAGCTACCAGTATATTACAGAGACATTGCCGCAATGGACGCGCGGCTAATAGATGTGTATATCGGCTTTATACTAGTCGACAGCGCCTCGCGAGCTAGACATGATTTGTGTGCGGTTGTAATCAGAACACATTTGTATTGGAGTATTCGGGTAATATTAGGAGCGACCAGCCACTAGATTGTAAGACAATTGTAGCTTGATATTTCACAACTAGAGCACAATAACGACACACGAGTCAACGACGGTAGATATGAGAGTCTGAAACACATTAATTCATGAGGTGTATCTAGCGCAGCGTCACCCATGGACTTTTGGCTACTGAGCCCATGGTGACGTTGCTGCCTCCACATACATACATACCCTGGCCTCCGGTAGCTGCACGCTGACAACGCTCTCGTTGTAAACAAACTCTGGCCCGTATTGCTGCTGCAAAACGGGAGAAATAGACAAGAAATCAGCACCGATAACATCAAACCAACCCAATAGTATCGCTTAAGTATTTTTTAGTATTTAGTACATACATATGTATAGGAAACTTAATCCTATTCATGCACAAAGGACGCGGCAATTATAGGCGATTTAAATTAAGAATTAAGATTGTAATCCAGCTCTGACTATGACAAGTGCAATTTCGATATATTTCTGTAAAGAGTAGTGATGCTGGTGACTTAATCACCAACGAGAGATACGAGGAGACCCACCCTGGGTGCCCTCTGGGCCGGGGCGGGTTGGCCGGTCGAGGGGTGGGGCCTGGGGCTGGCGCTGCGTCCGGCCCTGGACAGCGGTCGGCTGGCTGGTTGGCTGGCTGGTCGGCTGGCTGAGCGACTGGACGGTCCACTGGCTGGACGGGGTTCCCGTTGGGCCGCCCTCGAGGCGTGTCCACCACCAGATGGAGTGGCGCCCCGTGCCGGGGCTTGAACTGCGGTTGAGGTCTGGACTTGAACATGGGGAGGGGAGTGGGCTTGGGCTTGGGCTTGGGCATGGGGCGGCGAGTGCAGATGGGCCTGGGGCGGGGAGTGGGCTGCGGTGGCTAGGGCGGGGGTTGCTGGCCCCGAGGCCCCCGCCTCACTGCGCGCGCCGTCCCCCATGGCTCGGGGCTCCATTAGCCGGGCCTGCGCCCGCTGCCTGTGACAGACAAAAAGCATCAAAACAAAGTCAACATTCAGTATTCAACAACCGAAGCGAAAGCGCCCTTGAAAAGATTAGCCAGTGATGGCATGAGTAAAAGTTGCATGCCTTAATAAGAACCTAAGAAAGGCATTAATTTCGTAGCAAGTATCACCAATCGAAGATAACGAAGACTATTGATACAGAGCACCGATAGGAATCACGGCATGTCCAGAGGACGCTACCACGTGACGGGTACAACGTACAAGGTCTTTATCTCTTCCTGCTGTCGCCGCAGCCACTCGGTCTCGTTGCCAAGCACGCTCAAGCCCTCCATGTCAACGTCATAGCGACCGCCCGACGACAGCGCCATCTGGGAACCGCCATGCAGCATGTCGGGACGGTAGACGCCTGACAAACATCAAACAAAAAATAATACATTAAAGCAATATGTTCTGTAATTTTTATATTACCAATCTCTTCTCCATGTCAAATAGGTATATTCAGTCTTGAATTTAAATCCTGAAAGCCTGTGGGCTATCCGGAGAGAAGCAAATTTGTTCACCAAAGCAGAAGTTGGTGGCCGGCCTTATATTCCTGCGCGCCTGTTCGGTATTTTGTGTGATGTCAACCACGGCTCGCTAGGACGTCCGCGCGCGATAAATTAGTCCGCGCAGTTTTATATTGAATTTGTCGTTTTACAGACCCAACGAGATATAAAACATAAACGCATCATAATATTGAGATACTTGTAGTCTTCATTCTAAAATGTAAAGGGTTAAGATGGCGCATTTAAGTAGGCTGCTTTAAACAATAGTTCAATACAAGAAGGAAAAATGCTATGAAAACCCATGTCATCATGCAATCATTTATTGCATTACACTTTACGTTGCTATATTATTATACCTACCTTACATTGCTATATTGTTATATGTGCCTCAAATCGTATTTCTCAAATATACACCTGAAATATCTTTATTATTATATGAACCTCATGTTGCGTTATTGTATATAAATTACATTGCTTTATTATTGGGCTGACCTTGATTAAGATTTAATGGTCACTATCGAGATTAAATATAATGCATGGCGTAGATGCTAAAATACAATCGGCTCATTTATACGACACTATGTTTATGCTCTTAATATAATTTACAACAATATTGATGTTGGATTTTACATTAATATTGGCAAATAATTAAGCCAATAAGGTTATTACGCGTATTGCTGACTAACCATGCTGGAGGGACTGGGTGGATATCATGGACTTCCTCTCGCCGAGGTCGGCGCTCTCGCTAGGCATGGACGCCAGGTCGCTTAAGTCCGCCTCGTCCAGGACCAGGCCGTGCCGCAGCGCCTGAAGCTTCCGCTGTCTATCCCGCAGCCGTTGGTAGGCCTCCTGGGTCCCACCCAGCACGGAGTCCGCCTCCCCGCGGGGGGCCACCCCAGGTCCAACGCCCACACCACCGTCCTGGGGGTACCCCCGGCGCCCTCCGGCCCCTCCGGCCCCCGAGGACAGTGAGGATAGGGGGTAGGGCGCTCCATGCTGGGAGTAGTGATGGGCGGTCTGGACATCGTGGGGGTATCTCCTACCGCCGTCTGGGTAGGCGTGCCCCAGGGTGTAGTACGGCTGGGCCGGGCCGTAGGGGGAGGCGGGGTCGCCCTGAGGATAGCGCCCGGGGTAGGTGTGCTGGCCAGACAGGATATACGGGTCTCTGTACGCGCCGTGGTTGTCCGGGCCCCGGATGTAGCCATCCCGAAATTCCGCAGGTTTGTCCCTACCTACAGGTAAGGGGCGCTCTCGCCTGTTGGAGTGGTAAGCTGCAAAAGAAGTGTTAGTTTTAACATTGATACCATATGTCATAGTGAACATTTAACGATTGCGCTGCTTCGATAGTAAATCAAAGCATATGAAAGCAAAGTTTGCCCACAATGTTATAGGGGCCGGCTCGATAGCTCAGTGGGTTAGAGCGCTCGCCTTGAGTGCTCTGGCCACCTGAGAGCCTAACGGCACGCGAATCGATGATTCGAGCCCCGCTGTGGTCATGTCTGTGTGGTCTCAGCATAAAGATCCCATGTCTCTCTTTGCAAAGAGTAAGGGGTTACCCCCGGGGGCATGGTTCCGCTCTTCCCTTTCTTCTCCCATTGACGCCATATGAACAAAAGGGGTTAAAGCCTCCTGAATATACAACCAACCAACCAACCCTCAATGTTAAAAGACATCCCTTCAAGAACTCACGAGGCTCGCGCACATCACACATGGCACATTTAAAATTCACAGACTACGCTTTCAACTTACAAAGTTCTTCCCTACTCCGCGACCTTGATCGCGATCTAGACTTTGACCTTGATCTTGACCGACTATGGTTGTGGTAAAGGTGAGCTCGCGCCGCCCTCTTTGTGCTGCGTCTCCCGGGGTCACGTGACTCCCTGTCCTCTGCCTTTAGCAATGTCTGCAACTGTGTATTATACATTACATACATTCAGTATCTCCGTCTTTATGTCACAAAGAACATGAAATATTTCATCAGAATATGTGGACTGTTTTTTTTCAAGTGAGGTGCACCGTAAGGATTACCATATATATATATATATATATATATATATATGAAGACAAGTTGTATAAATATAACCAGTGAAACGAAAGATATATTTTGTTGTCCGTCGCATATATCGCAGAAAAAGATTAATCAGAGATACGAAAAAATAACCCGTTATAACCTCATCAGCCAAAAGTTATTATTGATCAGGGAAAACAAAATGTTGGTACAAGTGTACTCAAAAGTGTTGAAGGTAATCCACGTCTGGACACTCTCTATCAGAGATTTGTACTTACGTCGTTATCGCTGCCAAGGACTAGGTTGTACAGCTGACTGACGTATGCAGAATTTGACAGTCTGTTGGGGTGGCACCGTTGAAACTGGGCACAAGCCTGGAATAGCGAAAGACATCTGGAATCATCGCACACGGGGCGGTAACATAACGATAATACCAGTGGAAATCACTCACAGTACTACCTTCGCCCGCAGCCCCTCAGTACCATCCCGTACTTACCTCTATGACGTGTAGCAGGGCTACCCAGTACGCAACCCCCAGTACTACCCCCGTACGCACCCCCTAAGTACCACCCCCGTACCTACCTCCATGACGTGTAGCAGAGCCACCCCCGTACGCAGCCCCTCAGGACCACCCCCGTACCTACCTCCATGACGTGTAGCAGAGCTACCCCCGTACGCAGCCCATCAGGACCACCCCCGTACGTACCTCCATGACGTGTAGCAGAGCTACCCCCGTACGCACCCCCTAAGTACCACCCCCGTACGTACCTCCATGACGTGTAGCAGGGCTACCCCCGTACGCACCCCCTAAGTACCACCCCCGTACGTACCTCCATGACGTGTAGCAGGGCTACCCCCGTACGTACCCCCAGTACCACCCCCATACGTACCTCCAAGACGTGTAGCAGGGCTACCCCCGTACGCACCCCCTAAGTACCACCCCCGTACGTACCTCCATGACGTGTAGCAGGGCTACCCCCGTACGCACCCCCTAAGTACCACCCCCGTACGTACCTCCATGACGTGTAGCAGAGCTACCCCCGTACGCACCCCCTAAGTACCACCCCCGTACGTACCTCCATGACGTGTAGCAGGGCTACCCCCGTACGTACCCCCAGGTACCACCCCCGTACGTACCTCCATGACGTGTAGCAGAGCTACCCCCGTAAGCACCCCCTAAGTACCACCCCCGTACGTACCTCCATGACGTGTAGCAGAGCTACCCCCGTACGCACCCCCTAAGTACCACCCCCGTACGTACCTCCATGACGTGTAGCAGAGCTACCCCCGTACGTACCCCCAGTACCACCCCCATACGTACCTCCATGACGTGTAGCAGGTCTAACCCCGTACGTACCCCCAGGTACCACCCCCGTACGTACCTCCATGACGTGTAGCAGAGCTACCCCCGTAAGCACCCCCTAAGTACCACCCCCGTACGTACCTCCATGACGTGTAGCAGAGCTACCCCCGTACGCACCCCCTAAGTACCACCCCCGTACGTACCTCCATGACGTGTAGCAGAGCTACCCCCGTACGTACCCCCAGTACCACCCCCATACGTACCTCCATGACGTGTAGCAGGTCTAACCCCGTACGTACCCCCAGTACCACCTCCGTACGTACCTCCATGACGTGTAGCAGAGCTACCCCCGTACGCACCCCAGTACCACCCCCGTACGTACCTCCATGACGTGTAGCAGAGCTACCCCCGTACGCAGCCCCTCAGGACCACCCCCGTACCTACCTCCATGACGTGTAGCAGAGCTACCCCCGTACGCAGCCCCTCAGGACCACCCCCGTACCTACCTCCATGACGTGTAGCAGAGCTACCCCCGTACGCAGCCCCTCAGGACCACCCCCGTACCTACCTCCATGACGTGTAGCAGAGCTACCCCCGTACGCAGCCCCTCAGGACCACCCCCGTACCTACCTCCATGACGTGTAGCAGAGCTACCCCCGTACGCAGCCCATCAGGACCACCCCCGTACGTACCTCCATGACGTGTAGCAGGGCTACCCCCGTACGCAGCCCCTCAGGACCACCCCCGTACCTACCTCCATGACGTGTAGCAGAGCTACCCCCGTACGCAGCCCCTCAGGACCACCCCCGTACCTACCTCCATGACGTGTAGCAGAGCTACCCCCGTACGCAGCCCCTCAGGACCACCCCCGTACCTACCTCCATGACGTGTAGCAGAGCTACCCCCGTACGCAGCCCATCAGGACCGCCCCCGTACCTACCTCCATGACGTGTAGCAGGGCTACCCTCAAGGCCGCATCCTCGTCACACATCGCACTGAGCAGCGAGTCGAGACTGTCGCTGATTTCCAACTCCTACAAGAGACATCAGTTAGGGTCACACACACAGACTAAGGTCAGCTAACCTATCATACCCCCGCCGTAAGGTCAATGTCGTTGTCAGATCAGGATCATCTCCAACTCCTACAATACACATCAGTCAGATCAGGGTCACACAGACAGACTAAGGTCAGCTAGCCTATCATACCCCCGCCGTAAGGTCAAGGTCGTTGTCAGATCAGGATCATATCCAACTCCTACAATACACATCAGTCAGATCAGGGTCACACAGACAGACACAGGTCAGCTAGCCTATCATACCCCCGCAGTAAGGTCAAGGTCGTTGTCAGATCAGGATCATACAAGGCGGTCAAGGTCAAAGTTACCAGATATCAATGTCACATTTCAGGATCACGCTTTCATGACAAGGTCATGATGTCAGATCAGGTTGACGACATCGGATCAAGGTCAAGGAGATCAGAAATGCCGCTGTTTAAGGTCGTGTGTGCGCCAATAAATTGGGTCGATAAATCTCCTGGCGGCATCTATCATCATAAATAAACACTGCGTTTTTCGTGTCAGAAAACCGATTCCCGAAAGCGTGGGCCAGTGAGTTTAGGTGCCCGGCTTCAAAGTTTCTTTTGTCAGGGGTAGGTTGGTTCTATGGCATTGTTATTCACAGAACAAACAAAAACGATGTCTATATAAACTTTCCTTTAACAATCCCAGCCTATATTTCACTAGATTAAGAAAAGTTTAGCAGTCCTGTCTGAAACGCTCCCCGTTCGGCATGCCTGGTTGCTAAGCTACAAGCGGTAACAAGGCCCATGTCATACGGGTGCGCTCAGATTCGCTTTAAACAGACAATGTATAACGACCCATACCATCGTTTATAACATGTTATAATGGGTACACATCGGATACAGATGTATTCTGTAAAATATATAGTCCTGAATTAGATTCTTAATATATGTATCCAGGCAAAATAAGTTTTGCAAAATAAGAAAAATCCTTATTTCCGCACTGAAGAACACCAACAAACCGGGAATATGGCCGCTTCCCTGCTACGCACATAGTTGGTAGTCAAAATATCTATCTATAGAAAGTTTATTTTTTTAGAAAACACCCTGTTAACCTAATAACCTTATGATAAAACGTTGAAAATAATGCAACTATAGATCCATACTCCCCTTGCTCCGTATACGAATAAGCAACGCAGAGCGCGCCAGAGTTACCCGAAGCACGCGCATGCCAGAATTTCCCCTGGACCGGTCTATTGGTGTACGATGTGTCACGCACCAGTCTAATTACTCTTTGATCACATACATTCTACGACTCGCACAGGTTATTATGATATTTTCTTAGTTGTAATAGAAATTGTAATAAAAAAATATATATACAATATCTATTTTCACATATTCAATGAACGTCGAAACCTTCACCTTTACAATAATAATCAGTCATTATATGAGCACAAATAATCCTCGAGAAGTATTTCTTTTTGTTTGTTTTTGTTTAATTTTTCTAGCTTAGTCCCGTCATTCTGTTTTCTTTTACTTACATAGGGTCATCATTCACCAAATTTAATTGATTATGTGGCTCTAGTGCCAGCGGCCTCACATGGCCTTAACTAGTCTCCTCGACTAAGTGTGATTTATACTTAGACAAACATTGTTCGGTTTATTTTATTATGCACACACTTTGCTGAATAAACGAATCCATCCGTCCACCATCATTACACGACGTCACTCATACCAGAAACAAATGTGTATTCACACCATATCATACATACTATTAAAACAAATATTCGGAATATTTGGAACGCGAAATAACTCAAAGCCACCGTCACAAATCAATTTGCACAAAAATAAAAAATTCAAACTTGCAGCTTCAAACCTATAACTTTAACCAGTACTGACTACTAAAATAAAGGATATGAAATAAAAGAAAACCTATACATAAAAGTACCCCATAAGCTTATGACATGATAGGAAGATGATCACCTGTAATCCTTGAAATATGAACTTTCCCGTTCTCTAGATAAACAGTACAACAAATACCACATATCATAATTGATCAAGCCCGGTTGTCAAGCAATGACGTCAAATTGGAATCATCCTTACGCTAAGAGAATGCTTGAATATGATTTATTATTTTCACTCAGTCACTCACGCCACAGGCTACGAATACTACTTGCCTGGAATTATACATGAATGCAACAACGAACTGATGCAGTTTGGCTTTGTTGAGGGGGAAAGGCAGTAACAGCTTTCATGGGCGAATAAACACTGGTCTCACAGTCACGACAACCCCATTAAGGGTGAGGCTAACATCAAGTGTTGGTCGCCCAAGGCACACTGGGGCTAAAAACGCAATGACAGTTAAATAGAACTAATATACACTGATGTGTGATTCATGACTATTCCATTATTCATCGGAGTATTAAAATATTAGAACACCGAGCATTGCACAATCTACATAAGTACGGAAAAACACAATGGGGACTTGGCTTTACCTGATCTTTGGCCAGTTTGAAGTCGGCCGCCGTGTACATCGTCATCCCCAAAGCGAAAACATACATCTGGAAAAAGGCAATTATCCATTTGCTGCAGTTAGCGTCATTACACGTACGTGAGTGAGTAGGTTTTTTTCATTGTACTCATGTATTACTTCAGCTATTCAACGTTTGCTTTTCATTCTTGTATCCATTGATTACTGTGATGATTACAATGCTTGCGTAACACGTGAGCACTATTAAAAGCTGCAGAGTGAAAAGCTTCTCATCCAGCAATATTTCACCTACGACACAGTCCACTGCAGAGCCACATTTTCCACACGAATTAGACCAGTCTGGCAAAACTCGGCCTTAATCGACATACATTTATTTATTATTATATTATCTGCAGTTATGCAATAAAGACATAAAAAGACCATTTGAGAGCCATTTGTTTTGTTTATCAGAGGAAATATCGAAGTATGAACAGTTTGCATATCAGATATTAAAAACAGAAGTTATAAATATAAATGTCAACATGTGTGCTATATCTGTTACCGAAAATACATCGTACCTTTTCTAGTATAGCGTCGGAAGACCCGCGACCTTCAGGAAGGTCAAAATACTCCGGGGGTACGAAGTTCTTGTCCGGGAGAGACTGGAAGGAAGACCTGTTGAAGGTCACCTTTCCGTCTCTACCCAGCATCAGGGTGTCCGGGCAGATGGCATAGCGAGGACCCTGCTCACCCGCCGCGTCCCCTGTAGCCATAGCAACAAAACCATAACAACCGTGCGTTTTCATGCTCTACGTTACGCATGGATGTAATTTAAGAGATAGAGTACTATGAGTTACTTAGCGCAACTTCAACAACGAATCGAATTTATTAAATCTACCAAATTTACTATAGCCGAATAATATATGTTTATCTAAATAGACTGTCATATTAAAAGTAAAGCCAATCTCTCAAAGCCACCATTCGGCCATTTATGGACGGCGGCCATCGAGGCGGACGTTACCACGTGATAACTGGACACCAGTGACCCACCGTTGAGGAAAATGTCTTGGACGGCGCCGGCGGCCTGGCAGAGCACGCCCCAAATCTCGTTCTCGCTAAGCGGATTGCCGCGTACCTCCAGCGCCTCCCCTAGCGCCACCTGCATATTGAGGCCTAGCATGACATCATCGACGGAGGCCTCGTCGCTGCTCGCCACGTGGTTCACGAGCGAAAGGCGCCTCAAGCATCTGTCGCCGTCGTCGAAGACGGAATCTTCGTCGGGATCCCGGGACCCCCCGGGAACGTCCCACAATGTGCAGGATGCGCCCGGTTTCCCGGCGCCGTTTGCTTGACCCTCCGAACTGAAACGACATTTTAGAAATACTTTCGTCAGCACTTTGCTCCAGCGCGGCTCGGGAAAAATGATGACGTCCAGCGGGTTGCAATGGTAGATTTCCCAAGCGCGCGGCTTCCGCCCGTTGGCGCCCAAGTACTGCTGCAAGTCGACGGCGCAGGGACAGTCCGCCGCGCGACACACCGTCGCCAAGGGTTTCTCCCGGTCCATGCGACATATCTGCCGGCGTCTCACGCTCCGCCGCCTGGTGTCAACAGCGGACCTAGGCCTCGGTAACAACCAGTTTGAACACCAGGTTATGAGTTTAACGAGAACCGTACCCATGTCCTTACACTCAAGACGTTACAGGACTATGTTATTCCCAACAGAAAGTTAAATATTTACGGGAGTTATCGGAGCGGTATTATTATGTCCGCAATGAGGCAATCGCTCCGGCAAGTAGACGTAGACAAGCTATTCGCATGTAGAATTCCTTAGCAGTCATTAACAGGCATATTCCTAAAGGCACGACTGATCCAGTCCGACATCACTTCTTTGATCATATATGCTACAGGCAGCTCATTCCACTGGCTCATTACGGTTTACTTTAATTATTTACATTGGCTGCAAGTCGAAATATACGTGCCGACGCATCACGCCCGACAATCCTCTAATGGCCAAGCGTTCACAGAATGTCCACTACCGCTTCATTCACCCCACCCCACGCCACCCATCCCCTGCCGAGCCCCCATTTCCGCACCGGCCGCTACCCCCCCCCCCCCCCATGACAGCGCTGAACGGGATACTACAGCGGCCAGACATCCCCACAGATGACAGGTGAGGCCAGGAGGAGCCCGCGGTCACCGCACAGCGAGCAGTGTTCAGGCAAACTTCCCCAACGAAAACATGGAAGGACATTTCTGGGACGGGAAGCCATTGCCAGCTTATCCGCCCCAGTTAAAGCCTATGTCACGACGCTGCGCGGTTTCCACCGCCCGCGCCGCACGCGCGGCGTCTCGGTGACGTCACTCGGCAGCCACGTGGCGTACACGCACGACACAGGGCCACGCCCATTGCGTCAAAAATCCCAGTCCTGCGTTTTATTTCTCAATCTAGGTGTTATCAAACTGTTACATATTCGGTTACTGCCGGGTATTTAGGCGCATATGTGATGGCAAAGTTGGTCTTTGGAACCTCCGGCAATTCGTAACAATGAAAGCATGACGCGTGAAACATGCCTCAATGCAGGTCTTAAGAGAGTTATAAGCTAATTACAAAATAATATATTATTGTTAGATGCTAATCATAAACTATTCATATGGTGCATTCATAAGCAGTAGCATATACTGCCAGATCCTGATTTCCTGATCCTGATTAAGTTTCAAACTTAAAGAATTCCACTTGAAGGTTAGATGGTCACAGGCTTATTACAAACTATTTGCGCGATCAGTTCAATTGGCTCATCCTCGAATCACACTACGTTATAAACTAAACATATGTCGTTATATCTATAGCTTCCTTCTACAGTCCTCTACTAAAATTAAACCCTATTTCGCCAGATTTAGAAGATTTTTTCCCTCGGACAAACTGTCAGTATTTTTTTTTAACATATGATGTCAGTCTTTTTTTAAAACATATGATGTCAGTATTTTTTTTAACATATGATGTCAGTATTTTTTCTAACATATGATGAGCTTCTATATTAACAGCATTATATTATCTTATAATGCAATGAGACCTGATATTTCATATATGTGTGTTTCAAACTTCAATTGACATGTTTATGAGTATATTAAGGGAATCAGCATAATTACATAATTATCAGAAAATGTGACTTTCCTCCTTGCCAAAAATAAAAAAAACAGTGTCTTAAATAAATTATCTAACAATATAAGGGCATGGAACATTCTTATGTGTTGAAGACAATCAGACACCAATATGCGAAACATGTACAAAAACAAAAGCTAACATTTTGTCAGTTGAACAATAATATATTAGTCACATATCCGGTTACGGTTCACAGAATAACCAAAAGAAACATACAGAAGTAGGGCGTCACCAGGAATGTGTTGACGAACGTTCGCCTAAGAGAACGTTCACGGCTTTGAGTCACGTTTGCTTTGTCTCAAAACACACGTAACGCACAAAGCAACAGCAACGAAGCCCAACACACAAAACAAAAGTCCCGGCCGTCTCATTTCCTCGGGGATGTTGATTTCCCGATAGAAAAATGGAATAACACTGGTGGAACAGGTAACGAAGTCCCGTGCAGCCAATGGCCGCAGTAAAAAGTACCCCGAGCCACCAGCGTCATTGTCCCACCATTCCGGGACCGCCTTGCCACAACCAATTACCACCCGCTCCCTGGGATGTATACCGGTGGTGTTATTAATGTCTACGGCTGGAGGTAAAAATTAAGAAAAAACACCAACCAGTGTTAGGTCAGATCAAATAGCGGAGCTCTGGTGGTGGTGTAGTGAACCCGCCCTGTGGTGTAGTCATCCCGCCCTGTGGCGTAGTCAGCCCGCCCTGTGGTTTAATCAGCCCGCCATGTGGTGTAGCCAGCCCGCCCTGTGGCGTAGTCAGCCCGTCCTGAGGTGCAATCAACCCGCCCTGTGGTGTAGTCATCCCGCCCTGTGGCGTAGCCGCCCGACCCGTGGTGTGCTAGCCTTTTGCCTGGCAGCCCTGTGGTGTAGTCAGCCCGCCCTGTGGTGTAGCCAGTCCGCCCTGTGGTGTAGTGAACCCGCCCTGTGGTGTAGTCAGCCCGCCCTGTGGTGTAATTAGCCCGCCATGTGGTGTAATCAGCCCGCCCTGTGGTGTAATCAGCCCGCCCTGTGGTGTAGTCAGTCCGCCCTGTGGTGTAATCAGCCCGCCCTGTGGTGTAGTCAGCCCGCCCTGTGGTGTAATCAGTTCGCCCTGTGGTGTAGTCAGTCCGCCCTGTGGTGTAGTCAGTCCGCCCTGTGGTGTAGTCAGCCCGCCCTGTGGTGTAGTCAGCCCGCCCTGTGGTGTAGTCAGTCCGCCCTGTGGTGTAATCAGCCCACCCTGTGGTGTAGTCAGTCCGCCCTGTGGTGTAATCAGCCCGCCCTGTGGTGTAGTCAGCCCGCCCTGTGGTGTAATCAGTCCGCCCTGTGGTGTAGTCAGCCCGCCCTGTGGTGTAATCAGCCCGCCCTGTGGTGTAGTCAGTCCGCCCTGTGGTGTAATTAGCCCGCCCTGTGGTGTAGTCAGCCCGCCCTGTGGTGTAGTCAGTCCGCCCTGTGGTGTAATCAGCCCGCCCTGTGGTGCAATCAGCCCGCCCTGTGGTGTAGTCAGCCCGCCCTGTGGTGTAGTCAGCCCGCCCTGTGGTGTAATCAGCCCGCCCTGTGGTGTAGTCAGCCCGCCCTGTGGTGTAGTCATCCCGCCCTGTGGTGTAGTCAGCCCGCCCTGTGGTGTAATCAGCCCGCCCTGTGGTGTAGTGAACCCGCCCTGTGGTGTAGTCAGCCCGCCCTGTGGTGTAGTCAGCCCGCCCTGTGGTGTAGTCAGTCCGCCCTGTGGTGTAGTCAGTCCGCTCTGTGGTGTAATCAGCCCGCCCTGTGGTGAGGTCAGTCCGCTCTGTGGTGTAGTCAGTCCGCCCTGTGGTGAGGTCAGTTCGCCATGTGGTGTAGTCAGCCCGCCCTGTGGTGTAGTCAGCCCGCCCTGTGGTGTAGTCAGTCCGCTCTGTGGTGTAGTCAGTCCGCCCTGTGGTGAGGTCAGTCCGCTCTGTGGTGTAATCAGCCCGCCCTGTGGTGTAATCAGCCCGCCCTGTGGTGAGGTCAGTCCGCCCTGTGGTGTAGTCAGCTCGCCCTGTGGTGTAGTCAGCCCGCGCTGTGGTGTAATCAGCCCGCCCTGTGGTGAGGTCAGTCCGCCCTGTGGTGTAGTCAGTCCGCCCTGTGGTGTAGTCAGTCCGCCCTGTGGTGTGGCCAGCCCACCCTGTGATGTAATCAGTCCGCCCTGTGGTGTAGTCAGCCCGCCCTGTGGTGTAATCAGCCCGCCCTGTGGTGTAGTCAGCCCGCCCTGTGGTGTAGTCAGCCCGCCCTGTGGTGTAGTCAGCCCGCCCTGTGGTTTAATCAGTCCGCCCTGTAGTGTAATGAGCCCGCCCTGTGGTGTAATCAGCCCGCCCTGTGGTGTAGTCAGCCCGCCCTGTGGTGTGGTCAGCCCGCCCTGTAGTATAATCAGCCCGCCCTGTGGTGTAATCAGCCCGCCCTGTGGTGTAGTCAGCCCGCCCTGTGGTGTAGTCAGTCCGCTCTGTGGTGTAGTCAGCCCGCCCTGTGGTGTAATCAGTCCGCCCTGTGGTGTAGTCAGCCCGCCCTGTGGTGTAGTCAGCCCGCCCTGTGGTGTAATCAGCCCGCCCTGTGGTGTAGTCAGCCCGCCCTGTGGTGCAATCAGCCCGCCCTGTGGTGTAGTCAGCCCGCCCTGTGGTGAGGTCAGCCCACCCTGTGGTTTAATCAGTCCGCCCTGTAGTGTAATGAGCCCGCCCTGCGGTGTAGTCAGCCCGCTCTGTGGTGCAATCAGCCCGCCCTGTGGTGTAGTCAGCCCGCCCTGTGGTGAGGTCAGCCCACCCTGTGGTTTAATCAGTCCGCCCTGTAGTGTAATGAGCCCGCCCTGTGGTGTAATCAGCCCGCCCTGTGGTGTAGTCAGCCCGCCCTGTGGTGTGGTCAGCCCGCCCTGTGGTTTAATCAGTCCGCCCTGTAGCGTAATGAGCCCGCCCTGTGGCGTAGTCAGCCCGCGCTGTGGTGTGCTAGCCTTTTGCCTGGCAGCTCTGTGGTGTTGTAGCCTTTTGCCTGGCAGCCCTGTGGTGTAGTCAGCCCGCCCTGTGGTGTAGTCAGCCCGCCCTGTGGTGTGGTCAGCCCGCCCTGTGGTTTAACCAGCCCGCCCTGTGGCGTAGTCAGCCCGCGCTGTGGTGTGCTAGCCTTTTGCCTGGCAGCTCTGTGGTGTAGTAGCCTTTTGCCTGGCAGCCCTGTAGTGTAGTCAGCCCGCCCTGTGGTGCAATCAGCCCACCCTGTGGTGTAGTCAGCCCGCCCTGTGGTGTAGTCAGCCCGCCCTGTGGTGAGGTCAGCCCACCCTGTGGTTTAATCAGTCCGCCCTGTAGTGTAATGAGCCCGCCCTGTGGTGTAATCAGCCCGCCCTGTGGTGTAGTCAGCCCGCCCTGTGGTGTGGTCAGCCCGCCCTGTAGTGTAATGAGCCCGCGCTGTGGTGTAATCAGCCCGCCCTGTGGTTTAATCAGCCCGCCCTGTAGTGTAATGAGCCCGCCCTGTGGTGTAGTCAGCCCGCCCTGTGGTGTGGTCAGCCCGCCCTGTGGTTTAACCAGCCCGCCCTGTGGCGTAGTCAGCCCGCGCTGTGGTGTGCTAGCCTTTTGCCTGGCAGCTCTGTGGTGTAGTAGCCTTTTGCCTGGCAGCCCTGTGGTGTAGTCAGCCCGCCCTGTGGTGCAATCAGCCCGCCCTGTGGTGTAGTCAGCCCGCCCTGTGGTGTAGTCAGCCCGCCCTGTGGTGTAGTCAGCCCACCCTGTGGTTTAATCAGTCCGCCCTGTAGTGTAATGAGCCCACCCTGTGGTGTGGTCAGCCCGCCCTGTGGTGTGGTCAGCCCGCCCTGTGGTTTAACCAGCCCGCCCTGTGGCGTAGTCAGCCCGCGCTGTGGTGTGCTAGCCTTTTGCCTGGCAGCTCTGTGGTGTAGTAGCCTTTTGCCTGGCAGCCCTGTGGTGTAGTCAGCCCGCCCTGTGGTGTGGTCAGCCCGCCCTGTGGTTTAACCAGCCCGCCCTGTGGCGTAGTCAGCCCGCGCTGTGGTTTAACCAGCCCGCCCTGTGGCGTAGTCAGCCCGCGATGTGGTGTGCTAGCCTTTTGCCTGGCAGCTCTGTGGTGTAGTAGCCTTTTGCCTGGCAGCCCTGTGGTGTAGTCAGCCCGCCCTGTGGTGTGGTCAGCCCGCCCTGTGGTTTAACCAGCCCGCCCTGTGGCGTAGTCAGCCCGCGCTGTGGTGTGCTAGCCTTTTGCCTGGCAGCTCTGTGGTGTAGTAACCTTTTGCCTGGCAGCCCTGTGGTGTAGTCAGCCCGCCCTGTGGTGCAATCAGCCCGCCCTGTGGTGTACTCACCCCGCCATGTGGTGAGGTCAGCCCACCCTGTGGTTTAATCAGTCCGCCCTGTAGTGTAATGAGCCCGCCCTGTGGTGTAATCAGCCCGCCCTGTGGTGTAGTCAGCCCGCCCTGTGGTGTGGTCAGCCCGCCCTGTAGTGTAATGAGCCCGCGCTCTGGTGTAATCAGCCCGCCCTGTGGTTTAATCAGCCCGCCCTGTAGTGTAATGAGCCCGCCCTGTGGTGTAGTCAGCCCGCCCTGTGGTGTGGTCAGCCCGCCCTGTGGTTTAACCAGCCCGCCCTGTGGCGTAGTCAGCACGCGCTGTGGTGTGCTAGCCTTTTGCCTGGCAGCTCTGTGGTGTAGTAGCCTTTTGCCTGGCAGCCCTGTGGTGTAGTCAGCCCGCCCTGTGGTGCAATCAGCCCGCCCTGTGGTGTAGTCAGCCCGCCCTGTGGTGTAGTCAGCCCGCCCTGTGGTGTAGTCAGCCCACCCTGTGGTTTAATCAGTCCGCCCTGTAGTGTAATGAGCCCACCCTGTGGTGTGGTCAGCCCGCCCTGTGGTGTGGTCAGCCCGCCCTGTGGTTTAACCAGCCCGCCCTGTGGCGTAGTCAGCCCGCGCTGTGGTGTGCTAGCCTTTTGCCTGGCAGCTCTGTGGTGTAGTAGCCTTTTGCCTGGCAGCCCTGTGGTGTAGTCAGCCCGCCCTGTGGTGTGGTCAGCCCGCCCTGTGGTTTAACCAGCCCGCCCTGTGGCGTAGTCAGCCCGCGCTGTGGTTTAACCAGCCCGCCCTGTGGCGTAGTCAGCCCGCGATGTGGTGTGCTAGCCTTTTGCCTGGCAGCTCTGTGGTGTAGTAGCCTTTTGCCTGGCAGCCCTGTGGTGTAGTCAGCCCGCCCTGTGGTGTGGTCAGCCCGCCCTGTGGTTTAACCAGCCCGCCCTGTGGCGTAGTCAGCCCGCGCTGTGGTGTGCTAGCCTTTTGCCTGGCAGCTCTGTGGTGTAGTAACCTTTTGCCTGGCAGCCCTGTGGTGTAGTCAGCCCGCCCTGTGGTGCAATCAGCCCGCCCTGTGGTGTACTCACCCCGCCATGTGGTGAGGTCAGCCCACCCTGTGGTTTAATCAGTCCGCCCTGTAGTGTAATGAGCCCGCCCTGTGGTGTAGTCAGCCCGCCATGTGGTGTAGTCAGCCCGCCATGTGGTGAGGTCAGCCCGCCCTGTAGTGTAATGAGCGCGCCCTGTGGTGTAGTCAGCCCGCCATGTGGTGAGGTCAGCCCACCCTGTGGTTTAATCAGTCCGCCCTGTAGTGTAATGAGCCCG
The DNA here is from genome assembly GCA_964019135.1 of Arenicola marina. Lineage (NCBI taxonomy): Eukaryota > Metazoa > Annelida > Polychaeta > Arenicolidae > Arenicola > Arenicola marina. The sequence continues at coordinate 36,665,865 of OZ025251.1, read as the reverse complement.
CCCTGTGGTGTAATCAGCCCGCCCTGTGGTGTAGTCAGCCCGCCATGTGGTGTGGTCAGCCCGCCCTGTGGTTTAACCAGCCCGCCCTGTGGTGTAGTCAGCCCGCCCTGTGGTGTAGTCAGCCCGCCCTGTGGTGTGCTAGCCTTTTGCCTGGCAGCTCTGTGGTGTAGTAACCTTTTGCCTGGCAGCCCTGTGGTGTAGTCAGCCCGCCCTGTGGTGTGGTCAGCCCGCCCTGTGGTTTAACCAGCCCGCCCTGTGGCGTAGTCAGCCCGCGCTGTGGTGTGCTAGCCTTTTGCCTGGCAGCTCTGTGGTGTAGTCAGCCCGCCCTGTGGTGTGCTAGCCTTTTGCCTGGCAGCCCTGTGGTGTGGTCAGCCCGCCCTGTGGTTTAATCAGCCCACCCTGTGGTTTAATCAGCCCGCCCTGTGGTGTAGTCAGTCGGCCCTGTGGTGTAGTCAGCCCGCCCTGTGGTGTAGTTAGCCCGCCCTGTGGTTTAATCAGCCTGCCATGGGGTGTGACCAGCCTGCCCTGGGGTGTGACCAGCCTTCCTTGGGGTGTGACCAGCCTGCCCTGGGGTCTGACCTGCCTGCCCTGAGGTGTGACCAGCCTACCCTGGGGTGTGACCAGTCTGCCCCGGAGTGTTACCAGCCTGCCCTGGGGTGTGACCAGCCTGCCCTGGGGTGTGACCAGCCTGCCCTGAGGTGTGACCAGTCTGCCACGGAGTGTGACCAGCCTGCCCGGAAATGTGACCAGCTTGCCCTGGGGTATGCACAGCCTGCCCTGGGATGTGACCAGCCTGCTCTGGGGTGTGACCAGCCTGCCCTGGGATGTGATCAGCCTGCCCTAAGTTGTGACCAGCCTGCTCTGGGGTGTGACCAGCCTGCCCTGGGGTGTGACCAGCCTGCCCTGTGGTGTGACCAGCATGCCCTGAGGTGTGACCAGCCTGCCCTGAGATTTGACCATCCTATTACTAGGATTTCAAACTTCAAATCAGCTTTTCATATTACTTAAACTTTATAATGAATGTTACAATAAGCAGCAGCCTTGCTTAGTTTAGATGTAGGTTTTGAATTTCATGATGATTATAATAGGGACTGTATAATGCAGGCACCACTGTTGATAATATACTGTAATTTCTGGTTAATAAGTCACACCTTTATTCCTGCGTCTGAGGGGTGCAACTTATACAACAGTGTGGCTTATATATGAATTACCGGTAAGTCTTGGGGTCTCCTGTGAACACCCCCCACTCCCTACCTTCCAGCATTGCTGCCTATCATAATGTCATCTGGTTAACGAAGCCAATTACCACTGTGCTAATTCTAGACACAAGTGTTACCACCTGACAACAAGCAGTTGCGACAAGTACTGGTAACAACTGGCCGACCTTAGTCTAAGATGGCAGCTTCCAGTAGTTTACCTGATGCATCAACCACATATATAAACACAGCCTAATTGCCTCTAGTTGCTAGCTGTTAGGCTGGTGCTACTGAAACAGTGCTCCCACTACAGATCAAACAAACCTCAATATATTTGGATATTTCTCCAAATCTGTGGGTGCGCTGTATAACCCATAAATTACAGTAACTAATTTGTTTATATGATGTATTATCCAGGGCCAGAATACAAGTTTTACTTGTTATGGTAGTATGCAGGATCACTGTGGCACCAGCTAGCTAGTACTATTGATATGTGACCATTTCCTGACCTTACAAAGATTTTTTCTTCTTGATTAATCTGATGTACATAATAGCAAATAATCTTGGATAACATTGATTAATAGATCTAAATATTGTTGAGTATTACTTGATAAGTGTATCCTCAGGAACCAATTGCTACCAATTTCTCCACCACATTTGACAACCTTAAGCTGCTCATATAATATGAGAAACATTTCATGTACATACCATTTACAGATGTCATTATTGCATAAAGACAATTGTATAGTATGCAAGAATTAAAAACACATGCTGTTACTGTGTTACAGATCTTTTCCATCACTATGATAGTTCAAAGAAACTCCCACCCAGACAATTGTGTACCTCCTGGACATACACCAAGAAGTGCTGTCTCAATAGGTTGAATAATGAGCCCTATGCCTTACTAGCCTTTACTAATGTTACAAACTTTATTAGTCTAGATTAGAATTAAAACATGTTAGAGAGACCCCATATGTGGTCATTTATGAATAATATTCAGGCTGGAAAGGGATGCATACAACAGAATGGGTCTCCCGGAGCTATGAAAACGTTGGGGGATAGTGCATGCCTATGCTATCACACCTACACAAACCATCATACTTTAAACTTAAGAGCAGATTTGCTGAATCTAATTCATAGTAGCTATTTGTACAGGTCAGTATGAATAAGCCATGCAACCATTTGTACTGGTCAGTATGAATAAGCCATGTGACCATTTGTACGGGTCCGTATGAATAAGCCATTTGACTATTCATATGGTACATGGTCACATGACGTGCAGATTATTGCAGAGCTGAGTACCGCATGAATGGTCTGCCGTATAATTGTAGTGAGGAATTGGAGCAGCCAGGAGGTGGACAGAAATATCATAAACAAAAATCAGTCTAGGAAAACTAAGGCCCAAGCTCATACAGTGATTGAGTAAAAATTGGCAATTTAAGCTCATACATTTATTTTGTAAAACAAGGGGTTGATTGATCGAAAAAAGTGGCTGTTTCCCACCCGTTGTTCATCATTTAACATACCTTCAGTGGACAACATCTGCCTGAAGTCATGGTTGGAGCTGCAGAATTGATGTGTAGTCCCCTTAAGTGTACTGTAAAATTAGATACTGCTGTGACTGATGTCATAAATAGCAGCGTATTATAAGCATGGTTCCCAGGGCAAAGTTCCTCAGGCAGAGTTTTTTTTGCTCTCTCTTGCTACTGATGGGAAGTTGTGGATGCGAGACAGTATGGGATTTGCTTGCTTTAATGACCATTTTAGGTAATAAGGCGTTGGGAGAAATATTATTACTGTTGGTACCAAGTAAGGTAACCCACGGCAGACATGGTCACCATGCGGGATAAGCACCCGAAAGCAATATTATGCTGGGATAAGGTGATAAGCACCCAGTGATAGTGTTGACACATGCGATAGTATTGATACATGCGATAGTATTGACACATCTAAGAGCGACAATGTTGATACATTTAAGGCGGACTAGGCAGTGCATGCAGTGGATCGGTTGCATATACATCCAAGGCAGCCCACATCCAAGGAAGGTTCTGGCGATAAGGCGTTGGGAGAAATATTATTACTGTTGGCATCAAGTAAGGTAACCAGCGGCAGATATGATCACCATGTAGGATAAGCACCAGAAAGCGATATTATACACAGGATAAGGTGATAAGCACCAAGCGATAGTGTTGATACATGTGATAGTATTGACATATCTAAGAACAACAATATTGATACATCCAAGGCAGACCATGCAGTGCATGCAGTGGATCAGTTGCATCACCCCCCTCCCCCCCTTACCCATACACGATTGAGGCACCTGTGGTTATATATACATCTAAGGCAACCAACATCGAAGGAAAAGCAATAAGCACCCAGCGACAATGTTGACACATTCAACACGTTTAAGGCGGCTGCTGGTGCCAATATGCTAGTGCATGCAGCAGCATAGGTGGGACAGACACCGAGACAGCTTCATTTTATAAAGCTAGTATAGATAGCCTGATAATAGAGGACTGACTAGTGGGGAATTATCTGGGGAGAGAAGTAGTGATGCTCCTGCAATAGGAGTGGGCATGTTGAATTCATTTGTTTAGGACACTGACGCTTTATTGAGATCCACCCTGTTGCCACAGTCTTGGCCTTGGGAAAACTGACACTCTCATGTTGTGTTGACATATATTTATTCAGCCAGCCTCAATTCAGTGGGTTAGGCTAGTCATCGATTGCTTACGCATCAGTAATGACAAAAGTGATAATCTAAATGACACAATTCAAACAAATATATTTTCTTTCTCCATGTTGCTTTAACAAAGAATGATTGATACTGACCTTGATTAGCGCTGAAGTATCGAAATTGTTTATATCAACAAGCGAAAGGTGTTTCAACTTGCACAGGAAGCCATCGTGACACTGTGGCACCATCTGTTGGTGACCAAGTGCATTACCTATTCACTAGAGGGCGCCCCGTTCCGTAGTATGGAGCGCCAAAAACATATTATCTCCATATAAAATTAAGTAAAGTTTCATTGTACGTGTTGGTAATGGGACAAATATATCATATTCCAATAAAAAGCTTTTTATGGCATTTATTGTTTCAATCCAGCAATAACATTGGCCTATTCCGGAACTATAATGATGTTTTACCCGTAATTCTAGCATATGATATATTAATTGTGTCGAGATATAATGTACGTTGGCGCACATCACACTAATTCACAGTAAAATATCAAGTTATACGTACATCTTTATATCATTGCGTAAGTAAGAAAGAGAACAGAATAAAAACCAGATTTATTTTGTTACGGGTCCATGACAACATATGATGATCGATGATTAGGATGGGTTTATGATTATTATTATTCCTGACGTATTTATAACGCAACTACTGACACCTGAGCCAACTGGGCGAACAACCGATTCCGCAGCGCATGCGAGTAAAGGGCTACAAATTACGGCTGTATGGCTGTAAACATATTCCATAGATAGATAAGTGGATGGGTGGTTTAGGTCAATATATTCATGTGGATAAATTGATTCTTGTTTTATGCTACATTTGTGCAAACAATTAAGCGCGTTGAACCGGGCCAACACAAGAACTTAAGTTATCATAAATTGAAATTAAGATGCGTGAAACTTGTCTCTAACTCAGATGGTAGACTCGTAAATCAAGCACCGACTTATCGATATGATAGCTCAGCGCGCGTCTTTGGCCGAGGTCTAGTTAAGTTTCTTATGATCGTTATACATATACCGTTATAATTTAGATATATATCGAATTCGTCTTACAAAGGAGACAAGTTGAGCAAAGTTTGAGTCTACGCCAACAGGAATTACTGCAACACAACATGCCACTATTTTTCAGAACACGTTACATAAGTTACCATTTCATAGCATCAACTTGAAGACAGAAAAATAGTTCTACGTCACAGCAATAACAGAGTTTTTCACTTTTGTCAAACGTTTCTACAAACGCCTTAAAGCATTATTAAAGTAAATGCGGTGTATCTGATAACAGTCGCCTTTACAATTTAATAACAAACTCAGGTGATCAGGCATGCGAGGATTGTATATATATATATATGTGAGTCCAGTGAAACTTTTTTAAAGAGCGCTAGGTTAGAACGAAATTAGCAGTGCTGTGTTACGCAATTGTCGTGACAAGGCCAATGTCAAAACTGACACGGCCTTGCTTGTTCAGGGACATCAACCCAAAACAAAACACAGTTGTATCTCTGTGCTCCCACAGAAAGGGGATTATGGGTGGTGAAGCGAATCATGAGCAACCCTAAGTCTTCCAGTCAAGATGAAAATGCAAACACTCACATCGCCGATGCAAACGGTCACGGTGATCTTTCGGTAGGTTTCTGGCACGGCCACCGCACTGCACTGCCACTGGCACTGGCAATATTGGGGTGCCTGGTCAGCTGGTTCAGTGACAGTGGTCGTCGTAATGACTGTCACTGGATTGGTTACACCACATGGTATCAGCCTCACTATTATATATTGGTTAACAATAACAATGTGGTGATACCTATTTTTTAGGGCTAGATGTACTTGGTTTGGTATCAGATTACAACTATACATTAACAGATTAAATATCATTGTTGTGATCTGACATACAAAAATAAATCTCTTTACTCTGACTTACACTGTCAAGTGTCATTGTCACTATTACAGCTAGCTAGAGACAGAGTTTAAGCTGACCTGTTTACCCTCTTTTTATTGAAGTAAACTGATCATAGAATTGTATTTAAGCTCCTATGTATATTCTATTTAAAATTCAATTGTTTGAAAGTACATGATTGATACTGTTTATAATTATATCTAAGGGTCATAATCCTCTATGAGTTTAAAACTTAAAGATCATCTCTGCTTACATATATATTTATATAAACAATACATTTTTGAGTATAGGTAATATAAGTTACTCAATATTTCACTTTAACTTAGGTATTATTTAAATATAATTTAAGGCAAAGTGGGCTAATCTCGATCCTTGGCTAACCTCGACCCCTGCATGCTATTTATGTTGTCCTGCAACCCAACGTTAACAGATGCTTGTGTAGCTTATCTCAAAAGTTAAGACATATGAGTTTCAAAAACAAGCAGTATGCCTGATTAACACTGAGTATGAAAACTTATTTTATAATGAAGAGTGACAGCAGACAATGTTTACAACAGGTGTGACATCATGACAGTTCCACTCCAGATCAACCTTGACCTTGGGAGAGATCGCGGTTACCCCACCTATTTCACAGCCGTGGTCTAACCTCGATCCCTTCTTTAATTTAACATAGTTTTGTAACAATATATTTTATAAAATACAATTTTTTTTAGCAATTGATGGTCACAAATACATGCAACAATAATGGTCCGGCCCTGCTTCGGCATATTCTGACGTAACCTAATATTCAGATGTGTTGTAACATAAAAAATTTATTTTGACATCGTTACACATTTGTTACAAATGGCATTTCTTTGGTGTGATTATAATGTAATGAGAGGAAAGTGTGCCCATTCTATATTTTCGTTATGACTGGCATGTAATAAGACTAATAAATATAGTTTCATGGTGACCATTTTATCTATCGTTGCACAGTTATGTGAATTAATATTGTTACTTTCACACACCAGCAATCACGATACGCAGATTCAGTCACCCACCTATCCTAGGGGGTCGAGGTTGCACCATGCCGCCTACTGCCTTTCAAAAAATGAGCACTCCCCACATACTGCAGATGTTTTCTTTTTTCTATTGAAACATATTATTGGAATACCACTGGATACTATTTACAAAAATTATTAAAGAAAATAGATGCTGTTTTGTCCTAAAGGGGCAAGATTAGCCCACTTTGCCTTATTTATAATGAGGTTCCCCTGAAAGGAATTGCCAGCAAGCAGGGTCCTATATCAGGTATTATTGCAGGCAATCTGGCAAGGTTTCTTTGGATACTTGTACCAGCTATCCATGTATAGCATTATTACAATATTATTACTATATGATATATTTAATAATATTTAATAATAGGTTCAAATCAGAACTATTTTCTGAAATTGAACTCATAGCCTTGAGCCATCACCATTGGGCTGCAGCATAATTTCATCTGTTTAACTGATATAGTCTAAGCAATGTATCATTCAGAACAGGGTAGTTATAGCATAGCTGCATATACAATAGCGGGAGTCCATCCTACTATTTACTACATACTGCAGGCGCACTGATCATTCAATTATTTAAATAATTCAGAGAGACCCTTTTATAGAAAAGAAACTTAGGTTTTGTGAACTACCACTAACCATCAAATGTTATTAAAATAGTAGGGTCAGAGTGGAGGAAGCAGATGTGCAGATTGGATGGATGAAATAGAATCAAAAGTTCCTTATTTAATTTCACCTGTTTTCATTGTTATTATTTTATTATCTACAGAAATATACCTATAGATTAATTGACAATATAATTGCACTGTTAACATTCATCACAGCTGAATTATATTTTAAAAAGTAGCAGAAATAGTTTGAGATAGATCAAAATTTCCTTTATTTGTCATTGTAATTATAAATTTCTTTTTTTAGTCTCACTTTTAATTCTAATGCCTTGATTTAAAATAAAATGTTAAAGTGGTTGAAGTTCATATATATATTCAATTTTTCGCTATAAATTTAGTATCAGTAATTTTGCATGAAGCTAGCAGCTATTTAAACACAATTAACGCTACTACTTTATTTTCACCTCAGATCTGTTAATCCCTAGATTACTATGAATGAATGAAAATGTATGATACATATACGATCTCACTGTCAACTAATTATACAAATAGCACACAATTTTTTCACTTTGTTAACTTGCTGTGTGGCAGCATGGCGTGGCGTGGCAGTCGACTGACTCTAAACAAACAACACATTGGGCTAATCTGACTGGTTGTTAAAGAGCAGAAGTCTAAGTGTGCATCATTGTTATTCACACCTTTTGTGTACATTGTATATAAGTAGTGCTAAGCATTTGGTGGATGGCTGGATAACTTGCAGCAGCATATCGATGCTATTCAACAGCACAGAGCTGGAGAAACCATAATCAGCTTAGCAGCTTTGTTTACCTGAATGCTGATGCTATGATGGATAGGTGGGAAAAAGGCGCTACAGCTGCATCGAATACTCTAAAGCTGTATTGTAGTGCCATTTGATTATGTGACGACTCTTAACAAAAATTGTCCATCTCGGGGCATCCCACTGTTATTCAAATGTCTCTGTTATACAATCTTTTCGGCTGGCAGAACAGAATTAAGTCATATAACGCACAGACCACCGTATCTACTAACTAGGAATTAATCTCTGGACAATATATGCTTGTCTATTATCTTACCATGGATTACTGTTATATGTGACCCTGCAGATGGTTTCTGCACCTTCTTGTATAGGTAATTAGACAAATCAGCAGGGTGGAATGTGGGTGGAAAGTTAACTTAGGTTACTTTTATGTAGGCTAATTTTGTAACATAACAGTACAATAGTCTATGGACCCTACAACCCTTGTTAGTGATCAGTTTATTTCTTCCCTGGACGGAAGGTGAACATAGGAAGTTTATGCATTAGTGGCCATTCAAATGTTCAAATCAATTGATGAAAATAACAAAAGGATATATGTAGATTGAATCAAAATGATGGTAATATCTCTTGACAACTCTGATTGTTAATACAATTCACCATGAAGGCAGAGAATTCATAAAAATATACTGTATTTAAGGTTATGATAAATGAGATTGGTGTTGCACAGAGGTTCAACTGGGTACTGATGAATTGATTGAGACTTCAATGGGATGAAGGTCCCACTTGTAAAAACCCACTACCAGTATGCAAAATATGCTAAGGAAGGCACTTATTATAACAAAACATTCATCCAGACGGAAGATTTCCCTGCCATGAAGCATATGTAACATATACATTTATCAGTAATACTGGTATTTCATCCTCCCAGCTAGGTCATATATATATAGCCTAAATTCTTACCCAACCAGATAAAATGCATAATTCGTGCATGTTTCTTTATTCTCTGTAGCGTTATATTACCAAAGGCAAAGTACCCTCATAACTGTGATTGGAAATTTCAATACCAATATAAGCTATTATACCTTTCCAGAGAAGTTATTTATAATATGGTTGAAGTTCAGTCATCCCAGATTTTACATGACAGCCACAGGAAGGTACTCTTTGTTAAAGGCAATAATGTATATATAATGACCAGCTTAGGCATTTTCTCTATTGTCCGTTACCTTTGTAATTTTTATTTTGGGGTACAGAATACAGTATGTTAGCTAGTTGCATTGCAATGGATTTTACTCATTATTTTGTCAATTTGGTATGTTCATGATTTGAGCTGATCCCCTAGAATGTGGGTGTAATTGATATTTGATCAAATTAGTACTCTACTATTGGTCCCGAATATTCACGAAAATTGAATGAAATCTTGAAATAGTTTTGTAATTTTATGTGCTCAACTGGATGAATAATTGCACTACGCACAAGACATGAATTTAATTGCACAGAAAAAGTAAGTTTTTCCAAAGCCCATGTATTCTCTCTAAAATGTTCCTTCTTGAAAAGTCAGTAGGTAGTTAAACTGTGTGAAGGACAAAGAGGGCTGCTAAACAAAAGTCCTCTGTGATTTCCCAGGGTCTCGTGACCTTGCCATGGCTACGGAGCCGCGTGTGTCTGAGTGCGTCATCATAAAAAGCGCACCGCTGAACTGTTGCTTCTGCGGCCGCTCCAGGGGAGGGAGAGTGGGGGCTTCACTGGCCGCCTCGCCGGTAGCGGTCCGGTTGATATGTGGGGAGTGACCTCGGTCCGCTGGCCCTGTCAGAAGCCTCCTGGCCCGCTGGTTTCCGCATCCTGCAGGCCAACCCATGTAGCCTCTCGGGTGGTAGTAGCCAGCTATTTTGGGAACAGCCGACACGAAGTACTGCCAAATTGGCGCCTCCCCGGGAAAAGGTGGACCAGTCGGCCTGCTCAGATCGCGGTTAGTCGGCTGTAGTTACGCAGATCGAAGACGCCTTGTTCATACTGATCGGAACGAACAACCAACATCGTAGTGGCCGCGACTTGGCCTTTTCCTGCCAAGAAAGCAGGCAAAATAGCAGCGGGGAGGCTATGGCTAAGTAAATAGTGCGAGTGGAAGAAATAGCAGAGGGCCTTTTCTCTTAATATGAAATAATTGTCAATGGGCGGGAAGCCGAAAAACCAACGCTACGTTTTGTATTGGGTCGCCACAAACTAAACTTCCAGCTAATCTGGACGAGCGTGGAAGTTTTTGTATTTTTGATGCTGATAAAGGCCCAGAATTAGCCAAGATTTTTGCAACAGGTCAAATCTTATCAACGCATATCGACGTGCAAAGACATCAACGCATCGCAGGCATTGTCTGGCTGATACGCTGGATCGGCAAGGTTATCCTCGTTACCACTCGCCAGATGAATGCCAGGGCAAAAAAGGCCTTGTTAAGTTTAGCTCTCTGAATTTTATAGTGTGGCTTATTTATTTGTGATATCAGTGTGACCATCTTCAGGTTGTCGTTTTTCAAAATATTCCAACGTGAAGACAATGGACGATAATGAAAACAAGAATTCAGTGGGACACTGATGATGACGAAAATCTTGTTGGGTCATAGAGCGTGTCTTTCTGAACCTGTTGGTCTAAACCGCGACGTTGAACGCTAATTATTAACGAAAAATTGGGTCATTTCTTGATTCCAGTACCTTGACTATTGGACATGCCGAGTGGCCTGGGTTGACCTTTAAATTGAAAACAAAACCGTCGCTTTGGCAATATGCACGCTGTAGGCGCTATGTATGGTTAGGGTTAGAGATAGGGTTAGGGGTATGCTAGGATTAGGGCAATGTGCGTACCGCGGGCCATATTTTGAGCAATTGCACCCTGTATTCACCGATGTTAGCGGGATTTCGAGATCAATCCGTGGTTTGTGCCGGTGACGTCACGATGTCATCATGTGACGCATCTTCCGCCCGCCAATTTAATGCCATATTAGAGTTTAAATGAACATGAGCGATTGCTTGACTCAATGTTAATGGCGCTACGAATTTTACTTTTTATTTAATAAGACGTAATCGTGACGTCACATGATGATAGCTATTGGCAAAGTAGCTGAAAATGGACTTTAACATAAGAACATAGGAACTTTAATATAGGAAGTCCCATAGAAAACTGCCGTTACCCCTGGAGCCGGTTTTTAAGACAGGAACGTATTGTTTTTATTTAGTCAGCCATACGACGGATCTCTTTCCCTACAATTTAACACCACTTGTGCATTTTTATGAGTTTTGTCCGATTTTTGACCATTTATATTATGTACCCAAACTGACGTCATCATGGCGTCAAGTGACCCATTGAAAAAATATCAGATTCCACAGAAGTCATTTCAATTCATATTTCTGACCTATTAGAACCTCCTAGCGATAGCTTGATGCTAAATGTGTCAAAAAACGAAAACATTGACAGAGGTCATTTAGTGGGTTTTCCAAAAAACTTGCTCGAAAATGAGTATGACGCATCAAAAGTGAACAATACCCGAAAAAGAGATATAAGCGTTCTTAGATTTTTTTCTCCCAAAATCGCTGTGACCTTGACCTTTGATCTTTTGACCTGGGTGACGAGTATATTGTAGCCTTTATTCCGTATTAATCAGATACTGAGGACTGCAACCCGTTGCATACAACCGTTACGACGCAAGGAGATTTCCTATTTTTGACTGAAACAGACAGACAAACCAACATACAAACACGATCGACCGACAAAGGCGAAAATTGAAAATTACTAACCTTTTGACACTGGTCCCATTGTCTACAGGACTAGGACAACATGGCTTCAATATGTTATGACGAAAAAGCGCGTAATGCTATAAGATTACGTTACGTTACAGTAGTTTGCCCATAACGCTGTTGGTCTGAGGAGTGTCACACAGGGTTATTATGACGAAAATTTTCAATTTTCGTCATATGTCAGTTGGTCGTGTTTGTTTGTTAAGACGAAAATCTGCGATTTTCGTCTTATGTCGGTGTGTTCGGTTTGTCTGTCTGTCTGTTTGTCTTGTCGCGCATTATCTCTCCAACGCCTCACTATATCGACTTCCAAATTCACAAAAAGATGCAGAGTGGCCATCGTCAGGCCCAATTATCAGATGAGCAATGTAGGTCAAATTTCAAGGTCACAGGAATTTTTTGAAATTCGCTTAACCATTGATAGATAGGACCAAAAATCGGACAAGTCGCTATAACGTTCACAGTTTCCATTTATTCGCGCTGCAAATTATTTCACGCATTAGGCCTATCAGTACCTTGTATGTCGTCTTTAAATTTTGCAAATCGCCCGAATAGTTTTCATGCAAAAAATTCTTAAACTTTAACATTGACCCCTATGAGAGGATTTTGGCGGGAAAATGGCTCCTCAATTTCTCCATGAAGGGTACAAGTGAGACAAACGACGCTTTGCATAGGACATAAGATTAGTATTTAGGGTCGGATGACGATACTGATCTAGGTCACGCATAAAAGGTCAAGGTCAAATCAAGGTCAAGGTCACGGAACATGATTTTAGCAGTAACTCCGTTAATATTGGGTCCAGAGATCCGCGGTTTGTTTCAGAGTATTCCTCAGAGTGAGGCGCAAAGGAAATGTGGTCTCAGATTTCACGTCACATTTATAGTTTTCGAGTTATTAGATGATCTAATTTTCACTTAACGAAAATGATACAAAAACCGATGTGACAACATGCATGTAGTTAGATTAAATATGTGTGGTGGAATATGTCCTAATATTACTGACATCATGTGTGCCAAATCCCATCGAAATCGAACCGGTAGTTATGACGCAAAAAAATAATCTTACTTTAACATGGCCAATCCCATTGTGAAGCATCGACAGGCCAAATGACTGCCAGCGCGGTGACCGATTTCGCAATAGACCTCGTTCGGTACGGGTTTGACGCTCAGTGACTTTTTTTGAGATTCATACGTTCTCGCTATCCTCCAGCTATGTTATACGCGGGTTTATTAATACGGCCTCTGAACTTTATCTGCGACCTTTCATAGTTATCGGGTCAAGGTCAGTTGCACCTATACCCCGATTTTCGTCTTCCCTCTCAAGCTACGCTTGACAAATCTAGTTCGTTTGTATATCTGTTTCACTAAAAAACGGAAAGTCGTCTTGTGACCTAACGGCTGCATACATCGGTTCGCAGTCTTTAGTATCTAATAGCTAGGATATAGGGCTACACCATACTCGTCACCCAGGTTAAGAGGTCAAAGGTCAAGGTCACAGCGATTTTTTTGAAAAAATAACTAAAAACGCTTATATCTCCGTTAATATTGACGCTAGAGATCTCTGGTCAGTTTCAAGATGTGCTAGCATTCGAGGCGCAATTTTCGGGTATTGTTCACTTTTGGATGCGTAATACTCATTTTTGAGTAAAATGAGGTCGTAAGTTTTGCGGAAAACGCACTAAATGACCTCTGTCAGTTTCCTCGCTTTTGGGCACATTTGCCATCAAGCTATCGCTATGATGTTCTAATATGCCATAGAAATATGAATTGAGATGAGTTGTGTCGAATCTTAGAGTTCTCTGATGCGTCACGTGACGTCACAATGACGTCACTTTTGGTACTTTAAACAAATCGTCAAAAATCAGAAAAAAATCCCAAAAATGAGTGAGTAGCATCATATTGTAGGAAAAGTAGTTCCTCGTATAGCTGCAAACTAAAAACCATATGTTCCTATCTTACTTCCGGTTTCAGGGCCGACGGCATTTCTCTATGGGACTTCCCATGTTAAAGCGCTGTATCTTTAGGCTGGGAAAAATGTTTTGTCGTGTATTTCACAAGTGCCTCCATCAAGCGACACCGGCATTTTTTTCTTAGTTAAACATGATATATAGTGGCCCCAGGGCTTATTGCATACGATTGGAGCTAATAGTGACGTCACAGGATTTTTTGGAAATTTGGCCAATGGTGAAAGATAAGGCTTTTTAGTGTTAGCAGAGGCTCCCACGGGCGTCCTATTCAAGCCATCCCCAAATGCTTGCATCTGTGGATGGATAATACTAAGCTGAGTCATAATCTGTCAACAGGGTTCCATAGCCATATTACTTTTCGGTATATAGTCGAAATCGTTTAACATGGGATCCTATGGGGAAAAATGAACTTGATCAAATATGACCTAATTCCGCTCAAGCTATTTCAGTTTCTTTCGCCACACAGTGAGGTAATATCACCTTAAAGCAAGTTATAAGAAAAACATGGCAATTTCTATATTACTTTTTGTTTCCATGGCAACGAAGCCACTGGCCTAATGATAAACATACAGATTCTTGCCATTGAAAGAAAAATCGTCAAAAATCAGATAAAAATACTAAGATTGCATTTTTTTCGCGAACCAGTTACCAATAAGCATCTACAGATCACTTAATGCTTCAATCAGGCGGGTGTTGCTCAGTTATGGCGCTAAAGCGCTTCAAAGTGGGACGACACCTTTGCAGGGCCGCCAATGATGAGTGAATGGAGATTGTGTCCATCTTTAAAACAACGTCAAAATTAAGAATAATATGCCAGAGCTGTGATCTTTACGCCAAATGGTAGGGACCATTGATCTTCAGAGCACTAGTAAAAGAAACAAATGAGTTGCTATATCACTTCGCCTGCAGTGTTCTTTGTTCTTGTCCTAGGTCTCCGTGTCTCCGCAATGATGAACTAATGCAACTTTTGGCCATTTCGTCAAGCCATAGCTGAAGGACTATCCTTTCTCTCGCCTAGCTCTTTAATCGAATAAGTTGGGGCAGTAACCCTATTGGCCTATTGTCACTTGGACGTTGTCGTGCGTCACGTCATAACGTCACTATGACGTCATGACGTCACACATCTTACGTAAGCTATTACTCAACTATTATAAGGTATGGCGACTTTCGGGTCGCTTGACGTTGCAGGTCGTGTTCAGGAACAGTTTGTGCCGTGTGTAACTTTTTTGGCGCAGGGGATAAGTATGCGTAAAAAATGACGTCATAGCAAACGTGCTGCTACGAAATGTTGGGTTTGCTTTATTTTCAGCCACTTTGGCAATAGCTGTCATAACCCAAGTTGATAAGTAGGTATATTAAAGAAATAGAAGCCATCTTGAGCATTTTCGCGAACGTCAAATAACGTCATGTCACGTCACGATGACGTATAATTAGATAAAAAGTAAAATTCGTAGCGCCATTCATAATGAGTCAAGCAATCGCTCTTGAGAACAAAATTTCATGTTCACTTAAACACGTCATCTTCAGAGACACCTTATGGCGAGGGGGCTAAGTGTGCGTCAACGTCATAGCTTACGTGCTCCTACGAAAGTTTGGGCCTGCTTGATGTTCAGCTAATTTGGCAATAGCTACCATGACCCATAAGTTCATGAGTTCACCCATGATTTCGTAAGTAGGTATATTTAACAAAATAGAAGCCATTGTGAATATTGTCGTGATCGTCAAATGAAGTTCGTGAAGTCGCGAAGACATAATAAATAAAAGGTACGAAAGTACCGTTAATATTGCTTCAAGAGAAGCGCTCTTGGCTTCAAACTGGATGTCCATTTAAGCTCCGCCTACAGTGCCACACTGCCTGTCGAAGGCAGCATTTAGCCCAAATTGCCCCTATAAGGTCCTTTAGCCGAAATTGGCCCTGACGACTCGTAACGTCGCCATTATTACAGCTTCCAAATGTACTTATGGATTTTCGTCCTCGACCTATGGTCGAATATCTCTTGTATCTCATTATCTATCGTTGGTTGGGGAACTTGTTTTTAACAATATTGAAGCAGGTAAGGCCAACCTAACAATTTGAAGGCTTAAACTGAAGCATGCATTAAATTATAGTCGCTGTGCACATAGAAGATCGATAACCTGGTGATTTCGAACTGAACCGGACTGGTTGGGTAATACTTCCACTTCAAATTCCAGTCAGGAGCCCTATTGCGCATATATTCACTGTTGGATATTTGACATACAACAATGATGACCTCACTCGGTATTCGGTGTGATAATTGTGTGACTACGCAGTCCCGACATAGGTGGTAACGACGAGTGTTGCGTCGGTGCGTAACATTGGCGAGGGGTGGGGGGCTGCGCGCTTGGCGCTGATCTTATCGTAGGTCACGTGGTCCTGTCGTTCCGTTCCGTTCCGTTCCGAGCGCTGTGGACAAGTCGACACGGCTCGACATGACAACCGGTGTAAGTAAATTCTGGGTATATTTACGTCGATAAAATATATAGATTGGCAATACTTGAGACGACATAGCAATGTCACCAGTTGTTACAAGGGGCTTGACACTGTATAACACGGCAGTCCTATCCATCAAGTGTCGCCACCGCTGGGTGAAGAGATGGATGACCTCCCGCAGCACACGAGGTCATAAAGCTGGAACATATCACGTGGTCGTCCTCTGGCGAAGAAGTAGGATCCTCCTAGAAATACTTTACTCCCGAGTGCCTTTTTTATTGCAGCGTGGTGATATGTTGGACCCCTCCCTCACACACCTACCAAGTTACTTTATGACAGTATAGTGATGTGCTTATGCTGGAACCCCCCCCCCCCATACACACAAAAAACGCCTTTTGAAAATCTAGCCATCCTCTTTGTCACACTTGACTTCATTTACAATTTGGATAAGCTACAACTTTGGATGTTACCGTATCCTGTCGTTGTTTTGCAACCAGCCTGGTGATATATTAGCTGTTGAGCTTTTTGCTCTTGTTTTTTTCGTCTTCAACGTCGTGCCTATAAGCGATTGGCACTCATATCATAGGTACTTAAAGACGGTTCTGGCAGGGGTCTACGAGCGGGTGGGGGGGTTGGGGGTGAATGGGGATGGAGTACCCCCCGACACCTTTGCTGAGGAGCATACCGCTGGCGGGCAGGACCATCTCGCGAACCCGGTGCTTTTTGTTCCCTCGACTCCTGTATCAGTGTGTCAGGATCCCGAATGACAACTTACATTGGCGATCTGATACTGCAAGCGTAAACCTTGCTTGGTGAACTGCTGGCTTGCATGGTGTTCACATATAGAGAGAGAACCTAGAGAATGGGGGGAGCGGGTAACAGTGATCTTATAACACATAAATATTTATAGGTGTATATGTATATATATATATATATGTGCATATATGCGTTTACATGTAGAGGTGTAACAAGACACTTAAGGTCACAAGTGGTCGGGCGATGACGCTTGCCGCTGTTACGTCACGTGTCAGGCTGGAGAAGGCCAACGATGGGTGACGGTGAAGTAGATGTTGACAGGATCTTGAGAGTCGCGCCAAGTGACTCAATGATGGCTGAGAGGATGCCGAATAACGCCGTAGTCAGTAGTCCCTTCGAGAGCATTCACACCACGCATCGGCTCATGTATATAGGCTGCGAGGCAATCTATAAAAACGGATGCATACATCGCGTTGATATTTCACTATTTTGCAATTATTGTACCATTTAATATTGTACTACTTTTTATTCATTGCAGAATTTAATATAGCATTCATTTAAATGATCGTACAAATTAAATATTTCGTTATTTGCTATTTATTGGAATTTAATATTGCATTAAATTTTTGTTACAAACGCTACGTCGATTCTATATGGAGGACGTTCAGGGCTGAGACAAGACGAGTAATTAGTGGGTGGCAAAACCCTGCACAAAGGCCCTCTATATGTAACCAGGGGGCTGGCGTCAGTCTTCCTTGTTATCGTG
Organism: Arenicola marina; assembly: GCA_964019135.1. Lineage (NCBI taxonomy): Eukaryota > Metazoa > Annelida > Polychaeta > Arenicolidae > Arenicola > Arenicola marina. The sequence goes on along the minus strand of OZ025251.1, from coordinate 36,647,900 downwards.
TTCGCGGTTTATGGTGAGCGCCTCTACACGGCCTGCAGTGTGACACGTGACTTCAGCGGCATGCCGTGAGCTGGAGCCTCCTGTGTGACACGTGATCACGGAGGACCTTTTGTTTTGTTGACGCATCGAATGCGCATTAGCGCTTCTATTGGTCAAAATCGATGACGCGGTGTTGCGGAGGTCGTATTTTATCAGCCACTTCGTTACACCCCGGTGCGACAGTCTCACAGCGCGGTGATTACCGTGTCGAAGGCGTATGTGTGGTGTGGTGTGGACCTGTGGAGGGAGGCTGTGTGTGTGAGTGACAGGCCATCTATATACATTACGACCCTCGTGGTCCTCACAGAGGAAGACGCTGGGGAAGATGCTGCCGGACCACAGCCAAGATGAGGCTCCCAGCAAGGGACGCTTGCATGTCGTGAACCGTTTGCTGGGTGATGGTGACCCCGTCTGCTCGCGAGAACTTGTGCAGCTGCCGAGTAATTGCCTTTCTTCGCACGAAGACGCTCAGGTCTGTCATGGCGCCGGTTGATAGGTTGCTTGGTGGTGTCTCCCCTGTGAATAGTCTTGTTGTCAATGACGTACCGGGTATCTGCGATATGGCGCACCAGGCGCGTGTCCGCTATAGTTGGTGGTATTTCTGGTTGCGCTGATTATGCTCCCAGATTACAAAACTGTTTGCGCAGAAAGTAGGTGACAACAATTTTTGCCAAATAACCCACATGTGTTTTTTGTCTGAACAAAGTGGTATCCATGACGGTGTGGTAGTTTGATTAATCACGCAGCTGATAAACGGCTAGTGACCTTTACTGATAAAAGGCCTCCCCGATAACAGGTGGGCCGTCATTAGCTGCAGATATCTGAAATTGCGGTCATGGCATGTGATGAACATGCCCGCTTAGGTTATGAGGGGGTGAAGTGGTGGGGGGGGGGGGGCGTGAGGGGGGACGAAGGGATCAATATAAGCAAGTCAATTTGAACTTTCCCACTGCTTCGAGGGGAGGGGAGAAGTTGATAACAGCAGCACCAGTTACTGCATATAATCACGCAGAGCGCACTTCCCCTTACTGCAGGGCAACAGTAACGTTTGAATGGATAGATTGTGGTTGGAGACGAGAAGGGAAGCGGTGCAGTCGTTTTGTTGCCAGGTACACGTATACAAAATGTATACAGTCTGCCTTACCTTTAGCAGTAATGATGAACTACAATCTTTTTTTTATGACATCCTCAGCTCACTATTACCGAGATCACTGTTGCGTCCTTGTCCTGGTGTCCTTTTGATAAAAACTTTAACCCATATGTCATCTATAATAATAAACATGTGCCCAGCAATGATTCATCTTAGTACCTCACAGTTCACTATTACATTGTACTGAGATCACTATGGCGTCATTGGTCTGGTGTGCTTCTGATGAAAATTTCAAAGGCCATATCTTATATTATATGTGTCCAGTTATGGTTCATCTTGTTCCCCCTCAATATGTTCTTTGGCCTCTTTTGCCGCTGTTTAAAAGTGATCGATCAAACCATTTTACTTCTTTCTTGTCCGGCACATACCGAAGAAGTGTCTTTCAATGGACCTTTATGTTCCTTTCTCAGAACTATGCACAGGATGCTCTGAAGGAAGTCCTAGGATGGTATGGCTTACAAGAAGGCGGTGCTGACTCGGCCGCCGCGTCCCGGCAGCCCGCGGGGCCGTCATCCGGGTCTTCACTCGGGCCCTCCCGCCGGCCGTGCCCGCCGGTCCCCGTCCACGGCCACCCGCAGCCAACCCCATCCCCTGAGGAACCCAGCGCAGGCAGCGGTAGCGGGGCCGGGGCAGGGGCCGAAAGCCGCTACAGAGGGGCCGGGCGGCGCCGGACCTCCTCGGCGGAAGATCCTCTCCCTGGGGGGACCCTGAACGGGGAGGAGGACGGAGAGACGGCCGCCCAGGTCACGGCCAAGCCTGGGGAACGACCGGTCGTTAAGAGGAGTCGGCTGAGCAGCGGGCCGGCGACGGTGGGCGCTGAAAACCCGCTTGACCTGACCAACGGTCACGCCACGGCCACAGAAATAGCAAACGCCGGTGAGTTATTTCCTGCCATGACTGCAATAAACAGTCAGCGTTGTTTATAGTTTAAATGTATTATCGACCGTTGCATAAATAGTTTGTGTAATATTGATTTGCTTTGGTGATGGCCATAATAGGGGGATAATAGATGCTGTATAATATCATACATGTATATGGATAGATTGATAGTTTCATTATATTTTTCGCTTTACACTATAACAGCGATCCGTGTCGAGATGTGACGCATGTGACAATACTTCTAGGTGTATTTCGCTTTGTCCGAATATACAACCAACTTCTTACGGTTTCGTTGGACTCTTTACCTATAAGCGCAACTGTCACAGAACCAACGTTGCTCTGAATCGGCCCAATATGCTTGTGGCATTTACAATGAATACTACCGCGACCCCATGGTACACATTTGGGCAGTGACTAAAATCCGGAATTCACTTTTCCGTACTATATGTAATAGGTTGCGTGTTCGAACCTCACCTGTGTCGGGGGTCGTTCATCCAATCATCTCCGCGTCCCAGTGGCTCTTCCTTAGCTCGGTTTAGCCTCTGTGTGCACAACTGTGGTCTGAAAGACCACACGCAAAGGGCTAACTGTGTTGTTTGGTACATATATCGATACGCTGTTACCGTATCAAAGAGACGCTCGATGATTAGAACCGCTAACCGTTTCCTCCAGAATCGCACTCCGTGAGCGGCAGCCGAGGGGCCTGGACGGGCCACCGGAAGCTCATTGGGATGCGCTTCCTGTTTCCGCCGCTCAGCGACGACATGCCCCTGGCGGAGAGAGCCCGCATCTGGGTGGCACGCCACGACCAGAAGTACTTCGTCGGGTGGACGGAGGAGGAGCTCAAGGACGTCCACCCGATCCACAGACCCATCTCCACCATCTCGCCAGACATGTACAAGTTACACATGAACAGGTAGGTGCGATACGGGGAGTCGAACCTTTCCTTTAATATGGCTTATCAGTGGCCGAAGACACGGGGTAATGTAGCCAACCTCCCTTTGATATGACCTATCAGTGACCAAAGACCCGGGGTAATGTACCTCCCTTTGATATGACCCATCAGTGACCAAAGACCCGGGGTAATGTAGCCAACATCCCTTTGATATGACCCATCAGTGACCAAAGACCCGGGGTAATGTAGCCAACCTCCCTTTGATATGACCCATCAGTGACCAAAGACCCGGGGTAATGTAGCCAACCTCCCTTTGATATGACCTATCGGTGGCCAAAGACCCGGGGTAATGTAGCCAACCTCCCTTTGATATGACCCATCAGTGACCAAAGACCCGGGATAATGTAGCCAACCTCCCTTTGATATGACCCATCAGTGACCAAAGACCCGGAGTAATGTAGCCAACCTCCCTTTGATATGACCTATCGGTGGCCAAAGACCCGGGGTAATGTAGCCAACCTCCCTTTGATATGACCCATCAGTGACCAAAGACCCGGAGTAATGTAGCCAACCTCCCTTTGATATGACCTATCAGTGACCAAAGACCCGGGGTAATGTAACTCCCTTTGATATGACCCATCAGTGGCCAAAGACCTGGGGTAATGTAGCCAACCTCCCTTTGATATGACCCATCAGTGGCCAAAGACCCAGGGTAATGTAGCCAACCTCCCTTTGATATGACCCATCAGTGACCAAAGACCCGGGGTAATGTAACTCCCTTTGATATGACCCATCAGTGGCCAAAGACCCAGGGTAATGTAGCCAACCTCCCTTTGATATGACCCATCAGTGACCAAAGACCCGGAGTAATGTAGCCAACCTCCCTTTGATATGACCCATCAGTGACCAAAGACCCGGAGTAATGTAGCCGACCTCCCTTTGATATGACCTATCAGTTACCAAAGACCCGGGGTAATGTAGCCAACCTCCCTTTGATATGACCCATCAGTGACCAAAGACCCGGGGTAATGTAGCCAACCTCCCTTTGATATGACCCATCAGTGACCAAAGACCCGGAGTAATGTAGCCAACCTCCCTTTGATATGACCCATCAGTGACCAAAGACCCGGGGTAATGTAACTCCCTTTGATATGACCCATCAGTGACCAAAGACCCGGAGTAATGTAGCCAACCTCCCTTTGATATGACCCATCAGTGACCAAAGACCCGGGGTAATGTAGCCAACCTCCCTTTGATATGACCCATCAGTGACCAAAGACCCGGGGTAATGTAGCCAACCTCCCTTTGATATGACCCATCAGTGACCAAAGACCCGGGGTAATGTAGCCAACCTCCCTTTGATATGACCCATCAGTGACCAAAGACCCGGAGTAATGTAGCCAACCTCCCTTTGATATGACCCATCAGTGACCAAAGACCCGGGGTAATGTAACTCCCTTTGATATGACCCATCAGTGACCAAAGACCCGGAGTAATGTAGCCAACCTCCCTTTGATATGACCCATCAGTGACCAAAGACCCGGGGTAATGTAACTCCCTTTGATATGACCCATCAGTGGCCAAAGACCCGGGGTAATGTAACTCCCTTTGATATGACCCATCAGTGACCAAAGACCCGGGGTAATGTAGCCAACCTCCCTTTGATATGACCCATCAGTGACCAAAGACCCGGAGTAATGTAACTCCCTTTGATATGACCCATCAGTGGCCAAAGACCTGGGGTAATGTAGCCAACCTCCCTTTGATATGACCCATCAGTGACCAAAGACCCGGAGTAATGTAACTCCCTTTGATATGACCTATCAGTGACCAAAGACCCGGGGTAATGTAACTCCCTTTGATATGACCCATCAGTGGCCAAAGACCTGGGGTAATGTAGCCAACCTCCCTTTGATATGACCTATCAGTTACCAAAGACCCGGGGTAATGTAGCCAACCTCCCTTTGATATGACCTATCAGTGACCAAAGACCCGGGGTAATGTAGCCAACCTCCCTTTGATATGACCCATCAGTGGCCAAAGACCTGGGGTAATGTACCTCCCTTTGATATGACCCATCAGTGACCAAAGACCCGGGGTAATGTAGCCAACATCCCTTTGATATGACCCATCAGTGGCCAAAGACCTGGGGTAATGTACCTCCCTTTGATATGACCCATCAGTGGCCAAAGACCTGGGGTAATGTAGCCAACCTCCCTTTGATATGACCTATCAGTTACCAAAGACCCGGGGTAATGTAGCCAACCTCCCTTTGATATGACCTATCAGTTACCAAAGACCCGGGGTAATGTAGCCAACCTCCCTTTGATATGACCTATCAGTTACCAAAGACCCGGGGTAATGTAGCCAACCTCCCTTTGATATGACCTATCAGTGACCAAAGACCCGGGGTAATGTAGCCAACCTCCCTTTGATATGACCCATCAGTGGCCAAAGACCTGGGGTAATGTACCTCCCTTTGATATGACCCATCAGTGACCAAAGACCCGGGGTAATGTAGCCAACATCCCTTTGATATGACCCATCAGTGGCCAAAGACCCGGGGTAATGTAGCCAACCTCCCTTTTGATATGACCTATCAGTGGCAAAAGACCCGTTGAACGGTATAACTTTCCTTTAATGAGATATCTAAAGACAAGTGACCATGTTGTTAAACACTAAGACCTAAGACATGTTGTTAAACGGTATAACTGTGCTTAGTGACATATATCTAAGGACACGTGGTCATGTTGTCGAACGGTATAACTTTCCTTTAATGACATATCTAGGGATGCGTGACCATGTTGTTAAACACTAAGCCCTAAGGACATGGGGTCATGTGTTGAACCGTATAATTTTTCTTTAATGACAGATATCTAAGGACACGTGGTCATGTCGTTGAACACTTTCCTTTAATGACATATATATGCATGGACGGGTAGTCACGTTTTTAAACAGTATGACCTTCCTTTAATGACCTATTAATGACGGCCAAAGATCGATAAGGACTATGTATATGGGTGAGAGCGGGTCGGGGATCACCACTAAAGAGTGGAGGAAATTGCTCAGTCCGACAGCAGGCAGCCACGTTAATTTCATATTGATGTAAAAGTACATCAACTAGATCCTAGCCCTAGGTCTCCGTAATACTGTAGCTTTGCTGTTCTCTGTTCTCGTAGGAGTGAGTATTGTCGCAATGTGAAGTTGAAGTACTGTTTGGAGTCGGACACGCCGTGGGCCCAAGAGTTCAGGGACAGACTGGAACGGTCAACCTCGAACGGCGGCTTCACTGGTAAGTGCTGCCATCTACTGACCCAACAAGGCTGTGGGAATAACTTGGTGGTCGCTTTGTGGGTTACAACACGCTGTTTTTCTTTGCTGAGGGACGCGCAAAGCTTTAAAGCCATGTACATGGTGCGGATGCTTAATAGGGGCAGCCACACTTTTGTCATGAGATTCAAGATCTGCGATCGACTGTGCTTGATCTTCAGTCAGCCTGATGGGTAGCCATATCGGGTGACCGACGGGTCATCGGGTCAAGCTACTTGTTTCGTTTTTTAAAAGGGCTGGGGCATATTCCTTTAAATCAGTCTTTGTCCCCGAAAGTTCCTGGATTTAGCCGTAGTGTGGGCAAAACGGGCATAAAAAAAACACTCCTTTCATTGCGGTATTAGAAGGTTAACTAATGTTTTGTAATAACTACATTACGCATTTATGTAGGATACGCATCGTGGGCTAAGATCAGCCTGGCTAAGTTGTTGTTATTGGACTTTGTATAGGGCTGTGCCAGGCTAAGATAGCCGCGGCCGAGTTGTGGCGCCAGTACAGCGAGAATTACCGGAGTCACCAGGCGCGGTATCCGAACCCCAAGAGTCGACACCGCGCCAAGCATAGCGACGCGGACGGGGGCGAGCTGCCCGCGGAAAGTGGCGCCAAACGGAAGTCGTCTGCCGCGGACGACGACAGTGGCGACGACGGCGGCGAGAGCGACGAGAGGTCCGACATGATGTCCAAGATGGCGCGGTTTGACGACGACATGGAGTTTAATTGCGACGACTATGACGACGACGGGGTGGCCGACGGTGGGGAGCTGCACTGCGAGAGTGACGAGTGTCACGAGACAGATGACTCTGCGCAGTTCGTGTCGGCCGATGACAGGGGCCTGGAGGGGATTGTTAGCACGTCGGGGGTGGCTACGTCTCTCACGGGTGGGGATCGGCCTTTCAAATTGAGTTCGTCCTCGTCGTTGTCGTTGTCTCAGCAGCTGAAGATTTCTGCCAGACCGAAACGTGAATCTCAAGACAGCAGTCCCGTGAGCACTGCGGCGGCGAGCAGCACGTCTCCGCACAGCCAGCCCCGCATGTCTACCCCGTCCACTCCGTCCCCCGGCCTCCACCCCAGCCCCGCGCCCCCAACTTCGAGCGCCGCCGCCGCCGCAGCAGCCGCCGCCGCCGCCGCAGCCGCTGCCGCCATGATGCCCAACCTGGCTGCGGCGTACTACGGCATGCCGCTACCGCTGTACCCGTCCCCTCTGGGCCAGTTCTCGCTGCGCGGCGCCGAGTCACCTTACGGCATGCCGTACCCTCATCCCTTCGTCTTCACGTCCTCTCCGTCGCCGGGCTCGTCCGCCTCCTCCCCGCTCTGCCTGGTCACCAGCACCGATTCGGCCTTGGCCGGAAGCGCCGGGATCGTCAGTCGGTCCGTGGGCGGCGGGGGTAGCGCCGTGCGGCCTGCCAGCACCGGCGACGGCGGCGGAGTCACCCTTCTCACCGCCAAGCAGGCACAGACCCAGCAGCAGCAGCAGCAGCAACAGGCGCACCACGAGTACAAGCGATCTGAACGCGGCCTATCCTTCCTCTTCCCCAGCCTCTCCGACCACAACCTGTCCCTCTTAGACAAGGTCAAGGTGACGGTCATGCGGCACAAGAACAACTACTTCCTCGGGTGGTCCGAGCAGGAGCTCACCAAAGTGGACCCGCTGATTCGGCCCAAGATGCTCGTATCCCCGGACATCTACAAGGAGTACTGCCACCGCAACGCCATGAAGTACGACTCCAACCTGCAGTTCGCCATGGAGTCGGCCGAGATGTGGGCCGTGGAGTTCCGGGCCAAGCTGCTGCGGCCTCCCAGCGAGGGCGGCTTCAGCAGCCTGTGCGAGGTCAAGCTGGAGGCCGGCAGGCTGTGGAGGGAATACTCAGGCAAGTATCGCATGCACAATATCGTCAAATGGCAGATGGATCTGAACCAGGCGGCGAAGGCCACCAAGAAGGAACTGTTGGACTGTAGCGTGACCGGGGAGGGCGGTGCCCCGCCCCAGGGGGCCGGTGGTAAAGGGGTGTCCGCCGCCTCCCCGACCGGCCGCGGGGGCACGGAGGGTCTGAGTCGGGAGAGCGTGTCGTCATCCTCGTCCCCGATGTCGCCCGCCAGCTCGACGGGACCATACGGTAGGAGTCCCATGGCCGACGTCAAACCCGTGTTGACGTCACAGCAGGCTCGCAGAGACAGCGCCGAGGCCGGAAGTCTGCTATACCACATGAGTAGTAACCATGGCGACGTGTGCTATTCGAACCTGGACTTGTTAGCTAGCCGAGCCAAAGCGACGAGATCGCCCGTCGCCATGGACACGGAAGGTACCCGGCTGTCGGCTTTCCACGCGGATGTATCCGGAGCCGACAGCCAGGTCCTCGACCTTCACATCGATAAGCTGAAGGTTAAATCCGAAGTGCCAGTCAAAGAATCTCCAACATCTACGTCGTCCATTGGCAGGTTGCCAAGGTCGATGCCCGGTCCGAGCAGCCCAGCTTCCGGCGGTCCGCCCGTCGTGGACTTGTTTAGCGGCGGCGACCGGAGGGCCGACTTGGCCAGTGCCCCCGTCGTCGAGCCGCTCTTCCGGCCGCTGCCCCGCCACTTGTCGGTGGCCGAGCAGGTGTACATCTGGCTGGAGCGACACCGTCACCGCTACTTCCTGGGCTACACCCGGGACGAGATCGCCGGTCTCAGCGACTTTTTGCGGCCGAGCACCGTGGTTACGGAGGAGGTGTTCCGCCGCTGCGTGCCGGAGAGCATGGTGGATGTCCTGGCCAAGGTGGAGCTGGCCATGCTCAGCCCTGAGCCCTGGGCGCAGAGGTTTCGCGAGCGCGTCCACAAGATCCCGGAGGACAACGGCTTCGGCGCCTTCGAAGAGGCGCTCACGGAGGCCGTGGTCATGTGGAGCGAGGCCCGGGCGCAGTATAGCTACCCGGTCGGGGAGACCGGCCGGGCGGGATTGGGAGCAACGGCGGAGGAGCCCCCCTTGGCGGGTCCCCCCAGCCGCAGCCACCGCGCCGTGCCGGCGCGCGATGCGGCAACCCTGGCACCGGCCGGCCTAGGTCAACACGCGCGGCTGCGACCAGGTGACAAGGCTTACAGCGCGTGGCAGGCCGAGACCGCGGAGGAGCCGGCGGCGGAGTCACGTTGCAGTGCCGCAGAGCATAAGCCGTATCTCCCTGAGCCTGGTCGCGGAATGGCTGGGCTTCACGATGTGGATGATGAGGAGGAGGATGAGCAGGAGGAGGAGGAGGAGGAGGAGGGCATGGAGCATGATGAAGTGGACGTACAGGCGGGTGGACAGACGAGGGACCGTCTCTGTGATGGAGACGCCAAGCGCCGTTGCGACAACCCATACAATGATCTCACCGCGGGCAAAGACCGGGCGCCCGTGACGTCACTAGCAGCGACTGGCGTTGGTGACGCCACGACTGCTGCCGCCGCGGACACACTCTGGGAGCTGCGTCGCGACTTACAAGATCTGTGCGGCGAGGACCCCCACCATAGCTGGCGGGAGCGCCTGCAGCCCTTCCTGCCTACCCTGCGCCGCGGCTTGGGCCCAGCCTACGACGTGCCCCCCAAGGCCTCCGACTGCCTCGTCGACCTCGTCCTCGCCTGCCTCCACCAACGACTCCACCGCGCTCCGCCGAGCGGCGCCACCGTCGACTATCCGGGCCCGGCCCGAGATACCTGACAGCCAGGACCCGAACAAGCGACGATTGCTGTAGTTAATTAATTCAGTCATTGGTTAATTAACGGGTGTTATTGAACGCCTGTTGCGTTTGGCCCACGAGTTTCCTTCGGTGTCTGGAAGAAGTTAGGCAATATATCGCCATCTCTACTGTTGGTGACGGGACTTTGAAGCACAAAAAGGGTACCTTAATTCACGTTAAGGTCAGGGGGCATGCATTCATTGTGGCGGTTGGGTGCTGTTTGGGTAGAAATGTCGGGTCAGCATGCTGATGGAAATACCCTGAATGCGTGGGCGTCCTAATCGATATACCTTCTGTTGCATGGTGTTACCCGGTACGCATTTTGTACTGGCCTGACTTGAGACGTACAGGGGGTTCCCCGGAACGACTTGGTATCCTTCATGAAGTTGGTCATAGCCGCCAAATGTAACGACACTGGAAATCTGTACGGGGACAGCCGTAGCTAAACCCAACCATGTCCTTGGCGCGACATCATTTTACAAGAGTCGGTGGTCTCTTTTATGCACTGTTTAATTTTTTTGTTGTTGATTGATGATTAAGTTTGGTTAGGGCTAGTGAGCGTTTAATCATGTGGCTCCGCGATTTGAGCCTGCACTGATTTTTAGCACGACTATGGTCTTTTCTTGTTTCTGCCATATTCAAGTGTGCCATGGAAACTGTTGCTGTTAATTTTATGAAACAGAGTTGATGATACCATATTTAAACTAGCTGGGTGATATTCGTTTATCGGCTTGCAGACTGTTTTGTTCCTCGTTTGTATTTTACTCAGCCTTATAACCGTGAGATAATGTTTGCTCATGCCGAAGGTTTTTATTAGTGCATTTTGTTTCTTCACGTTTTTTTTGGTTGGAACCGCAATATTAAATATTACAATATATTGTTTATACCCAGGACTCGAGATTCGGTTATAATAACATTGTTACTGGTGTGATCAGGTTTGCGTTTTCTTGATGTGTATATGTAGCACAGAGTTTCAGCATTCTGTACAGACTTTTATGATGGTGCCCAGGACTCTCCCATTTTTAAGAGGGGCAAGTGAATGCGATATTATTAATTATAATTATTATCATTAGTATCAAGGTGCTTGTTGGATCAGTTATTCATTATCCAGAGTTAAGGTGAATGGTTTGATCCCGTATCTTCGATATGGTGGTGATCATTTGGAGGGCAAACCTTCCTGCATTGGCATTACTGATCCAAGCAATTGTTAATCTGTCTACGTTTGTTCAAGGGATGTTTTGTTGAATTTTAACCAGCATCGTATTAATTTGTGCCAAGACTTACAACTTACGTTATCTCATGTTTCCAATAACGGTTCAACTTTGACTGAGAGAGAAATGGTTTCGATTTTTCCAAGCGTAATTGTTTCACTTTATCCGCCAAAGAGGGTTTCGCTTTGTCCCAGAGAAATGTTTTTTCTTTGTCAGAGAGAAACCCTTTTCCTTTGTCCGAGCGTAACTATTTCACTTCAGGCGAAACGATCTCATTTTGTCGGAGAGAAACTTTCTCTTTATCGGAGATTAACGGTTTTAATTTGTTGGAGATTAACGGTTTCATTGTGTCAGTGAGAAGGAGTTTATCTTTGTCTGAGATTACCGATTCACCTTGTCTGAGAGAAACGGTTTCTCTATGGTTGAGATTAAGGATTTTACTTTGTCTGAGACTAACAGTTTCACTTTGTCGGCGAGAAACGGTTTCTCTTTGGCTGAAATTACGATTTCACTTTGTCTGAGAATAACAGTTTCACTCTGTCGGAGAGAAACGGTTTCACTTTTGCGGGGAGAATCTGTTTCACTTGAAGTGATTATGTTACGTGAGGCGAATCTAACCCGTTGCAGAGATAACGTAACGAGACTGTCCTAGTGATGCTCAGGTAACCAATAATAAATCACGACATCACCGTTCAATACTGAGCCATGGTTGTGGCTCATACAGCGATAGTCTTTAAAGGAATATTAAAGCCTTGAAGCGTAAATGTCACCACTTGGGACAGAGCGTCGTAACTTGCTTTTCGTTTTACATCGGTGTCTGTGTAGTATTAAAACTGTTGGGCCAATGATCATCTGAAGTGAGCTCAGCTCATAAGGTAATGTCTGCCGGACGACGCACATTGAGCGCCTGTTCCGCAGAGCACCGCTCCACAAGTACCAGCTGTTATTCAGTTACGATGACATCAGAGATTACTTAGGTCGCCTGCCAAGATTGTGATACAACTGAAAACGGCACTGATTTTTATTAACCTTTTACTGCCTTTTGTTAATGTCTCGTACCGACATGGGAGATCATATGTCGAAAGCTGGGTTATTAAATGAAATGAAGTTTTTACTCCAGACTTCTGAGGACATGGCCACAATACGCTCCACGTGCTACGACCGTTGTTGTCCTGAGGTGTGAAACTAAACCGATTTGAGGCGTGATGTCTTGTACATCTTTATCGGGTTTCATATTGCTAGGAACAGATTTGTTTTTAATAAAAAAGTATCCAATGATGGTCAGCAATAGATAGCTCTGACGTTTCAGCGGAATTTGTTGCGTGGGATAAATTCGACCTATCATGGATAAACCGCTCTGTTTGTATATGTATAGTCTTCGTTGTTTCTACTGCAGGGGTAATTTGTTGAAAAATGCACTTGAATTCATGAAGCAATTATATTGATTTAAAACGATGTATGGGGTTGCAGTAGTTCTATCAGCCTGAGTGTCATACATGTAGTAATATTGTGGCGATGTTGTAAATGGTTTAACAAACAAGTGCCAACGTATTGTAACCCTTAAATTGGACTACCAGTCTTCTGACTCTACTTGGACATTGAACTACCGATGTTCTGACTTTGCTTGGACGTTCGACTACCAGTCTTCGGACTTTGCTTGAACGTTATATACAGCGTGATTTACTAGGGTAAAGATTCTGCAAATAATCAATTTTCGATGTGAACGCCTAGTTAGCTGAGGTTAACTTCGACCCATAGTTTGATACCAGTACTCATTATTAACGCATAGCATTGGTTCTTTATCTGACCTGTCCATGTATTATTGTATGTAAACCTGGTGAATATGAATATTCATCCTTCGTTAACACTTGATAGGAAATACTGCGTTAAGTAAACGATAAAGTCTGATGTTAGGTAATGATGATGATTATGATGATGCCCATATGCTCAAGAGTTACGTGTATGATGTGGTTGAGAATCTCGAAGGCTGTATAGTGAGTAACCTAGCATAATGTCGGAGTGTATGTGATGATTTAGCGTGTGAAGTGAACGCACCTTCTACTGTAATGCACAAAGCTGGAATCGTCGGCCGCACAACCCTCCCAATGGTGTCCATATGTATAAAAGCCAGGTTGTGAATGCTACGAGACACATCCACTTGGCTCAACTTTAGCAGTCCCGCACTGAAGCAAAATGATTGGTTTCAACTACGGAAGTAAGAAATAACTCATTATGTCTTTAAGTGGAAACCAGTAGAATTAATACAGTTCCGGGTACGTTTACTTGTCTAAGGCAACTTTATTGACCCCCTGTCATACCTGGAGGCTAATAACTTACTAAATTTACAAATTTAAGTATTTGCATGTATTAATGGTAATCAGATATCAAATCAAATTGCTCGTCAGTTAATTATATTAAGACCTAGGAGTACAACAGCCTTTGTTTAAACTGAAGCATAGTCCCTGTAATAATGCAAATTATGTTATTGGTATTGTAAACGTTTGATATGTAAAGTACGAAACCGCTACACCTTCGATTGTATGTAGGTTAGTTATGATGCTAGTTTAATTCCGCATATGTTTACCTTCATTCAATTCAGTCATACAGTCGATAACAGATACATTTTGATAATATTATCTATTTGACAAAAAAACACGGTGTCTCATTAAATTTATATTTAGGAATAAGTTGTCCTTAAATTTTATTCTAAAGCTCGTGTCGTCCATTTTCTTTTAGTGCATACTTCATATTTTGAACCGTCAACCTCCAATAGCTTCCTCCAGAATGCTGTTGTTTTGCTTATCGCTACTTTCCGTGTCTGACTTAGGAGATTGTATCATTTTACTCTACAAGAATGAAGTTAGCTCAAGAGCAGGGTTCTTTACTGGAATGATGTGACAACCACGTGGACTTGCTGTGATATGAACATACAATTATAGTATGCATTGTTATTGCAATATTTGGTTTATTGGCGAAGATTTAGATCGCTATTGAAAACACGTTTTGCTCCATTAACAATGTTATCCCATATTATTGTTACAAATATCGCTATCCCAGGGGAAGGGGCGCTTGGTTGATTTATGTGATACACGCGTTTTGTTGATACTCCAGCTGCAGAGCCTGCAGATGGATAGCGTAATTATGTATTAACCTGGTGTATAAATATATATATATATATAATGTCGAATTGTTGAGTTGAAGTAGAGAAAAAGTAGTCCTGGATATGTACAACTTGTGTGGTTTACAACCCTTTTTCATAACTGGTTCCACCTTAATTGGTGGCCAGCGATATATATCAGTTTTCTCGCACTGATATCGCAAGATTTGCTTACTCAGCGAAGATGTTACGTCGTTGGTGCTGAATTTCTGCTGACTCATTATTCACTGCGGTCCTGCGTTCTCTTTACACATTTCAGGTCGCGTGTTAATCCCAGCAAACGAGAATCAGTGATGTATACTGAAGCAATATTTGTTCGTTGCTTATTAAGTGAAGGAAATTGTCTCTCTAGATGGATCTACAGTCAGTGATTTTGGTATGTTATTGTACCTTTTATCATGACCCGAGGGTTAAAATATCAGAGTTTGTCTTATTATGCAAGTCAAGCAATATGGGATCGTTCGCATGTATTCCGGACAAGTAACTGGAGTCATACAACGGCGTTTTAATAAGATAGATACATGTGTTTATGTATAACAAAGAAACCTATGTTACTACGCGAGTAGTTGTAATGTCGATCTAGATGTTACTATTAAGAGATGTTACAAATGACTCACATCGCATCTACTAGCGCCATATAGCTGCTCATACAGTATTTTCTCACCGCTATGATTTTCAAATAATTTACGGGACATTTGGTCTGCTTTGAAGTATTCAGTTTTGAAGATGTATGCCTTATTATTGCTCTCTTTAAGTAGAAAGACGGCAGCTATGCCCTCATTGTGATGACGTAATGCGCAAGAATCCCACGTTTTCACACATGTGCCAGTTTGGTAAAAGATGACTTAAACCATCGTCCCTCTAAGTTCTTGTCCATCATGGTGTTGTATGGGTGCAAAGATGTCAACGTACGTCTTCGACTTGAAAGTACATGTTTTGAGCCGCCTAGATACTGTATAGCTTTAAACCATAAAGAGCTTTAATCTACCGGCACGATGCAAGCTATGCAGTATTACTCGCGCATGCGCACACTGCGACTTCAAACGGTCGTATCTAAGTCGAATATCTGGATTATTCGGGATATGATGCCAATCTATGTCATTAATGATTGATCGTTTGATCAAGAATTGGAACACCGCGAAATGATTATGGATGCGGTTAATGGTGCCGCTAGTCCCCAAATAAGAACAAACTAAGTTTAGATATGTTTAAATAAGCCACGTATATATGTGTCGTAATATATATTAAGGCTAATTCAAATCTTTCTAAATCTCCATCTCTTCGGAAACCTAAATAGTGTGACCCAGTTTTCTTTCCCGACGACTTGCGTAGACGTATGTAAGATCTACCTGGAAATGTACCTGCAGGACTTTCACTACCTATGACCTCATGCAGTCTACGCACTTGTAAATGTCTACATATGTATATACGGAATGCCAAAGATTTTAAACCGACTTAACTGTAGGAAGCAATCGTTTTGAGTAACTCTTCACCAAGTAAACGTAATTTAGTGACTTTATCTTTCTATGCGAAAAAAAAGAGAAAACCATATCACTTTGCATGCATTGCTCGCCATTCGGTTTTTGCTTCGAGAATCTAGCCAACAGGGCCTCCCGATGTTAGGTGGTAAATGCCGGATCAGGGCTAAGAACTTCCAATCAATGTCGTTCATTGATCCGTAAATGGGTGATTAACCGCACTTGATGCACTGTGACTGGTGGGTTGGTTGGTAGGTTAAGTCTGGTCAGTGAAGTATTCGTTCGTAGAGACTAGTTTACGGTAGTTAAACACGCTGTTAGTAGTATGTGCTGCCTGATGCATCTGATGCTGTGAACCTTATCTTCTTCCTATTATCATATCAGCTACTTAAAGCAATACATACACGTAGAGGGTGATGAAGCGAGTCGTGAGTGCATTCTCGACAAGGGGGAAGGCGGGTGCGCGAATTTTAACATAGAAGGGGAACGGGTGTGCTGTTTGGATATTGTACTGGCACAGTCATTCTGTGTGCACAAACATTATTGCCACATTTTGTCTACATGATCGACCACTATATTGTCTGAATAAACAGTCCTCTGTTTTACCAGGTGACCGATGAAAACATTACACAAGACAGATGTTATATCCGCATGCGATATCACCGGCCTTAATGAGTAATTGAATTTCGGGTGAGGTGATGATTTTTCTGCAATAGATAAGTTTGGTTCGCGATTGTATGACTAATAAGATGACGGATATCGGTATGGTGGATGACCGGAGTTTGCATTTCGACGCCGAATACCGTAGAAACCACATGAGGCAGTTACCGTAGAAACCACATGGAACGGTGGCCTGGTAAAGGAAATGAGTACAAAAGTGTGCTCTCTACGCATGGGCGTTGGTGTAGGGAAGTAGGTAATGAAACGGAAATAAGCGAACATCCAACATTGATCCTTTAATGTGGATAGGTCACAATAATGACTGTCACGTCATAGTATTATATATCTCTGTGCTTAGGCAGAGTTAGGTATTAACATGACATTAACATAACATGTTTAAAGTAGATTTTACTGTAATTTAAGAGATCGATTTGTTTCAAGGGTGCACTAACAAGGCTATCTGACCAGTGGATTTCGTTATGGATGGAGTTACAGGCAAACGTCGCCCGGGGGGATTGGGTGGACATCTGAGTGTAAGGTCACGTGACTTCTGGAAGATGTACTCGGCTTTCTGTTGTTAATAATGTTGGCCTGTGAACCGCGAGTGGGTCACTTCCGGTCGGGACTGGTTCCGGGATATGCATCCGCCGCGCACTTCCGCCGGAAGTGTACATTCTATTCTCAACTGTTAATGTAGAGGTTGAAATGTTGAATAAAAAGCGCCAAAAACACTTGGAAATCACCGCGTCTTTGTTTGTTCGGGTGCAGCATTTGTCAAGAACACGAATTGCTTTGCGATGGTGTCTGCGCTGTTGCCTGTTTCTTATATTGATTAACACGTTCTATAAATATTAATTAGTATATGTTCCATAGATATTGATTAATATATGTTCCATAGATATTGATTAATATATGTTCTACATTTATTGATTGATATAGGTTCTATAGATATTGGTTAATACAGATATTGATTACGACAAGTTGACTGATATTGATTAATATGACGACAAACATTACACCTTTGAGGCTCGCCCAGTGATTTTTTCCGGGGAAGTACATACTCTCATAAGCAATGGTTTTGTCAGGCTGTTTACGTTATTTACTTTACTTCGGTTAATTCGCTAGCACCAAACGACTATTATGAAACGATTCCGTTTGCATACATCAAAATAATTCTTACAAAAGGCCACTGTTTTTTAGCTTTTATTATCTACACATAAATATGGACGTAATATTTGGCGCCGTAATGTCCTCTGACTTTGAGAGCTTGGACGGAATATTCAGTATTTGTTTAACTTTTCTATCTATTTTTATAATACAATCCCTTTTGTATCGTTCGATGTGAACTAAAAAGCCGGTTACACACAGTGACCTCTACAAGCGGCCATTGTTTGTTAATTGAGCACAGGTGCAAGTTTGGTGACCGGTCAAAACAAAATGTATCTGTTTGCGGTGCATATTGGGCTCCGAGAATGCGCCATGTTGATTCAATTGACTCCTGATGCCGTGTCATCTTGGCTCAGCAGATGCTCGAGGATTGATTAAAATAATTCCCGACGCCAATGCCCATGTTGACGCCATTAATCCCAGACGCTACGCCATATTGATTCAATGGATCTCAGACGCTACGCCATATTGATTCAATAGATCCCAGACGCTACGTCATAATGATTCAATGGATCACAGACGCTACGTCATATTGATTCAATAGATCCCAGACGCTACGTCATATTGATTCAATGGATCACAGACGCTACGTCATATTGATTCAATGGATCCCAGACGCTACGTCATATTGATTCAATGGACACCGTGCAATGGATCAGACGCTAGGTCATATTGATTCAGTAGATCCCAGACGCTACGTCATATTGATTCAATGGATCCCAGACGCTACGTCATATTGATCAATGGATCACAGACGCTACGTCATATTGATTCAATGGATCACAAACGCTACGTCATATTGATTCAATGGATCCCGATCGCTCCGACCGCTAAGATCAAACGATATTCGGAGGACACTTGAGCATGTGACAGCGTTCATTTTTTGCTTTCGGCGCTTGTGATTTACAGCTTATTAAGGCGTCACTCAGGCGTGAGGTCACTCAGGCGTGACGTCACTCGGATCCCGGGGGTCAGTAGGCGAAGGGGTCGTACTTGGACGTGGACGAGTTGAAGGCGAGCGCTGGTTTCCGTGGTGGCGCCTTGGAGTAACGACGGGATGACCCCGGGTCCAGTGAACGCGTTGTGCCCTGTAACAATCATACACCCATATTAATCCCAAGTGGGTTCCCAAACCTAACATATATCACAACGATATCACACAATGTTTCATGTTGTCTGAGACCACATATTATTATGCAACTTGTAGATAATTAAATCTTACTGACGTTCAATAACCAATAATGCCATAATTGTGTCACGACAATCAAGTTACCTGTCAGCGTGCTTTGTTTTTTTCTGCATTAGACACTTTCAAATGCAATTATGTTCACTTCGTGTTTCCAGCATTATTAAGCTCGATTTTCGATCCACTAGACTTAGTGCCGTGAAAATAGTGCTTGAAATTTAAGCGTTAAATGTCTCTCGCGTTTGAATATATATGGTTAGTTCTTCCAATAATTTTGATTCGTCGCGTAACCAGAATATTAGTAAAGCACGGAATCATATTATTCCATTTAATAACAAATTATCCTACAAATCGATAATTTGCTTAATTAATAGAAGATTTCTATACGTTGTTGGCGGCCGTCTTTCCACTTTAGTTTTATGGAAGCAATGCCCAATTAACACTCACTGTGGAACTGTTCTTAAATGTAGAACTATGATAGGTACATTACGGACTTGAGCATGTATTAACTTCATGCGAGACATAAGAATTAATCTCAGGAAAATGTGTGATTTATATTTAGTCAGTTTGTAGAACTAATATTGGCCTGCATTCCAAGTTGACAAAATGTGCACCACACGACGAAAGATAAGTTCATTCATTCTCGCGGCAATACACACTTTAGGACCAGCAATTACTAATTAATGATTTGTGTCAAACGTGACGATAAAACAATTAAACCTGTCTTATTGACACAAGAATGTGGAAGGTATGGTTGACAACAAACCGAAGTAAAACCACGCCGTGACGTAAATCATGAACACCGGATGTGACCTAATGGAGACTATAATTAAGGCGACTTCGGGCGATGACTAGTATATAGTCTGTACCCTGAAAAGTTCGGGTGCTCAAGTCTGGTTGTGGTTGAGGCAAAAACGAGCTTCCCTAAATTCACCGCGCTGCAGGTCCGTCCCAGAAACCATAGCAACACATGCATGCAGCCTGGTCGGACTATATAATACCGGAAGTGCGTCATGCACTATTAGTGTGTTTTCGCAAACTAAATAGTTCCTATAGTCGGCGCTCGAAGTCGCTCTAAGTAATTTACTATAACCATGCCCACACTGTGAACAAGCCCACGTACAGACAGTCTGGGAGGGTGGTGGTGGTGGGGGGCGGTGGGGGGGGGGGGGTGCGTGACTGACATGATTTGTTATACCTTCACAGCTCAGAGGTACGCCTGGACTCCTCCTTAGCCCACCAAGGGAGCGACGAAATGTACGGGAATTATTTAATACTGAGATTAACAGTATAAACCATACATAAGCCCTTATCAATCAATTTCGATTGTATACACAGTGGTAGTATTGCGGGAGATTTGTGTTTCGTTATTACGCTCCTCAACGTACTAATAATGACACTTCCTCCTAGCAAATTTATCACAAATATTTAGCTGTTATCAATGATATTATGGTCTGTGTTATATGGATGATGTCCGGCGATTTCAAATAATCACATTATAACTAAATGACTTACAATTTTCGGGTAGTCTAGTGGAGATGTCCGTTGAAGTCCCATTTCCGATTCCTGTAGCTTGGCCAGCAGATCTGATTTCTCCCTACCCCATTGGCGGGCATTGTCGACAAGCTACCAAATACAATTATATTCAGTAATAAAACAAATAACTTATTTACAAGTTGGATAATTTTGTGTTCCCTAATACGTTACGTTATCTCTAAATATTTACGTATGCACAATATATGACTAAAAATAACTCCTGTACAATGTTCTTTGTGCACGTTGACATGCATTCTCGGGATGTTGCCCCAGTGAACTGACCTGTTTTTCGAGACTGTGTATACGACCTTCAGCCTTCTCCATTCTCTCCATCATTTCCAGCTTCTCCTCCTCCTCCCTCGCATCATCGCGCCCATTGCTGAGAAATCGGTTGGCTTCCTTATCACAAAAACACAGTTAATTACAACGTTGAAAACGTGAAGTAAACATCCACATCTACAAGTAATTAACGATGATACCGCTTGATACAGCGTTGGTTCTATGGATGTGCCTTTTCATGCATAAACGAATTCGGAAACACTTTGCTTAATACATGTTCAATACTTTCTTAATTCGACCATTTATTTGTGTATAAACAATGTTTTATTTCCTTTTACCATTCCACTCTGGGTTCACGGTATACTTGCGGATTTGCTTTGTTAAATATAAGTAAATATCGAATACATGTTAAGAGTTATAAAGAAAAATCTGTTACGAAATGCTAAAGAAGCAAACGTATTTTGCCTGCTTACCCGATGATCCTCAAGCTCAGACCTCAGGCGTCGGTTTTCTTCCATCAGTGCCTCGTTGGCTTGAGAGTCTGCAAGACAGATCGTACCCGATGGCACATTAAAAACACACACTGACACAAACCAAACGACCAGCACAGACAAACTGGCAACAGTGACTCACAGGGCCTGCTATTTAGCCCTTCAGCGTGTCTTGGGTTTTATTGTGGTTAGTGCAGACTCTGTGACGCCCGCGCTATACAAACTCCGGTCCCAGCATCTCGCGTCGCTCACATACGGCCTGAATCCTCGCTTCCCGCGTCGCTCACGTATTACTTAGCCCGGTCCTCGCATGCCATGTGGCTCACGTATAATTCTAAACCAGGGGGTCATTTCACCAAAATCTCGTAACTTTTTCTCGTAAAATGAAAAAAAGTAATTGCCGTCTCGAACAGGAATGACAAATGTTGAATTTATCCTAAGTATATGGCTAACATGTTTTTGAATAATATTGGTGAAAAATAATTGCAGGAAGACGGCTGCACCCCGAGCATCGCAGTATAACTCTTAGTCCCATTGCTCTTAAAATGTTACGATCTGTCGTTAAATTAGCATGTGAAAAATACGGTTACGAGCTCGTAACTATTAGTGAAACGATCCCCAGGTCCTCGCATCTCACGTCGTTCACATATGGCCTACCCTTATCCTCGCTTCCCGCGTCGCTCACGTATTACTTACCCCGGTCCTTGCCACCCTTGCTCATCAGTCGCTCCATCTTCTCGATGACCTTCTCCTGCTTACGACACGCGGCTTCCAGACGTTTGACCTTGAGGGCCCTGTCCTGCAGTCGGTGAAGCGTCTCGTTCTGCGACACGTGCGCTTCGCTCATGCGCAGAAGATCCTTCTCCTGGTCATTCTTCTGCAAAAAGTCAGACAGGAGGGAAAGCTTATATTTAGCCCTAAGTATGGCATATTTTTTTTAACATGAAATGATTTTTTTGTTAAAACACGTGTAATAGTTAATAACGAATATATAATTTAAGTTAATAACGAATATATAATTTAAGTCGATAACGAATATAAAATTTAATTTCATAACGAATATATAATTTAAGTTAGTAACAAATACATAATTTAAGATAATAACGAATTTATAATTTAATATACTAACGAATTTATAATTTAACATAAGAGCGAATTCATCTGTTCTGTACATTACCTTGATAAGGTCGTTCTGCAGACTTTGAACTCGCTGCTTGTAGTCTCGCATCTCAACGGTTTGATTGGTCAACTTCTGTTTCAGGGCAACTGTATCCAGAAAATTATATAATAAATATTAATCTTGTTGCAAAAATACAGATAGGCCTACGGGACAGCTAATTGGTACTGAGTGGCAACAACGGACCATTCCTATGGTTACCCTAGAAGTCAAATCTACCATTGCCCCGTACCATGTATATAATTCAGTACAAATTGGAAACGTTTACTACAGCCCAGTGATTCCGCGAGACCACATCACGTCGCGGTTAGTAGCGACACTTCTGTCGGAAATCTGCACATTTCGGGACACACCTTCAGCTAACTGGGTTCTTCATCTTATTTTTTCGGCAACCGCGACCGAGGTCTAGAGATTATTTGGCCGCTTTTACAGTGCATAAAGACGATATCAGCTGCAATATTTAACACAAAAATCTAATGAAGAATTATGGTAGAAAGAAGCGACGAAGCGTTATTATAATGGCAAGCGATCAATGCAGCGCTAGGGAGAAAAAGAAATTTTCCTTTTTAACAAAATATCGATGCCCCACTTAAGGTAAGCTTCAGTTCCCAAGAGGAAAAACAACTAGGTTCGTAATCAATATATCGACATCACGAAAAGCTTCAGAGATAAATCCACATCCCGTAAACAGGCTTCACAGATACCCTTACATCTAGCCGTAACGGCCGGAGGTATAACAGGAACAAAATATCGACCGCGGGTTGAACACACTCGCTTGATTCACGAATGATCTAATAAGTCCTGGTGTTTTATATCGATCGAGAGTTCAATAAGCTTCCGATATTCATTCTATCTGGTCGACACCAGTGCCCACGGAGCGATAAGCTGAGGGCAGTGAATATGGCTATTGCATGGTTTATAATGATGTGTGTTACATAATAAGAGATATTTACATGTGCGTAAATCAAAACAGATGAATATTCATTATTTGCCACGAGCCAAAGAGGCGGCCCGTATGTCGTCATGGCCGGTGTGGCTATAAGGCAATATGGAGTACATCTTGAAATAGTCATAGTTGGTAACGCATATGGCTGTCACTTCGATCATTACCCCCTATTAATGAGGCAACTGGCGGCCAGCTCAGTTTGTACCTTATCGCCACGTTATATCAGAATATCACAGGCAGCCTGACCGTACGTATGTGGCGTCCAGCTCCAGTTAGGCCTACATATATAAGAAGAATATCTGGGAATGAAGTATTACCCGACCGTCGTGATCAAGGAATTTCATTAATCGTGAACTGGGAATTTTAATATTAGATAACCGTGAATCGGGAAATCGAGAAATTCATATCATGTATCAGCCCTTCCTTTGTATGCGGGGAGTTCTCGGTTTAATTCTTCGTGACTTGGGAATACGATCCCCTCCCGATATAATGGCACAGTTGGCAGCCCTACCGTATCTTGCGGCCACCTCCAGTTACATATAGAATGGCACAGTTGGCAGCCCTACGGTATCTGGCGGCCACCTCCAGTCACATATAGAATGACACAGTTGGCAGCCCTACCGTATCCGGCGGCCACCTCCAGTTACATATAGAATGGCACAGTTGGCAGCCCTACCGTATCTGGCGGCCACCTCCAGTTACATATAGAATGGCACAGTTGGCAGCGCTACCGTATCTGGCGGCCACCTCCAGTTACATATAGAATGGCACAGTTGGCAGCGCTACCGTATCTGGCGGCCACCTTCAGTCACTTTATAGAATGGCACAGTTGGCAGCCCTACCGTATCTGGCGGCCACCTCCAGTTACATATAGAATGGCACAGTTGGCAGCCCTACCGTATCTGGCGGCCACCTCCAGTTACATATAGAATGGCACAGTTGGCAGCCCTACCGTATCTGGCGGCCACTTCCAGTTACATATAGAATGACACAGTTGGCAGCCCTACCGTATCTGGCGGCCACCTCCGGTTACATATAGAATGGCACAGTTGGCACCCCTACCGTATCTGGCGGCCACTTCCAGTTACATATAGAATGGCACAGTTGGCAGCCCTACCGTATCTGGCGGCCACCTCCAGTTACATATAGAATGGCACAGTTGGCAGCCCTACCGTATCTGGCGGCCACCTCCAGTTACATAGAGAATGGCACAGTTGGCAGCCCTACCATATCTGGCGGCCACTTCCAGTTACATATAGAAGGACACAGTTAGCAGCCCTACCGTATCTGGCGGCCACCTCCGGTTACATATAGAATGGCACAGTTGGCACCCCTACCGTATCTGGCGGCCACTTCCAGTTACATATAGAATGGCACAGTTGGCAGCCTTACCGTATCTGGCGGCCACCTCCAGTTACATATAGAATGGCACAGTTGGCAGCCCTACCGTATCTGGCGGCCACCTCCAGTTACATATAGAATGGCACAGTTGGCAGCCCTACCGTATCTGGCGGCCACCTCCAGTTACATATAGAATTGCACAGTTGGCAGCGCTACCGTATCTGGCGGCCACCTCCAGTCACTTATAGAATGGCACAGTTGGCAGCCCTACCGTATCTGGCGGCCACCTCCAGTTACATATAGAATGGCACAGTTGGCAGCCCTACCGTATCTGGCGGCCACCTCCAGTTACATATAGAATGGCACAGTTGGCAGCCCTACCGTATCTGGCGGCCACTTCCAGTTACATATAGAATGACACAGTTGGCAGCCCTACCGTATCTGGCGGCCACCTCCGGTTACATATAGAATGGCACAGTTGGCACCCCTACCGTATCTGGCGGCCACTTCCAGTTACATATAGAATGGCACAGTTGGCAGCCCTACCGTATCTGGCGGCCACCTCCAGTTACATAGAGAATGGCACAGTTGGCAGCCCTACCGTATCTGGCGGCCACTTCCAGTTACATATAGAAGGACACAGTTGGCAGCCCTACCGTATCTGGCGGCCACCTCCGGTTACATATAGAATGGCACAGTTGGCACCCCTACCGTATCTGGCGGCCACTTCCAGTTACATATAGAATGGCACAGTTGGCAACCCTACCGTATCTGGCGGCCACCTCCAGTTACATATAGAATGGCACAGTTGGCAGCCCTACCGTATCTGGCGGCCAGCTCCAGTTACATATAGAATGGCACAGTTGGCAGCCCTACCGTATCTGGCGGCCAGCTCCGGTTTGCTGAGGCCATCCAGCTCCTGCGAGTCCAGGAGCAGCTTGGTGGAGTCGTTATACTTGGAGAGATCCCGACGGAGCTGGCTGTTATGGGACTCCAGATCCCGCATGGACTGCCTCAGCGTCAGGATATCCTGGCCCATCTTGTGGACGGCCGTCCGGTATTTCTCTAGCTCCCGCATCTGGTAATCCAGAAGGTGGATGGAGCCCTTGTCGAGGTCGTCGGGATTGCGGCTGAAGTCCGGCGCGTTCTGGCCCGGGGCTTTCCGCCTGCCATCAGGATCCACGAAGATGTATTTGTATTCCGGAAGGATGCTCTCCAGGGCGTCGTGCGGAGGCATCTCCCCATCCTGCACGGGCTGCAAGATAGGAAGCCGATGGGTGGGTGGGTGGGTGAGTTGGTGGAGGGGTGAGCAGGGACATGCGGCGGATTTCACGAACGCAGTTTAGCCGACTACAAGGCTTAGTCGGCTAACGTTACCATGGGCGATTTTAGTCGACTAAACCCCGTAGGCGGCTAAACTATGTACGTGAAATAGGCTACAGTGGGTGAGAATAGCATCTGCTGCCCGTACGCAATCAACCATCGAATCGTCCTTACTAACACGATCAAATTACTCCACCCCCACCCCAATTGTCGTGCGGAGCAACCACAATGAAGACAGAAGTATATCAGTATGTCTCGCAATGAGAAGGAAATATAAATGCTTTAATGGCATTCAGATGAGATGGTCATACACGCTCGTCAGCGGCTCCAGAAAACCTGGCTAGGGGAGGCCGGTTTCGGAGTTTGGTTTGGGTTTTCATATGTTAAATGGTATAAATTTCGGTCGTAAAAGGGGGGGCCGGGCCGGGTCGCCCCCCCCCCCCACCCCCTGCTCGTGGGAAGCCGAAATGTTTGATGTCCCATGACTAGAGAGATGTTTCTTTGCACTTTTTACCCTTCATTTTGACCTTCAGCAGCGAGTCAACAAGGCAAAATGGTTGAAACTTGCGTGTCACATATATATTCTTCATACTAAAACTTTTGTTCGACGCCGAATGCCTCAACAAATGTTTCATTTTTGCAACGAGGAGGGGCGCTATAGGCGTATATCGCCTTTGACTTTTATATTATGGCGTTATGATACCCCGTAATCTGGTGTATTGTTGCTGCGGAGGTCGACAGTAATTGATGTTGACCGTTTCCCTTTGTCTTTGTGAGACGTGTGACCAGGAAATGGCACAGGAACTCCCCGCCGTGAACCCTGATGAGCGTCAGTCAGGCAGGGGTGAGAGGGAGGCGGGTGGGGGCTGTGGGGTGGCGGGGGGGGGGGGGGGGCGCCTGATCGATCCGACCAATGGAGAGATCGATACTACAAGAAGGGCCTGAGAGGCGTATAAAAGGGGTACATGCCGTCGAGGTTCACCCCCTCCACCCCCAGCTCGTATCCCAGCTGTACTGAGGACAACGGTTTCTGGCAATGACCCTACCCCCACCTCCCCTCCCTCCTTTGTAGGGCGAGGTGAGTGTTTGCGAGCCAAGACCTACTGAGGTCCCCCCTGACAACCAAGCTGCGTGACTGCTCGCTGCTCAACCACGCAGCGTTAATTAGGCAGGTATTGATTGATTCCTCCCCCACCCCAACCCCCTATCCCCTACTGCCCAGTCCTTTACCCTCTCAACGTGGCGACATAGGGAACACTGGCGTGGGTGGCCCGGGGGGGGGGGGCGGTTAGATATGCGTCCAGTACGTGCCGGAATCGCATTAACGAACTCGCCTATTCAATAACACACAAGCAGCCACCTAGCTTACATGTAATATTGCGGTTTTAATCAGATCACAGAAAATATATAAGTATAATAAGTATTACCGGTATATCGATAATCGCAGTATTGAAATGTTTGTCATTACGTTTAATTGTAATCCAGGGACAATTAAAAAGCGATGATAGTGCCATTCATTGTGTGGGACCAACCATGCAATAAGCCGGTAGAGCGCTTTAAATTGTCTTAATTCGAAAAATGGTTCGGAATCATGGGGGGGCGGGGGGGGGGCTCTTCAAAAAGCATTCCGAACGATGGGAGTCGCACTAAAAACCGGCCTTCCTTGGTGTGCCATGACTGGGAATGTGGTGTTTACTGCATACCGTCACACATCTCAGTGCTGCAGTGTCAACGAATTCATTGGCATTGCACGCCTTGATAAACAGGGATCATAAACAAACCCCACACCATACCTTTCAGTGACAAGAATCCATTATCCTGCGTTAATCAAGTCACAAACTGTTATATATTAATTTAGATGGAGAAAACGCGAGAATATTCTATTTGATTGGCTTTGAATTCCTACCTCCGATGTGTAGGGTCTGTAATAAAGGGTAGCCATGGCCACCGGCTGTGACGTCAACCCACGAGATTTAGTGTCGATGCAGTCAATGCGCCAGTCACACAGATTTAGTCCTCTATTAAATGTCACCTTTATGTGTTATGTATGGTGATTGTCCCCTCTGCCATCAAGCGAGTTTTGGAACAACTTAATTCGGTCGTATCACTATGAATATGTATAAAAAGCCTTCCTTTTAAAATCCAATGCCGGGAGCAATTAGCAACGCTGTTCCATTCCGATATTCCATGCCGGAAACAGTTATGTCAAAATCCAGACAATCACTTTCGTTGGACAGCAAAGTCAGAGAAAATCCAACTCTAATGAAGAAGTCTGCGATCAAGGTAAGTGAATAAAGCCTTTCGCGCCTGGTTGGCAGCTGGTGTTTCACAGCACAGTGTATATGCTTGTCAGCTAGATTAACACTGAGGTTTCAAAGTTCACCACGGCAGTCTCCGGACATACACCGCAGCGCAGGTTGGTGATCTCGCAAAAACGCAAGAGCTGCCGACTGGCTTTGTTTACTAGCTTCATGGAAACCTGTCCGTCCGCCAAACACAGACGACTGACGATCACATGGTGGTGGCAAACCAGGTTCACCCTCAACCCCGCACCTACTACCAGCGGTCGCCATGCAGCAAGCTATATCTGATCTTCCCCTGGACGACGCTAGAGCACCCAGCATGCAAAGCGACGGGCCCCCCGGTAGTCCGTTGGCATACCTCTCAAACTATGGACCCTCTGATCTCGCTGTGACGGCCTGCTTGCAGTGATTCCGTCTCCGTTCGGTGACGTGCGGCGAGCTAAGCCCACAGACTTCACTGTTCAAGGTGAAAAGGCCAGCCAGGCAGAACGGGAGCCTCTTACTACGGTATCAGTCATACCCAGCTGTGGGGACACTCGATTGGTTATTGACCGGATAAAAATTGTATTGCTGAGATGGGGGCGGGGGGCTCATGCGCCGGGGCCGGTGGGAGGGGGACCTGGAGGTGGGGGGGAGGGGGGGGGGGCTCATGCGTCGGGATCGAGGGGAGGGGCCAGTATCGGGGGTGAGGGTTCCGATATGGGAGAGTAGGTCGGGATCCGATGTGGGGCTCTGGGATCCCTGGTGGGGACTGAGTGGTCCGGGGTGGGGCCGCCTGAGGTGCCCTGGGTGGGGCCTCAGTCGTCCGAAGTGGGGGACGAGGAGTACGAATATGGCAAGCCCTTTGTATCGTAATTTGAGAAAGCTAGTTTCTCGACAAGAAACCTAGTTTCTTGCTCGAGAAACCCGGTTTCTTCGCCGAAAATCCTGGTTTCTCGACAAGAAACTAGGATTTTTGTCGGGAAACTAAGTTTTTAGCGCTAAAATGGGGGTTATAGCCAGAATCCCGGTTTCCAAAGATATAACCCTAGTTTGAGCGACAACCCCAGTTTTTACAGCGCCGATTGTATCTTAATGTCTATACCTCCATTTTTGGTCAAGAAACTGGCTTTCTTGCCTTCAAATCCTACTTTCTCGCCAAGAAACCAGTATTACATGTTAAAACCACAGTTTTAAGCTCCATAACCGCAGTTTCAGCGAGAAACATAGTTTCCTGTCGAGAAACCATGTTTCTTCGTTGCTAAGGTCCGTATCTAGTATTCCTGAACGTCACACTTCGCGAGCAACGCACATTCAGCCAATAAGAGCGCATGTGAGTGAGGGAATTCCCGGGGAATCCCTTACTGGGCTGGGTCCTCCACAGACCCTGCAGCACCGCGTTACCTTAGCAACGAAGAAACCTAGTTTCTCGGCAGGAATCTTGGTTTCTCGCTGAAACTACGGTTATGGAGCTTAAAGTTGCATGTCGAGTTCTTTCCCGCCAAAACTAAGCCCAGGCGAAACTTATATCAAAATTTGCAGAAAACTCGATTGTTCCATTCCATAAATTCAGAAACCTGATAAACCTCGCCGTTTCGGCTGTGGTGTGGCAAACGTGTCTATCCCGCGACACCACAGAACTCTGTCGCGGCACTGCTACTTATAACAAAGCATTGCGAAGCGCACAAACTGATGACGTTTACCACTGAAATGAAAATTTGTGGTAAATTGAGATCACGGGCAAGGCTAAGAGACACTATTTGGCAGTCTGGCATGGGTGGAGTATAGACAAAACCAATCTTGAATGATTCAAGGACTGCTTCATATTTGTATCTTGACCTCTTTAATTTTGGCGGGAAAGAGCTCGACATGCAACTTTAAAACTGTGTTTTCAACCTGGAATCCTGGTTTCTTGGCGATAAAGTGGGATTTTAGGGCAAGAAAC
This sequence comes from Arenicola marina, assembly GCA_964019135.1. NCBI lineage: Eukaryota > Metazoa > Annelida > Polychaeta > Arenicolidae > Arenicola > Arenicola marina. Next base: position 36,617,739 of record OZ025251.1, on the reverse strand, counting down.
CCGGTTTATCGACCTCGAATGGGTGTATAGACATTAAGATACAATCGGCGCTGTAAAACTGGCGTTGTCGCTAAAACTAGGGTTATAACTCTGGAAACCGGGATTCTGGCTATAACCCCCATTTTAGCGCTAAAAACGTAGTTTTACCGTCAAGAATCATATAGTTTCTTGTCGAGAAACCGGGATTTTCGGCGAAGAAACCGAAGAAACTCGAGCAAGAAACTAGGTTTCCTGTCGAGAAACTAAGTTTCTCGAATTACGATGCAAAGGGCTTGCCATATACGAACAGAGTAAGAGTGACGGTAAGTGGCTCCATATGGCGGTTGCTTGAGAAGACATGGTCGCTTGGTGAATGCTTCAATAAGCTTCAATCGGCCGGTGCGTGTTTGTACGGGGAGTCTAGATTTAGTGGACTCGCTAACATGATCCCATGTGCCACTCGCTCAACAGCATTATAAAGGCATTCATAGACCTAGTAGTTTGTTTGGTAAATAATGTAATGTGTTATTACTGTGAAGGATTGTTTTGAAGATCATAACGAACCCTACGGAATGCGTGAATGTTCGTGAATCACGTGACCTCGATGCGTCCTGTCTGTCTATGCGATGGAGGCGAAATGGGGCAGCAACATGATTATTAGGATATATGATAGCTGATGCAGTTAGTTATCATTATTAGCTTATGAAGTATGTTAAGTTAAACATATCACACACAGGCTATATACAGGAGAAGCGGCAAAGGTGAAGCTTCATAATGGCAGAATGGCGGATTAATAACCCAAATATAAGTTCTCGATCATTGCCTTGAGATGTACTCCAGATATTTTGTGTCTCCCTTGGTGGTTCACGTTTCACTTAATACATAACACTTTTATTGTGTAAATCAGTTGGTTTACGTATCATTTACCAATAGTTGTTTCACGTTTTATTTACCAATAGTTGTTTCACGTATTATTTACCAATAGTTGTTTCACGTATTGTTTACCAATAGTTGTTTAACGCATTATTTACCAATAGTTGTTTCACGTATTATTCACCAATAGTTGTTTCACGTATAATTCACCAATAGTTGTTTCACGTATTAGTTAAGAATAGTTGTTTCACGAGTTACTTACAAAAGGGTATTTCGCGAGTTACTTACAAAAGGGTGTTTCGCGAGTTACTTACAAAAGGGTGTTTCGCGAGTTACTTACAAAAGGGTGTTTCGCGAGTTACTTACAAAAGGGTGTTTCACCTGTCTTTTACGAATGGCTGCTCCACATTTGACTTCCTAATGGCTGTTTCACGCGTCACACTTACCAATGGAGGTTTCTTCAGCACCCTCTGCCTGTAGACGGCGGGTTCCTCGGGAGGGGTGTATCTCGACAAGTTGTCTGCACCCGGTGACGGGGAGCGCAGCTCGGACTCACTCCATGTCCACAGGGGGGCGCCACTGGAGCCCGCCGAGATCGGCTTGAGCGTGGCCTCCGAGCGGAAGAGTGCTTTTTCTTCGTGCAGTACGTACTCCAGCACAGGCAGCATTTCACGGTCACTGGGAGCAGAGGCCGCTTCGGGACGCTGACGTAAATAGATATACAGATATATGTCATATACATTTAATACATTTCAAGCCACTTAATTTCGCACATATGAATCATGAGGTACCAAGGGATGTGCACACTTCTATTTTAAATGGCACAAAATAGCTATTTCTTTGCATGTTAGTAATACGTTACATGTTTGCCAGAGTTCCGTCAGACGAGACAAAATTTAGCAGCGTTTGGCGTGGTGAATGTATGCAATATTTAAACCAGGCCCCAGGGCTATGTGCGGGGTTTCAATAGTCATCAATGGTTTGTTGGTTCAAAGTCTAAGCGCTTTTAAAGAAAGACATGTTTGACGTGATTACCAAATGGTCACATGTCTAATCAATCAATGTTTTCTTTGTACTTACTAATACAAATTCTAAAAAAACACATAAGTTACCACCAGCAACAAAATATCTCCTGCAGCCAAGGCAGACGGAAACTAAGCAAGCAGTACACTTATGTTCCTTTTCAGTAAGTGCCCAACTTTAAGAAATTTAATTGCGGTAAAGATTTCAAAAACTCAATCTATGTAGAGACCTCCGTGCTGACAAGCTTGAGGATGAGACCCAGTGTTGGCATCTTTCCGGTCCTTGTCTTCATGGAGGTGCCCTGAACCGGCAGACCCTCCACGCGAATACCCAGCCGGCCTCCTTCAGACGCCACCTGGCGGTAGTTATCCTGGTCCAATAGGAGAGCGGCAAAGCCGAGCGGTCGCTGGAGACGCCAAGACAGATCCGTCATCGCTGTGGAACGTGGGAGATGCAAACATGATCATGATTTGATTTTAATGCTAATGGCTGATACGTCTTGTGTCACCGTATCGTGTTTGTCTCCCCACTTCGTTATTACTGTACTTACAGAGTTTGTAATAATGTTGCCCTTAAATTTAACGCATTTAATCATCTATACCATGTATACCCATCACAATCTCACAATATCTCGTTAAGTCTAGTAATTTTTAAATTTAAAGGAATTGAAGAGTATGCGAAAAAAGTTAAATAAGACCAGTACGCACAAAACAAAAAATTCATGCAAAATAAAAATAAATGCCATAAATTATTTGGGGTGATAATTATCTTTTGATACCGCGTGGACATATTTTGTCCTTGACCTTCCTCCTTACCACGTGACGACTCGTATAGCTCGATCACGAGAGCGGCCCCCGGGGTAAACAGCGTCGCCTTGTCCCTAGTGTTAGTGAACAGGAAGGAGTGGTTCCATTCTGGCTGCTCCTGGGGGCGGCCCGGTAGCGACACCTGGCGAGAATGTAATAAAGTGCGCGTCACATATATTAAATCGTATAATTTAGTCGTATAAGTCCAATAACAGTGCTTTAAAGCATACATTGAAACTTGTCACACAGGGTGTCACATTCTAGTGAGAGCGTCGTTAAATATATATAATACAGGGTGACATGTATATTGTTCAGTTGTAACAACGTAACAAGAAGTGCCAAATTATAAAAGCCAAGAAAACAACTGCACACATAAAACACCAACAAGACAACACATATCTGATAAGAACCCACTATTAGTACTTGCACTAGTTGCGAAAATGTGCATGTCAAAACGGACAATACATTTTTGCGATGCTTATACAGGATTCCATTTTAACTATTGTTTTTTTTCTTCCCATAAAGTAGACCATAGAATATAGAAACCATGCACGACTTGCCTGTGAATATCCTTGCGTAGCTTTATTTGAAACGCCGAATAGGGATGGGTGTGGGGAGGGGAAGGTCACGACGCTCAAGGTCAGTCCACAGGATCTTGGGACGCTCTCGGAATAAATCTCTTCCGGCCTGAAAGTTTTACTCTAAGTCGTTATTGAGAGTTGATCTAGTTGATGCGCAATACGTTGCCATTCATGCAGTTTCCCTTGGTACAGTTTTCTAATTTGATTTTAATGTAGTTAAGTTTCTACTTTTGTAGACATAATTAAGATCATCCTAGAGGGCAGAGTAATCAACGTCATTAATTCCAAAATGTGGAATTTGCCATGGCTAGTTATTTAATTCACGCTTGTTTTGGGCGAATAAAGAATATCTATACGATGTTAAAGGGAGGTAGTCAACTCGTATGTTAGTCAGCCAATCGATACCAGGAAATGCTTAATTAAGGCTAGCTGCTAAATTATTGACGTTGTTCCGGGCTTCAAAGAAGGGGGCACACACATAACATTGGCATTCCAACCTTTGAGTCGCCCACTTGTAGCTGTAGTAGTCGGGGACAATCCTGGCGACAGCTGTCACGGGTCCCACGGGGTTCAGCAGGGGCTTCTCAAACCCTCCCAAAATCACCTAGATGGTGGAGTGCGTGCAACGGGTGAACTCGTTAGCGAACAGGCGATAGCCGCATACTTGATAACTTCATTTGAGGACACTATCTGCAACTTGCAGACTATAAGCAACAGCAAATAATGGAATTTATATGTATCCCCTGAGTCGACCCAACCCTAAATCTCTTTTCGTCCGTCAGCTCGGTGTATCGTGTCGGTGCATTAAACAGATGTGTTTTTCAGCTTATCCATAACAAGAACTTTCCACATACTAATAGCACGGTACATCGCGTTGTAGACTGACTCCCAGACACGGTACATATACATCGATGTCATACTTTATCGCCCTATAGACTGGCCTCCAGACACGGTACATATACGTTGATGTCATACTTTATCGCCCCTTAGACTGGCCTCCAGACACGGTACATATCATACATCGATGTTTTACTTTATCGCCCTATAGACTGGTCTCCAGACACGGTACATATCATACATCGATGTCATACTTTATCGCCCTATAGACTGGCCTCCAGACACGGTACATATCATACATCGATGTCATACTTTATCGCCCTATAGACTGGTCTCCAGACACGGTACATATCATACATCGATGTCATACTTTATCGCCTTATGGACTGGCCTCCAGACACGGTACATATCATACATCGATGTTTAATTTATCGCCGTATAGACTGGTCTCCAGACACGGTACATATCATATATCGATGTCATACTTTATCGCCTTATGGACTGGTCTCCAGACACGGTACATATCATACATCGATGTCATACTTTATCGCCTGATGGACTGGCCTCCAGACACGGTACATATCATACATCGATGTTTTACTTTATCGCCCTATAGACTGGTCTCCAGACACGGTACATATCATACATCGATGTCATACTTTATCGCCTTATAGACTGGTCTCCAGACACGGTACATATCATACATCGATGTCATACTTTATCGCCCTATGGACTGGCCTCCAGACACGGTACATATCATACATCGATGTCAGTCTTTATCGCCCTATAGACTGGTCTCCAGACACGGTACATATCATACATCGATGTCTTACTTTATCGCCCTATAGACTGGCCTCCAGACACGGTACATATCATACATCGATGTTTAATTTATCGCCGTATAGACTGGTCTCCAGACACGGTACATATCATACATCGATGTCATACTTTATCGCCTTATGGACTGGTCTCCAGACACGGTACATATCATACATCGATGTCATACTTTATCGCCTGATGGACTGGCCTCCAGACACGGTACATATCATACATCGATGTTTTACTTTATCGCCCTATAGACTGGTCTCCAGACACGGTACATATCATACATCGATGTCATACTTTATCGCCTTATAGACTGGTCTCCAGACACGGTACATATCATACATCGATGTCATACTTTATCGCCTTATGGACTGGCCTCCAGACACGGTACATATCATACATCGATGTCAGTCTTTATCGCCCTATAGACTGGTCTCCAGACACGGTACATATCATACATCGATGTCTTACTTTATCGCCCTATAGACTGGCCTCCAGACACGGTACATATCATATATCGATGTCATACTTTATCGCCCTATAGACTGGTCTCCAGACACGGTACATATCATACATCGATGTCATACTTTATCGCCCTATAGACCGGCCTCCAGACACGGTACATATCATACATCGATGTCATACTTTATCGCCCTATAGACTGGCCTCCAGACACGGTACATATCATACATCGATGTCATACTTTATCGCCCTATAGACTGGCCTCCAGACACGGTACATATCATACATCGATGTCATACTTTATCGCACTATAGACTGGTCTCCAGACACGGTACATATCATACATCAATGTCATACTTTATCGCACTTTAGGCGGGTCTCCAGACACGGTACATATCATACATCGATGTCATACTTTATCGCCCTATAGACTGGCCTCCAGACACGGTACATATCATACATCGATGTCATACTTTATCGCCCTATAGACTGGCCTCCAGACACGGTACATATCATACATCGATGTCATACTTTATCGCCCTATAGGCTGGTCTCCAGACACGGTACAAATCATACATCGATGTCATACTTTATCGCACTATAGACTGGTCTCCAGACACGGTACATATCATACATCGATGTCATACTTTATCGCTCTATAGACTGGTCTCCAGGCACGGTACATATCATACATCGATGTTTTACTCTATCGCCCTATAGACTGGTCTCCAGACACGGTACATATCATACATCGATGTCATACTTTATCGCCTTATGGACTGGCCTCCAGACACGGTACATATCATACATCGATGTCATACTTTATCGCCCTATAGACTGGTCTCCAGACACGGTACATATCATACATCGATGTCATACTTTATCGCCTTATGGACTGGCCTCCAGACACGGTACATATCATACATCGATGTCATACTTTATCGCCCTATAGACTGGTCTCCAGACACGGTACATATCATACATCGATGTCATACTTTATCGCCTTGTGGACTGGCCTCCAGACACGGTACATATCATACATCGATGTCATACTTTATCGCCCTATAGACTGGTCTCCAGACACGGTACATATCATACATCGATGTCATACTTTATCGCCTTATGGACTGGCCTCCAGACACGGTACATATCATACATCGATGTTTAATTTATCGCCGTATAGACTGGTCTCCAGACACGGTACATATCATATATCGATGTCATACTTTATCGCCTTATGGACTGGTCTCCAGACACGGTACATATCATACATCGATGTCATACTTTATCGCCTGATGGACTGGCCTCCAGACACGGTACATATCATACATCGATTTTTTACTTTATCGCCCTATAGACTGGTCTCCAGACACGGTACATATCATACATCGATGTCATACTTTATCGCCTTATAGACTGGTCTCCAGACACGGTACATATCATACATCGATGTCATACTTTATCGCCTTATGGACTGGCCTCCAGACACGGTACATATCATACATCGATGTCAGTCTTTATCGCCCTATAGACTGGTCTCCAGACACGGTACATATCATACATCGATGTCTTACTTTATCGCCCTATAGACTGGCCTCCAGACACGGTACATATCATACATCGATGTCATACTTTATCGCCCTATAGACTGGCCTCCAGACACGGTACATATCATACATCGATGTCATACTTTATCGCCCTATAGACTGGCCTCCAGACACGGTACATATCATACATCGATGTCATACTTTATCGCACTATAGACTGGTCTCCAGACACGGTACATATCATACATCAATGTCATACTTTATCGCACTTTAGGCGGGTCTCCAGACACGGTACATATCATACATCGATGTCATACTTTATCGCCCTATAGACTGGCCTCCAGACACGGTACATATCATACATCGATGTCATACTTTATCGCCCTATAGACTGGCCTCCAGACACGGTACATCTCATACATCGATGTCATACTTTATCGCCCTATAGGCTGGTCTCCAGACACGGTACAAATCATACATCGATGTCATACTTTATCGCACTATAGACTGGTCTCCAGACACGGTACATATCATACATCGATGTCATACTTTATCGCACTATAGACTGGTCTCCAGACACGGTACATATCATACATCGATGTCATACAACCTTGACGCTATACGTTCAGACATAATATATACATTTAACCACGACACTACCTTCAACAACACAAATTAGTTTTTAGACTGATGTATTTCCAACCCTCGTTTATGTGGCTATATGTTAGGCACTGCATGGTTGTATGGCAAATTGCCATATGTCGGCACGTTTGTGATTAACCTTGGACACTCGACGGCACTGTACATTACCTCCAACGCCATATAATTGGGAGAAGTGGGATCACGTGGTAGTGTTGCTCTTCTGCGCATGAGCGTGGCGAAGAGGCGAACTCCACTTGGAGCGTTCTTCGATGGCTTGTAATAAAACAAAGAGGTAGCGTATATTTCTCCTTTCTTCGACGGTCGATATCCCATTAAGTTAGCTTGGTGGCAGTAGTTACAGCGGCCTTTTATGACGTTAAACATTGTCATAAATTAATTGTTTGCAAGCGGTATTAAATATTTTTGACCTATAATATTATTTATATACATTACATGAGTCAATCATTCATAGAAATTATTGTTCCACGTATCACGTCACGCAAAGCAAATAAGGAACTGAGAGTTATAATATGCGTATGTTGTCAAATGTTGTTTACAAGATAAAACCGGCACTGGCAATTATAAGAAGTCAATTAAAGGCGTTGAATACACATCGCAATCAGTACACTGTAAATGGCAGATAACCACGGTCAGCCCTCTTACCATGACCATTTCCAAGTGATAGGGATGAAAAGGCACTAGATGCGTCACCGGCAATTTGTAGGTGATCAGGGCCTCTTTGGATTTTTTGTCGGCGATGGTTAACATTAACACTGGGAGCAAGAAGGAATATAATACGTATATAAGAGACCCTTGGTAACATAGTAACGAGACTGTATATGTTTATGGAAATAATAACATAATATTGATCTTCAATATTCGTAGCAAAATAATCGAATCTTTCCCCTGAAGAACACGAGGAAACACAAAGTTTGGTCAGGACGTGTGATTTCACGATTCTTCACTAGTCCTGCATTCACTCCATAAAGTTTACCCTTTCCAAAGTGAAAGGTAATGCGAGTCGACATCAGAAGCTTGACCGAAGTCAATAAAGACCAAACCGAGTCGTCAAATGGTAATTCAACGCGTTCAAATAGACTATGCGGGCTAGGCCGGCGAGGTGATGAATGCTGGGAGCACCAACCTTCGTAGGCGCTATCATCTTGGTCGTATTCTACGTTCACCAGTTCTTCATATACCGGACAATGGGTGGGCTCTATCGCGGCGTGGGTGATCCCCTGGGCCCGTCTCCCCCGCTCCGCCTCCCCCTGTGTAGTACTAAAGGGTAAAGAAGCGTCTTGCGTTATGCAGATTCGTGTAAAATACATACTGCGAAAGGTTTATGAATACACATGCGACAATTGTCTAACACTGTGGTACGTTTACCCATTCCTTGATAACCTCGTAGCAATAGGGACGATTCCGGGTGGTTATCGCTGAGAACACCCTACCCCTGTAGAAACCGCAATAGCCCCACAACCTTTGTGAAACCCCGCTCTTCTTTCCGTCACTTTTTAAGCCCGCCCCACTCCCCAAGGCGGTTGTTAGGTCTGTTGCACACCCTGTTTCACCCTCCACCCCCAGTCAGGCTTCGACGCTCCCCAAATCATCGCCAGAATCCGTCCATTACACCCTCCCCCCCCCCCCCAAAAAAAAAATGTGCGAATCGACGCAGTAAGTATTAAACCAGACGTATATATGTACGTATTTTTTGCAGCTGTGCCATGGACGCACGCTACACAGAATGGCGTGACGCAATAAGTATTGATAAGATGATTATAAAATGATAATATATTCGATGCAGTAAGTATTAACACAGCCGTATATATATATATATATGTTTCTAGCGGTGCCATGGACTCACGCTACACAGAATGGCGTGGGCACGCTGCCGTCGTCACAGCAAGGCAGGTTCGCGGCCCCGTGTATCAGCAAGATAACGTCCTCTTTCATGGGCCGGGCCACGTGGGACGTCATCCAGGCAGGGGTGGAGCCCTGGCCGCCGGTGGAGGAGCCCTGGCCTGCCGTCGACGACCCCTGGCCGCGGGGTACCGGCGACTCCGTCACCTTCAGGCCGGGAGAGGGTGGCGGCTGTTTATACAGGGTGATCTAACAACGCAGCAATGGCTGGTACCGTAATATCTCATTTGGGAGCCACTCTACATTAGTATTATATACGCATCGAGCATAGTTTTGAACTTTCGTGGACTTCGTTTGAATTCAATCCAGATGTCCACAATTGTTCATTTGTATTACTGTAAAGGCACGGCCCAATTTTAGGAGACCCCATCTGGGGTTCTCGATGAGTGAAGTGCTGCCATCTAGTGGGGTCTCTTGGAGACAGCGTAATGGTCGTAAGGCATGTCACCGCCACCCACTTCACATAAATTAAAATACACTATGACGGTAAGCTGTTTGCCAAGTTGTTCACAGGAATCAACAAAACATTGATGCGTGCGTGCGGATTGGTGCAGACAACTTTGAGAAAATAATAAATGTGTTGTAGCGGCCAAAAACCTTTCAGCTTAGGCCGTTAGGTTGTTGGCACTCTTTAAGCAGCTATAAAAGTTCAAGAGCCGTCTTACAGATCTCCTCTCACACACGCCTCTATCTCGACATCCCATGTGCGATTTTAAATGCTTTCGAGTGTGGATGCAAGACTGAACCCACCGGGTACGACTGACTAGTGAATTGTGGGCGAAAATTGGGAATAGATCCGGGAAAAAACGTCTGATGAACGAAAGACAATTATGATTGGTTGTTGATTGTGCTATTCTGTATGTGAAATTACTTGCTGTCACTGAGGACAACGGAAAATATGTTCATGGTAGTCAAGCCGACGTAAATGGGTATCGTATACCCCACCCCCCTGTCTCGGACATACATTTTTGGAGAACACATTCTACTCAAAGTGGACCCACCTCTTTGCAAAATCCTCGATTCCCCCTATTCTATTTAACAACGTACCCTCGATCCATCGCCTCTGTGCGTTCTTCCGGTTGTGGGGGATTCCCGCGGGTCCCACTGGACAGGGGACGGCGTCCGTGTCCCGGTCGTCCCACCGCCACGGCGGGGAGAACTGGGCCCCGGTTCAGTTCTGTCGGTGCTGATCTTTGGAACCGGCGTCCGCGCAACCTTGGGACGCGCAGGAATCGGGCTGCGGCGGTCGGGGGAGAGTGGCGGCGAAGGGGACACTGGTTCGTTATCCCTGGCCGTCGACTTTGGGGATTCGGCATCCTCATCCTTCGCCGCCGCCGCCTCCTCTTCTTCCAGCTCCTGGGAAGCAGTCAGCGGATCTTTCGGTGGCTTGCGCAGCTCTCGCAGACCGGCGGTGTACTTCAGCCGGCCGCAGTGCATCTTGATGTTCTCTGTGCTAAGCGTACGCAGCAACGTCATCACATTGGACGCCTTGTACATGTCCGTTTCCGGCGGGGCGCTCTGTTTGACCTTGGGCGCGTTCGTCCGGGGGTAGATGGCAAAGATGGCTTCGCCAACCCTGCGGCCGGCGCCCTGAGAGCTGCCGTCATCCCTGGCGTGGTCAAAGGCCTCGACCTGGATGTACACGTCGTGTTTGTTGTCATTCTTACAGAACCCTGACGCCAAAACAAAAGGAATTGTCATCACAAAGGTTGCATCTCAACTGTTAGGAAGGCATCAATTATCCAATATCAGTAGGAATACATATATTGTGGCTAGAATGAGGCAAACTATATCAACAGATCAACATTAATTTAGATTGTATGTCTATCGAATGACCCAATATCAGAAGCAATATAACTAATAAATACAAAAAACAAATTGTCGGTAGTAGACATCCCCCCCCCCCCCTCCACCCTATATCAATCTACCATATATTAGAAATCATATTAAAACGTGCGATAAATGTAACTACTTCATGTGCTGCTGTGTGTCTTTCAAGACACTTCAGATACCATACCTTTCGGGAGAAAGAACTTGAAGTGATTCTTTTCAAACACGTAGAACTGTCGTGGTTCTATGTATAAGACATCGGTTAAGGCTTGTTTCCCGGGGATGAAGTATTTGGAGCCCTCTTCCCACACTCGGACCTTCCCGTAGTCGTCTGTGCATGAATTCACTATACTGAGCCGGAGATAAAACCGTCCAGCGTGGTTAAACTGTACATTCTCTACCGAGAAGCGAAACTCAAGGTATTTTTCTTCAATTCGTGTCATGGCGACAGGTGACTATGGCAACGCACGTGATGCACTTATATTCTAATCCCGACGGGAGGCGTATTCCTCTTGGTGGTGTGAAGGCAGAACGGCACACATGACCGAAGCGCGAGGCCCACGGGTGCTGCCTCGCAAAACGGTTCTAATTAATAAACGGTTGAAAAGTCGATTGCAGCGCCATCTATCTCTCCATCGAGTTTGGCCTCGTAGAAGCGGCGCTGAAGTCACGTGGTGAGGCCCCGTGGCAGCCCTGTCTCCTATGCCGCCGTCACCGTCTGGACCGCCAGGACGTATAGGCTATAGCTACCACAGGGGAGGCGTTAGTCCCGACGTTCTACCGCTGTAATGGAAATAAATCACACCAATAAGCCAGCGTAAGCTGAACAGGAATAAATAATCACAGCTTTGGCAGTCGGATAAAAGGGTGATCACATAAATATTGGGCGGTTACACCCGGGTGGGATGGGAGACGTTGTATGGCAACTGCCTTACGCTATCGGCATACCTGTGTGATGACGAGAGATCAATGACTTGGTAGCCGCATACTGTCTGCATATTGCTAGTAACGTAATGCGCATGCTACCAAAATGCACACTGCCACACGGGAGAGTTGATCCCGATTCATCGACATTGGTTCAAGGAGCCGGATATTATGTGTTACGTCATCATGTGTTGCCTGGTAACCGACAAAGATATCACTATTTTTCTCACCAAAAAAGATAAACGGCCTCAGCCAAAAAACGCCACGTGGTGAGGACTGCAAATGAGGTTCCCGAGAGCCAATGCGATGTGTATCCAATACAACTGGACGACCAATTAACCAATAATAAGGCAGTGTGTGTTTTAGGCCCAAACAACCAGATCTTTACTAATTGCCTGGTATATATAGACATACAGACCGTGTTCGTGACTAGCGGACGGTAGCCGTACTAACTAGATCATTACGTCACCCGCCGGTACACACTGCGGTGTCCGTCTGTCTCCACGGGGATGGGATACACAGCTTGAAGGTCCAACCACTGATAACAAACAAAAACTATCCCCTCGATACCACTTCTGGAGTTCTTCTGTCACGCGTTAACGACAACATTACCTTCGCGAAAGAGCTCATGGCCCTCCTATTAAAATGGGCCAGACTTGACCAGATGACGGTGGCCAGAAATGTCATATTCCTGACTGTGTATTGCTTCGGTCCAACCTGGCTCTAAGTCGTTGGGCCCAGAATAAAGAATCCAGTCCTTGTGCACACACCAACAGCGAAGGTCGTGTGGTAGGAGGCGAAGGCGACTTAACTTTGCGCTGAAGGCAAATGTCTCTATGTCCTCAAAATCAATCACAAGATATTTACCTTCCACTCTATCGGTGCCCCTAGGGAGCGGGGGTTAACCGACGGAGATCAAACATCTCCCCCGCCACCCCCTCTTCCTCCACCGCCCTACGCACTCACCCCTCTACCACCGCCACCACCCCCCGCCGCCCCGTCTCCCACCCGCCTCGACCCCACCCCCAACCCGGCAGACATACACCCCAGTCCCTGCTGGCAGCCAGCTCACTCCACTGTCAAGATAAAGCCCGATCACCTGCTATGGCGATTGGCATTATCAGAAGCCGTGGGCAGTCTAAGGCCACTCCCGAGCCCTGACTTCAACCGGTTTATTATCAATTTGTTGCCACCCGTCAAGTGTGCCTCATAGTTACCGTGTTGACACAAGTTGAGTCCTGAGCACCACCGTATAATGGGCATAACCACAAGCACGGGTGCTTCGGCGTGATGTACCGTGTATGTTTGTTATAATGATGTCACGGCTTCTATAGTCAAGCCCCTCTCAAGCTTAAGTGTAGCGTGAAAAAAAGCCCGGCATACCCGCCACCTTACACAGCTAGGACATAATAGATGGGCATGCATGCCAGCTGCGGAGCGTATGTTTGTTTCTTTGTATTCCGCTCGCATTCGCAGACCTAGCCCTTGCGGGAAAAAAATTACAAGTTAGGGGCTTTCATGGATGTAAGAAGCATGAAGGTGTGCCTGGGTGGCATGGGGTTAGAAATTCGAAGTGTTATGGGAACATTGTCGAAAGAAAGACCAATGCCACCTGTGGCCGACACCTTACATTGCACAGTCCGCCCAGCCCATCACCAACCCTCATGTATGTTTTCGGAGTAAGAATATAAAGTAAAGATTAGCGGTAGACGTTCTCGCACTTTAAGTGTGAAAACAGCGAACGAATTGCTGTAATTGATCAATACGTGATTAAAAAAACTAAATTTAGTTTTCGGTTCTTTATTGACTGTAAAATATCACTAATAGTATAATGCATTTTACATAATATATATAGACCTTGATGGCAGCAAATGAACAGATTATATATATAGCAGGTGGAAAACCTAATGTCCACATTCATGATATATATCGTTTCCGACATATTGAACATGTGAACACGGTGAAATGAACGGCGTCATCTTGGTTCGTTGTATATTCAGGACGCGTTAACCACTTTTGGTTATATCGAGCCAATGGGAGAAGGAAGGAAAAGTGGGGCCATGTCCCCGGGGGTAACATGGGATCTTTATCCTGTGACCACACAGACATGGCCACAGCGGGGCTCGAACCATCGTTCCACGTGCCGTTAGACTCTCAGGTGGCGAGAGCACTCAATGAGCGCTCTAGCCCACTGAGCTACCGGGCCGGCCCCCATCATCTTAGTTCCCGGAAAATAAAAAAAAATGAACAGCGACATCTTAGTTCACAGAAAATCAGGAGGCGTCATCTTGATGCGCGGAGAATTGAACGGCGACATCTTGGTTCAAAGAAAGTCGGACGGTTTACAGGCAACAGAACGGGGTAAACTTGATTCACAGAGAATAAGACGGTGTCATTTTGGTTCACATAATTTGACTGCGTCATCTTGTTTTACAAACAATTGGACTGTGTCATCTTGGTTCACAGAAAAAAATGGACGGCGTCATCTTGGTTCACAGAAAATTGGACGGCGTCGTCTTGGTTCACAGAAAATTGGACGGCGTCATCTTGGTTCACAGAGAATTGGACGGCGTCATCTTGGTTCACAGAGAATTGGACGGCGTCGCCTTGGCTCACAGTAAAAATTGGACGTCGTCATTTTGATTCACAGAGAATTGGACGGCGTCATCTTGGTTCACAGAGAATTGGACGGCGTCATCTTGGTTCACAGAGAATTGGACGGCACCATCTTGGTTCACAGAGAATTGGACGGCACCATCTTGATTCACAGAGAATTGGACGGCGTCATCTTGGTTCACAGTAAAAATTGGACGGCGTCATCTTGGTTAACAGAGAATTGGACGGCACCATCTTGATTCACAGAGAATTGGACGGCGTCATCTTGGTTCACAGTAAAAATTGGACGGCGTCATCTTGGTTAACAGAGAATTGGACGGCACCATCTTGGTTCACAGATAACTGGTCGGCGTAAACTTGGTACACGGAGAATTGAACGGCGTCAGACGGTGTCATTTTGGTTCACAGAATTTGACGGCGTCATTATAGTTCACAGATAATTGGACGGCGTCATCTTGGTTCACAGAGAATTGGACGGCGTCATCTTGGTTCACAGGACACAGAGCGGCGTCACGTTGGTTCATGGCGTCATCTTTGATATCTTTGTTAAATTACAAATTATCCGACGTATTGTGGCACCCATACATGGATGATGAACATGCTGCCGCGACGAGTTGCAGAGACCATCCCGACCATGCACATTATGACAACGATGGGATTGCAAATACGGTGTCTCTCATAGACCCATAGGGAGGCGGAGACGTTATGACGATGACAAAACTGCATGATAACATCGTATGACAAAGAATTTATGGACGCGAATAATGTTATTTCTCTGTGATGTTATGGCCAACCTTTCAGACGAAATATGCTTAAACATTAAATGTTCAGCTTTAAATGTGGCGCATCTGTCCTCAATCTAGCCTCGGGAGACCCACTCTGTTCCGCCGTTGGGTCTCGGTTCCAGCCTGGGTTTTGCACGGGGACTTTTAAACAGAATAGGCGCATTTGGAAATTCTGAATCATCTGGAGGCACACTGGGGCTAAATATCATATTTTTGCATAGATCAATCTTTTACCTATCAAATTCTTCCAAACAATCAAAAAGATTGATCATCTATATCTGTGTCTGCGAGATGATTTACGAAGCACCAACGTCCGAACCGGGCGCCATACTTGTTTTTGGCGCGTGCTGGGAATGTGAATGCAGCCTGGTTCCAAACTTTGAATTCTCTGTGAGAGAGGGCGCTGCCCGTCTGACAGCGCCATCTAGCGAAGAGTCGTAGGCTGGGAACCAAGTTGCATTCACCAGGTACCAGCATGCGCCAAAACAGATATGGCGCCCTGTTCGGATGTTGGTGGTCCGTAAAACGTCTTGCAAACACACATAGATCTACAGGTGATCAATCTTTTTGATTGTTTGGAAGAATTTGATAGGTAAAAGATTGATCTATGCAAAAATCATGACATTAAAATCTAAGTTTGAAAAACATCCTGGAAATTATAAGGCCAGAAAGATAAATAGCCTGGCGTCCGTCTGCTCAACATATGAGTCGTTACTCCTCTCTATATAAGTATAGAAGCCGTCTGTCGGCTTTCCTCTGACGCTCTGCTGAAACGGCGGAAGTCCTAGCGTACAGTCTAAAGTCAAAGTCATAAATGCCGTAGACACACGTTTCGGCCCATATTTTCTGCGAATTTGCCTCGATCACTCCAAAAATCCCTGACGTGAGAAGGCAACACTAGACCATTTTAATGATACTAAACTTACGTTTGTACGAAACAATATTTCTCCACGCTGACACTCCATTGGCAGCAGACACACTTTCGCAAATAGACTAAATCCCAGACAATGAAAGGCTCTTTAGTTGCCATGGCATCCTCGTGGCTTGTATAAATATAGAGCATGTATTGTTCAAAGCACGTTCGGCGCCATGGCAACCATCATTTTATGACGCGTGTTTTAGTATTTTGGCGAAAGAGCGTTTTCTGCCAATGGCGTGTCAGCATGGAGAAATATTCTTTGTGTCATAAAAAAGGATAACATCGCATTACAAACGTAAGTTTGGTATCATTAAAATGGTCTAGTGTTGCTTTCTCACGTCAGGAATTTCGAGAGTGATTGAGGCAAATTCGCGGAAAATATGGGCCGAAACGTGTGTCTACGGCATTTATGACTTTGACTTTACACTGTGTGCAGTATTCGACAGACGACAAAAAACTAATTTACACAATGAAACTTTTTCTTTACACCTTTCATATTTTGCCGGAATCCAGCAACTACATACAATGTTCTCTTAAATGTCCAACAGACCTTACCCGATGTTATTGCCTTGTTTCTTGTCACAGGATATATAAAACCAAACGACAGACGAAATCGACGAACGCTTAATTGAGCGATAATGGGGAAATCTTAAACCGGAAGGGGGCGTTGTGTGGTAAACGTCACTCTCACTCTGCCAGCAGAGGGTGCTCGTTCCTCACATCACTATGGACTATGGCGCAAGCGTAACACCCTCTGCCGGGAGATCGCGTCACTCTCTGCCTTCGACTTACTCCGCTAGGGTTCCATTATATAAAAGCGGAGCTTACGTAGCGCCACCGTGCGGGGAGCTTGGTTAAACATAAAACGCGAAGCCTTTGCGAGTCATTTTGCCAAATCACTTTGCCAAAGGGGGTTCGTTCCTCAATCTGAATCATCATTTCTGCCAAAAATTAGAATGATCCGAATCAAAGTGTATTCATATCTCAGCATAAAATGCCATTCTTTACACGTGAATTTGCGCTTAGGTATACTCCTCAAATTGTTTTAGGTGGCTTGACGCGTTAAGCAGGAGGTATGTTATATGAGCTCATAACATAAGCCATAGCGCAAGAATAGAATCATAATAATAGGCCTATGGTAGAAACGTTCACCGTTGATACAAGGTTGACACATCTGATTCTTAAATTCTGAGATTTTAAATAGTGCACTTCCTCAACAGTGGCGGATCTAGGGGGGGGGGGGGCGGATAGGCACCGCCCGCTTGGGAACCAGAACATACAACATACATGTTAACATACATGTTAAAGTCCCAAGTTATCAGAGAGTACCCCCCCCCCCCACCTTGGGAAACTTACACTGTTAAAGTCGGGTTCTCCAAGCCCAAGGCACCCCCCCACCCCGGTCGCAGGTTTTCAGAAAGCAACACCCCCCTTGGGAACCTGAACATACACATTAAACACATTAAAGTTCTTCGAGCACGCCCCCACCCCCCCCCGGTCGGAAGTTTTTCAGAGAGCACACCCCTCGGTCGGACGTTTTCAGAGAGCAACCCACTCCCCTTGGCAAATTCCTAGATCCGCCCCTGCTCAACAGGCAAATAGGGGCCTAGCCTACATGTCACTGAATCACGACACGACTGTTAGCAGAACGTGGTAGATGCATAGACCTACGCGGAATTATCAACCCAAAATTATTATATACTTGCAATGGGGCCACTGCCGTGTCCCTGGGGGCGGGGGGGGGGGGCTATTATACAAATCTGGTGGTGAGGGGGGGGGGTGCGGGTGCCTTGATATACCAGCGATTGCGGATATATATTCGTGATGGAAAAGATACCTTTAAAACTTGCGACCGGGAGGGTGGGGGGGGGGGAGAAGGGGTCTGAAAATGTGCGTTCACAGAGCAAGTTGCGCGGTAACACCCACCGACCGAGCGGATTTAGGCGCTAAAACGCCCCGAACGAGCTCATTTTTCCAGGGACTGCCATCGCTTCGTCCGGGGTTTTTTTGCCGGACTCTACTCTAACGGTCCAGTTGGCTGCACGTGGTAGATGCGTAAAGGTTAAATATCCCGATAGCCAGGCGACCAAAACACGTGGCCCTCTCAACCAATATTTGAGCACATGCAACCGATATCTGGAATAAATCCATACTCTCCTGCATGTTACTATGACAACTGAATAATGACTTATACGCTGCCCCCGGTTTGGCACGGTATCCTCCCTCTGCTTTGCCGCCTTTATAGTTGCCTTGTACGCCTACGTATTTCATTCCACAGCAAAGATGACCATAAATATAATATACCTATATATTGCTTCATGTGAGCAGACGGGATGATATTTAGATGTGGTACACGTATAGCATTGCATTGTATTTGAATCAGTATATTTGCGTGCAATTTACTCAGCGGCCCGTTAAGCACAATTAATTGCTGGAACCATCGATTGCGGATGAAACTTCGCTTAGGAAAACAGGACGTATCTGCAGGTTTTTTAGTTCATTTCCGAACAATAATATCCTCCGACAGATGGCGGTCTGCCATAATTAATCGATCGACCACACGTAAAACATCGAAAAACGTTAATTGAAAAAACATTCGTAATATTTTTTGCTTCATTTAGGTTCATATTCATTTCGAGACTAACTTTTGAATCGATGCAGGTTTTTTTTAGTAGCATCAGTTGTGGTAAAATGATTATTTAATAATAAACAAATAAGAATTACATTTTGCAAATGTAACCTAAGCAACTCCTCGGAAATCGTTCTAGTGGGTCCGCCTTCCATTCCTGCGATTCGCTTACCCCCATGGCATAAAATATAATGGTTTGATTATCAGGGATTAATGCAACCATTTATTGCAAGAACCCTTACGTGGACCGCTCCCTTCGCGATTTTCGGCCCGAGGGCTGAACACTTGGATTATGACGATAAATCCACCAACGCCCTCTTGTCATGTTGAGCCTGAGCCATTCTGATCTAGGCGTTCAATCCAGGCATGTGGCTACCTCCCACCCCATCCCCTAAAACGGTTCATAATGACGCTGAACCCCTCTGGAAAGGGATTTTATGCACCCTAAATTGAAGCGCCCTACCATACAAACAGGATTATTTGTTTAGCCCATATTTGTGAGGCGAGGTTTGAACCCGCAATTCGTTGGCCTGCATTGGACAAAGACAAAACAGATTGATATAGGAGGTTAGAATTTTGTCATTAATTTATATATAATTATGGCTCTGAACAATAAACGCAGCCTTTTGTTTGGTCCAAAATTGTTTTACCAGTATTTTCTCGCCTATTAGGTTCACCGAGTTGAGCTCCACTGCCACACTGCCCTCTTCACCCCGTAACACACGCCACTCGGATAAAACAATCGAGCACGTCTCTGAGGCCAAATGTCCAGACAATCAACCATCCCTCCCCCACACGCCACCCCACTGAAGTCCACGTTCCCTCCTGTCCCGCCTTCTCCTAAAGGGCCTCGGTGGAAGATCTCCTCTCGACAGCACCACTTAAAGCCCTTTTGATTGAAGAGGAAAGCCAACTTTGGGATGGAGCATTGAAAGGCCGGCTAATAGACCTCTCGGGTGGGCCCAGTCTGTACCCAATCAGTAGGCGGCGGGGTTTGGCGGGAAGAGGAGACCGTCGGGTCACCGCGAGCAGACGACAGCGGGAGGAGGGACGACTTTCTGTTTGTCCAGCGCTGTCGGCGAGCCAACAGCTTTACAGGCCGGGCGGACGTTGGTGAAACGCTCTCGTCCTGTGAACCGAGGGCTATTCAGTCTATCCCGACCTACACACATCCAGGGTAGGCTTTTAGGAGCGCCAAACCAGATGTTCGACGAACTTTAAGGATATAGGCATAAAAAGCCGACATGAGACACGGAATCGGTTGGAACTTTGGCACGTATTCATTCTGTGTTTAAATTATTGTGCGGTTTGTATCTCTGAAGGAAATTTGAGAGCGAGAGGAAGAGAGAGAGAAAGAGGGAAAGAGAGAGAGAGAAACGGAGAGAAATTGAGTGATAAAGAAAGGCACAGCTATAGATGCCCGGGCCAACACTGACTGCTCCAGACAGTAGACTGTGAGTGTAAGTCGGATCTCTGCAATTACTTACTTCAGAATAATGCGAAACACATATAATGATTTAAACATTAATGAATTAATACAAACATGTTATGATTAGATATTAAATATATGGTGTAATGCTTATTAATTAAGAGGAGAATGGTCTTGATATATTTCAGAAATGTACTTTGAAATGTAGTATAAGTCGCGAAATAAGAAAGACGTTTCACAACTGTATAATCTATATGATTTGCAAAGGGCTTAAATGTGTTGATAAGCAGTTGGTAAACACCACGTATTAATTATAACGTGAAGCAATAACTGTAGGAGGGTTGGGTGGGGAGGGGGGGGGGGGTAATTAAACACTACAATGACGATTCACGAAGATTACTGCTTACTACATACGTAGGTGGCGTACAAATATCTAAGCGTCGGGGGTAGGATGGAAGTAAATAATTAGTTTCGATCACGGGGGACCGTGAAATGTGTCACGTAGTTCTATGTGTGACCCCCCCCCCCCCCCCCCCCCCACCACCACCACCACTATACCCTAACGGATAAGATCTTGTTCTGTTTTTGTTTGGACAAAAAGGAATGAAAATTTATCAGCAATATAATGCAAAACATACGATTGGCTTACGATCGGTCGTTAAATTGACATGTAAAAGTGGAGCTGGCAACTGTGAAACAATCCCCCTTCCGCACAAAACCATGATAGTGATATTGGCTGGAGTTTGAACATTCCGGGGTTTCACATAATCGGTTAGTTCTACTGGCGTCGTAGCGATGTTTAGCGATTTTGTGTATATATATATAATCTTTAAGTTGGTGCTGCGTCATGCACGTCTAAAATAATTATAGACCTGGTATTCTATACACTGAAATATTGGCTCGTGTGATAAAAGCCTTGTTCAATTGTTTGGCTAATCGGTATATTCGTATAAAGACTACATGATCCTGGCCACTCTGCTAGCAGAGGTAGCTCGTTCCTCACATCACCTCTGCCCCACGTCACCGCACACATCACGGTGGACCACAACGGTGTTGGGGTCACGAATGCTGTTAGATGGTTATTTTATCGAATATTGAATTTTCTATGCCGAATTTAAAAAATATAAACATTCCGTTGTCGAATGTTCTCAATAAAAAATATTTCGAAATAACACGGGGTCAGAGTTCAAAACGCTTCACGCCTTTTGACCTCAATCGAACTTGAAAACATGGTTCGAAAATAATATGGCTTCTAATTAATCAAACTCAAATGAATTTGTCCCGTGCGGTACCAGCAGCACAGTAAATGCTAAACAGTGGTGTAGTTGATGGCAAACTGCGAATCTCTGCTCGATTAGATTCATTTCAATTTTCGCGTATGAAGAATAATTCTGATGGTTAAATTTACCGTGGGGCAGAGGGACTATGGCGTAAGCGTAACGCCCTCTGCCGGGAGATAGGATCCTGGCGTGATGAATACTAAAATAGTATAATATGACAGAAGCTTGAACTACGTGCGCCATAGTCTGTGGGTTGCATTTGTTAAAAAGCTGTCTGGCACACCTTCGTATACCCTTTCCATCTGCCATATTAGATGCAACAATAAGCGGTAACACCACATGTAATCAGTTTTTTTTTTTTTTGGGGGGGGGGGGGTAGCAAGTATAAGAGAATATGTCTCATATATATAGTATATATGCCATGTAAGTTTATTGATGAATCTTAATAATGGTGCCTCTTGAATGTTTTGTCAAGATTTGTGAGTACAATGTATGATATAACATATAGATACATAACCTATACATAACAGAGTCCTCATATAGATACATAGCCTATACATAACAGTCCTATTTTAAAGTAATATTGCATAATTGATATTAAGTTGATACGTGTTTAACGCCACCTAGTGCATAATATAGCTTCGATCGTCTTTCATATACAAGCTTAGACACAGTAGGTATAATTATTCCAGGCAAGTTCCTTTCTCCGAGACAAGAGTTATAGATTATAATGGCATGTGCATGATTTGTAACCAACCCATTCACGGCGTTTTCTATGAATGTGTACAGACCATACACATAAAACTCTGAGTAATAGGTGTCTTAACTAATAAGTGTATTAACTAATAGTTGTCCTAACTAATAGGTGTCTTAAATAATAGGTGTCTTAACTAATAGGTGTATTAACTGATAGGTGTCTTAACTATTAGATGTCTTAAATAAGGAATGTCTTAAATAATGAATGTCTTAAATAATGAATGTCTTAATCAATAATGTCCTAATTAATAGGTGTCTTAACTAATATGTGTCTTAAATAACAGATTTCTTGTATAAAGTATGCAAGCCGAATGTCGTTGCACAATAATAAAGACCGGTATATAATGATTTTTCAAGAAACCTTATTAAACTAGGTGGGATCATGAGGAAAGTGGGCTTAACCTGCCATTTTTTTGATAAGATATCATAGCGCTTTACGATTACCCCCCGCCCCCGCCCCCCCCCACCGCGGCTATCCATGACAACACAATGGTGTCAGCCACCGGATTCTACCAAAACTTGAGCCTGTCATCACCTTGTTACGATAAACACAGCAAAATCCGGTTACGCAAGGACCTTCACGTACATATACTAGTCAAAGTAAGAAACACAACTACCGATATAGATAGTGTCATCGTTTAAGATTACTATGCCCAACAAATGATGGCTGACCATGAATTTAGCTGTGCCAGAACAAAACGTCCCACAATATCTTATAAACACTGCATTTAATAAAATCATGCTTCTTGAAACATTACTGGTCGACCGATGTTGCAGATAACAGTCACTATCTAATGCTTCCTTCACCATATAACTTTCTGCACCTAAAGCCTTTAGCATAATACTGGTAAGTTGTATGGTTAAAGTTACTTTCCATTTTTAGCGGTTCACCTGGGGTCTCTGTTCACCCAGAATATTGTCCCCTCGGTAGATTCTTGCACTCTTTTTCCATAGGCCGCCAGCACCAGACTGGTGGACCTCCCCCAGTCCCCCCCCCCCCGACCCCCTCACCCACGTCTCTAAAGTCTCTGCCGCTCAGCGTCTCGCTGGCTATTAGCTCAGATTTGTTTGTTTAGCTTGTGTATGGAGAGGGAGAGGGGGAGGCGGTCTTGTTAAGTTTTGCATTTACATAGCCTTCTAAGACCATCAGTACACAAACGGGCCACTCGGTTAATTCCAATCTGTCAACCTTATTAGCTTTATCTGGAAGAGTCATGCTTACTCACTCGTCTTGTCAGTTTGCTCTGGGGTTAAAAAAAGTCGCTGGATTGGTTTACACTGCGCCCAATCCCTATGTGATTTAGCTCCAGTGACACCAACCACGCCAATTATGACATGGGAAGTGGAAAATCACCGACAATAGTTTTTTGTCGATAGGATTTTTATTGTAGGCCTAGGTCTGCCTCAAATGTGGACGAATTCAATTGGGGGGCAAGATTTATATATGGCGTTTGTCATATTATAATAAGCTGCAACGCTGAGAGAAAAAAGTTATATTCAGTGAAAATGAGATTGCGCCTAATTAGGTCAGTCTGATGCGCTAGATATTCTTGTCTGTGAGCATCAAACTTAACACAATCTAATCGCTAACCCAGGACATTGTCGTATGTCCTGCAAAGAGCAAGTCTGAGGTCAGCGGCAGAACCAGGGTTTTGAGGAGGGTGTGGGGGGGCGGGGGGCTTCAAATACATCTGGGGGACTTGAAGCAACTAATGACCCGGGGGGGCTTCGTTTTTACTCCATGGTGGGGGTGAGGGGAGTCTTAATTTTCAAGATTTCTTTATTTTAGCCTATGCCTATATGGGGAGGGGCTGCTCATTCTAAAGGGTTCGGGGTGTGCCACCACAAGTGGTTGTTGGCAAGTTTTGCGGTTTGCTAATCGCTATTTATGCTCTAAGCATATGTGGGTAAATATATGATTATAGATGTGTTATCTCTACTCTGTCGCTTAAACAGCTCTATATGGTCATGCCTCTTCCCACCACTTATATTGCACACATATAGTGCTTATCTTACCATCACCATCGTCACTACGACGAGGGCTATAACCAGATAGCGTTCCATTCCTCGTTCGTTCGGTGTTCTCGCCGTTTCCCGTATTGGTCGCTGACGAGTCGGCGAGACTTGCTCACCCCGCCGGTTCGCCAGAAACACGTACCGTACCCGCGCCCGTCCCCCCGGAGCAGACAGCCATACCACTGTCGCCAACGTGGGTGGCAGCGACCCGTGGCAATGATCGAACCCTGACAGGTGTCAACGACACCATCGAGCCGCACTGACGCGGTTTACAGGGCCCCATGATGATGTATAGGTTGTGTGGGGGTCTGGTCTGGGGGTCTGTCCTCGTTGGGTCTAGCCTGGGGGGGTCTAGCCTGGGGGTCTGGCCGAGGGGTCTGGCCTGGCCTCACTCAAACACGCTCTCCTCCAACCCGACATCCACTGACTCTACTACCCTAACATCCCGGGACCCCCCACCCACCCCCCACTCTCTGTCACCCCCTGCGTCCACCTCCCCATCAGCCTCAATACATAGACTTCCACCATTTGCACGTCTTTGCACGAGGGACGGCCTGATAGGTTTGCACACAGTAACGTGGACGACCGAGGTTAGACCGACATATGGGCGTTCAGGGATAAATGTATGGTGCTGACCGGTCGATGGAAGACTCTCCGTGACGACGCAGCTAAACGACGTCTTTGTACTCATCCCGAGCTAGGATCTGTGAGTGACTCACATGTTATCTCCTGAAAACGACTTTCTGGGTACATATGGTGCCAGCCGGTTGAAGCATATCCGTGTTTTTTTCCGCTAATTATCGGTCCGAAGTGTCGTTTTCTGGAGGTGGAGGTCGCTCCGTGTACGATACTATAACAGCCCCAATTATAAAATTGTCAGAACCCTGTAGATATTAAGCAAAGTCTATGGAACACACTGGGTGCAAGGCATGTGGCCTACTTGATTAGATCGCTGCCCATATGACAGGCCTATATATGTCGCTAATAGTTAATAGGGGGGGGGGGGGGTGGTAGGGGGTGCGGAGTTAAACCCCCCCCCCAGTGTTAAAGTCAAATGTAGGCCCCTCCCCGGTTATCCGGTTTTAGAGAGCAGAGTCACGTCTTCCACGGTCGCCCCCCGACCCCGCCCCAAATCCGCCCCTGGGTTAATTGTTTGTCATCATTGTATATTGTAATATTCTGTAATCGACAGATATTTCTAACCTTTAAATCTTTTTCTCGACTTTCAGGTGCACTATGCAACGCAATCTGAAATAAATGAGGAGCAACGATTTCTTGAATATCAGTCGCCAAGACGGATGCCGCGTGTGTTGACACACATAGACTGCCCTCTAATCTGTAAACAAATGTGGGTTGACTGAAGGCGGATAACCTGCGCGATGTATGACACGAACGCCATGGTCACTGGGGGTTGTGACAACCCCGGGCAGCAGCTGACCATGGACCAGGGCATGACACAGACCCAGCATTATAACCCCACCGCGGGCATGTCTTACCCCGTTATGCGCGTGTTACAAGACGACAATACCTCTCTGTACGGCCAAGAATCTATGCTGTACAGTCGGACTCCTTTCGCGCCAGTGAAAGAACCAGAGCCGTCGCAGCCTCTCGCAGGGATGATGATGACTTCGCTGGAATACGACCCCACCTTCCCCAAGCGACGCCCCTACACGGAGATAGACTTCAACGAGAGCTTTGACGAAGAAGTCGACGAGGAATTCTCAGACGAAGACATGGTGGAAGATAATATGGCGTTCGTCTGCACGCGGGATGACGTCACGCAGCAACTTTTAAAATTCGCCGATAACGTCAACGTAGATATCCAAAAATATTTCGGCCGCAAAAAGGGTGACGACGAATCTTGCGATATATACGAGGAAAAATGGAATGAAGGCAAATCGGGCCGAGAACTGTATTACGCTGATTTACTTCGTATCGCGCAAGGCGGGGACGACGCAGATGACAGACCCAAGAGGAACAACAAAAAGGGAGATTCCGGCAAAAATAGCAAGTCTAAATCATGTGGTACCGGACTGGCGCGTGAGGAGGAGGAAGCGGACACAGTTCAATACTCCGGTAGACTGGACCCGACCGTGGGATTAGGACCACTGGGTGAGTTATTCCAAGTCGGATTGAAAGATTTTGTAGAAGGGAGACATATTACCAGACTTGAATCCAGAAGACCGTCTTCGTCCAGCGCTGAGAACAATCAGGCAAGGAAAGTTGAGGATGCTTTGCCGATGACCAAACGCAACTTCCCACTGTCGTTTTGGCAGGAGCCTATACCCCCCGGGCAGGCCATGGCGGCGACGGGGATTACCCCGCTGACTGATCGGGATAAGGTTCACAGCGCCCTGCAGTCCGGCGGTGCTGTATCCGTGGCATCCTGCCAGCCCGCGCCCACGCTGTTGTCCGGCTGCAAGGCTCCAGATTTCAGCGACCTCCTCGAATCCTGGACGCGAGTTTACGACAACGGCGAAATACCGCCCGCGGAACTGGTGGCGGCCTCTGTGGTGACCGAGTGCACTTCGGTTCACAGGGCTTGAGGAAATAAGCACTGCATGGATAAAAACTGTCGCCATAGATAGGCGCGGGGATATTATATCGTCCCACGATTCAATTATTGCAAGAATAATCTTTAATTGTCAGTAAACTTCGTTGCCTCGATAACACTAGTGGACTGGACTCAAATGTGTGACGTAGTATACATAACTTGAAAGAAGTTATGCTAAATTTGGATGTCAATTTGTCCATGCACAATACTGCATGTGCGCCGCAATTTGGTTGGCGAAAACTGTTTGTCTTGTTTCAGGCCCAGACTCAGGCTTTAACGTTTGTTAATAAAACACGTTTCTCAATTTTTCGTCAGTAATTTTGCACGACGATTACCACTTTAGTGAGTTATTATTCACTTATTGTATTGACCTTACAATGTGTAGCCTATATGTCGAGTGAAATGTCAACAGTGTGCGACGAATGAGATTATTGGACCCATAGGGCCCAGATAATATACAAGAAGTATTAACCGGACCGAGCGATGGACATTCTTATGTGCACAATAGGCCTACTGGACGACTTCGTGAGCGACAAAGAGTTGTCCTTCTCACAACACGACATGAGCAAATGTTGCGGGCGATTCAACTGAACTGGGTCACGTCGTACCGGATCGCAATAGTGTTCAGTTGATCGTCCGGAAGGGACTGAATCTTTTAGCGGAGCGGGAACTATTCAGCTTGGATGCAACTGTTCAAGTTTTGAATTGCTCGTCACCATGACGCATCTTTTGGGTGTATAGTGGGGTGATCATACGATGATGGCGTCCATGCTTCAGTTCCATTTGCAAACGGTAACTTTCAGTTGACTCAAATAATCCATACCATCCGGTCGCCTTATAACAGGTTGGTTGGTTAGTTGTATATTCATGACGCTTTAACCACTTTTTTGCCATATCGCGTCAATTAGAGAAGGAAGGGAGAGTAGAGCCATGTTCCCGGGGGTAACCTCCTACTCTTTGCGAAGAAGGATATGGGATCTTTATCCCGCGGCAAGAGCTGGCCACAATGGGGCTAGAACCACCGCCTTATAACAGATGATAACCGTATATTTTGACAAGGGTACTGTTATCTGGTATGCGCTGATCACAACCGGTCGCTGGCTAACACGACACCTCACCCCAAGATCTGACATTCGGTACACAGCAAAACCTGCACAAAAAACAGTGCTTCTCTCCAGTGAGCCATTTTATAGTTATAACGGACGAATTGTGCTTCCATCGTGTGAGCCAGTTCTTAAACGATCGATATTGCAGTGGCGCGGCGATAGCGTCTGCGTCACCTTGCGCTGGCAAGTGCGCGCAGTCCTTTGGCGGATTTGCTGAGTGTCATAACGCCATCGTGTGTGGAAACCTGTAATGATGGTTGGTTGGTTATTTAGGACGCTTTAACCACTTTTGATCATATCGCGTCAATGGGAGAGTGGAGCCATGACCCCGGGGGTAACCGCCTACTCTTTACGAAGAAAGACATAGATCTTTATCCTGCGACCACACAGATATGGCCACAGCGGGGCTCGAACCATCGATCCACGTGCCGTTAGGCTCTCAGGTGGCCAGAGCACTCCATGCGAGCGCTCTAGCCCACTGAGCTATCGCGCTGGCCCCCTGTAATGAAGGTGACTGCTAGACTGCTATTCTACATTATATAGTATGGATTAAAAAACGATTCTGTTACAGCCTGGTTACATATATTTCGATTACAACTAATTATATTCTTATCAATGTCATAATATATCGGTTTTGTTCATTTTGACATGAGCGTTATCTTGAATGCAATCTCACAGCGGAAGGTGCACTTAACTTATCCCGCATGTGAAGGTTAAACTTTGAAATGGGAATCATGGGAATGGGATCACCAATGGGAATCACCAACGGTTTCCATGGCCTGTTTGATGTATGACGTATGATAATTCTGACGTCCTTGTACTTATTTCTCATGGCACCATAACTTAAAGTTGTTCATGCAGCAATTATCCACTTCAATTTTTTTTTTTTAAATGTCAAGATTCATTTTGAGCAATGAATGGGTGACGTTATCTGACTGTGTGAATGTTAGAATAAACATGTTATCATATATAAAGAGGCAAAACGCGGCAAATTTTGATGACGCATTATATAAGAAGGTTACTCTCGCACACGAGATGCACCCGTTTTCGCACATTGATCGACCTTATACTTGGCACAAGCACCCATTCAGACACTCGAATAGAAAAAGTTCATTTTGGTGCACCCGTTGCAACGATCACTTCGAAAAGAACATTTAACTGCTTTGTAAACCTACTATAGTGTATATTCAGTATTGTGGTTAAACAACTGAAGTGAGTGTTGAAATAGGCAGACCGCCTTGTATCCTTAACTTTCCTAGCCTCTAGTTGCCTCACCGTTCGTTCGCTGCTTTGTGACTCCGGACACTCGGAATATTGCAGTACACAACTGTCACATATATTTATTTGCAAACGCGCAGCCCCAACATGTAGTCTCCTCCATAAACGTATGTATATATCAACCTGTCTGTTCTTGTTCAACCCATTCATGACTAACAATATTTTCTGAGAAACAACTCACATGGACACAATCTGGATCGAATACCGTCCTGAAGAAATATTATTTAAGATGTATCTTTACGTGCTCATCCCCCCACGATTTATTCGGGATATACCAAACCCGATTAATCTGGCGAAAATGCTTCATATCGATCCATCTGGAGCAACTAGCCCGATTGGCTACTGGATTCCTCTCGTGACCATGGAGATGAAAATCCTGATCTACTAACAGGGGCGGATCCTAGAATTTGAAAATCGAAAAAGGGGGCGGGGGTCGTCCGAACTTGCGACCTGGCGGGGGGGGGGGGGGGGGGTTACAATAAAATTGCGATCGGGGGATCCACCAATTTTTTTACGACCGCGTACACTCTCGGTCGACTCTCCTGCGATTTTCCTCAAAAAGGAGCGGGGGGGGTGGGGTCCACCCCTAAATGGCCTAAATTGTGCATTGAAAAACGGTGTTCTTCCTCAAAAAGGGAGAGGGGGGGGGGGGACTCCCTGGACCCCCCCCCCTCGGATCTACCCTTGTACTAACGCAAAAACCGCATATAGGCCTGTAAGCTACAAGCTATACTCGCAGCCCAATAGAAATAGCGATGCTCGCGTATCAAACAATCAGAAGCAAAAGTATAGACCCTGTGTTCCGTGCGTGCGCCCCCAGGTAATTGGCGGCTTACAGGACCAGCAAACGTGGAAATACCACGAAATACGTGGAATTAATCCAACACTCGTATAACCAAACGTCAAGGAAGCGAACACTAAATATGGCAATGTTTCTGAGATCTCGGAGGGGATTTCAGTGACTGTTGTAAAAGCTTCAGCGACACACTCGAGGTCCTGCATGATGCAGAATGACGATCTTTAATCTATCTTTAATCGCCGCCGGCCAAGGAATTGGTGTCAGAGTGCGTGTTGGTTTGCTTGGCTTTGAGCGGACGGGGTACCATGATCATAATCGAATCATTCGATAATTCTTCATAGGTCTTGGGTTCCACTTCTTTCAAATACTGCTGAAAGGCCTAAAATGACAAAAAAACATTTGTTTTTAGGTATTTTAATACGATAAAACGCTTATTTATATCGCTTAAAGGGCAACAACGTTTAGACCATATAAGATGAGTACTAACGGGTAATTATCGATTACAGATATCGGGATACAACTATCACGGCCATAAAATATGCCCTAGCACGTTAGGAGCCGGGGTAGCTAAACTTATGTGGTTAAGACGGTGTTAAAGGCCCCGCGGACTGAAGGCGCGATACGTGAAACAACCACCGGAATCCCGTCAAAACGAAATGCATTGCTTTTTAGCATGTCTATTGCATGCCCGGCGGTCTCGCTTTGAGGGCTATTCTATTAACGAAAAAATACTAGTTTGGCAATTAGAATTACCCAGAAAAACAAATAAAGCTGTTATCTAATAATATAAACAATTATCGTAAATTAAACATTCTATAAATCTCCGCATTATATCACCTCATTCGAAAACAAAGTTGAAAGTTGCCATATTTCCTTCCGTTCCAGGTCCGTGATAAGTAACTTGAGCGTATCCTCATAGATATACTTATAACTCTCATCAGCCTGAATGGCTAGATTACTCGTTGTAAAAATCGCTCTCATATCCGTTATAACGTCTTTCCGTTGCTCGTTGTCCTTTTGAATAAGAGCGTCTGTGACGTCACCGCCGGGCGTCGCGGAGAGCCGCCAATAGGCGAAGGCCAAGAGACTGACCGCCTCTTTAGCTAAGCGGTCCGATTCCGCGGTTACGCGTCCATTCACCAGGAGGCGCTCGTCGAAGCAGAGGTCGTGGTAGAGCTCGGACACGACGTCCAGGTAGTCGGCGATGTCCTCGCGGAAACTGCCGAGACTCATGGCGATCTCCGGGAACATGAAGACCTTGTAGTGGTCCATGAGGCGAGTCACGCAGTAGAGAGCGTACTGGTACCAGGCGTTCTGGCGGTCCACGCCCTGACCCGCTATGGATGCTATGGCGGCCGGGGGGACGTACTGAAAGCAAATCAGGACAAAGATGTATTTAATGGTGGGGTGGGGTGGGGTGGAGAAGGGATCCACAGGGAGGTAGTTGAAGAGTTCAGGATAGAGAGGAGCCGCTTTACGTCATGGGGAGTTAATCATTGCTTTAGGCGGATATAAAGGCTCAAAAACAGTTAGTGTCCCAAAACACGGGTTTTACGGTGGAGCCAGCTAAAGTATTATGACATCACGGGTTTTCCGGTGGCACTATCTAACGTATTACCACATCGCGCTATCTAACGTATTACCACATCGCGCTATCTAACGTATTACCACATCGCGGGTTTTCCGGTGGCGCCATCTAACGTATTACCACATCGCGGGTGTTCCGGTGGCGCCATCTAACGTATTACCACATCGCGGGTTTTCCGGTGGCGCTACCTAACGTACGTAGATCTACGTATTATCACGAGGGGTCTCTGATGATGCAATCTGCCGTACTATTGCATCGCGCAATTAGCGGGTCACTCAAATGTTTCACCATCATCAGAGTGGATATCCTGGGCACTAGAAACTACAAATAAAAGTGACTTTTTGCCTTCCGTCCTTTCCAACCATCAATCCCATTGTATTAGGTTTCATAGCGTTCCACAATATCCGATTGGCCGTCTCCACCAAATTCAGGAGCGTTTGCTCACGTGTAAATGAGGTCAATATATGTGCCCACAAGTTTAAACGTGTAAAGAACGGCTATTGTTGCTATTCGTGCACACATTTACTCAAGTCTTCGCACTTGAAACATTGCTGTCGGAAGCCGAAGTTTATAGACAGGCGCCTTTTTTGTAATTGTAATAAATGACTGTTTAACACATGGCTGGGGGTCTTCTTCGCTCTTACCCGCTCCCGTCAAGAAAAAAATGAAAGGCAAAAAAAAAAACATGTCGATTGATGCGCAGTTATGTTGCATGGAAGAATCAAAATACAGGATACAGCGGAAAATCCATGGCCATGTGTGTCATGAGGGGAGCCGGCGCAGCGCATTGTGGGAAGATAAGCAAACTGCTAGAGCCAGACAATCGATGAAAGGTCAACGGGGTTGGCAGAAACTGCGGCCTTCTGTCGATGAGCTGCCTCATTTGGACCCATGGAGCAAATGGAACATCGGCCTACTACAAACAGCGCCCGCCCACTTCAGCGCTGCGTACTGCCGGTCCCGACAGGACAATGATAGAATACTGATGTTGCCGCAACCTTGGATACCTTTGAACTAAGGAGGCTCCACCAGCCCGAGTGGAAGCTTTCGATGGAGCCAATTTAATTAAAGGTGTATGCGATGTCCCCCACCTTCAAAGGGTGACCATCGGAATAGGTATTATTTAGCCAAATGAGACTCTATCGAACGATTTCGCGGCGAATCGATGCCTCGTGTCGGATCCACTCGCTTGTGAATGGTTACCTTAAAGGGTGACAATAGGTAATGTTTGAAAGGCGAAAGGGCTTGAATAGCACCATCTTAACGCGTGTGCACGCGACCCATCACCGCGCCTCGAGCGATGCCATTCATTGTGGGTAACCCCGGTTGCAATCACTCTGGCGTCGCCTGCCCATCGATCGACCGCACACGCAACATCAACAAAAACAAGTCCGGCATAATATTTTTGTATAAGCTCCACATGATCAGAAAGTTGTTCATACCATACTTTGCTAACTGTATCAGGACGTTCCAAATGTACTTTATTGGATGTATACTACTTGACACTTTGGCTTCAAAGGTGGCCGCTTATACAGTTATAGCAAAGATTAGGAAATTATTTCAGGAAAAATTGTCCTTATAAACGGATGATTTCGAGCCTTTTCGTTTCTGCACGCCATACAATGGTATTGATGCCTTAAGCATATAACATCATCATGTAAGAGTTATCTGTAAAATATCCTTAAATGTCAAGTGTTGTTGTACGAGTAGCTTAAATAAAGGCGTGGATGACATTATGTATCCACCAAAGAGGATGTCATGATGTATTCACGAGAGAGAATGATATGATATATCAACCACAGAGGAAGACATTATATACCAAATGTCTGAAATGAAAAGGCGAGACGAATTCACTTTTTAATAGTTATCTGCTGAAGAAATGAATCATTGAATCAGATACCATGTACAACAAACTGTGGATTGAGGAAGCCAGACCGTATCATTCGGGATTGTGTGGGGAGGGGCGTTGCGGGAAACATACGGGACAGATTTAATGTTACTTAAAGGAACCTGTTCATCTGAGCATTGGGAACAGAACATTAAATTATCAAAGTTACTTAGGACCACGACTTACCGGTTTCTTTCCATTGGTTCCCTCCGTGTCTCCAACATGGACATCCTTGGTGCACGCAGCGCCCATGATGACGTCAGCGTCTTAATTACGAGCTCCTATTTCCTGCGATTGTCCCACAGCCTAGTGTTATCGCATTCGGGAGACACGCACGGCAGTCCGGGGACATACTGGAGTTATGCATCCACCCAGCGTCACTCGGCGCCCTTTATATGCCTACCGACCTCTGCCGCCCGTCCTGCCAATAACTATACACACATGCCCGGCACATATAAACGGCCGGTTTACCCTCACGCCACGTGGTTCCACGAGTCTCGTGAGCACGATACACCGCTCCAGGCAAGCTAGGCCATCGCGGGCAAACGGCTCTCGTCTCACCTTTAATGCATCATCTTGTTTTTCCTTATTGAAAAACACAGGCTGTACCTCTAAAACACGGAGGCCGAACATAGATATTGATTGGTGCGGTGCCGCGGGACGCCTTGTCTCTGGCCGTTGGTCCCGGCAGCTTTCTCTCGATCCCGGCCACCTGAAGTGAAGGTAAGTATAGAGGGAGCGACGCGGTTGCTGCAGCCGTTCCGCAGGGGGTTTCCTTACTTCTAGTCTCGAGAGTGGATGGACTGGCCTTTCGGCGTCACTGCATCGATCGCACTGTGGTGTCCACCCTCTATATGCATATATCCGCCAACCGTGTCGTCCAGAAGCCCATACATAAAACGTGGATACGTCTAATGGACGTCATATACCACATTATTGGTCTTGACCAAGGTGACCAAAGTGGCTAAATCGACCACAACGACCAATGTGGGTCATTCTGAGCCGATTTGGGGCCACATGGTTAGAGCGAAATATTACGTTGGTCACTAATTACGTTTCCGGTCTAGTTTCTACCCGTCTGGCTAAATGTTGTATAACTGCATTACTTTCAAAAAGGCGCACTAACTAACATGGTCAGTACTACGTTCAAACCTGGAGCGCCCAGGCGAGGGGTTGGGATGAGGTGGGGGTGTGGTAGGGGGGGGGGGGGGTGGATGGAGGTGTAGTTGAGGGGAACTGGAAGGGATGAATGGCATACCCATTTTGCATTCAAACCACTGTTGACAACGATGGATGGGATATGATATATGGGGTCAATATAATGGGCGGTAACTGTGCGGGGTGGGGGCTGACGACGGGGTGGGGTGGAGTGAGTGAGAGCGTAGGCGGCGAGGATCGACTTAATGAGTCATGGTATGGTGAAGTACATATATTGCCCCATGCTCAAGAAGACGTCAATCACACGGCTGAGTGTTAATCAATTCTTCAAACAGCCTAGTCGCGATTGCCTTCAGACAGCAATAACATTATCAGCCAAGGTACCACCTCACCTGGTAAACAGGAAGAGGAATTGTCTAGCCCATGACACCAGAGCGACGTATAGGAAGGTGTTTGACATGGGGAGGTGGAGCCGGTAGAGAGGCACAGGTGCGCGGCATATGACCGAATATATGTTGAGCGACTATGGGCTTCAAAATAGCAGCATATCCACTTACGATTTTCTGAATTAAGAAACTATAGAATACGCTAAACTTATATTGAATATGATTTCTTGATTATGACCACCATCACAACGAGCGAGTTAGGCTACGACCACAATACACTGTTCGGAAGTTGCGTGTGGTTTATGAATACGGCCCCAAACAAAGCTTACGACCGGAGTGTGCGTGGGTGTGTAACTAGGGAAAGAGGAGTAGATAGGTACTCATGACCCACCTCGAAAATCTTGAATCGATGTTAATATGAACATGTGAAAGTCATAATATCGCCACCGCCGTCATGGCATGCAGGCAGCTTTAACCACTGAGCTACACGGACGTAAGTGAGATGAAGGCATCAATCCGGGGGGGGGGGGGGGGGGAGGGGGCGGGGCTACTTCATTCATTGCTGGGTTTGGGGGGGGGGGGGTCCGCGGTAAATCCCTCATCCACCATTTTCACCGCCCAAATCTGCTCGAAAGGGGCGCTTTACTCTATATAAATATGTATCTTAAATATCCACTCTATAGGGGCATCTGTTTCATTACAGATGTCCGCTCTCTCAGGCATCAATGGGCGCCCGCGGAACCAGTCCACCAGATTGGCATTCTAGTGGCCCCCGGGGCATGAATCCTGTGGCTGGTTCGGTCCCATATACCAGAGCGTTTCTCAGTCAAAACAACACAACAAAAACAAACCTATTAGATATTTTGGAAATTTGGAAAAGTTTTGCAAACCATACTAAAATGAAACAATAGCGTTGCCTTGAATAGGACTGTACTATATACATCACATGCTTATTGATAATAAGCCCCCCCCAGAATGTTCACAGATCAGGTCATAAATTAGTACAACTATTTTATACTACAACATATTTTGCCAAAAGTCCGTATAGTTATCGCATTATAATTATATGACAATTATATATACATGTAGGCCCTATATGAAATATAATTTGTGGTGATGAGATTTATCTGTTGCTCAGAGCACCATAATATTCCAACTATATGTCTATCTAGGCCCAACCATTCTGTCGCGCAAACATATATTTTTATCACATAAAAGCAAAAAAAAGGTGTCCGCTAGATATGGCACACTTAGGATAGCCCTGTTCATGGCTGTTATTGCGGCAAATACATGACAGGCACAGTGGGCTCCCAAACGTCAAATTGCGATCGTTACAACGGAAGAAAATGACGTATCGGACGTTATATTCGGTGGCGCCATGTACATTTTCGTCTGTATGGCTGGAACCACATACCTAGGCCTACCTCTTCGGGCCCGCCACTCAGCAGGTCAATAACAATATAATCAGTGTTTGCACCCAACCGACCGCATTCCCCGCGCATATGGAATGACATTTCCAGCCCACAAAGATGCAAATTTTGATAAAGTTTTGTCATGGCGTGACTGCGACTTGACAGCAACCGTCCGTCACTTCGCTTAACATTTCTGTCGCAAGGGCTATCACAATTAATTATTACCGCGACACGCAAATCTCATTTCTCCTTAAATCCATCACAGCTATAGCCGGAGCAGGGGGGGGGGGGGGGGTAATCACGTGATAGTGTAATGGCTGGGGCGATGCCGACGCTGGCCTGACGCTACGCAGGCTCTGCGATGTGACCACGGCTACCGGCTACGACAAAGCAGACAGACGAAGGGTAAGGTTTGTGACGAGAAGCTATACGTTTCACAAACACAAAACCGTTTTTTCGGGCCTGAGGCTTGTAAAACTATAATCGTGGAATCAGTGAGAAATGTTAGTTTTACCAAATAGTTTGATAAGGCAGTGAAAACCGTGTCATTTAAAGTTATCTAGCATTACAGGAGCCGACCCAGCAGACAATAAATTGTGCGTCACAAGCGGGCACATACCCATGCATTTGAAAGAGGGGGGGGGGGGGGGCACATTGGATTCGAAATTCTTACGATCATGGAGGACTAAAATAGGGGGTCCACATAATAATATGGTCGGTCCAGTACAAACCAGGTGGGTGGGCAGTCCACATCTTAGCTGTCATTAAAAAAGATCATCCTCGCCCCTCCCCCCCCGACCCCCCCGCCGGCCAACTCCCCTTTCCCAAAAAAACCCTCAATACACCCCGGCTCAGATATCTTTATGATGCACTTGCGGGAAGCAACAGCAATAACCTGTGACCCCTGTGGCACCCGAGAAGGGGTCACATGATCCCTGTGATCCCCCCTAGGATCCGCGCCTGCATTAGAACATACTGGGAGACTGCTACCAAGAGATGGGCGTTGCTGTCGCTGTCGTTACTGTCGCAGAACAGCACGTGTGTTAGGGCCCAAAACGTCATAGTGACGAAAACGTCAGATCACACGGTCTGAGCCATCTAAGAGCAAATGTACAGTTTCACACTGTGCCTCGATCGCAGTGTCTGTTGACGGGGGCAATGAACATATGAGGCAGTAACTTTTCAGTTTCAGATATATTTAAGTGCTTTCATAAACGATGGAATATGGGTATCGCCCCCCCCACCTCCCTCCGGGTCCATCCCTTGGAACCTTCTATTCCAAGAAACCTTAGATTTCCTTATTTTCCTGCGTCTTAATTCGCAAATTTCGGCCTCCAAGAGGTCTCTAATTGTCAATCAAATAATCCTTTAGCTTCGAGTGGCCCCTCCCTGTCTCCTTCAGAAACGCCACGCAGGGTTGTGTGGGCGATAACCGGGATGGTTGAAATTAAACTTTAAACTGTATATTTCATTTTACCGAGGTATGACGTTTTGGTCACTATGACGTTTTGGGTTCTAACACACGTGTAGCACGCATATATAGTACCGCCATCTGGTGAGTCTTTTCGTAGTTACCTGAAGAATTGTGATTCCATTTAGTGGGTCATTTGGGGTGAGTTCCGATATGGGTCACTCTACAGAAAATGCTTCATTTCAAAAGTGAAAGTTTAAAAATTAAAGTTTGTTCAAATCACGTGATATTTTCGATGTGATATCCATGTTTTAAAAACAAACAGAACCGAGCTTACGCGTTGATAGGAACTTTCCAATTAAACAGGAAAGGGATGACATCACCCACATTTTGTCAACTCTGTTACCGGACAATTTTAGAAGTCCCCGCGCTTAAATTTTTTAATAAATACTAGTTCACTCATAATTCGCTTTACATGGTGTGGGGTCAATATGCCTAACCCTTTACTATGAAATTAACTGTTGAAAACCGATGAAGTTCGATATTAATATGAAACAAATAATTGTTATACCCAAACATCACAGTTCTGCGCCAGATTTGTTACTGCTAATGTGCAGGAAGATCGTTGTATTATTCCAAATAAAACCTTAACTTTGCCAACAGATATGAGGGATATCATTAAGAATATAAATGCTATGAACAGTGGGAGGGGGAGGGAACCTCAGATGGCCTTGATTTTGCATGGAAAAACGGCATTCTTCCCAATAGGGGTCATTGAGAAAATTTTAACTTCATAACAGTCCTGGAGGGGAAGGGGGGGGGGGGAAATCTCCTCTTTCTTGGATCCTCCACTTGGAGATAGATTTCGTTGGAAGACCAGACTTTTACAGTTCATGGTCTAGTTCCTAAAGGTGGTGGGGTGGGGTGGTCGCCGCCTAACCCCCGCCCCCTAGATCCGCACATGCTCGGTGCTATAAGTTTATTAGGCGGTTTGATAAGGGTTCCTCATACCCCTGCTAGGAATAAGGTGGCTAACGTAGCTGTAATGTCAGAAACAGCTATTACATGATCTAGCTGTCAGCCCTGTGACCCATGCTGTCAGCCCTGTTAACATGTCAGTGGTAACAGGGCTGACGGTAACATGGCTGATATTTTCGTCAGTTAATGCCGGTCTGCATCGTGTCAGCCGTGATTATCTATAACATAAGATGTTCTCTTTAATGCTAGTTAAGCTATCAATAGGTCACAACTTTTGTTCTGGGGGAATATTGGACCATCTATAAAATGTCTGCGTAACAGTGCTAACCACCTATGTTTTACCCTGTTCATAAATGACCTTTGATGTAAAGAAAACGTTTCTCTGTCAGCGAGGGCCCCGTGTCTGTGGCACGAAGTATTGTTCAGAGTCGCCCTCGGTTGAGCAAATTTGCTACCAACAGGGGTGGTGCACTTCTTTCTCAGCCCACATTATGTTCTAGGTAACAGGGCTGACAGAAAATCATGGGACAGGCATACAACGTGACATATTTCTGGAAATGTGGAAATAGCTGACATTAGACCACCCTTTATACATGCTCTAATATCTATGTAATAAGTTCAAATAGAAATAGTAGTGAAATAACGATATTTCATTCCATGGAGACACCAAAGAATGACAGGGCTTCTGGGACAGATCATTATTGGCGCTACATGACTCTTGCATTCCGAATAATATATAAACCGGTGATGTCTGGCTAGAATAAAACACATGCTGTTGATGACCTTGATTTAATTGACCAACCAAATGAAACTTTCAGGCCCAAATGCGGTTTTTTATTATAATTTCCTCGGCAGGACCTTAATTATTCACTTCTCGTAGAATGACCCATATGCGACCGGAGTAATCTGCGCAGATATTTGGAGCATGCGCACTCATAGTTTCCGCTCATGTGCGGATCAAGATAAACCGAACGCAAAATCTGCGGTCCGCGTGAATGTTGCACTTGCTGAACTGAACAAATCATGGAGATCACAGTACCATAAAATAAAACAACGGATACGTGTTGTGTTCATTATTTCATTCTCGTTGTTATATTGTTGTCCAAGGGTGAAAAGAGCAGTGATCAGTCGGGCGAGGACATGCTAGGCGGCCAGAACAGCGCGGACAGCCACCAGGCAGCAGCCAACAACGGACTGTGGAGCTGCGTCCAAGACACCGGAACTGTGAACGATTGACTTTATTATGTTTTTATTGTATATATATCACAGTTATTTGTACGTACTGGATGTAACCTGCCATGGTAGCGAGCCCTGAATGATGTGAACCTCGCCGGCAGTATCCCTGTCTCACGTGTGTGATCGGTATCTGGTTGTGTATTTGGTCTGTCGCTTTAGTATACCAGTATGTCAGGCGACGAGGGACCGGGTGGTCGGGTCGCGGCGGTCGAGGGAGGCGAAGGGGAAGGAGACCATGGGATCCAGCAGGAGATGGTCGAGTTACGGCAGCGGATGGACGGGCTTCGCACTCGGGCGGGCCCGGAGGCCGTGACCCGTGCAGTGTACACCCCCCGGAAGTTGGCGAAGTTTAGCGGCGACCCAGCGGCGTTGGAGGACTGGGAGGTGGAGGCCAGGACGGCTGTAGAGGCCCAGGGGCTGGAAGGCGACGCCGCCGCGGACTTCCTGATCTGCCACCTCGAGGGGACGGCCAAGGCTGAAGTCCGTTACGCCGACCCGAGAGACAAGCGAGATCCGGAAGACCTCTTCGGACTCCTGCACGACACGTTTTCGTCGAGAGGCGCAGCGCAGCTCAGCTGTTAGACGCATTTTACAGCCAGAGGCAGCTGGAAAGGGAGTCGCTGCAGGGGTTCGCCCATGCGCTGATGGGTACTTTAGACAAGGCCCTGAACAAAGACCGTGATTGTCTGCCCAGCAGGGATAGGGCTCTGCGCGACGCTTTCGCGGAGAAGGTGCTCGACGGAAGTCTCCGCCGGGAGTTGAAGCCCCGGTTTTGGGATCACCCATCAACCTGCTTCCGTGACCTGCGGCGCGGGGCCGAGAGGTGGGCAGAGGACGGCGTAGCGGTCGCTCCGAGGGCTTCAGCGAAGGCGCAGCACCTTGGGGTCCACGCCGTGCAACCCGTGGAGTCGGCCCTTGAGAAAAAGTTGGCGGAGCTTGTGCAGCTGCAGCGTCAGCAGCAGCAGCACCTTACCCAGCGGCAGCAGCTGCTAGCAGAGCTGGTCCAGGGGAAGTCGCGCTTCAACAGGGATGTGTCCGACAGGAAATGTTACTACTGCGGACACGTCGGACACTACAAGCGCGACTGCAGGAAGCTCAAAGCGGACCAAAGCAGACAAGAGGAATCGACTCCTACCAACCGCAACGTGGCCCCAAACGACGGCCGCCCACTGGTATGAGCCAGGACGTGGGTGGCGCGGAAACCTCTGTCTCCCTGTTGCGAAGGTGGCGCCCATTGGCAGGCGACCCACCACACCTATTGTACTTGGGGGGGGGGGGGGGTGTCCGTAACCGGACTCATCGATACGGGGTCTATGGTGACCACTGTGGCTGAGAGTGCATTCAGCGAAGTCTTGCGACCGACTGGGGTGACTCTTCAGGAAGGGATGTGGTTTTCTCTTGAGGGGGCCAATGGTCTGGAGATCCCGTACTTGGGTGCAATCGTGTGTGATGTGAAGCTGCACGGGACGAAGCTTGGGAACGTGATCGTCCTGCTGACGAAGGACACAGTGGCGTCGAAGGGGCTTCGGTCACGCACGCCGGTGCTGATTGGCACCAACGTTTTCGAACACATCCCGGCCTACAAGGCATTACTGCAGGCATCTGTGGAGGCTAAGCCAGGAAGGGGAAACGCTGGGTTTGCCAAGGTTGCCGGACCGGAGGCGCAGATCGCTCCAGCGCGAAGTATCTCGAGCATCAAGGTGAGCGGACCGAGAGATGGACTCGCGATCTTGGAGCCACTGTCCCATCAAGTGGC
This sequence comes from Arenicola marina, assembly GCA_964019135.1. Lineage (NCBI taxonomy): Eukaryota > Metazoa > Annelida > Polychaeta > Arenicolidae > Arenicola > Arenicola marina. The sequence goes on along the minus strand of OZ025251.1, from coordinate 36,575,510 downwards.
GAGACACTTGATTGTGGGCAGCACTGCTGTCAACGGCGACGGTGGGGCAGTGTACCTGCAGGTGATGAACGTGGGAGACATCGATGTGACGCTTCGCTCGGGCACCAGGAACGCCAGGTTTCGACCCGTGGCTGATGTCGGAGTAGGGGAGATCGGCATGAGCGTGCAGTCGAACGGTCATCGTGTCCTGTGACGTGGAAGTCCGGATCAGCCCGGTCGCTGCGACAAAAATAAACATCGACGAGAGATTGGAGGAGAGCTTTGCGGGAACAGCGGCTGAGCTTGCGCGGGCAAAAGGCATTTTTCGGGTGGTACGAAGGCGTCTTTGCGAAGGATGGGGAGGAGCTGAGCTGTACTCCGACGATACGCAACCGGATCGGGACTTCGGACCACGTCCCCGTCCAACAGCCGTACCGGAGAATCCCGCCTCATGATAGGTCAGAAGTGGAGACGCACCTCCAGGAACTCCTGACTAAAGATGTCATCCGCGAGAGCACGTCTGCGTTTGCGTCACCTGTGGTACTCGTTCGAAAGAAGAGCGGCGAGCTGCGACTATGCGTCGATTACCGCCGCGTGAACGCCAAGGTGAAAAAGGACTTTTTTCACCTTGAAAAAGGTAACCGTTTATAACCGCTCCCGCGAATTGAAGAAGCGCTGGAGTCGATGAACGGTGCGTGTGTCTTCTCGGCTCTGGAAATGGCATCAGCGTACAACCAGGTGGAGGTCGAGCCTGCAGACCAACACAAGACGGCCTTCGTGACGCCGATGGGGCTGTACGAATACAGACGCATGCCGTTCGGATTGTCGAACGCGCCGGCGACCTTTGCGCGACTTATGGGTCACGTGTTCCGGGATGAGATGTTCGAACTGCTCCTGGTCTATCTCGACGACATCATCATTTATAGTCGAAACATGACGGAGCACCTGGAACGGCTAGAAATTGTACTTGACAAGCTGGAGAAGCATTCACTGAAGATACGCGGGGGCCGTTTCTTCCGCTCACAAATTTCCTTTCTGGGTCACGTGGTGTCTGGGAATGGCGTCGAGACCAGCCCGGACAAAGTAGCGGCAGTTGCGCAATGGGCGATCCCGAAGACCCTGAAGGAGCTGCGATCGTTCAACGGCTTCACGGCCTACTATCGCCGTCTCGTGAAGGGTTTCAGCGCGATTGCAGCACCCCTCAACCACCTTGTCGCCACTACCCGGAATGGCCAGAAGGGGCGCAGAAGCAAGTCGGTGACTCTCGGCGGAAAGTGGACTGCAGAGCACACCCAGGCCTTTGAGACCCTAAAGGAAGCCTTAACAAGTACTCCCATCCTAGCCTATCCGAATTTCACGAAGCTGTTCATCGTTGAAATTGACGCGTCTCACGATGGCCTGAGAGCGGTGCTCAGCCAGGAGCAAGAGGCATGAAGAGGGTGATCGCGTACGGGAGTCGAGTTCTCCGTGGCGGTAAAAAAAACATGGAAAGCTACAGTTCGAAGAAATTGGAGTTGGGAATGAAGTGGGCGGTTGTGGAAGTTCCGCGAGTACCTCATGCACGGCAGGTTCATCGGGCTCACGGACAACATTCCGCTCACCTACCTGATGACTAAGACGAAACTTCCGGCCGTGGAACAGTGCTGGGCATCAGCTCTGGCCAGCTTCGATTTCGACATCCGCTACAAGCCAAGACGTCTGAACGGCAATAGCGACGCGCTGTCGAGACAGGAACGGCGACCATGGGACGTTGACGGGGAAGAGGTCGGAGATATCTTTGCAGTGGTTCTGCAGTGTGCGCAAGTTCCCACTGAGCTACAGCATGCCGCCGGTGCGAAGGCCGTGTCAGAAGCCGATCCGGAAGCAGAAGTAGACGAGCCGCAAGCGCCGATGGGAACCAACCTTCCCGGACTCTCGGGAGCGGAGATGGCCAAGCTCCAGTCAGACGATTCGGTCATTGGCAAGGTCCGACAGTGGCGACGTGTGTCACCCCGACGGGGGTGAAGCCAAGCCAAGGCGCAAGGATTGAAGAATCGAGGGAGGTACAGCTACCGCTGCGTCAGTGGGACCGACTGTACCTTAAAGAACGTGTTGGTGCGGGAGGTGCAGGATCCGGGGCAAGGGAGGCTGTACCAGGTGGTACTGCCCACGGTGCTTCGGGAACGCTTGCTGGAGGGATTGCACGACAACCAAGGCCTCCAGGGTGTCGACAGAACAACTGCCCTGGTACGCGCACGATGCTTCTGACCAGGCGTGCACGAAGATGTTCAACAGTGGATCGCCCGCTGCAACCGGTGCACGCTCGCCAAGGCTGAGCGTGTGAAGACCCCACTGGGCTCCCTCCTTGCGACCAAACCGCTAGAGGTCGTCGCTATGGACTTCACCGTGCTGGAACGATCCTCCAGTGGACACGAAAACGTCCTGGTCCTCACCGACGTCTTCACCAAGTACAGCGTCGCAGTCCCCACCAGAGACCAGAAGTCAGTGACCGTCGCCAAGGTGTTGGTGAAAGAGTGGTTCAGGAAGTTTGGCCCTCCTCTTCGCTTACACTCGGACCAGGGTAGAGACTTCGAGTCAAACCTAGTCAAGGACCTCTGCCGTTTGAACGGAATATTGAAGTCGAGGACGACGCCATACCATCCAACCGGAAACGCCCAGTGTGAGCGTTTCAACCGCACGCTCCACGACCTGCTGCGCACCATGTCCCCGAATCAAAAGAAAAGATGGCCAAGTCACATTGAGGAGGTGGTGTTCTGCTATAACACTACACCCCACGGTAGCACCGGATTCTCTCCCTTCTACCTAATGTATGGTAGGGATGCCCGACTTTCGGTGGACTCGCTGTGGGACGAGATGCAGCCTGGGCCAGAGGGCGACGTACCTGCTGACTAGCAGAATTGGGTCGCGCAACACCACCGACGTATGCAGGAGGCACAGGCCCGAGCGAATTCAACACTTGTACAAGCCGCTGCACAACGGAAGGGCTACTATGATGCCAAGGCAAGGGAGATGCCCCTGACACTAGGTGCCAGAGTCTACCTGCGGATGATGAGTAGCTTAGGGTGTTTGATGTTTGCGCATAGGCAAACAAACAAAGAGGGGGTGAGTGTGGCAGAGCCACGGAGTTGCTCCAGTGGCGCCATCTAGCGAGTGAGTAAGTAGTTAGGTTGACGATAGCGTAGCGCCCTCTAGCGAACGGCGGGTGGTCCTCGCCGGAAACTGGATTGCATGTGGGATTATTCGAAAATGAGATGCCGTCCGGATCAGGTGTTAGCCATTTGTGATCTGCAAATTTCTGAAACATCCGCGACCGACAGGCCTGCACGCCAGTTTCAACACCGAGAAGAGAAAGCCTACGTTACGTAGAGGTAGCTGTGTGTCCCGGTATATCCGGACGCAGCTGACAGCGACCACCCGCGGGTAGATATGCGGGTGCTTTGTTAGGACTGGTGTCCAACATAGACCACACTAAAAGCATGAACATGGCCAGACAGTAGTTGCTTCTCTTTGCCCAACCGATGCTCCCACCAATCGAATCTTGCTACATATTATTTACAGATTTTTTTCGTGCCGGTCGAAATAGGCCTAACGTTACTGCTTTATCTATTTTTGTCTCGTTAGCAGCGACAACAATTCGAGAAGTTAGGTTTATAGATGTATTATTAGATATGCACTCAGGGGTAAAGATAATCCCCCCTAGTGCCGCCTTATAAACTCAGGAGTGATGTAACGCAGGAGCCTCTGACACACGCCTGTGAGGTTTTTCTGCGAGCAAATGTGCGCGGAGGCAAAATATATGGCGCCAGCAAAGGACGCGCGCGCGGGTCACGTGACTGGTGCCAGGGCCCGGATGCACTCGGACTCAGCCGTCATAGCAACCCCGTGCATGGTTCAGCCCCGGCAATCGCCAGGCAGCGCGGGAGCCCCGGAGTAAAATGTACCACGTGACCGCCCTATCGGACTACAATCTCCGCGTTCGGTTATTCATTCCGCGGAGTCCGACTACTCCGTTTGATAACAATGTGGCAACGGTGCGACGAGAGGGTAGTCTGGTGCAGACAGGGCTCCATGTATATGGTATACGAGCCATCGAGTTTCCAGCGCACCCAATAGACGATCCTCTCGGTTGGTCTTCCGTGGCATCCATTGAAAAATCCTCCCGTTTAATAGTTGCAATATATCGATCTATTATGGCATACTTTACGCCGCCGAGGGAAGACGAACCGCAACAAAGAGAAGACGTTTTTATGACTTGAAGAAAAATGGACGACATGGCTTGAAAGGACACACGTGACCGGATGAGCGAGACAGGCGGTAAACAGGTTAAATCACGTGGGTTCGACGTTTCAATGAAGTCTTCGTCGGATGTTGCTAATGTATCCCGTGGGGTGGGGAAGTGGAGGGTGTGCGTGCGGGGTGGATTGTGTGTGTGTGCGTGCCGGGGAGGGGGGGGGGGGCGGCGGACCACTGAGAGTAGGCCTACCCCGGGTGCTAGCCGCGAGACAGCATGTGAGACGCGCGGTGACATTGTCACTCATCCACAATGTCTTCGTGCAAAAAACGTCTCAGAAATGGTAAGTGACAAGTTAATGTGCCCGTCCGCCAGGTTCATATACTGGCTGAGTGAATATGCATGCTGACGTCGCCATGGGACTATGGTGGTGGTCTGGCTTGTGCTCGTGCCGGCAAACATGTTGCGATATATATATAGCCACTTCAACTTCAACACAGAACCAGTTCAAAAGGACAGAACGAGTACTTTTCAAAACGCATGGTAAAAAAAATTGAAATTTTCACCAGATACATATTTTTATATGCTTATTACAGCACAATATTACAAAACAAATGTTCTCAGGCTACTTCATCTAGAAAGTGAGGTATTACAGTTACAGTTACAGTAACAGTTACCCCCTATTACAGTTTAACATGGCGGCCGATCGGACTTTCGCGTATTTCCGTCTATTTTTTATTATAAACAAAAATCAAGACGGTCAAACAGCCGAAGAAAATGGCCAATGGTCCTGATAGCTTTATCGTACAATGTATGTTATTTATTGCTATGTACATTGGATTAATATTGAGATATCGAAAAGAAAAAAAAGCTCGCAAGGGCGAGAAACGGTTAGTCTCTTCCGCGGACTGCCGCTGCGCGGGTGAGGGGAGTTCGTGGAGCAGACTAGAGAAACGGTCACATATAAATGATATTCGCTAGGTGGCGCCACGGTGATCCCGCATACAACCTTAATACGCCATATACAATATATGACGGACAACCGGATAGTTACCCCCACGCCGCTCCATCGCCATTGGCTGTGACTTGGATCAGTTTTAGTTCCATCTATATTGCGATGTATACTAAAATAAGTCAATGACACTACACATAACGTCACCATTTAGGTACATCTGGCGTATTAAATCTATATATTATATTAATTATATTTGCGGTCTATCAGCGAATTTTATATATCGTGGCGGTAGATGCGTGCTTAAGTAACGTAAAATTTCTCAATATTGACCACATTACTAACCGAAACGATGTTTCAACATTTCTTCGCGAAAATATAACAACCTAGTGTTGACACACTTTCTTCATGTCAGAAGATAGAAAAGGTATATAGAATACGTAAACACTATGATTGTACGCGCACACATTATGATAGAAGCGACAGTCGATTCCCGACTGGCGTCTAAAGAACTCTGCATGGACACCGTTGTGCCCCTAGAAAGCGGGCTTGCCTGGAGGCACTTGCGCCAATGTTTTACCGTTCTTTATTTGAATAACGCACACTTACGTTAATACAACAGGGCTAGGTCTGTTTTTCGATCCATTCTTCAAGATGATGAACACTTAAGACAAAGGCGTGACGTCACACAATTTTTTTAACTTGGGTCTCTACACTAAGAGTCTAATCGATTAAACTCTTCCAGACAGAGAAGAGCTCATCCAAGAATAGAGAATATGAGCGATGAATCGATCGCGTGTGACGAGCTGGAAGAGTAGTTTCAATATGGCGATGGGAAACTCACTAATTGCGCACTAATTATCGCCCAACATTAACAGTCAGATACATGGTTAATTACATATGTAAAGCCCCCATGTACCCCGCACATGTGTTTCAAATAACAAGAAAAGGTCTTACATAGGTTTCACATCATTTATTCGTTGTTTCATTCATGTATTTCCCCCTTAAACTTATTTGATGACACTGAGCGCATACTGCATAGTTAGCTTCCCCCATCTTGGAATAGCCTCTACCTCTTCTCTCTTCCACCTAGAGTCTAATCGATTCAACTCTTCCAGGAAGAGAAGAGCTCATCCAAGGATAGAGAATATGAGCGATGAATCGATCGCGTCTGGCGAGTTGGAAGAGTAGTATAAATATGGCCGACGGAAACTCACTTATAGCTCGCAATTTTTCGCCCACGTCCATATATTATCGCCCAACTTCAACAGATAGATACATGGTAACTGCATATTTGGGCCCTCATATACCTGACACATATCTTTCAAATAACAAAATAAAAGGTCTTACATATGTTTCACAGAATTTTATTCATTGTATCATTCATGTATTTCCCCTAAAACCTATTTTGTCACACTGAGGGAATATTGCATAGTAGCTTCCCCCCTCTTGGGATAGCCTCTACCTCTTCTCTCTTCCACCTACCTGGGCGGAAGAGCAGAAGAGGTCTTCTTGGAATAGAAGAGGCAAAACGATCGTACTGCATGCACTCTTCCGGAAGAGGTAGACTTTGGAAGAGGCGAATCGATCACGCCCCTAGTACCTGGGCGGAAGAGCAGAAGAGGTCTTCTCGGAACAGAAGAGGCAAAACGATCGTGGATGCACTCTTCCGGAAGAGATATAGACTTTGGAAGAGGCGAATCGATCACGCCCTACATTCTGGGTTCCCTACACTATCAAACAATACCATAATGAAGTGTGCGGACTACTGTCGAAGGCTATCGTAAAGTCAACATATAACACATAGCATCTGTCTTTAGTGACAAATGGTGCTTAAAGGCTAACATGGACAAGTCTAAAGTAATTGTCTTTTAAAGGGGTGGAATTGTTGTCAAATGAAAAAGAGTAAAAGGTTGGAGGTCGTTTCTTGCTATAAATATTTGGGAATTGGTTTCACCAGTAAATTATTTTGGACAAAGGCTGTCACAACTCTAGCGGCTCAGGGAAACAGAGCACTGGCGCAAATTTACGAACTAGCTAACGGAGTAAATGGTCTTCCTGTAAATGGTGCGTTCATTCTTTTTGATAGGATAATAACACCAGTATCGACTTACGGGGCGGCAATCTGGGGATTTCAAACTACCGTTTTACATAGCAATTGAAAGGGTACAAATACGTTTTTGCAAAAGATTACTAGGTCTGCCTAAACATACATGCGATGATGCTGTATTAGGAGAATGTGGTAAGCGTATAAAATATTGGTTAAACATTTTGAATATCCTGCCAAGTAGATATATGAGATGTTGCTATGATATGTTAAAATGCTTGGATCAAAATGGCATGGGTAACGGGCATTAGAATGTTTTCGAAGATGTTTGGGCAAATCCAGGAGTGGAAGACGAGCAAACGTTTAATAATGAACTTTGTGATAGGATGCAAGAGTGCGCGAGAGAGAAATGGGCCATGCGAGTTCGAAATCAAAGTCGATTAAATGTTTATTATACCATAAAAAATGAAATACTTCCGGAAACATACCTTACAAATGATATCTTTAAAGCAAGAAATGCCCTCACGCGTTTTAGATGTTCGGCGCATCGCCTAGCAAGTAAACTGGGACGGTGAGACGGGACCTTGGTTGGTTGGTTATTCAGGACACTTTAACCACTTTTGGTCATATCGCGTCAATGGGAGAAGGAAGGGAGAGTGGAGTCATGTCCCCGGTAAGACGGGACCTTGGAACTGGAAAGTAAATACTGTGAAGGCCGAACTTATTGTTATAGAGGAAGAGTTCCAGGGGTTACTTTGTTGCCAGAGATTCTGACATTAGAAGCTTATATATAGATCAAACATTTTGGAATCCCCCCACTTATATAAACTTCATGAACCTGAGGACTTCAATTGGACTTTAAGTGATGTTGTTGTGCCCACTTGTTAAACGTTTACATGATCATTCTTTTGTATGATAGGGCTGAAGGCCTCGAAATTTTGAAATAAATCCAATCCACCTAGCAACGTAGTGGTCGACTTCGAAAACTGTTTCCTGGCCAACAAAACGTAACCTTAATAAAACATAAATCGGCGGCTCATGTTGTGCTTACCAAGGAAAAGTGAAATATCAACGTTTGATTTGTTGTAGTTTTTCGAATTACTAAACACAAGCGTGGATGGCTTTTCAGACAAATTTTATTGTAGAAATCTTCACGTTCTACATGACAAGATGTTGTTTTGTCTCTCTTGGTCGGATCCCGTGAGGGTGGGTCTCCTGGAGGTCGACCGTCTAGTAGACCTTCGTTTCCTGCTTCTGGATTGAGCCACGGACGTGACTCTTCATCAGGTAGTCGGTGAACTCCTGGTAGGGAGCCTTCTCGAAGACCGTGTCCTTCCACAGGTCGGGGGTCAGGTAGCTGTAGGTGGCCGCAATGGCAGCGTACGTCGCTTTGGCTGTAAGCGGAGAAAAACGTTAATTGTTTTGTAAAGTGCAAATAATAATCTTTCCTTTCAGCTTATTACACGGCGCTATGTGCATATATAACTAACCAAATGTTAAAGCTACATGTGGAGCTGACCGTTGCAACGGCTGTACCAAAATAAACATAAACAGGAAAAGTTACCTTTGACCACAAGCAGTGTCAACGGCCACCGCCAAAGAAAAAGTGGCGCTCCGGATGCTTCTATTGTCTCATATAATTTAGCGCTTGGGCCCCCTGTCGGTGGCACCGGTAAACGACTTGTCTACACACGTTTATGACGTTTCAAATCAGCACAAGTTTTCATTTTTGTGGCGGACAATTCATGAATTTGAAATGTTTTGCTCAATGGCAGATAATTGGTGAGCGATATGGTAGGTGTTTATTGTCTGTTATGAACCTTAAGACCTTAGGTTTGTGTTCTTATACGCAAATTTGGCATTCAAAAACAGCGAAACAACTCCACATGCAACTTTAACTACACAGCCAATGAAAACGTTTTATATTTTGTTCAAGAACAAGAAAGGCAGTCCCTTCACTGACTTGTGGGAATTAAACGACACTTGCAATACACGAAGATAATAGTTTCATTCTCTGCTTAGCAGAGGGTATTGTAAACTAATAAAAACGGTAGCCCCCCTCAACAAGGCAAAGATTTTGTGTGTAGAAAAATATGGAACTAAAGACACAGCGCCACAAAAAGGTCACCCTTTGTACGCACATTCCCGCCGTACCGTTAGACGTTTGATAAGGGGTTAGGAGTCCTGCGTCATTTGTCGCACACAAATGTCAAATGACGCATTTCAGTGAGCTGTGAGGGGGCATAGTGACGCATTGTAACTATATAGTAAGCAGACTACGCAATATTTCGTTTAAATTAATGTCCGGATGTCCCATATTTCATAGGGCACTGGGACTCATCCGCTGGCATACCTATCAGAATCACTGTTAGACGCATGAGAATCTGCTAGACACTTACCGAAGTTGCCGAGAGTAGAGGTCTGTCCTCTGGCCTGGGTGTAGCAATCGTCAATACCAGCCATATGGAGCAGCTTCTTGGGGACAGGGGCGCTCACAATGCCGGTACCACGGGGGGCCGGGATCAGGCGCACCATAACACTGCCGCACTTGCCAGACACCTGCCGAATACACACAATACCGTAAACTGCCGGTTTGAAACCGCGGCTTGAATTGTACAGTTTGTGTGTGCATGTTTCTTTGCATTTTACCACAAAGTCACCGTGCGGCCTTCATACGGCAATTTGCGTTCACCCCTAACCAATCAGTTTGTCACAAGCACACATTACATTCAATAAAGCTCACGTAAATTACACTTTCTTTGCGACTACAGCCTCAGCAAAGCGCTCGAACGAAAGGCAGAAGAAAACTACAACCGGTAATTGAATTAGGTTCAGAGAAACAAGCAAATGGAAGGTTACAGGTTGTTGGGTTACCTTGCAGGGCACAGTATGGGGCTTGCCGATCTTGTTACCCCAGTAACCTCTGCGTACAGGGATGACGGACAGCTTAGCCAGGGTGATGGCCCCACGGATGGCAGTGGCCACTTCCTTGGAGCACTTCACTCCCAGACCCACATGGCCGTTGTAGTCGCCAATGGCAACAAAGGCCTAAAATTGGAAGAACGTATCAGAATACGAACAATGGCGGCACGCGTGTGCTGAATTCATCTCATCTGTATAAGTATAAACAAATGTTCAGATTATTTCCTTAATTTATACGTTCCCGTGGTGATATTCCGACACAATCGTTACGTAACGCAAGCCAATTATTGATCTATTCAATGCGTCAACTAACCTTGAACCTGGTCCTCTGTCCGGCCCTGGTCTGCTTCTGCACGGGCATGATCTTCAACACCTCATCCTTGAGAGTGGTCCCCAGATAGAAATCAATGATCTCGAACTCCTTGATGGGGAGCGAGAAGAGGTAGATGGCCTCCAGAGTCTTGATCTTCAGGTCCTTGACCAGGCGGCCGAGCTTGGTGACGGGCACCCACTCCTTGTCGCCCTCCTTGCCTCCACGACCCCTGCCGCGGCCACGACCCCGTCCGCGACCCCTGCCGCGACCACGGCCGCGATCGCCAGAGCCAAACCCACCACGGAATCCTCCACGTCCACCGGCTGGTTGTGCGTCCGCCATTTGCTGAAAGGAAAAAGAAAATCGTGTTTTATTTATTGTTCAGTGCCTTTATTCATAACGATGAATGACAATGATTTTTTTTTTAAGTTTCTTTTAAGGACTGGGATTGCAGATTTTTGACATATATTGGAATGCTTTCAATTTTTGGATGCATACATACCCAGTGCTGTTTCACCACATGGTAATGGAATAAGCCAGTCAATGGGTCTTAGTATAAGAGTGACAGAAACATTATTTTGATGATTAGTAGTGAAACTGGATCACAAAATTAATATTTACTGATTTGAATATGATGAAGATATGACATGTTAGTTATTATTTGTATTTTGGGGAGAGACTAGTTGTAGGAGTTAGTGTACAGCAGTCTGCAAAGTGCACATAAAGATAGAGGCCTTATGTTAGCTCTGGTTTTTTAAATGTGAAGTATTCTTTCCTTAGATACTGTTTTTGTATTGAATGGTTGTTTTAGAAGCTACATACTTCTGAATCACAATGTTGCCACCCTCCTCTGTACATTCACAAAGGCTTACTTAGGTAATCTAGGAGAGTTCTCACCAAGATCTACTTTCAGGGTGTTAATATAGAGGCAATTTTTCCAAGCATGCTATATACACCTTGTTGAAGGAATTGGTAGTCTTCTCTATAATGTGACATTCTCCTGAATTTTTTAAGACCTTGAATCTTGTCTCCCTAAGCTTCCATTAAAATTTAAGAAGGCAAAAAATCTATTTTCTGGTAGCTGCCAAGTGAGGGCTTCTGTAAAGGTGGTCAAATTGGTTTTGTGAACAGTGCCCAAGGCCTATGGTTTCAGACGTTAGTGTCGATCCTTCAGACTGTCACAACATTAACCTGGGCTCGCGTTAGCATTCGCCAATAGCCATTTGGCGAGAAAATTCGGGATTTGGCGATAAGAACTGTCTGGACACTCGCCAAAATGGCGAATATAAAATTTCAACTACAAACACATAACCAATTTATAACCAATATATTTGGCTAATTTCGGCTAATGTTTTTCCACGGCCACAGACATGACAGATGACAAGGTAAACAGAGCGACCGCCATAGTGAAACTTGTCTGCTTAGTTTGCGTTAGTCCTGCAAGCAAGCCGATGTGGCTACCGCCAACAGCGTCTTGCTTCCAAGCGCACCCTGCTCATTAGCATAGGCGAAGCGACGACAACACCTGGGACGTTTTGCATTGTTTAAGTGAATCTACACACTGTACAGCACTCTCTTACCAATATAACTTGTAGGAAAATGTATTAGCGTTTAATTTTGCGCTGTACAATTGTTATCAGGCGTTCGGGAGCGCGAGAAACAACAATTTTGCACCAGTAACAACCGAAAACGAATCAAGCTCCGCCATGTTTGCAGTTGCACTTCCTGCCATGAAGCGGTGCGCACTAACGTACAAATTGTGTGGTCGCCGTAACTGAAAGACTCATCGCTGGCTTCATGCCGCGGGGTCCCCCGGCGTGATGAATAGTATGGAGGGGGGTTGATGGGGTACCCGCCCGAATGTAACCAAAATTCCCAGACGTTCTCTTCTAATGTTGGTTTACATATAAAATGTAGGTTTTGTGGATTTACCGTAAACTGCCTATTAGAAGCCGCATACATATTAGAAGCTGCACCCCAACTTTGGCCTAAAAAACGGGTTGGCCGGCGCCCAGAACCATTTCCGGAAAACTACATATTATAAGCCGCACCCCGACTTTGGTCTTCCAACCCCCCCTCCGCCCTGTATTCCTGCTTAATCCATCCGGCCAACCAAGCCAGTTAATTGTTTATACAAGCAGTCGCGACCACTAACAGCATTCACCTCTCCCTCTCCGATCGCACCTCTTATCAAGTGTCACACCAGTGGCTGGCTCTCTGGACCTTACCAAACCAGTTAATTGTTTATACAAGCAGTCGCGACCACTAACAGCATTCACCTCTCCCTCTCCGATCGCACCTCTTATCAAGTGTCACACCAGTGGCTGGCTCCTACTGCATGTTTATGAATCTGGCAGCCATATCAAGTTACACCACCTGAAACCTGGCCTCTGATCATTGGTCTACAATAGGTGTGGGGGGACTCTCTGTTCAGCGAACTTGTTGCAACAAGTATGCCAACTAACAGTTCTGGAAGCGGGGATGAAGATGTTCCTGGTGTGCCAGATGATCTCTTTGATTCCGATGATGAAGATTTCTGGGGTTTGTGGAGGGAACGGACTATTGACATTTGTAATGGATGATCTCCCGACTTGTGGACGTGTACGACATTATGATGCATTATGATGCAATAAATTATTTTAGCAACATTGGTAATTTTCGCATTCCCCCCGCTCCCCCCCCTGCTTGTCCTGCCACGCTCACTTGAAATCGGCAAAAGACCCTATTTTTTTTAAAGCCGCACCCTGACTTCTGACTCAAACCCGGGAATTTGACCCTCCGACTTCCTAATATAAGCTGCGGCTTCTAATAGGCAGTTTACGGTACTTTTCTTAGGAATATTTTATTTCTGAAGGTGTATTTTGATGCCCCCTCCAGCAGGAATAAAGGTAGCTGACGATCGGAGCGGGATCAATTGCTACTTTTACCGCCAAAATCCACCCAGAAGGGGAATTTTTCGCTGTAAACCTAACCCATCTATGAACGCACATTTTCAGAGCACCCCCCTCCCCCCTTGTCAGAAGTTTTATAACATCCGCTATATAGGGGTATCTTTTTCATCACAGATATCCACTCTCTCAGGTATCAAGGCCCCCCACCGAACCCATCCCCCACCTACTTAATATACGTGGCCTCCCCCCCACCCCCCCCAGGTCACTGACAATTTAAAATATTCCAAGATCCACACCCCTCCCGCTGTCATTTACTCGGTGATATAGTCTTGAATGCAAATTAAACATCAATGGAACGCTGAAAGAATTTCTACTTGAGTTGTACTTTCATTAATGCAACGATGTCACTGATCTGGTAAAGTCAGACCATTTGAAACAAATGACTGTTAAACTACCATGACATGCTGTTTGATGTGATGTAAAATCTATACTTTACATTTCCCAACCAAAAATGTGTGCGCACCCAACGATTATTTCTTCCGGTGCGCTTGAACCCCAATCAAGACATGGCGCCTGCTGCAGCCAAAAAAGCTCAGAAATCATACAGCAGAGGGAAAAGTTATCGAAATACAAGCATCAAGCAACGTCATATCCCAAATTGGTAACAAATCAACAGAGAATAGGTTACTTTATGTAAATATGTATTTCATTGCTAAATATCGAGGTGAAAAAGCAGTTTTATGACCGTGTTAAGGCAGACCAGATTTCGGGCGCGATTCTGCTAATGGAAAAAGATTGCTAGGAGATGTAACGTAGTTCCGCAACTGGACCCATATCGGAGCGGACTACGTTACATCTATGACTATCACTATGGAGTATGGAACTAAGTTTGCGTGAAACTCATAATGTTGGCATCATGTGAATTCTTTTGACAACAGGACTGTGAGTAGATCTATGCCAAATTCTGTTGGGTCTTCGGTTCAAGTTGATAAATATAAACTGATATTAGGCTTGTCAATGAAATATTTCATGTCAAATAAAAAAACGAGGCGGCAAATAGTTTCCGTGCCAGCTATAGAGATGAATTTCTTCCACAACGTCAAGAATTTTTGATTGAGTCACCTCAAATAAAGGCTTTACAAACAGGATAATTCAACAGTTTTGTGACAAATTTAATTGTACAACGAGGAAGGGATAATTCCTGGTCAAGTGTCTGAGAGTGTTTGGTCAGATTCTGGGCCAGAAGCATAGATGTTTGAAGATTTTGTAGCAGACCGATATATAACCATGTTGCTCAACTTACGTGATTCTTGTAAAGAGACCGGAAGTGGGCAGAATCTCGTCGACCGTGGTTTTCCAGCGAGAGGGTCGCGAGACTGATGGTGGCTGCGATGTTATGAGAGTTATCGCAAAGAAGCAAAGTTAAAAGCAACAGGATGACTCACCTAGAGAATAACGTCGAAGTTTAGCATGCTTACCGTTAGTTGTTTAATGATACAGAAAGCGAAATAAGTGATTGTATTTCATCAATGACGTAACTCCATGGCTTTTGTCTATAGGAATCTCATAAAAAGAAAGTGGCAGTCACTCCCTGTCGAACGAAATGTCAAAATGTCGAAATGAACAGGCTGGCTCAACAGGCAACAGCTGAATCATGAACGCCTTTGGGAGTCCTGCCTCCTATGCTGGCACTCGGTTCCCCACCCCCTACATACTTTACAAAAGAAGTGCTCCAATCTCTATTCAATCTTGTCAACAGGGACTGGTGTTGGCTATTGTTTACTTACTTCAGGGGATCTGAGTGCCTGTGATTCAGACAGTTAAATAAGAGGCCAATAGCAATAAAGTTTGTAAGCTTACTTCGTTTTATTATGTAACAGCTGTCTCCAGCAGGAGTTAAATTCCCAATCTCCCTATCTCAACTACTTTACTTCTTTGACTAAAGGGATACCCCTCTAGCCGAGGCTAGCACTAGTAGGAATGGTTTGACTCACTGCTACAAATAAAACAGACTTCCAGGCATGCATATTTAGGCCTACTAATCAGCTTTGAACAATTAGTACTCTTATATTGGCAATGGCTATATATACGCCATAGCAACTAGATCACTTCATTGTCTGTGATTAGTTTATTTACGACAATGTCTAAGCTGCCAATGGAGCGATAACATGAAAAAATATTACTTGTATCATAGAAAAAACACAATACAATTGCAAGTTTGGTATCATTAAAATGGTTTTGAGTTGCTTATTCATCTCAGTAATTTTTAGCTCGATTGTATAAAAATTGCAGACAATATAAACTGAAATATCACGACACAGCATTTATGACTGATTTTAGCAGCATATAAAGCATAGATGAAAAAAATTCAAAGTAGTCTTTTTAATTGCATATCAGTTTTATTTTATTGTGTCATTATTGGTTACCTTAATCTTTCCTTAAATAGTTATATAGCACTGTCTATGTAAATTAAGCGTTGCAGGGTTTGGAGTGCTGCAATATAGTTTTTTTTTTTTTATTTACTCATGATAAATGAAGACTATAGGCAGGCTATAGATATAACTTGAAGGCAACCTTTTTTCAGGAAGAGAAGTTTCTGTCAAGTGTAAAGCAAATTAGTGTTTTCTATCCTCAAATTCAGGCTATGAGAATTGCAGGGTATAAATTTGCTTTGGGGCTTAATCTGTTTATTGGGATCACATATATGGTTTTTACATTTCTAAGTATAGACCTACAGCAGTTGGAACAGGATGTATGTATATATGAGATATAAGGATGGGCTTGTGTATAGAAAATGATTACTACCGGTATATGGTAAAGCTTCAAGGTCAACTAATTATCATTACCGTAAACTGCCTATTAGAAGCCGCATACATATTAGAAGCCGCACCCCAACTTTGGCCTAAAAACCGGGTTGGCCGGCGCCCAGAACCATTTCCGGAAAACTACATATTATAAGCCGCACCCTGACTTTGGCCTTCCGACTCCCCCCCCCCCCCCCCACCCCCCCACCGGCCCGCCCTCCGCCCTGTATTCCTGCTTAATTCATCCGACCAACCAAGCCACTTAATTGTTTATACAAGCAGTGTCGCGTGGCAGTATAAATAAATAACACAACCATAACTAGCTCATTGTATGATTGATTGATTTGTATGACGTTATGATGCCATAAAATATTTTAGCAACATCGGTAATTTTTGCATTACTCCCCCCCCCCCCCCCCCCCCCCGCTTGTCCTGCCATGCTCGCTTGAAATCTGCAAAAGGCCCTATTTAAAGCCGCACCCTGACTTCCGACTAAAACTCGGGAATTTGACCCTCCAACTTCCTAATATAAGCCGCGGCTTCTAAGGCAGTTTACGGTAGAAGCCCTTGATGTGTGTCAGAATAATATTGATTCAAAGGGTAATTTTAGTACAAAAGTTATTACCAAATGATGTCTTTATATTTTGTAGGCCATTTGAAGTTTATAGCAACTATAGACAAGATGGAAGGAAATGATATTGATCCAGAGGTTAGTTTTATTAGAAAACTGATATAATTTGATATATTTATGTTATTTACATTAATATTTTCATCTTACATTTTCTATCACACTGAAAATCACATGATAATGGAACTTAATAATTGTAATTGCAATTCTATGTTCTAAGGTTGAGTACTTAGGGTACTTCATGCATAGGATCAGATAATATGACAAACATTTGTGTATCATATTAAGAAGCCTGCAGCTGTGTTACAATAGTTTAAATTTTACACTTTGCGCTTTCATAGCCGGAGCCACTGAACTTTGAGTTCAACACAGATGATGTTCCTGCAGATATGGGTGAAGTGATGCTTCATATAAAACAGGTAATGAACTTAGCCTACCGGTATTTTCAAGAGAATCAAATTAATGGGTTAGATAAATATGCTCTCAACATGCTCAAAGCAGTCTTTGTTGTTAAGTACAGCAAACTTACAATGTGAAATTATCATTCCATTTTTTTCCAACAATGAAATGCGTATGTGAATGGTTACAGCATTCTTAAAGTTGACACTTGTATTTCTTTTTGTTAGCTTGGAGAAAAGTTGTTGTATCATTGGAAGACATTTCCAGTGATATTACCTGCATCTATAACAGAAACACAGCAGGGAGAAGGAAGAGAAGAACAGGTCTGTTAATGGTTATCTCTATTGAACTGATGGCATCTCATTTTCTTTAGTGTTAAGGCATGATATAGCCTTACAGATTTAGATTGCAGTTAAAGCCAATTCAATGAATGAACCAATCTTAAATCTTAGTTGCAAAAGTAATTGTCACTCTCTTGCAATTTCAATAGATTAAAAGTCATTACCGGTAAGTAAAAAAAACATCTCCAAGATTAACTGAAAATTCTTGCAAATGTGTGCACCAGTATGTTCATATGAAAATTCTCGATAATAATGCGACCAGTAAGTAGCCAATACAAAATTGTGTTGATAGATCACTATCTAGGAAGTGAAGCCTTTCTTCTCACTGCAAGGCAATTTTGATAGTGCTCGATCATTAACCTTGATTTTGGAGGCGTCTCAAACAGTAATGCCAAAATCTTAACAACTGGCGTGTTCCAGCGCATGTATATGTAACTGGTTTCTTTACTATTAGGGAGTCATCAGTTTCAAAGACCTGTTCATTGCTCCGACTTTTGATGAGCTGGAGGAAGTTGCGCTTGATGCAAAGGGGCAACCCAAGAAACTTGATGATGCACAGCTTGCCAGTGTCAGGCAAAATGGGTAAGCTACGCTTGTAAACAGATCAATTTTATTGGTCTCTCTGATTGCTGTAGATCATCATAGAACAAATGGGGATAGGATATGACCACCGACAGATTGATTGTATGGTGCTGGTATTTGGCTACCCATGCATAGAACAAATGGGGATAGGATATGACTATGTTTAGAATGTATGGTGATGAGATTTGACAACCTGTATAATGTAATTGAAATCGGCAAAATCCGTATTTAAAGCCGCACCGCGACTTTGCGGTATAACCCGGAAAGTGCATCATGCAACTTCCTAATAGTATCCGCGGCTTCAAAAAGGCAGTTTACGGTGTGGGGATAATGTAGCCCAGATATTGTACGCTGCAGTAGGTAACCGTTTTATTGACTTGTGTGCTATTTTTTCATAAATTATGTATTGTCTGAAATATTCGTCTTTTCCTTGGTAGTGAATTTGAGGTTCGGAGCAACCACTTCCCGAGCCAAGTTCACCGATGGCGCCTGAGTGTTCTATTGCAGAAAGGACGAGAGAGGGCCCACGAAACGTTGCTGAATGTGAGTCAGTTTCGTCGGTCTTGACTGCTGACATGAATATGTCGGAAAATTTTGTATCACTACAGCGTAAAATTATCGTAAGCGCCACTTCTAATCATATCCGTAGCTCTGTTGATGTTCCCTTGCCTTTTCGAAATTGAATCAGAAACTAATCCTAATATTTTTGTGAAGCTACTTACAATTAAGAAACAATTTCAAACAATCACAAGAATCCTTGACAGGGGAAAGTGTCTGCGCTTTTTTTTAGTGATAATAATGTACCAAAAATCTTTCCGCTTTACCTTACTGTTACCAACTTCAATTTAAAAATATTTGTTTTTATCACTAGTCTAGATTCCACTTATTTTGATGTTATATGTTTTTCTTGTAGGATATGGCGTTGGCATTGCGACTTTTGGTTATCACAGCAAGGAACCGCTTTCATTCCCACTTCTTCAGTCTGTCAGAGGCTTTGAAAAGCTTCAAGTTAGGCCTCTGGCAAATTCTTGGTATGTGTTGCATACCTAAAAAGGGATTGGTTTGTACCGATAACATTCTGGGGTATTCCAAAGCAAATATCTTTATTCTTAAGTATTTTACCAAGGATTTTTAACAGAATCTGTTCATGTACATATTTCGTATATCACCTCCACTTTGAAATTATGGAAATTGTGGTATCTGTGTTGAGTTTAACGACATATTGGGTTCTTACAGATTTATTGATAGGCATGCCGTCGACAACTCCCGGTGGGTTGTTTGATAAACTTCAGGAAGAACACAGTCGTTTCCTTGTCGCAGAACTCCATGTCAAGGTAAGGTAATACAAGTTACGATGATTCCATTTCCACAGCTATGTGTGGAATATTAACTTCTGTTTCTGGTCATCTACCGGCTCTCTCTGACACCCATATCGACCGATACCCATACCGACCGACACCCATACCGACCAAGACCCATATCGACACCCATACCAACACCCATACCGACCGACACCCATACCGACCTACACCCATACCCACCGACACCCATACCAACACCCATACCGATCGACACCCATACCGACCGACACCCATAACGACCGACACCCATACCGACCGACACCCATACCCACTGACACACATCCCGACCGACACCCATACCGACCGACACCCATACCGACCGTCACCCATACCGACCGACACCCATACCCACCCATCCCGACCGACACACATACCAACCGACACCCATACCAACCGACCCCCATCCCGACCGACACCCATACCCACCGACACCCATACCAACACCCATACCGACCGACACACATATCGACCGACACCCATACCAACACCCATACCAACACCCATACCGACCGACACCCATACCGACCGACACACATACCGACCGACACCCATACCAACACCCATACCGACCGACACACATACCGACCGACACCCATACCGACCGACACACATACCGACCGACACCCATACCGACCGACACCCATACCCACCGACACCCATCCCGACCGACCCGACACCCATACCGACCGACACCCATACCGACCGACATCCATACCGACCGACACCCATACCGACCGACACCCACACCCACCGACACCCATACCCACCGACACCCATACCGACCGACACACATACCGATCGGCACCCATACCGACCGACACCCATACCGACCGACACCCATACCGACCGACACCCATCCCGACCGACACCCATACCAACCGACACCCATACCGACCGACACCCATACCGACCGACACCCATCCCGACCGACACCCATACCGACCGACACCCATACCGACCGACACCCATACTGATCGACACCCATGCCGACCGACTCACATACCAACCGACACCCATACCAACCGACCCTCATCCCGACCGACACCGATACCGACCGACACCCATACCGACCGACAACCATACCGACACCCATACCGACCGTCACCCATACCGACCGACACCCATACCGACCGACACCCATACCAAAACCCATACCGACCGACACCCATACCTACCGACACCCATACCAACACCCATACCGACCGACACACATACCGACCGACACCCATGCCGACCGACACCCATACCAATCGACACCCATACCGACCGACACGCACACCAATCGAAACCCATACCGACCGACACCCATACCCACCGACACCCATACCGACCGACACACATACCGATCGACACCCATACCGACCGACAACCATACCGACCGACACCCATACCGACCGTCACCCATCCCGACAGACACCCATACCGACCGACACCCATACCGACCGACACCCATACCCACCGACACCCATCCCGACCGACCCGACACCCATACCGACCGACACCCATACCGACCGACACCCATACCGACCGACACCCATACCGACCGACACTCACACCCACCGACACCCATACCCACCGACACCCATACCGACCGACACACATACCGATCGACACCCATACCGACCGACAACCATACCGACCGACACCCATACCGACCGTCACCCATCCCGACAGACACCCATACCGACCGACACCCATACCGACCGAAACCCATCCCGCCCGACCCTCATCCCGACCGTACCCTTACCGACCGACACCCATACCGATCGACCCCTATGCTGACCGACACACATACCAACCGACACCCATACCAACCGACCCTCATCCCGACCGACACCCATACCCACCGACACCCATACCGACCGACAACCATACCGACACCCATACCGACCGTCACCCATACCGACCGACACCCATACCGACACCCATACCGACCGTCACCCATGCCGACCGACCCCCATACCAACCGACCCTCATCCCGACCGACACCCATACCGACCGACACCCATGCCGACACCCATACCGACCGTCACCCATACCGACCGACACCCATACCGACCGACACCCATACCGACCGACACCCATACCGACCGACACCCATACCGACCGACGCCCATACCGACCGACACCCATAGCCACCGACACCCATACCGACCGACACCCATACCAACCTACACCCATACCGACTGACACCCATACCCACCGACCCCTATACCGACCGACACCCATAACGACCTACACCCATACCGACCGACACCCATACCGACCGAAACCCATGCCGACCGACACCCATACCAACACCCATACCGACCGACACCTATACCGACCGACACCCATACTGACCGACACCCATACTGACCGACACCCATACCCACCGACACCCTTCCCGACCGACACACATACCAACCGACACCCATACCAACCGACACCCATACCGACCGACACCCATACCGACCGACACACATACCGACCCATACCCTCTTTTATGTACATTTTTTATGTAATGTATTAAAGGGGGGCAATTAGCATTGTACAAATGCGTTAACTCTGTTGGATAGCGGGTTTCCGGATTATCGGGTGTCGGATAAACGGGCTCTGACTGTATATATGTATCAGCATAAAATTTAAGATCACTCACACTAAAATGTATTGAATTGTTTTATGTTCAATAATAACATGTTCTTATTTTCACAATTCCAGCCGAGTTGCAAGACGGAATGGATAAATTTCTGTGAATTTCTAAAAGACAAGTGCAACCACTCAGATACTGACAAATGCAGGGTAAGCAAAAACTTTGATTAACCTTTTGACATAAATATCAGCAGCAATATAGCATTAAAAATATAGGTCCTTTAAGCTTGAATATTTAATAGTTACTGTATTTTTCTTCAATATCCCCCGAGAGGCTAAAAAGCGGGGGAGAGGGGGGGGGGGCATTAAAGTTCACTATTATTATTATGCATATAATGTTCTGTTCGTCGGTTATTTTCAGACGACCGATTTCCATCCACCACCTGTACCTTACAAGTTCCTCACTCCAAAAGGGTCAGACATCGACCTGAGGCTATTTAACATAGGTAAGTGTAGACAATCGTTTTGTATAGTGCGACGTTACAATTGCTGGGATTATAAGTGTATCCACAAATGTAGAAGTACGTACGTGAAAGGGCTGTGTGGTGTTCAACGCGTTTTCTGCTCCCCCTGAGTAGGAAAGTGGTACTCTACTCTATGTCTCTATAAGCGGCATGTATGAATCATTGCTGAAGAGTTAATGTTCTTCTTAGATCTGCTGAACAAGTGCATGGACGAGCTGAAACATATTCTTGAGAAGGAAAGCAAAGGGTGGTACATCAAGTACAAAGACAAACTCATCACTGACCTTAAAGGTATGAATCTGTCCGTTTGTTGGGAACTCATGCTGTGACTCAAAACTGTGGCTCCATGATTTCTTGGTATTTCCTGTACTAATTTTCTTCCTAATTTTCAATATAGTGTAAGCACAAAGTGAAAGTTTATTGTTCGATTCCCGATAGAACTAGTCTGATAAATGTTTATCCATTTATTCCATCTATTTCAGGACAAAATCTCTCTTACGATGAAATTGCAATGGTAAGTTTGTATTGCCGGTCTGTAAACGTTACAAGAGAGCGTTGAAGCATGAATGTTTTTCTAAATTCTTTGTAATATGTTCATTTATTTATACACTTATCGAGTTATTTGTAGCGTCCATGACTGCCGTCGCCACAATACTGGACATGGTAGCGACAAGTGGGATGTTTCTCTTTTTGGTTGTACTGATTATGACATTGATCCGTCTCATACTACGAATCAATGTAATAATCATTTATACCCAGGGTAAGCCAAGAGTTGGATGAACTTTGTGACACAAATACCAGTAACAGTAGCTTCAAAGTATGGGTCTTTTAGGCTTTAATATTTATTAGTTACTGTAGCTTTCTTCTACATCTTCCGTGCTGCTAATATATGGGGCATTAAAGTTGTTATCTTACGATCAATGTTATAATCATATACCCAGGAGTCAGTTTAAGGTGTTTTTTTTCGTCACCCACAGCACGTGAACAAGGCGATCCAGGAGGAGTACCTGCGACGGGTGTTCAATGCTGTGCTTCGGAGCGAGCGACTGGATGCCCTACAGCCCAAGATAGGTATGAGCTAGGAGGCCTTAGGGTTGTCCCAAAGTAATGATATACGTGTTGTGGATGCATTACAACCCAAGATAGGTATGATGAGGCCATAGGGTTGTCCCAAAGTGACGATATACGTGTTGTGGATTCTCTACAGCCCAAGATAGGTATGAGCTAGGAGGCCTTAGGGTTGTCCCAAAGTAATGATATACGTGTTGTGGATGCATTACAACCCAAGATAGGTATGATGAGGCCTTAGGGTTGTCCCAAAGTGACGATATACGTGTTGTGGATTCTCTACAGCCCAAGATAGGTATGAGCTAGGAGGCCTTAGGGTTGTCCCAAAGTAATGATATACGTGTTGTGGATGCATTACAACCCAAGATAGGTATGATGAGGCCTTAGGGTTGTCCCAAAGTGACGATATACGTGTTGTGGATTCTCTACAGCCCAAGATAGGTATGAGCTAGGAGGCCTTAGGGTTGTCCCAAAGTGACGATATACGTGTTGTGGATTCTCTACAGCCCAAGATAGGTATGAGCTAGGAGGCCTCAGGGTTGTCCCAAAGTGACGATATACGGGTAGTGGATTCTCTACAGCCCAAGATGGGTATGGTGAGGTCATAGGGTTGTCCCAAAGTGACGATATACGGGTAGTGGATGCCCTACAGCATAATATAGTAGGCCTTAGGGTTGGTATATTCGACAGCCCACGTATGGACTCTCGTGCAAGTGCAATGTAGCTGAGAATTGATTTAAATTAACCCTTCAATAAATTTTAGAAAATCAGTCATTTTCAGGAATATTCCATGTATCGTTTGTACTGATGTAGCCTTCTAAAAATTTCGTAACTTCAATCACGAATGTTTCGTATCATTTCACGTATCTTTCTATTCAGTATCCATGAGGTAGATCGCCCAGTTAAACGCTTGTTCGTATATATATTCATATATATCTATATACCTGTAGGTGTGCTGCTTGTGGAGCAGGCCCAGTCGGCACTTGTCATGTCCACGGCGCTCGAGGGTGTACGGGAGAAGCTACTGATACACGAAAAAGAGGTCAGTCAATATTCGTATATATTCATTGACTACCGGTATATGTACAGCGAGCGTTGGTGCGCGGCCATCTGGAATGTAATTTGGTTCTGAACACTGTTATCCGTAAGTGTTATATACGTATATTTGAGTTGTGAGTTGCATGGCAGAAGTCATTCACTGTAATCTCGTGACGGCAATATGTACTGGCTAGTCCCCGGATATGGTTCCCTGTGTTAACCTTGGGTTGACCTTGGTCTGCTAGTCTCCCTTTGTAAGGTGTTAGGAGCCTGCCAAGCTCAGTTGGTAAGCAGGCAGATCTTCTGGTCAACGGAGTGCCCCGGGACCCGTATTTGGGGCATGTTTAATCGAGCCCTGTTACATGGAGGTTTCTTGGTCTAATTTAGTCTTCATGTGCACAAAAGCTGCCAACGGTTCATTTCATTTTGTAAGATTTTAAAGCTGTGAGATAAGTCATAAAGATTTAATGTTCGATTATATTGCTTTGCAGCACAAGAACCTGTTGATACGGAACTACACTGTGAAGTCTCGGATTCGTGCATGGATGAACGAACGTCTACAGGAGTTTAAGGTTCGTTATGAATTCAGCATTTAGTAATAATAGGTTTATTTCATCTAAAAAACATGTACGTTACGTTTTCAAGTGCAAACTGAGCAGAAGCGGTGCTTATATGCTCGTGCAAGAAGAAAAAAACAAAAGAAATTTGACTTCTGAATGCGTTAATATTGGGTCATTTGATATTCAACCCTAGTACAGGAGGCGTAGACTGCCGTTAATATTTTTATCCTTGCGTAAATGATAAACAGTCATCTGGCCAGTGATTTTGCGATGAGTAATGAACAATAGTAGGAAAATGGCTTAGAATCTTTGAAAAAATTTCCGTATAACCATTTTTTGTAACATTACACTGAGTAAAATCGTGCATTTAATCACGTGCGCAATGACTATTACGGTCTACAGGCTATATGTCAATGTATTCGGATGAGTATACCGGTAATACTGATTTGGTTACATACTATTTTGTAACTTTTTGACATTTCTTTTCGTTTTCCATTACCACCGGTCCATGTTTCACATGACGATGCAGATGATCTTGATGTTTTGTACTTTGCAGAACGACTTTATCGAGCAGAACCAGTGGCGCGCCCACGACGAGTCTCTGGCTGAGTGTCGACGCCAGAGCCTCGACCAGGCGGTCTACTTCCTCCAGAGGGACCTCACCTTCATTCGAGACGTATGTACACCACCGCTTACTAGAGCTTGCACAATAACCGTCTCTACATTACCTCTATGAGACGTATGTATACCACCCCTCACTAGAACTTTTACAATAACCATCTCTAAATCACCTCTGTGAGACGTATGTACACCGCCCCTCACTAGAGCTTGCACAATAACCATCTCTACATTACCTCTTTGAGACGTATTTACCCCACCCCTCACCAGAGCTTTCACAATGACCATCTCTACATTACCTCTGTGAGACGTAAGTACACCACCCCTCACTAGAGCTTTCACAATAACCATCTCTACCAGAAAGACCTCACCGACATAAGACATACTTAGACTTGCGCCATATATAAGTCGCACCGGTGTATAAGTCGCACCTTCGGTGTGAGATCCGCCCACGTGTTGAACCACTGTGTGCATGACATTGCGGTATTCCGATATTTGATAATAATATGTTTTGCCTTGAAATGCAGCCTTATAAACCAGAGTAGAGTATTCCATATCTATGTAGTAGATCACCATGGTGATCGCTTTGTGCCATTTCCAGAGAAAAAATGTGATGTAGGTATTTAAAGTCCAATTATACCCGCATTAAAAATTGATATATATATATGTATATGTTTAGAAATCAATAATTATCTCACCCGGAGCCAATTTACATATACCATATATGAAGAAACCTCCCGGGACAATGAAGGGGGATTGGGTATAAAAACACATGGCCCCAGATGCAGGTATCTATGTATGACTCTATTCCAGAGGGAGCCTGTGCTGAAGAAGGAACTGGGCAAGGTGAAGAACCCGACCCGGGTGTTCAGCTTCTCCTACCGGATCTGGCTGCCGTCCAGCTGGGTGGTATCCAGACAGCTGCACGGCGAGACCGACGTCATTCCTACCGCCATCGTCCAGTCCAGAGCCGGCGTCCCGTCCTCCATCGTGAGAAGGGAGAGCGGAGAGCGGGTCAGACAGCCATTACCGTATTTTCCTTCGTATAAGTCGCTCTTTTTTTTTGTAAATATCATACTTCGGTGCGACTTTCATGCGGGATATTACGGTGCTTGTCGCGGTGCCTTCACCAGCCATTTGGTATTGATTATTAAGACCGTATTTCTTCGAATTCATCTTTATTTCAAGCTGGCCGTGCCCAAGCCACCGGCATTCGGGAACGTTATCTTTCGATAAATCAGTGCGTTGGTTCTTGTCGTCCCATAACCAGCGGATGTGTTAATGGTCGCATGATTTGCCCCCAGGCGTCGTTCACCGTTGAGAAGTACCTGCGTAAGAAGACGAGCACTCGCTACCCGTTCTGGCGCTGGGTCAACTACTTCCACCGAACGCTCTCCTGGAGTTGGAACGCCATGTTCTGGCTCGGGGTGAGCGCCTGACAACCGCCTCCGCGGAGCGAAAAAGATGCTATCCAAGCTATTAACCAGTTTTATTGTACTATTTCATTTCCTTAATAATGATCTATTCATCATACTCTGGTTAGGTGAGCTAGGTAAGCCCAGTTGATATGCAGGATGAACTTCAGCTGAGGATTAGTATTACCCCAATTTAGCCTTCATGGGCACAACAGCGGCATAAAACATCACTATTTTATAATAAGTTGTGTAGTGACAATAAAATTACAACTTCAGAAGAGACGTTTGCAAGCTTTAATTTGGAGGATTTGTTTCTTTGTATACAGAGGCTCTGTTTGTTTGTATGAATTGAGAAGACTTCCCTTGAGTGAAGAGGATGTTATTTTGCTTACAGCTGGTCATACCGTGGTGCAGCCCAGTCAGTCTCCGTGCCTTGTTCTTCCCCAAGTCTTTCAAGCCTGATCTGGAGCTCAGCCAGATCAACGTGAGCAAAAACCTGGATACGCGCTACATTGATTTATTTGTATTAAATCTTCGACATAATCTTAATGTATACGGTTTATGTGCTACTATTGTATGTCGTTGCATATCATCATGATCATCATTCATGTCGTTGTCAATCATCATCATTCATGTCGTTGTCAATCTTCCATCATCAGCATTTATGTCATGTCATCGTTTACCTCCTCCTGGTGTTATGTACAGCACCTCTATATCAGATGTTGATACCATGCATATGTTCCCTTACCCTGACCCGCACGCCGTCGCCATGGTGTTACAGGGGAGCCTGTACCCCAAGGAGTCGTCCCTGACCAACACGTTGTGGACCCGCCTCCACGGTCTCTGGCAACACGTGCGCCACTCGAGGACCCAGTTTGAGAGCGAGCCAGACACAGGTTAGCTGAGAGGCTGAGAGGCCGTCGCCATGATAACGCACGCTAAACTGGACATTTCATATGTATTCTGGGATAACGGAGAGTCTTCTCATATAATTCCATAGCATTTCCAAGCGATGATATTCCCTCCCACCTAAGAGAGTAAATAAATGATAGATGGAGATGCGTTATTATCTTGTATTATTGCTCAATTTTGTTGCTTCCATAATGATTCTTGCTGCGGAAGTGATGATAGGGGCATTCCTCGATTATACGACTCCGTTTTACAGGCTCTGCTGGATGACATAACGGTGATCGTAGATTGTAGCGACTGCTTTCGTCATAAGATGCATTCCAGGTTTATTGTTGATACGGGTTAACATGGAAATGTATCACATTTAGTATCGTATTGTGATTAGCTCTCTGCTTGTTTTGCTTTTCTCAGTATAACCTGGTAACCAATGGTAACTGTGTGCTCCTTTGTGCGTCGTAGGTTTCCTTGGCAAGAGCTGCACTCGGTTCATTAACCAGGTGTGGAACTACGTCATCAAGGGGGCGCTGGGCAGCGTGGCGCTGGTCCTGGTCATGACGCCGCTCTGCCTGGGGGTGTCTCTCCTCTCCATGGCGGCCGCCGTCACCGCGCCCCTCTGGTAGGGTCCCAACACGGCTTGTAGATAGAGGCTATAGGGGGTGGCTAGCATAGAGAGAAGTCCTTAGATTATGTAGGTGTTCATTTGTGAGGAATCGTAGGGAGAAAAGCGAACGTCTAATGTAAATGACGCAGATAAGTATGTTGGAAGTACGTGTGCATGCTAGAGGTCTTGTCACTGTTAAAATCTGCGATCGCTTCAACTTCAAAGCCATTTAAAGAGTACTGATTAGGAAGTATATTCTTATTGGCTTCAGTTAAAAGCTGGCTGTTGGATGTAGATTTTATGTTGGTTGTTGAGGTACTAATGTTGGATGGAAGTGCTGGCGGTGGTTGAATTACTGATGTTGGATGTAAGTGCTGGCGGTGGTTGAATTACTGATTTTGGATGTAAGTGCTGGCGGTGGTTGAATTACTGATGCTGGACGTAAGTGCTGGCGGTGATGGAGAACCTGGGTTAAGTGTCCTTGTGTTTTCTCTGCCTGTAGGATGATCCTGGTGACGCTCCTGGCTCACGTAGCGGCGGTCCTCTTTTATGACTTCGACAGGCCAGGTCAGTAAAACACGTTGCCAGGTCAGCATGACACGTGGCCGGGTCAGTAAAACACGTTGCCAGGTCAGCATGACACGTGGCCAGGTCAGCATGACACGTTGCCAGGTCAGCATGACACGTGGCCGGGTCAGTAAAACACGTTGCCAGGTCAGCATGACACGTGGCCGGGTCAATATGGCACGTGGCCAGGTCATGGTGACACTTGGCCAGATCAGCAGGACACGAGTACATGTTATGACACGTAAACATATTATTACATGTGAAAATTCATTAACATTTCGTCATGGCACATTAACGTGTCGTCATGACACATGAACGTGTCGTCATGACACATGAACGTATCGTTGTAACACACACATATGTCGTTATGGCACAATAACAGGTAATTATGACACTTGAACATATCATTATGACACATGAAGATGTCGTTATGACACATGAAGATGTCGTTATGACACATGAACATGTCGTTATGACATAAGAACATGTCCTAATGACACTAACAGGTCATCTTCACCATTGATCAGATCAGTATGACACATGGAGATTACATGAACAGACTTGTTTTGTGACAAACGGCTTGTTGCATGTAGGATAATATAATACTGGTTTTCTTTAACTTCAGCCTCCGGAGTGAACGCCATTATGTATCTGTTCGAGGCCATCTTCTACCGCCTGTTGTTCCAAGGCATGCTGCAGCCAATCGGAGCCCTGCTGGCCGCGCTGGTGGCGCTCCCTATCGCCGCCTTCTTCGTCATGCTAGGTAACCATAACAACCAAAATGACACGGGCAACTGACACGTCGCACGAGGGCTAAGAATCTTACCTCGTTAACGGCTAAGAATCTTAATGAACTCCGTTAAGTGCGGAATAATAAACACTTTATTGTTTTAAAAACGTACTTTAGCATGTACTACGTCAATGAAATACTGAGATGAGCTTAAGGGAGCTTAAGGGAATAGAACATACATACCAAGAGTATTTCAGGAGCTATTTCTTCTTACATTATTAATAATAGTTCATTCTTATTGATTTAATTAGAGTAGGAATTTTATACATGGTTGATCAAGTACAAGTTTATGCAATATTTCCCGGCTTTCTTCCTAATGAGCAGTATGCTAATATATATGTAAATCCATACCCTAAATGTATCCATTTATATGAACTGCTGCTTATAATACAGATACTCGTCTATTCGTAATCGGCTACCTCGGTTTTGGTAGGTCTACTTTGCTTTAATAACGCCTGTTGTTGATCAGTACATATGATGAACTATGTTTGGATTTCGGGGGAGATATTATGACACGCGGGGACTGTAGTCACTGTGTGTGTTGTTGTTGTTGTTACCAGCGGGGTTGGTGCGGCGGGGGTGCCGGGCGGTCTGGGATGTCTTCATGTACCACGCGGTGATAAAGAGCAGGGCCAGAGTGCCCTCCAAGGACGGCTTCATCGCCCGCAGGACCGCGGGGCCAGGGCTAGCATCCAACTACTTCTTCCAGGTCAGGTGGTACTCCGAACTAAATATTATATTACATCTTCATATATCAGCGTTCTCTTAGTTCATTGATTTAAATGAATGCTACAAATAACATTTTATATATTGTTTACTTTGTTGGGGATTTTGTTTTACAAGGATTGTCTTTAGAGTAATTGAATAAATATTTCCCTTACTTTTATTGATCTGAATACCACGCCAGTGCCGGAGATACTAAAACACTCTTGTAAATAGATATGCAACATCTGCTGTTATGCTGTGTTCCTGAGACAATGGCATTTACATAATGTCATTTCCTTCATGGTGTTCTCAGGCTCACACGTCGCTATTTCGTTCTGCAGCTTACTCATTGTTTGCCTTTGGTTGTTATAGTGTTTTGATCTTGGCTGAGACCTATGTTGTAATCGTGAGTGCACTTTGGACTGTAGGTTAAGCCCGAGCAAGCTTTGGCTGCCGTGGAGGCGCGTGTCGAGTTGCACGAGGTCGTGGCATGGATGGAGAACAAGGTCAAGGTCATCGAACAACCAAAGGAGGAGTTCAAGTAAGATTTCAGTTGCCATCCAGCTTCACTTCTCTTTCGCTGTTGTTGGTAGGACGACGTTTACAATTGTCATATGTTGTCGGTCTAGTTTGTGTGTGTTTGCGTGTTTTTTCTATGGTATCTAGTGTAGGGAAAATCTTTTTGCCATACTTTAAAAGGAAAAAAAAAAATATATATAAGTGTTTAATGCCACTTATCATGGAATAGAAGCAAACTGCCCGATGTCTAACCACCTCCTTAGATTAAGTCAAGGCGTATTTTCTTGCCCCTGGGTAGCACTCACGGAGCTCTGTGATGTATATAAATCGTTCACCGTGGTGTATTGTGCAGGATGTTTGTCGGCCAGTGTTTCGGCCCTTTCTCTGCTGCCCTCGTCAAGGATGGCGTGTACAAAGAACTGGAGAGAGAGAGTCAGGACCTCACCAAGGAACTCCGCAAAACCGTCGAGGAGTATGTATTCATGTGAAACAGCACGTGCTCTATCATTATGTGCGGCTACTTGTTGGTCTCAGATCATTGCGAAAATCTGTGAAACAAACTTTATTAGTGAAGAAAATTACATAACAAAATGTTGGTGCTTTACAAATATGTGCGGTAGACTATAGAGTATTATTGTCTTTCCTGTGTTTAGAATTGTGTGTTTTTTTGCCGCAGGCGGCGGAAGAAGCTTCACACGGGGTTGACAGACGACATTCGGTGTCGCGTGAAGCTGTCTGGGCGCGAACTGAAGGTTACCATCGCGCAGACCGCCAAGATGTTGGAGGTGTTCTACCCGCGCCACGTGCTTCGCCGGATGTCTGATGAGGAGCAGGAGGGCTTCTGGGAGAAAAGGCACCTTGAACTGGAAGACTGGCAAGGTCAGGGGATTTACACTTTTTTATGAACATGAATACATGTTAATCACGTAATAGCATCAGGGCCAGAATTTTAGATATGCTATCGGATATTATGCAGTTGTATATATGTAATTTTGGCATCAACTATGTTTTTATGTAGTTTGAACGGACTGGTCGAGAATTACACATGGTTATAAACGCGAATAATACTGTTTTAGATGAATAGGTGCTGATAAAATGGCGGTAGCTTCCTGAAAATAGAACTTTTATTTCAATAGACTTGGAATACCAGACTACGTTCTTTACTTATTCTTTACTAAACCTTGATTTGTGCACCATTCAGGCCTGGCGACGCAGTTGCTGACAGAAATATTTTCATCCACATTCCTCACACCTCTAGAAGATTCCGACAACTGTTTCAAACTAGAGGTAATCGTGCTATTTTCCCCTACGTTAACTAGTCACCACAACGTCATTTATGACCGAAAACTAGCTACGTTACTATGTAAGGTAAGATGTAAGGTAAAGTAAAACATAAGGTAAGATGTAAGGTAAAGTAAAACATAAGGTAAGATGTAAGGTAAAGTAAAACATAAGGTAAGATGTAAGGTAAAGTAAAAGATAAGGTAAGATGTAAGGTAATGTAAAAGATAAGGTAAAATGTAAGGTAAAGTAAAACATAAGGTAAGATTTAAGGTAAAGTAAAACATAAGGTAAGATGTAAAGTAAAGTAAAACATAAGGTAAGATGTAAGGTAAAGTTAAACATAAGGTAAGATGTAAGGTAAAGTAAAACATAAGGTAAGATGTAAGGTAAAGTAAAACATAAGTTAAGATGTAAGGTAAAGTAAAACATAAGTTAAGATGTAAGGTAAAGTAAAACAAGGTAAGATGTAAGGTAAAGTATAACAAGGTAAGATGTAAGGTAAAGTAATACATAAGGTAAGATGTAAGGTAAAGTAAAACATAAGGTAAGATGTAAGGTAAAGTAAAACATAAGGTAAGATGTAAGGTAAAGTAAAACATAAGGTAAGATGTAAGGTAAAGTGAAACATAAGGTAAGATGTAAGGTAAAGTAAAACATAAGGTAAGATGTAAGGTAAAGTAAAACATAAGTTAAGATGTAAGGTAAAGTAAAACATAAAATAAGATGTAAGGTAAAGTAAAACATAAGGTAAGATGTAAGGTAAAGTATAACATAAGGTAAGATGTAAGGTAAAGTAAAACATAAGGTAAGATGTAAGGTAAAGTAAAACATAAGGTAAGATGTAAGGCAAATAAAAACAACCAATATTGGTATAATGCTGAGCTGAGATGTAGGATAAGTTCCAATACCCAGTGCGTCCGTACTGAATATGTGTTTCGCCACCAGGTTGAGCACCTGAACCTGTCTCGTTACATCGACATGCTGAAGTCTGCCGAGTTCAGAGACGACTTGGATGTCGTCAGTACGGTCCACACACCGAAAGGTCTGCGGCACTGCTATGTTACCAGACCATATCCGGTGTCACACGAGGCCGTCTGGCCACGAAGTCAAACTCCTTGCTTGAAGCCATTCAAAAGTCTGTGCTGTAACTATCATTTAACTGTAAAGGGCGATGTCTTAATATTATTACCGTATATTTGACAAATTTGTTTTCACGTATTTCTTGACTTTGATGAACTTTAACCACTTCAGCAAACCACACACATGCTATAGTTTCCTTGGTGAAGACATTTTCTTGTTCCATGCTATATTTAAATATCTTTACCGTAATATTTTTAGGTGATATCGATGTGGACGCCCCCTACATGGAGATCTTCACCTTCAGCCCTCACAAAGAGAGGGTCCGCTATGCGGAGGACATGTTCTATCGCGACAGCGGGTACCTACCTTTTCATTCTTTATATCACTAATATCGTGAACATGACTAGCCGAACATATGAAATACTGGGTAGCATAATGCTGAATATATGCAGCTAGCTTTGTTGTTATCGAGTTAATGAGTTTGGCATATGCTGTGATGGCTTCTTGCAATAATGTGCATTATTATTATACAGGGACGACGCCTAGCAATCCTGCGCGAATTGTTACAATTCATTTGATCCATGAACACGTAGCCTTTGCACGGGGTCCTTCTTTATCTGTACTGTACACAGTAGTCAGTCCTTATCCGAAAAAAGTAGTACATACTTTAAAATAACAAGTCAAGCGCCATATTGTTATAAATCACATGAATCGACCCATTATTGTCATGGTTACGCCGCTTCCCCCACCAGGAGTCGCCGACGTCCCTGGAAGAAGCGGACAGTTCGCTTCCGGGAGATCGAGAAGCTGGAGATTCCACTTCCGGTCGCCCATCCTGGAGTCATCGCCGTCCTCATCAACAACAGGTGGGAGGCCACGTGACTGATTTCAAAGGTCGCGTGACTGGTGTCACAGGCTACGTGACTGGTACCACAGGTCACGTGACTGGTGCCACAGGCCACTTGACTGGTGCCACAGGCCACTTGACTGGTGCCACAGGCCACTTGACTGGTGTCACAGGCCACGTGACTGGGGCCACGTGACTCGTGCAACAGGTCACGTAACTGGTGCAACAGGTCACGTGACTGGCGCAACAGGTCACGTAACTAGTGTCACTGGCCACGTGATTGGTGCCACAAGCCACGTGATTTGTGCCACCGGCCACTTGACTGGTGTCACAGGCCACGTGGCTGGTGTCACAGACCACGTGGCTGGTGTCACAGGCCGCGTGACTGGGGCCACATGCCACGTGACTGGGGCCACATGCCACTTGACTGGTGTCACAGGCCACGTGACTGGGGCCACATGCCACGTGACTGGGGCCACATGCCACGTGACTGGTGACAGGTGACGTGACTGGTGTCACAGGTCATGTCACTGGTGACACAGGTCACGTCACTGGTGCCACAGGTCACATGACTGGTGCCACGGGTGACGTGACTGGTGCCACAGGTCACATGACTGGTGCCACGGGTGACGTGACTGGTGCCACAGGTCACAGGATGTTAAGGGATTGTTGTCATTTTAACTAAGTAATGGAGCTTCACTATAACTACCGATTTACCGAGATATGTTTTTGTTGAGATATGGCGTTGCGTCCGTCCACAACACAGGGACAGGGATGGCGATAGCCCTGCCTAGCCGTCTACCATTCGCGCAGAATTGGCCTAAAACACGGGCAACCATTGCCATTTCAGGGACAACGACCAGGATCCCCTGGACCTGGAGGACCCGGTGTGTCGCCGCCTGCTGCGGGCCGCCGAGGGTCTGCCGTACGTGGAGACGTGGGACGCCAACTCGGCCGACGTCTACGGCACCGAGGTGAGCACCCCGGACCACACGACCAACTCGGACGTGGAGGGCGGGCTCTACCACCTGGCCGAGCAGGAGAGCTGCGCCTTCTCTGACGACATGATGCGCAGCACGACCCCTGACAGCCTGACCGGCGCCGGTCTGGGCGGCGCAGGCGAGGGTATGACGCTGCCCGTGCGACGGGGGGCGGAGGCCGCAACAGCCGACCTGGGGGCGGAGTCTGGAACGACCAGTGAAGAAACGAGCGGCGACGATGACGTCCGAACGCCCAGCGGGGATGGAGACTTCTTCCAGGAGACGAAGACCGGATCGGAAGGCCCCGGGAGTGATCCCGGCGCCGACACGGAGGACACGGACGCGGATCCCGTATCGAGACGAGATCCACGCGAGGTCCTGGAGGCGTTGACCCGCCTGACGGCTGGTGACGTCACTCAAGGTAGCGCGCCAGATCAGGTGAGGTCAAGGGTCGTGTACAGTGAAAGCGAGGCTGACACCTCGTGTGTGGTGGACATGGAGGACGAGGGGGAGGAAGGGGAGGAAGTGGGGGAGGGGCCTGGACCGGGCGAAGGAGGGGAGGAGGAAGACCAGGAAGAGGAAGGAGCGGTGGGAGGGCACCACGAAGACAGCGCCCTCTGCCTGGAGATTGAAGATGACGACGCCGACGCCGATGACGACGACGAGTTCAACGACGCGGAGGAGAGTTTACATGGCGTCCTGGAGCGGATCTTGAAGGGAGGGGGCAAGCGATCCGGAACCTTATAGTCCGCCCCTGGGTCCGAGTTCCCACTCCTACCCCCAGCCGACTCTCACCATTGGACGCTATAATAATGTACAGGAAGCGGGCACAAACCTTGTCAGCGTTCCGTCTCTTGCGTGGCTTACCCAGCAGCCTATAACCTTTCTGAGTCGTTTGGCTTGGCTGGCTATAATATTGATATTAACCGACCTACCGGGCTTCGAATTTGTGTGCGTTTTAGTCAATGTCTGCTTATCGGTAACTATACTTGTTTCATAAAAAATGCTCTTGTTTATAATGCTTGTTGCCATGACATGTAATAACTATATCAACATATTGTCGTTATGAACGCGCGATATCACATTTATACGCTGTCTGCTTCGTACATAGTTTTGACACATGCGTGTAGACCTTTGGTTGTGCTTTTACTCACTACTCTTCATTATCTTCCGAAATCTTCCTGTTAACTTTGTTTTCCTTTACGAGACGGGTAATTTGTTTATATACTCAACACATTACATTCAGCCATCAAGATGCATTTGGAGAATCTATACTCAACTTGTAATGTACTTCACTATATTTCGATCTCTTATCAAAGTCTTGTCTTCACTAGCATGCTTTGTTGGATGATGTGTTGGCTGAATTATAGTGCATGCGTGTCTTAAGATGTTGTTTACCGTGTCATTTTTAGCTGGCAATCAACATTAATGATAGCGATATGTGCTTCATTAATGTATTATACCACGTATGTCTTAGATGGTATGCGTTAAGGTCGCATGCCGTCTATCCTTTCCTCGTATATGAGTCTATATGTCTGAAACAGTGCATGTGCACGTTTCAAATGGAAATACTATTGAAACTTTGAATTTGTTGCACTAAAAACCGACATTTATTCAGTGATTTCTGCAATTATAAACGTCTAAATTTGTAATAAATGTGCACTTATGTAGGTGTGAGAGCCTTCCGTTTCTAAACGGACTTCTATGGTAAAAGGAATTGTCCTACATGTGCATCATCTGCTCGGTTGTTCCCGAAGAGGGATACATTTGTACATTATTCTGAATATTACAAAGGTTTTGGGGCATGAGTAAGTTGTTCTCATCGACCACGTGCGAAGCTACAGCAAGCTTCATTGGTTGTACAGTAATATACCAGTTACAGGTGTATTATCAAATTAAGCCGGTGTTATTATAACAGATACGTTATAATATTTTGTCTCAGAAATTGAGAGATATTTCATGTGGTACACGCCGTCTGCAGATTGTATTCCCTACCAAGGTGTGTAGTGAGTCTTGGCTCTCGCATGTGTACTATGAGGCATCCTGGTTATCGCGTCTGCATTGTGAGGCATACCCATACCGCATTTTTTTTTGCGATATCTGTGGCATTTATTACACGTACATAGTTTAGCCAGCTACGTAGCTTAGTCGGCTAAAATCACCCATCATTTACATGGTAAGTTTAGCCGACTAACCCCCGTAATCGTCTAAATTGCGTTCCTGAAATCCGCCACTGTCATCGGCAATACAATTTGTCTTAGCTTATTGTATTTGGGCGACGCAGCCAATCCGAAATATTTTCTGTCGCCACAAGGGAATCTGGGAAACCACAATATGTGTGAATCTTTGGAAAATATGGGCTGAGGGTGGCACTGAGCATTGATGCCACTGGTCAGTGATTCAGGGTCACCAAGTGAGACTGTTGACTATTGTGTAAATCTGAATAATGCTCGCGAGCCTTTTGGTGGTATTGCTTAAACGTCTGCGGTATTCAATGTCTCTATTGACTTGTTAATGTTATTGTTCTGTTTACAGGCAGGTTGCTTTTGAGCAATCGCTTACGTCTACTATTGTGTTGTGTGCTACGTTGATATATATAGCAGGATCGGACTTGGCTAGGAACCTCTGTTGACGTGATGGGTTAGGTAAGGATGCAGTATTTTGTTCGGAAGTTGTTCGTTGTGGGGCATTTTTTGTCAATATAAATTACGTGGTGCTACGCAGGACGTACGTTTGGGCGTATGCGGCTGTCTTCTGAAGTGCGAAACTAGAGTGTTCATGGTGTTAATGGGAAGTGTGTTCGATCAGTTTGGGAGAGGGGGTGGGAGGGGGGGGGTGGCGGGTAGCGCTATATATGTACTTGTCTGAGGAGATTCTGTGGCATTTCATTCAACAAGCGAAGGTTACAATCTGCTGATTTTAGCGATGTGTTGCAATGCCGCGGAATAAGTCAATCACATGTATGTATCGTTTACATGGCTACATTACAGTGAACAGGGGGGATTTAAACGCCTATTGTTCTCTCAGCTGTAGTCAGGTTGAGGCTAGCTATGATGCATTTGACAAACTTTCCTCTTTGAGTCGACTCTGTTTCTTGATGTAAACATCGATATCTTTGAATCGGCTCGCTGTTTTATGATGTAAACATCGGTAGCTTTGAGTTGGCTCACTGTATCATGATGTAAACATCGGTAGCTTTGAGTCGGCTCGCTGTATCATGATGTAAACGTCGGTAGCTTTGAGTCGGCTCGCTGTATCATGATGTAAACATCGGTAGCTTTGGGTCGGCTCGCTGTATCATGATGTAAACACCAGTAGCTTTGAGTCGGCTCGCCGTCGCTTGATGTAAACGGCAGTAGCTGTAGATGGTCCGGTCTACCATATGCGCTAGATGTTTGTTGTGTGCTGATGAATCGCGTGTGTTTGTCATAATAGTCTGCAGAATCGTCTAACGTTATAACTGTACATATAACACCGTTGACTAGTCGTGCGACACCGTAATTCAACGCCTAGCCTCCATTGAACCCGAGGGTGGGATGAGCCATGGACAGACAGACCGAGTGCTTATTGGTGTAACACATGTGTGGAGCGAGCCATGGACAGACAACCCGAGTGCTTATTGGTGTAACATGTGTGGGGCGAGCCATGGACAGACAGACCGAGTGCTTATTGGTGTAACACATGTGTGGGGCGAGCCATGTACAGACAGACCGAGTGCTTATTGGTGTAACACATGTGTGGGGCGAGCCATGTACAGACAGACCGAGTGCTTATTGGATGCCTTCTTAAGTAGATTAACATTCTTTGTATTTATCAGGACTAGTCAGAATAGGTATTTGTTACTTCCGTCTGACTTGTTGTGTCTTATTCGGTTTGTCTCGTCATTAGTAACGAAAAGATCCGTTACCGTCACGCTCCGCGCATGGAAGCGACCTTTTTTGCGGCTAAATGTGTTGATTGGGCAAGGACCCATCCTTTCTGCCAACAAAGACCATTTGTTAAATGTCCGGCTGTTTTCTGCTGCCTGTTGAAATACACTCACTGAGACAATCTAAATCAAGAATCGCCTAAATTTCGTGCGAGCTTTAGTCTTTGCGTCGTGCTAACTAAACAACATTAAATGCCTCTTGTTGCTTGAGTCAACTTGGTGCTGCTGTTTGCAAAGCGTCTTTCAACAGTATTCAGTCGACTGTCTTATTGATATGCAAATGCTGCATGCATATTCATGAGGGAGGTCTGCGAAGGGGGAACATGAGAATAGCTTGATCTGGATTCGTACTGGAAGCTTTAGACTAAAATAGTTTTATTTAATTTCTATGCATATAAATGAGCTTGCTCGTGCAACGAAGGCTTGGTTAACTGACTCGTGGTGGATGATTGAAGACCAGTCCTGTTCCCAGTTAAGGAACTACTGGGCTCTTTACATGATATAATGATCCTTGTTATGTACTATAAAACCATTAATATATACATGACTGCAGTTCTTAGGTACTGTGTTTAAAGGCTATACAAATCTGCAGAGGTGTTCTCACTATGATGATCGCGTTAACTGTAAATATCGGGAGAGATATTGAGGATGGCGTGAAGTCGGAAGTTTACTGCATTCAGAGTTTCTTGGTGTTCAGCATGTTTCACGCTGGCAAGCTTTTTGAATTGCACGTGACCGCGACGTTAACACGGACGGGCATGTAGCGTAGTGTTTTTACCTATGATCTTTGACCTTTGCAAGGTTTCCTATGTGTAGGAACCGGATGGAGAGAGGAAAGAGGGACATGAGGTCGTTGAAGTTGATGCCTCGTCGTTGTGAGAGTTTTTTTGTAGCGCCCTTGCACTCTAGTCAATTGCTTAATACCACATACTTATTTTTTTTTAATATAAATTTTAGTATTAAAATAGGTGTGGGGTAGGGCTGATGTGCAATGATTATTATTAAGAGGCTAATTGACAGGACTAACCATTAATCTAGTGTTATAGGCGCATGATGTTTTAAAAGAGTGTATAACGTTCTACAGGGTGGTCCATAAAAAACGACATATTTTACTTTCCATGTCAATTTTGATACAATTAAGATATTTCCAACTTTCTTTCACCAAATTGTTCCATAAGGATGACCATTTTATCCTTGCAAATTCTGCAGAAATCGGAAACCTTTAATGTAGTCAAATTTCAATATTTGATCATGTGCTCTATCCACGCTTCTCGCTGCTGACTCCACGAAAGTCGGCGTGTTGACTTTCGTGGAGATTCCCGGAGACGGTCACGCAACGTCTCAATCCTGTTTGGAGTACGAACTGAAAATGGTCGACCACTGTGACCTTTATTATTGTTTCCAACACTCCCAGTGTCCTTAAACTTAGCTATCAGGCGCTCAATAGTCTGTCTGGTCGGCACATGTCCCCTTCCAAAATCTCTTGCATACTGTCTTTGCGTCTGAAC
This sequence comes from Arenicola marina, assembly GCA_964019135.1. Classification (NCBI taxonomy): domain Eukaryota; kingdom Metazoa; phylum Annelida; class Polychaeta; family Arenicolidae; genus Arenicola; species Arenicola marina. Next base: position 36,534,548 of record OZ025251.1, on the reverse strand, counting down.
TACCGATTTTGTCGCTAAGTAGGCCTCAAGGATTTTTATCCGCTGCTGCATCGTATACTGCCTGTTCAGATCCATATTGGTATCAGAAGAATTGTCTGAGCCTCTACCCTATATCACCTGAGAATAATGGAGCAATATCATTAGAAACATTTTTAGAGGGAAAACAAAATAGGTCGTTTTTTATGGACCACCCTGTAAATCCCATACCGGTGTGTGGTACACTTTATGTAGAGTTGAGAGGCACAGAGCAATGCTTGTTTTGTTTTTAAATATCGAACAATGTTCGCACCGTAATTTACTGCCATCTGTGAATTTCGCCAGCTCGCAGAGATTGCAACATCTATGCGTCTAATTCTTTTTTTGTTGTTGTCATTTACGTTTTCGTTTCTTCTTTTTTTTGGCATTCAAGCAGTAATGTAGTATACGCTATCAATGGTTGAAAAGGAAGTCGCTTTGAAACAAGCAGACGATGGGGTTCAAGGTCTAGGTCATTCACCTACTGTTGATCCCGACAGCGCTTGCTGTCTAGAGGGAGGACAAACTGTTTATATGTAATCGTATACAGTGCTCTTTGTGAACTGTTTCAGATAATTGTGTGGCATAAATGATTCATGAAATGTGAATATTGTGTCTTACATAGAGAATGTTTTTGTGTCAGCGCTATATTACCCTAGAATGTGTTTCTTATCTTCAAGCTTCCAGTTTTCGCTCTGATTGTAGAGATAAAGAAAAAATAATTTGGATGACTTAGCGACAAAATTGTGTTTACCCATTGCATTTTTAAAAAAGGCTTCAGCCTTGCATTGTACCACTTATATTATTATTTTCGTCGTTTTATTTTTTTTTAATTCAAATCGTCCATTTTCAGAAATAAATAATACCATTTTGCACACATTGTGTTTTATGTTCATTCTGTGGATGACGTCACTCATTGTTGCGATACTTTTCAGAGAATGGCGCGGCCTACGGCGGAGGAATACATGTAATCGGGAGGTAAACACATTCTTGACCTCCGCCTCTTGCGTGCCAACTATTTGCAGCCCATTTGCTGTCACCATAGAGCCTAACTCTCCCATTCCCCGATTTGGTCGATTCTTTATCGTTGTAATCTGCAATACGTCCAAACCCATGAAACCAATTGTTGCTTCAGTCTTTCCAGTAATTTTCCTTTGTCGCTTTCTTCTTCACATGGCTGTGACTTCGACTTGAAGAATAACATATTGCACGTCTATACAGGTGGCATTTCACACCTGTACAGCCCGTTTCCATATTCCACCAACATTTTATCATTTCTTTGGTTACACACTGGTCAGGCAGGTGAACCCGGGTTTTCTTTTGGTGGAGGACCTGCGATTGCAATTCACAAAACTTAATTTTAATGGTTTAAAGTTAATTAAAAGGTTCATCCTCGTCTTTGTTTGGAATGGATTGTGTAACATTTGGCAACATAAAAATCTTATAGATTTTATATCCCAAGGGCGAGAGGTGGGGCATAGACCCTTTATTGTACCACCTGCCCCCACCCCCCTTCGTCTGACCTAACTCCAGCAAAAGATTTGGCATATTCCTCAAAATCTGACCCAATTTGCTATCAGATAACTGGAATTATAACTGGGTTAACGGAAAAAGTTATGCTTTCTGGGTGCGGCAAGGTATGGCACGGTTATCCTCGTATCCTATGGCATTGTGGCTTCCTTTATTGCCTGCGGTTTGACATAGAGGCCATAAGTTTCTCCTACCTACCACGCCTCCCTCTCTTGTAGGAAGGTAAAATAAATGCATTGTATTTTTTATTAAAAAACTTTTTTTATTGCGGCTACCTGTACTATTTAAACAAATGCAATCAAGCGAACCAGCGTAGCCTCCTGATCTAATATTTCGAGTAGTCTTAGAGTAACAGAACCATAATCAGATGATTAGCTAGTAATCTAAAAATTATTAGCTAGTGATCTTTAAATTATTAGCCAGTGATCTTTACATTATTAGCTACTAATAAACCGATATTGGTCTTGAACTCACTGCATAGTATTCGTTATGGGAACAGGAAACTAATAGGATTCATGCACCTTTATATGTACATTATACGAAGATTATACTCAAGACTACTCTGTGCTAAGTATCTTGTGTGGCCGTATTTTCTCTTCAGAAATACAATATATACGGCGTTTTCGGTCTAAGAACTTACAGACATCAGAAAGCTATTCTCGAGTTTTTATTGTCAAGAATAACCCGTACTTTTGCTGTCTTTTTTGACCTTATGAAAAAAAACGCCTGTAGGGTGTTTCATTTCGTTTGTTTTATCGTATTTGCTTTGTTTTGTTTTGTCTGTAACTTAGTTTACGGTTTTTGTTTCAATATTATGACTAATTTGCACATATATATTTGTTCAAGTGACTTTTGTTTTCAAATAAAGTGTATGAAATAATGTTACATTTGTCGACGCCTCCTGTGACTATATATGTTGGTTAAAGCGGGTGTCCAACCTAATCTAATCGCGATATGCACAGAAAGTTTAGAGCTTAATATTAATTTGCCGAATGTTAACGCTTCGTTTCTGCCGATTGGTAAGGAGACACAAGTTAAGGCAACCCGCCCCCATCAATGTCGAGCAGCGCGCCATTTTGCCGGAGCAAGTGACGTATATTGTGACCCTTCATGTGGCGCCGCCTTACGTTAGAACTGGAAATTATCTCGCAGAGGGAACTCTTCACACTGGAGCTACCAGGGGAAACGCGTGAAACGAGAGATTAGGCCGCGATTTACGGATGAATTGCGGCAGTTCCAAGCCAATGATTGTTTCATGGACAAATAGCATCCAGACATATTGATATATCTCTTGCAACGGTTGTCTCCGTAAAAAAGCCATGACTAGAGTTACGCAGCTATTTATATTTGCGATGATCACGCGCTCTTGTTTTTGCTGACACAGTAGGTGTCTTTTGACTTTAATTAGCGTATCGCCTGCTGATTGGTCAATCGCGGACACACCTCCAAAAAGGGTTGCCGCCTGGTTAAGCGGCGAAATCGTGGCTGGCGGTCACTTCTAAATGTTATTGTGAGGTACAGACAGGACGGTAATTTGGAGGATAAACACTTGGGTATTATGTGAATCGGTAAAGAAGCGTTTGAGGCCAGGCTGGCGGTTTCCTTTAAATGATTATTCTGAACTGAAGTTATGTTTTAAAGGTTCCTCATATGCAGTGGCGTAGGAAGATGTTTGTGGGTGGGGGGCACACATGTGTGAGAACCCAAAACGTTCGACAGCCCAAAACGGGACTTTCACACCTATAACATAATGCACAGTTAAACGCCGATTTTTGTCCAAGCACAGCACGATCATCAAAAATAAATATGTCCCCAGATGTGTTTTATACCCTCCTAATTTCGCAATATATATTGTTTTAATTGGTAGATCTAGGTCCGGAGGGTGTGACAAGTCCCATGACGAGCAAAGATGCCTTGACTGTAAAGTACTGCTAACGCCTTTTCCGTGCCTTGTTACGCACCGTTCGCATACTGAAGCTTACACGCCCCCCCCCCCCCCCTCTCCAGCTTCTCATGAAACCTCAATGTTATTGGTATATCGCCAACTAAGAGATAAAAAACTTCAGAACGGCAGATTGTGCAGGATCGCAACGTCAAATGTAACTGTTAGTTTGTTCTTAATTATGTAGGACGTTTTGGGCCCCAACACACGGGTGCGGTATGAAGAAAACTGTGATGGTCAGCTTGAACTAAACATACAGTTTGAAAAGAAACCACCCCATTCTCTGCTGTCTGGGTCCTCGATCCTAGGTAAAGTATGAATAACTAGAACAGTCGGTAAACACGTCAGAGATGACTATGTTTAACCCTCAAGCCGTTTAAAGATGCACAACTGAAGCAAAAAGTACCGCTTTAAACTGCACCCCGGACAAGTTTTGTAATTAACTAGTGAGAAATACTCGATTAATCGGTCATGTGTTTGCATGCCGTGGTGATGATGGTATCCAGTACTGGCCCAGTACCGCACCAGAGCGGGGGGTGGGGGTGGGGGGGGGGGCACTTATTATCTATTTTATATTATTAAGGTTTATATTGAAAATAGTCAATCCATGATATTTTGGGAGCACTATAAAACTCTCTGAGCAACGTATGAAATATACAAACAGGGTAGATGCACTTACCCGTGCCGATTATTGAAGGTTTAACCGCGTTCGTGCGTATATTATTGTGAATCATTGACAATGAAGAAACTGCGGGCGTCATCATCCACAAAATTTATATTGCAGAGACTGATATATGGTGTTTCTGTGGTGAAGTGCAACCTTTTTGTGTTTTTTGTTTATCATCTGTTTAAACTTAGGATTTTGAAAAGTGGTGAGCGAGTGGGACTGGTTAAGGTCTTGCGGCATGGGATGGGTTCTGCAGTGACCTTACCGCCCGACTTGCAGTGGGGACGGTCGTTCTCTTCCACGGCACCACCAACGAGCGCTTAAAGATACGAGGTGATCGTTGCAACGGGTGCGCCAAAATAACTTCTTCTACTTAAGTAGTGCTAAAAGGGTGTTTGTATCAAGTAAAAGGTTGTTGGAAGTGTCAAACGGCCATTTAGACATGATTTCAGCCCCCGTTTTTGAGCACCTGCTGACTTTGAGGTCATTCCACGCGCAGTGTCAACGGCTGCCGGCAAGGGGAAGTGGCGCTCTGGACGTCAGATATATAGGTCGAGTTCGGATATGCGATCGGAGTACTCGGCGCAGATATTTGGAGCATGCGCACTCATACTTTCCGCTCATGTGCGGATCAAGATAAAACGAACGCAAAATCCGCGGTCCGCGTGAATGTTGCACCTGCTGAACTCCACAAATCATTAAAATCGTTAAACAGTACCATAAAAAAAATCAACGGATGCGTCTTGTGTTCATTATTTTATTCTAGTTATAATATTTTTTACAGATTTTTGGCAGTTCGAAGTACTCCTTTATATATTTTTTACGTATTGTTGGGTCTGGACGCCATGTTGGAAATCCTCTTGATCCTCATCTGGGTGGGGAGTAAGGTCTGGGAGTAAAATGTACCACGTGACCGCGTTATCGGAACACAATATCCGCGTTCGGTTATGCACTCGGCGGAGTCCGACTACTCCGGCCGCATACCCGAACTCATGCACCCATAGTTTTGGGCTAGGGCGCCCCCCGTCGGTGGGATCGGTAAACAACATGTGCACGCGTTGATGACGTGTTGCCACAGGCACAAGTTTTGACTGCTGTGGAGGGACAATTCAAGAAGTTGTTTTGGGTCATTGGCAGATAATTGGTGCGAGATATGACAGGCGTTTATAGTTCATTATGAAGTCAACCTAAATTAAGGCCTTAGGTTTCCGTTCTTATGCGCAAAATTGACATTAAAAAAAATAGCAAAACAATTCGAAATAACAATGTAACGTTAACATCGTCCATTAGCGTATATGCTTTATTTAGACTAGGAGAGGGCGGTGTTTTAGTGTTGGAAACAACTAATAAGCGATGAGGCCGTAGCGGCCATAGGCCGTAGCGATGAGCGATGAGGCCGCAGCGCCCGTAGCGGCAACCGATCCGTGTGGACGCGTCGTGGCCCGGAAAGCCAGTAACCGGGGAGCCGCTTGTCAAACGGAGACACCACCAGGTTTTACGTGTAAGTTAATGTCCGAGGAACACGACATTACCGGATAATAATGGAGTCCGAGGGCGAAGCCCGAGGACCCATTGCTATCCGGTAATGTCGTTTTCCGAGGTCATTAACTTATGTAAAATCCACGTCCTTATGACTCAAACACACTACATTACAGAAAAATAATGTCGTGAGAGAACAATAGAGTGACGTCATCAGTGGATTTTAGAGGGGTCTGGGAGGGGTAAATAGCGACACGTACGCGACACAGGCATATTTGCAAAATCGACATATGACATTGACACCCATATTCCGACACTGAGGATCTAAAAAAGCGACATTGACACAGATTTTTAAAAACAACGACACTGAACTTAGCCAAAAAGCGACCCGGAACGTCGCGAAAAATAGACACTAGATACTGGACCCCCCCACCCCCCCCGCGCCCCACCCTCCCTCCCAGGCCCCTTTTTAGAGCAGTATCCGTATGTTATATATGTTTCTTATGAGCCTCTAGGCTTAATTATTGCAGATATTGTAATACACTATTTAAGCGCATACAATTTACAATGCACGCGAAAGGCATGAATATGTTTATTGGACTCGCAACTTTTTTTTGGCTCCGTTGGACGATTGCAACGATTTCGTGGAAGTAATATGGTCGAGTCAAACAAAGTCCATATTATTTACCAAGGGGTAACATTTGTAAAGTTTTTACCCCAATGAACTTGTGAAGAATAAGTGATAAAAACCGCGACATTTCGACATTGTGCTTACCATAATAAGCGAATACTTTCATAACTTGCTCTAATTTACAACGATCAAATCAACACTACCACTACAATAAGAATACATGATAGGCTTACCACCACAATACGAGTTAATGACACCACTACAATACGTTGTCTCGTGCAGAGACAGCAGGAGAAATAAAGAGACAACGACTTATTGATTTACTCCTGCTTGCCCCCAAATCTTAAAGGATACCTGTCTTGACTGGGGTATTTGGACCAGTCTGTGTCCAGGGGATAGTTGTTAGATCTGAAATGCTTCGGATCAGTACCGATAAATAGAGCGGTGTGCTCCAAGTGAGCCGAGACGGCCGTTGGTATAGGTTGCACCACGTTACCTGTTTTCACCATTGCCAGAAGGCTATCATGGTAAGGTTGGAAAAGTTGATTAATCGGAAACATCATGTGCTCACAATGCGGCGGTAGACCCAGGCTTAGTCTCATCTGAAATTCTTCTTCGATGTCCTTCAGCATGGTGTCCTTGTCAGGTAACGGCACGTGCTTCAGTAGGGTAGCCAAAGCGAACTGAGCCACGAAAGGGCTTACGTGAAATGTAGGAGCGTATTTAAGCATTCCAATAAAGAAGAGCGTTGGGTACTCCGCGTGAATCACGTGTTTGTAGAGAGGAGTGCACCGCCCAGCATCGTCCTTCGGTCGGCAGACGTCGGCCAGGAACGGGAAGCACAATCGGTATCCGGTACACAGCACAATGGCGTCCAGTTCCAGCTCCTGTCCGTCCTCTAGCACCACGGAGCGTTCCCTGACCTCCTTGATGCAGGGCACTAGCTTGATGCCGTCGGGGAAGATACTCGATTGCGTCACTAACGGCCCATGATAGCTCAAGTAGACCTAAGAAACATAACAAGGACAAAACATGTATAAATATAAGGCGGAATCCACGTGGTTTCAGGTGTCAGCACTTCTGGCGTCGACAAACTGTGAATGCGTGCATGTCATATATATACAGCAGTATCACTATTAGGGCTGCATAATTCTCGCGGGCTCTATTTCCGGTTTATGGGCTTTGGGGACCAACAACCAACAATCGTGATCTTAGAATGATTACATACATCTTGCCGGTGCCTTCTACAACTGCGTAACACCAAAGGTTTTAGTGCACCAAGTGGTATACCAATATCTTTGGTAACACGTACTCATTGTAGTCAACGTGCCGGTAACTGGCTTGCTGCGTGGTTGACATGTGCGCGAAGAATCGAGTGGATGTGAAAATATGTTGTGTGTGCTTTGATACAGACATTCATGACTAACCGACTAAATTTTGTTTTCAAAAAAAGTGCACGAAATAATTTTACACATGTCGAAGCCTCCTGTGCCTAAATAAGTTGGTTCAATGATTAGTCTGAATTGAGATTATGTTTTAAATGTTCCTCATATTGTACTGGTGTAGGAAGACATGTTTGGGGTAGGGTAATACCGATATCACAGTCTATAATGCAAACATCAAATCTCAGAACTGTTTATTTTTTCCAATAAGTACAAGCAACTGTATCCACTGTATAAAAGTGATTGTATGAAATATTAATAATAATATAGTTTATTGAAATATTTTAGGCACCATGCCCATGGTCCATATATATACAGTTTACACTACACAAAATATGTGCAAATACATACAAGCATCGCAAGTTTTCCAAAGCTGCGAGTCTCCGTGCGCTGGCTTCATAGACACATTTGGCTACGTTTTTAGTTATATTTTGATCCAGGTTACACATCAGACCAATAAAGTTGGTACTCGTGGGATATTTGATGAGATTTAGTGGAAGTAATTTTCTTCTGGACCCCGAATATGAGGGGCAATTCATAACAAAACGGTATTCGTCTTCAACACCAATTTCACCGATTCTAGCACAATATTTTCAACACCTGTCTTCTCTGTATAATTTCTTGTATCTTCCTCTCTCTATCTCTAAATCGTGAGACTAACATCTTAACTTTGCTAACGCTTTTCTGTGACTCACATTGGCGATATCATTTAAATACGATTTTGGTTCTAACTAGGATATAAATAGCGCTAACGTACCAAGTTTACTGCACTCGTTTAATTCACTTAGCCACTCTTGTTGAACCACGTCATTTAATATCTGCATAATTTCACTAATAAACATTTCAAAAGTTCCCACCTCTTATTTGAAAAGTAAGGCTAGGGTTTTCTGTGCCATAGTCCAGTTCAATCGAATGGAAAGTTCTAGGCCTAGGTATTTGTAATAAGATACAACGTCAACTTCTTTCCCGTCCAGGCACCATTTCTCATTAGCTTTAGCTACACCTCCATTTCTAAAAACCGTGACTTTTGTCTGTGCGAGATTGAAAGAAAGTCCCCATTTACTGCACAAATTTGATAAACCATCAATAACTTTTTGCAGTCGACCTATAGTATCACTTTTTTTCACTTAGATCGTCTGTATACAATATGGTACATACATTATCAATTTGTTCATGTATATAAATACCGTTTTTCAAGTACTGAATTAACATAAATAAAAAATAATTCCCATTTTGTATTGTATGAAACAATACAAAATGGGAATCTATGTGAACGATATATATACTTAACAACCTCGTATTAGATGCGAACTATCTGGGTAAAATTTATACTAGGAAAAAAGCTGCTAAAAGAATGTGCGCCATCAAACAAGACAACGAACCATCTTTAGCTACTGATCTGTCAGATTTGGTACCCATCAAAAGCATTGGTACGAAAAGTGAACACTTTTAGGATGCTCTAACGAAAAAGAATTCACGAAACCACCATGTGAGTCGAAATGGAGATTTGTCTTTAATGATCACGATTTAATTTTTGGACCAGAACGACATTCAGCAAATGCTTAACATAAAGCACGACATTGTCGGTTGTAAGTCCAAGCTGTATCAATGGAACATAACCGAGGATATGTAATGTCACGTGTGCAACTACGAACAATACCTGTACCACTTACTATACGATTATAAACATGCCAAAGGCGTCTAGAAATTTGAAGAGTCCCGGACTTAACGGTTATACCATAATATGGATAGGTGATACGTAAAAAATGCGAGCGTATATTTATTAATTCAGATATTCCGAGGGGATACATCTAGATTAATATTCAAAATTAATCTCACTTCGGCTTGCCATAAAGAATATCTTTGGCGGGATGACGTATACCATGCATATGCTTGTGACATATCATTCGGTTGCTTAGGAGCTCCCATTGTGACGTCGATGGGCGGTCACCAAGAGCGGGCAACAGACATTTAGCCCGTCGCTTATAAATTAACTTTAATTTGAAGTATACATCCAATGTTAACATTGAACAATTTATTCTTTCATTTTGTGGGGCAGCTGATTTAATTATTAAATACATGACATAATGGGCTTCGACCGCTCTTTTCTTGAATATATTTATCTACAGCTGATATTAACCAGAGCTGGAATTTTATAGATATTTGTTGTATATATTTAATGATCATATTTTCTTACATGTGCCTCGTGTAATTTGTAATCTCGTATTATTGCATGTCCTTTAAGACAAAAGCTATAAAAAAATAACTTTCTCTAGTTCTACAAATATCAAATAGACACTACTCTAATCATGATATCACCACACTACGAATTAATGAAACCACTACAATACGTAGTCTCATGCAGAGACAGCAGGAACGAGAACAGATAAAGAGACATCAACTTATAGATTTACTCCTGCTTGCCCCCATATCTTAAAGGATATCTGTCCTGGGTGGGGTGCTTGGACCAGTCTGTGTCCAGGGGATAGTTGTTAGACCTGAAATGCTTCGGATCAGTAAAGAGCACGAGACCGGTGTGTTCCAAGTGAGCCGAGACGGCCGTTGGTACAGGTTGCAACACGTTACCTGTTTTCACCATTGCCAGAAGACTATCATGGTAAGGTTGGAAAAATTGATTAATTGGAAACATCATGTGCTCATAATGCGGCGGTAGACCCAGGCTTAGTCTCATCTGAAATTCCTCTTCGATCTCCTTCAGCATGGTGTCCTTGTCAGGTAACGGCACGTGCTTCAGTAGGGTAGCCAATGCGAATTGAGCCACGAAAGGGCTTGTGTGAAATGTAGGAACATGTTTAAGCATTCCGATAAAGAAGAGCGTTGGGTACTCCGCGTGAATCACGTGTTTGTAGAGAGGAGTGCACCGTCCAGCATCGTCCTTTGGTCGGCAGACGTCGGCCAGGAAGGGGAAGCACAATCGGTATCCGGTACACAGCACAATGGCGTCAACTTCAAGTTCCTGTCCGTCCTCTAGAACCACGGAGCGTTCCCGGACCTCCTTGATGCAGGGCACCAGCTTGATGCCGTCGGGGAAGATACTCCATTGCGTCACTAACGGCCCACGATAGCTCAAGTAGACCTTCAGCACAACAATGACAAAATATGTATAAGTATAAAGCGAAATAGGGCTATGAAGTCTCGTTCACCAAGACTTCCAGTTTACTTATTTTGGGGACAAACAAACGAAGCACGTGTCCGAAACGAGTTTAAAATCTCTGCGCACACTGGTATCCTGACTATCTGTGACGTAGGCGTGACGCATATGTTACGCAAAGACATAGCCGGGGAAGCAAACTACCTGCGCAAGAGCCAGGCGATGAGGGGTGGGACCATTGCGGAAGGCCTAGCGATATGATTAAGAATATTTAAAGGGAACCGCCAGCCTGGCCTCTAATGCTGCCTTACCGATTCATATAATACCCAATTGTCTATCCTCCAAATTACAGAATTTTTTGTCCTATCTATAGCTCACAATAAAATTTAGAAGTGACGGCCGGGCACGATTTCGCCCCCTACCCAGGCGGCAGCTCTTTTTGGAGGTGTGTCCACGATTGACCAATCAGGAGGCGATACTCTAACTTATTCAAACCAGAAATTGCGCCTATTGTGTGAGCAAAACAAGAGCGCGTGATTATCACTAATATAAAGAGCTGCGATTCTAACTCCAATTATGGCATTGTTGCGGAGTCAATCGTCGCAAGACGTATATTAATTTGTTTGGATGGTACTTTTCCATGAAACACTAAGATTATGGTCTACTGCGCGGCAAATAGGATAGATGACATATTTTTATTTCTTTTGCGCCATCACAATGCCGAATAGTTGTTACGACGAGACAATACGGCTGGGGAACCATCGGTTTTTTTGCATTTCCTACGACAGCGAGGCATTATGACGTCACACGGATTCTTTCCGGAGACAACGTTGGCACAACGCCTTAAACAGAAAACTTACAAAGAATGAAGAAACTTTGTCTTTTCGTGATCAAAAAGTGGTTGGTTGGTTATTCAGGACGCTTTAACCACTTTTTGTCATATCGCGTCAATGGGGGAAGGAAGGGAGAGTGGAGCCATGTCTCCGAGGGTAACCCCGTACTCTTTGCGAAGAAAGACATGGGATCTTTATCCTGCGATCCACGCGCCGTTAGGCTCTCAGGTGACCAGAGCATTCAACGTGAGCGCTCTTGCCCACTGAGCTATCGCGCCGGCCCTGATCAAAAAGTTATACGAAAACTTCCAGTGAAATGGTTTAGTGAAATGGGACTAATAGTCTTAAGAATAAACATGGAGAGAAATGGAGTTGTTGCTGCCTATACTTCAACATGGAGCACGTGTGTTTGTTTTTCCCCAAAACTGAAGTCTTCAGTTTTGGGGACAAACAAACACACGTGCTCCATGTTGAAGTATAGGCAGCTATAAGTCAATTTCTTTCCAGGTTTATTCTAAAGACTATGAGTACCATTTCACTAAACATGGCTATGGGAGATATACGTTAAAATAGTTGGAGGCGATGAAGCGCAGAACTTTGGGAATATACAAGGAAAAATCCGTCTTCAAAACACTCGAAAGCTAAAAATAACGTTCTAAATTTAGCCCTGCACCCGGGCTTTCGCAAGTTCACCAAACAGCGAGTGACGTCACAGTGTTTCGCGTGCCTCCGCGGTAACAAAAATGGCGAGAGCCAGTGATCGACTTAACCATTACGCTGTCAAAATGTGCAGTGCATGGAGTAACAGCACACGGGTGCGTCATTAAACCGCATGGTAAAGATAAAATAAGGCCAGTTGGATGTTTTCGCATCACTGTTGGATCACGAAAAGACCAAGTTTCTTCATTTTTGTAAGTTTTCTGTTTGAAGCGTTGCGCCAACGTTGTCACCGGGGAGAATCCGTGTGACGTCATAATGCCTCGTTTTCGTAGGAAATGCAAAAAAACGTTAGTTTCTCAGTCGTATTGTTCCGTCGTAACAAATGTTCGTCATTGTGATGGCGCAAGCGAATAAAAAATATGTCATCTATCCGTTTTGTGAAGCTATATTTCTTAAATATTCTTTATCGTAGCGCTAGGCCTTCCGCAATGGACCCACCCCTTGGCGCCTGGCTTTTGCGCAGGTAGTCTTGTTCCCAGTCTCTCTCTTTGCGTAACATACACGTCACCCCTACGTAACAGATAGTCAGGATACCAGTGTGCGCAGAGATTCTAAACTCGTTCCGAACACGTGCTTCGTTTGTTTGTCCCCAAAATGAGTAAACCGGAAGTCTAAGCAAACGAGACTTTATAGCCCTATTCACGTGGTTCCAGGTGTCAGCACTTCTGCCGTCGACAAACTGTGATCGCATGCATCTCATATACAGCAGTATCACTAATAGGGCTGCATAGTTCTCGCGGATTCTCTTTCCCGTGTGTGGATGGGATTTGGGGACCAACAACCAACAATCGTGCTGTTAGACCGATTGTGCATCACGCTGGTGCATTCTACAGCTGAGTAACACGCACTCATTGTAGTCATTGTTTGACATTAGTGACATTAGTAATTGGGCACGAATAACTATATTGGTCAAGGTCACGCTTCCAAGGTCAAGGTCACAGCAAGGTCAAGGTCACGAAACAGGTTTTCCCGCGTAACTCCGTTAATATCGGGTCAAGAGATTCGCTGTTTGTTTAAGAGTAATCGTCAGGGAGAGGCGGAAACGCAGTACTCGCTCAGATTTTTCCGGATACTGAACGAGAGAGAAATGTGAGCTAGGTACATCAAAACCACCTCAGAATTGCTCTAGGACCCTTAGTTTGGCCGCTAGAGCGCTCGCAAGAGGTGCACCCCCTCCATGCCAAAGCTCCCATTATGAGTCAACGGCGATATGGACCGGCACTCTTTAGAGGTTGCGATGGCCGCCGTTCGCTTAATAGCGACGCTAGAGAGTCGGGACCGGTTGCAAAAGACGGGCAAAGGTCGACTTAGGTGTGGAATCCGCCTTCGCTTTTAGCCTATCACGCTTAGTTCCTCCGCTAGGGGGCTCCGTAATTCAGCGATGACGAGTCCGAGAAGAGCGATTAGGGCGTGACCAAGAACATGTAGGAAGTCGGGATTTGAACGTATTCACTCTAAACGACGCCCTCGACCTGGAAAAATAGCCCGCGTTGAACAGCAGCCGTTAGATGGCGCTCGTCCAGCACATCACGATATTTGGGGTTCAATTTGAGCTAATTTGCGCTTTCAGCCAGCAATTTGGCCTGGCTACGGTCTTCAGTGGGCGATATGGTCTCGAACGCCAGGCCGAACAACAAATGAGCGAGCGGCGATGGGTCTTAAAATGGTCGAATTAGTCCCCAAACTCCTATTTTCGTCCCTTCTGAAGCTCTGCTTGACCGTCCAGTTCTACATTTCGGTCTATTTCGGTGTTTTTATGAACCGTGGTCGCGCGCGCGCCCAAGCTCGCACTGAATGAAATGGAAATGATGTGGCACGTGTTGTCTAATGTTTAAATCTGAAATTGAATTTTTGCTTTTACAGAAGGATACAATTGAGAGTATATATAGTTTTGAATGGCTTGCATAACAAATATACGACTGACCAGAAATGATTACAATGTTTATAAAACCTTATCCATACGTACACTACTGTGTATGCCATAATAATAAACCTATATACGTTGCATATCTTTCAGCGCCTAATTGGGATGCCATTTCTTCACCAAAATACTCTCTCGAGGACCGAAAAATCGTGCCCTTTTCTCTCGCTCTCCATGTGCCATACATGACCCGGGCGGCACACCCCCACCACTGTTACAATATAGTGCCCCCGCTCCCCCCCGAGAGCCGCATTCTGGTTTGCCAACTGTCTAACCGCTCATATATTACATGAACATACTCTGATAGTTATAACTGTTATATACACATTAAATTCAGTGGTAAGTTGCGCATCCAAGGACAGCTTTAGCCGATGTGGTGTGTTGTGATGTGATGTGGTAAAATTGGTCCAGGCGCATGGCCAGTGATCTTGTGCCGTTAATACGTAATAGATACAAAAAAGTCAATTCTCACCTGCTTGGCGAGAGTAGCGATGATCATGCTGAGGTCTATCCCTGAGGGTCCGGCCCCCACGCACATCACCCTCTGACCCTCAAACATCTCGGGTTTCCTGAAGTCATGACTGTGCATCAAATGGCCGCGGAAGGAGTCCAGACCGGGGATGTCGGACTTCACGGGCACGGAGAATATGCTGAGAGAACGGACGCCAGGGAGGTGTACATTTAATGAATCCTACATTTTTAAATGTTCTGAAACTACTGGATTTATTACTTAATTTAATAACAACACCGTTATCTGCTGCCTACCTCGGATACGTGTCAGAAGAAAAAATGGAGTATAAATGGGGACATCATATATCATTATTATATTTTCTCCTTGAAGGAATAGTGCAATGCGAAACAAGAATAGATGTGGGCTACTTACCCATTGCACACAAAGACAGCGTCGAAGATGTCTGTCACTAGAGGTCGCTGTGGTTCAGAATGACGTCTGACGTCAACCCGCCACTGGAGTCGGCCGTCTTCGGCAGTGATCGGCTCCACTCGCTTAACTTCCGTCTCCAGCTGGAAACAATTATTTCAGTTTGGACAGCATTCAAATGTAAGAGATTACTATATTTTGTTTCATCAAACTTTATTTCACAAATTGTGGGTTACATTCGTAAATACATTTATTTAAGCAAAGAAAACACAGGAATAAGCTCATTAATTGATTGTTGTCTAAAGAGCGATATGATCAAATCGTACCTAAGAAATAACGGAGTCTATAAGGCTATTTCACTAATATCGTTCCATATTAAAGACTTGTAGAGTTATCATGACTTTATTCATTTAGGTCAGCCGCCCCATTCCACAAACTACCTGGGAGGAGGATGGGAGGCTAGCAAAAACGGCTTAGTATATGGCTAGAAGTCATTATGGCGGCAACCCCCACCTGGATATATTTCCGGAGGTTAAAGTGATCCACGTAATAGTTCAGATAGTGCAGGACTTCTTGCCTGGACCTGAAGCTCCCAGGTGGGTGTTCGTCCGGGTATCCGAGATCCGGAAATCTGACAAGTTCTAAGGTGTCGTTGGTCCTGTTCGAAAGTTTTGTTTTTCACTTGTTGTCAAAAGGTTGTGTATTTTCGTGGCATATATCCACGTCTGATACGATCTTCTGTTTGACCAGCGATACGATCTTCTGTTTTAACAGCGAGTAAACGATTGAAACGTTCTAAACAAAAAAAAAACCTTAGATACGAGGTTTACTCTGGCAACTTTCTTCTTAATCGTCACATATTCGCAGCTGTACAGTGGCAAGGGACAAGATGGATATATATATATATATGATAATAATATTACATATTTTGTATTTTTTAAAATCCACAAAAATTCAAAACTTGGCGCGTTCATACGATATATTCGTACCAGCTGAAGTTATTGTGTTTTATACAAATATTAATTATTCAAAAGTGAAAGAAAGAGTGACAACTAACTTGAGGTCTCTGTACGTGCTGTTGAGTATTGGTACTCCCCGTTCGTCCTCCCCCACCCGGTCCGTGTACACCCACGTCCCTCCCAGCTCCGTGTTCTGCTCGTAGGCGACCACGTGACTGATCTCAGGGCGTCCCGACAGCTGTCGCAACGTCGCGATCCCGGAGATTCCCGACCCAATCACTGCCACCTTCATCGTGCTGACTGAAAGTAAATCGCGATGACGTATGTGGTTGTCGAATCGGACTTCCTTGTCAATTCTGATCCGAAGACAGAGACAAAATAACTGCTCCCCATTTTTGTCGAGACTGCTATTGGAAGTATTGGAGTTTTGCCGGGTCAAAGACATACGACGATTTCATATCAATAGCAACATGAATAATTTGCCACATATTGGTTAATGTCAGCATAGTAATGAACAATGAAATTTAATTGAAGGTCGTATTTTATGCATGGATAGGGAGCGTTCATTTTCCCATACTTTGTGTTGCGTCTTTACCCCTATCTTGTTACGTTAATATATTTCATAAACTACATTGGATTAGGAGTTAAAGATAATTAATTACTCTATTGGACATGCCAACGAGGAGGAAATAACCACTGCGTGACCGGAAAAGGTTATGTTGTTATGCATATACGGGGCGAGTCAGAATTGACAAGGCAGGTCAGAATTGACAACCACAGACGTACAGTCAGTCTTTGACATTAATATATACGCCCGCAAGTATCCTAAGGAACCTTCATTCAGCCAGACCCCCATATAGTGCATAAATACAAGCTTGGACGCCTGGTCAAATCACATTGGCTGAAAAGTTACGATATTTCATACGAATAAGATCGAATAAGACCTAACATAGAGGTAAAGAGATACATTATTGGTATGAAGACCATATGACGATCATAGGAACACATTAAACTGGACTTTGGATTATATGCTGCATGTCATATCGGCATAAGTTTCTTTATGTATTCTATATGATAAAACGATAGCGGCTGCTTAAATACACGTAGGCCTACCTGTTTCGCAGTTTGTCAACGTCCACTTGTTAACGCGGAATATATCCTATCTGGTTGTGTGTATATCTGCATGACCCTCACTGCATGTAGCCTAGCTAGGCGCTGCCCAGACTCAAACGCTACCGGTGAAAGTAGGTCGCCGGCCCGAACCCTAGACCCAGACTGATGTTGACAGGCCACACAAGGCAAATAGGTTAATACCCATCACACCGTGACACAAGGACAGCAGGCCAAGATAAACACACCTGCGTTTCTTCGGCCACGCGTTTACGGCCTTATATTTATAGTTAATTCAGTGATGAATTCCGCTATAAACACTAGATACACTATTGAGCTATGTAATGGTATGTGTTGGTTATCTTTAGGATATGGGAGTGACACAGAAAGAGCGCTTCTCAATGGTGAGACACGATCTGGTGAGATGTCATCAGACCTAGCTGCATCTCTTAGAATAAATTAACTTAAGACATTTCCATAGAGTATAATTAGACTAGTGTCAAAAGTCAAAGATGTGAAGAAAAAAAACCCAGCGTGACCGGGTTAGCAGGCCTGAATGAAAAACCTAGATCTGTATACCCGCCTTGTGCTTACAAGAACACACCAATCCTGTATATAATAAAAGCTTTCACAACTTTCACAAGTAAAGTTTATTATTGTTATTTTCCAATTTAGTGTTCATGTGTACAAAAACGGTGAAAAACACACAACTAAACCATCAACATTTCATTTCATTTCTGACCCTAGCCTAATTCGCGTGTGGAGATAATATATCTTCCACAGCCCACCGCTACGTGGCGCGCTCAGTACGCTTGGAGGGTAGGATGTGTCATTATCAGGGGCGCTGGAGCTCCTCCTTCTGTAAACACTTCACGGAGTAGGAAGGGGGTGGGGGGGGGGTGGCGGTGGTATGGCAATGGATCTATGGGGGAGAGGGAGGCTATGGCAAGCTATCTGTGCAATAAAGCCGATAAACCGGGTGTAACGCCGGTGGGATCTCGTTTGAAAATCTCGCGAAACTCGGCTTTTGACCGATAACCCCGTTTGGTCGATTGATAAACGATTGATGAGATCACAGTTTATCAATGGATAAGCGTAGTTTTTCATCGAAAAGCAAGGTGTAACATCGATAAACCTGATAAATAAGGTTATAGGTAGGGACGTAATGTAATATCCCTTCTGTTTTTGTAAATAGACTAAGTTAAAACCAAAGCAATTATAATTTACTTGGATAATCAATCTAATTCAGGCTGCAGTCGTTCTCCATGCAGGACTTGTACATTAGCTTAAACCTGATTTTTGAAGGTAGATCTAACAAACGGCAAAGCATTTGCTCTACGCAGCTAAAGAAGTGAACTCTCTGACACATGGGGAAAACGCATGAATAATAGAAGCATATGAACCATTCCAACCTACCGCCATGTTTCGCTTGATAATCCTGTCCTCTGCTGGACTCTCATTGAACTGGTTCCAATGGCATGCTGTGACCCCGTGTATATACTCTCAAAGCCGCGTATTAATTTAGAGACCGAAGAACTGCCAGTCAGTCACTGAAAAGCCTGAACAGAAATGAACCCACAAAAGTTGAAGGGACAAACCACTTGCAATTACTTTGCAGTTTAATGTAACATTCATTTATTGTGTTATATGTTCATCTGTGAGGTCGCGTCTCAAGTCAAAAACCGGTTGTATTGAGCGATAAACTCGGTTTATCGATGGTAGGCACTCCACATGCGAAACACCGGGTTTATCAGTCCGAAAAACCAGGTTTATCGGGAAATAAATACATATACAGTAGATCAAAGGGAAAAGGTATACCCCTCGCGTGTGGATTTTGGAGGTGAAAACTGAGCATTTTATTACCCCCCACCCCCCCACCCCGGACGAAAAGCAAGGACGGAATTAGGGGTGGGGCAGCCTCAAAATTTGAGACTGCCCCACCCCTTACTTTGAGGAAGAACGCTATCTAAGGCCGCGTGCACCCCCCCCCCCCCCCTCGGTCGTCAAATATTTGGTGGATCCCCCGGTCGCACTTTTGGGCCCCCCTCCATTCAAAATTCCTTGATCCGCCCTGCGGAATTAACGTAATATGGCTTTGAATAATTTAAATCGAATCAATTCGTCCGATACGGCAGCGGTAGCCCAGTAAACGCTATACATTTGTGTATTTGATGCCAAACTGCAGCATCCAATTTTCGCGTCTGAAGCTACATGGCTCCTGGCTCCGTGCGTCGGGCTATGGCTCCGAGCGTCGGGCTATGGCTCCGGGATACAACTCCAGGATGTGGCTCCGGGATATAACTCCGGGATATAACTCCGGGATGTGGCTCCGAGATATAACTCCGGGAGTTGACTACGGGATATGACTCCGGGCTGGCACTCCAGTCGCCGGGTTAAGGCTCCGGGCGCCGGGCTATGGCTCCGGACTGTGGCTCCGAGCGCCGAGCTATGGCTTCGGACTGTGGCTCCGGGATGTGGCTCCGGGTTATGGCTCCGGCCTGTGGCTCCGGGCTATGGCTGCGGGCTGTGGCTCCGGGCTGCGGCTCCGGGCCATGACTTTAGGCTATGGCTCAGAGTGCCGGGCTATGGCTCAAAGCGCCGGGCTATGGCTTCGGGCTATAGCTCCGGCATATGGCTCCGGCTCCGGGCTATGGCTCCGGGCTATGGCTCCGGGCTAGGGCTTCGGGCTATGGCTTCCGGCTATGGCTCCTGGCTATGGGTCCGGGCTATGGCTCCGGGCTATGGCTCCGGGCTATGGCTCCGGCATATGGCTCCGGGCTATGGCTCCGGGATATATTTCCGGGCTAGTTCCTGGCTATGGCTCCTGGCTATCGTTCTCGGATATTCCTTGATCCGCCCTGCGGAATTAACGTAATATGGCTTTTAATTAATTTAAATCGAATCAATTCGTTCGATACTGCAGCGGTAGCCCAGTAAACGCTATACATTTGTGTATTTGATGCCAACCTGCAACATCCAATTTTTGCGTCTGAAGCTATGGCTCCGGGCGTCGGGCTATGGCTCCAGGCGTCGGGCTATGGCTCCGAACGTCGGGCTATGGCTCCAGGCGTCGGGCTATGGCTCCGAACGTCGGGCTATGGCTCCGGGATACAACTCCAGGATGTGGCTCCGGGATATAACTCCGGGATATAACTCCGGGATGTGGCTCCGAGATATAACTCCGGGAGTTGACTACGGGATATGACTCCGGGCTGGCACTCCAGTCGCCGGGCTAAGGCTCCGGGCGCCGGGCTATGGCTCCGGACTGTGGCTCCGGGATGTGGCTCCGGGTTATGACTCCGGCCTGTGGCTCCGGGCTATGGCTGCGGGCTGTGGCTCCGGGCTGCGGCTCCGGGCCATGACTTTAGGCTATGGCTCAGAGTGCCGGGCTATGGCTCAGAGCGCCGGGCTATGGCTTCGGGCTATAGCTCCGGCATATGGCTCCGGCTCCGGGCTATGGCTCCGGGCTATGGCTCCGGGCTACGGCTTCGGGCTATGGCTTCCGGCTATGGCTCCTGGCTATGGGTCCGGGCTATGGCTCCGGGCTATGGCTCCGGGCTATGGCCCCGGGATATAGCTCCGGGCTAGCTTCTGGCTATGGCTCCTGGCTATCGTTCTCGGATATGGCTCCGGGTTATGGCTACGGGCTATGGCTCCGGGATATAACTCCAACATATAGCTCCGGGATGTGGCTCCGAGATATAACTCCGGTATATGGCTCCGGTGTATGGTTCCGGGGTGTGGCTCCGGGCTATGGCTCCGGCATATGGCTTCGGGCTATGGCTCCGGCATATGGCTTCGGGCTATGGCTTCGGGCAATGGCTTCGGGCTATGCCTTTGGGCTATGGCTTCGGGCTATGGCTTCGGCCTATGGCTTCGGGCTATGGCTCCGGTCTCCGGACTAAGGTTTCGGGCGTCGGGTTATGGCTATGCATTAAATGGCACACTATAAAAATACATTGTTGACTTTTCCTTTTGCCCTAATATGTGATTAGTCGTTTTATTTGCCTACGTCGTAATCTTGCCATATGCCAGTGAATACCCACATGTACATGTTAACAACTAGCTAGTGCCCGGTCATGGCGTCGTTAAGATTGGGGGGACTTGGGGTCACGAATGGTTTTAGAGTGTTTTTTAGGTTGAATATTATATTGTTGATGCAGGATTGAAAAATGTAGACATTCTGTTGTCGGATGAACACAATGGAGGAGTTAAGCGAAAAATATTTCTATGTAACACGGGGTCAAAGTTCAAAATGCCTCACGCCTTTGACCTCGACCGCACTCGAAAATATAGTTTGAAAGTAACATGGCTTCTAATTAATCAAACTCAAATGCATTCATCAGGTATGTTACCAGTGGCACAGTAAATGCTAAACAGTGGTGTCTGATGCTAAACTGCGAATTTATCTTCGATTAGCTTCATTTCAAAATTCGAGTTTGAAGGATAATTCTGGTTAAATTTGTCATGGGGCAGAGGGACTATGGCGCAAGTGTAACGCCCTCTGTCGGGAGATCGACCGCCACTATGAACAATTTACTAATTGTAAGCGGCTATGACCTCTACATAAAACCGAGATTTGGCGCTATGACCGTGCCCGGTCGTAAACTGCGCTATGACTGCCTTATGGCCGCTACATGAAACCGGCTAGTGCTGGCTGACCCAGCCAGGCGGAGGTGAGGCTGTGGAAGGCTGAAGGAAGCAGAGATTATGTAAGGTAGGCTATTGGTATTTTGCGGAACGGAACGCAACGGAACGGAACGGAACAGAACGAAGCCTCAAGGGGGGTCACTTTACCATTAATTTACAATACAATTAAAATTGATCCAAAGTATATTTTACTCTTTCTTTCAACGGGATTCAAGTCAAGTATGAGAATTAAACCACTAAAACTTGTTATGTGCACTTTTGACCATGCCTTATTCATATAGGCCCATGTATCTTCATCTTCAACTTGTTGACAATGAAGTGGGTCGCGAACCATATGCACCATTTTGCCATCGTTTTTGTTTTCCAATGATCTTCAACGGTCATCTGCTCATACGTTGTCTCTTGCTTGATAATATTTGCGTATAATCCATTGTAGTATATTTCTGATCACTCCTGTGTTAATGTACTGTATAGCGGAACGCAACCGAGCGTGCGGGAGAGGAAGGGTGTGTGCCAGCAGCCGGCAGCGAGCCGGTCACCAATACTGTGTGCCGATTAGGGAGTGGGCGTGCGGGAGAGGAGGGGTGGGCGTCAGTGCAGAGCATGAGCGCGTGTACTGGCGGGGAGGGAGGGGTTGAGGGAGGGATGTTGAGATAGGAGACTGGGAACGCCGTTTTTATGACGGAAAATCTTCGATTTTTCCGTCATCTATCAGTAGGTTGGTATGTCTGTGTGTGTGTGTGTGTTTGCGCACGCTCTGTAGGTCGCAAAACGCAACATTTCGTTTTGTAACTTTAACCATCGATAGGCATCCGACATGGCTCGGTCAAGTTCGTTAGCGGGGTATGTAGGTCAAAGGTCAAGGTCACAGGAGTCTCCTGCAAAAAATGTCCAATCTGTAACATAGGAACCCTATGAGAGCTATTAACTATTAAGAACAGCTGGCCGACCTCAATCGCCTGATGTGTGGCCGGGGACTCGTCACTTGGCTTATCCAAACAAGATATCAACACAACGCGGCTCACTAATCTGCTAATCATAACAACATTACAGCGAGGCTCTGGACTTTCACGAATTGTGAAGGTCAAGGTCATTGTAGTGGGCCTAAGACATAAACCGGATTTTACATTTTACGTCATCTCATCCTACGGGTGACGCAATCTCGTGTTTACTATTGCGATGATCCTTTAGTAGATTTTAACGATTAAGAATATCAGTTCTTTTAAAGCATCAGTAATATCTTCTATTACCACTAATTTCCGCTCTATATAGAGGTAACTTTTTCATAATTGGATAATTAATGTCCGCTCTACAGGGGTATCTTTTTCATTGTCCGCTCTATTCACTTTACCAAAGATGGTCACGGTCGAGGGGTCAAGGTGACTAGAGGATCGGATCCATGTGCCCAGGGCACCACCAGACAAAGGGCTTATCGTTTGAAATACGTGTTTTCTTGTTCTGCTTCAGCAACTACAGCGTCCCTCTGAATGCTGAATGCGCCAAACAGGTTTGTCTCCGTACAAACATCGATAAGACGATCGGGATTTGTGTAGGACAGGTAACCAGTCAACCCGTAATCAGCGGTATACGGTTCCCAAAAGAACCGCTAAAATGTGTGGGTATCTTTGTAGGCCAAGATCATGAAAAATGCACAATGCTAAACTGGGAAAGCAAATTGAAAGCAACCGATAAAGAAATAATGTGTGTTTCGAAATTGAACCTATTGTCAAGCGTTTGCGATGTACCTCCTAACATAGTTAAACGTATAAATACTATCTTTTTTAATTTCATATGGGGACGAAGCGACAGGATTAGACGAAATGTTTTAGTAGCCCCAGTAGCGAATATTAAGTGCACATAGCAATGCCAAATGGGCTTTTTTAGCCAGACAACGTCTGCATCCTTTTGTAACAGATAACACGCTAGTACACCTTTCTGTTCAAGTTTTAAGTCAGTTCCCTGTATTAGACCAGTCACCCCGTAATCAGCGGTATACGGGTCCCAAACGAACCGCTAAAATGTCTGGGTATCCTAGTAGGCCAAGATCATGAAAAATGTACAATGCTAAACTGGGAAAGCAAATTGAAAGTAATCAATAAAGAAATAATGAAATGGAGAGCACGGAATTTAACTTTATTTGGCAAAATCACTGTCATTAAAACAATATGTGTTTCGAAATTGAACCTATTGCCAAGCGTTTGCAATGTACCTCCTAACATAGTTAAACGTATAAATACAATCTTTTTTAATTTCATATGGGGACGAAGCGACAGACGAAATGTTTTAGTAGCGCCAATTGATAGAGGTGGCTTAGGTATGATCGATATGGAATGTTTCTTTGTGTCGCTGAAAACGGTGTGGGTATTCAGAATATTAAGTGCACATAGCAATGCCAACTGGGCGTTTTTAGCCAGACAACGTCTGCATCCTTTTTTGTAACAGATAACACGCTAGTACACCTTTCTGTTCAAGTTTTAAGTCAGTTCCCTGTATTAGACCAGTGTTCGGCTTTTTACAGGGGTGTTATCCACGCCTTTTCAAAGTCTCGGTCAGTACAACCCCCAGAATCCAAGGAGGACATACTTGACCACTGCTTGTGGGGAAATAATTTTTTTAAATAGGGAAACCGTAAAGGTCTAGAGCATTTCTACTGTTCAACATTTGTCAAAAACAATATACTTTTTGTTGGGCAACTGCGCTTTGTCAATGGAAAATTAGACTCTGGCTACATTTACAATATCCTAGATGATAAGCAGAACTTTATAGCGGAATGCGTCATCCTGCGTAAAGCCCTGAAGCCTTACGATAATTTGATTGGTACCTGGAATCCAGAATTGTATAGAGTAAGGGAACGATACCATGAAATCGAAGAGAAAAGCAACCCTTATTATAAGCGGCTTTTAGATCTTAAAATAGAAAAACCAGTTTCTGAGCAAAAACTAAAGCATTTGTTATCTCTAATTGTAGTTTTTGACTTTTCGAGAAGGTATAGGACGAAAATATCAAAAATGTCAAATCCTGAAATTGGTTGAGTTTAATTACAAGATACTGCATAATGTACTACCATGTAACGCCAATCTTAAGAAGTGGGGTAAACGCGAGTCAGCCAACTGCGACTTGTGCCCTGGAGTCCAAGACATACCACACCTCCTATTTCAATGTTGTCATGCGAGGAAGGTGTGGTCTGTCCTGAGTCGTTTGATTAAGCCAGTACAGCTCCAGGATATATATGTGGGCAGCGAGAATACAGCTGAAGATCTGGTAGTAACATTGATAGCATATTTATTATATAAAGAATGGTTAGTGTCTGACAATGATGACAAACCACGTCTTTGGGAGAATTCTATAAGGTTTTTTACTCACGAACTAGCATTAAGGGCATCACTGTATGCAAACACGATTAAACAGCAAGATACCATAACGCTACTAAAGCAACTATCCGTAGAATATATAAAGTAATCTAGCATACACAAAATAGTAGTTGTAACCTATGCACCATCAGCGTGCTATACCACCTGCGTGCATTATATTTTACTTTGTGAATAAACTTTTATTAAAAACCCGCGAGAATAAAACTGAAGATCTGGTAGTAACATTGATAGCATATTTATTATATAAAGAATGGTTAGTGTCTGACAATGATGACAAACCACGTCTTTGGGAGAATTCTATAAGGTTTTTTACTCACGAACTAGCATTAAGGGCATCACTGTATGCAAACACGATTAAACAGCAAAATACCATAACGCTACTAATGCAACTATCCGTAGAATATAAAAAGTAATCTAGCATACACAAAATATTAGTTGCAACCTATGTACCATCAACGTGCTACTCCACCTGCGTGTATTATATTTCTCTTTGTGAATAAACTTTTATTTTACCCCTGCAATATGAATGCATGATAGGCTTACCACCACAATACGAATTATTGACACCACTACAATACATAGTCTCGTGCAGAGACAGCAGGAGAAATAAAGAGATAGCAGCTTATTGATTTACTCCTGCTTGCCCCCAAGTCTTAAAGGATATCTGTCCTGGGTGGGGTGTTTGGACCAGTCTGTGTCCAGGGGATAGTTGTTAGACCTGAAATGCTTCGGATCAGTAAAGAGCACGAGACCGGTGTGTTCCAAGTGAGCCGAGACGACCGTTGGTACAGGTTGCAACACGTTACCTGTTTTCACCATTGCCAGAAGACTATCATGGTAAGGTTGGAAAAATTGATTAATCGGAAACATCATGTGCTCACAATGCGGCGGTAGACCCAGGCTTAGTTTCATATGAAATTCTTCTTCGATCTCCTTCAGCATGGTGTCCTTGTCAGGTAACGGCGCGTGCTTCAGTAGGGTAGCCAAAGCGAACTGAGTCACGAAAGGGCTTACGTGAAATGTAGGAACATGTTTAAGCATTCCGATAAAGAAGAGCGTTGGGTACTCCGCGTGAATCACGTGTTTGTAGAGAGGAGTGCACCGCCCAGCATCGTCCTTCGGTCGGCAGACGTCGGCCAGGAACGGGAAGCACAATCGGTATCCGGTACACAGCACAATGGCGTCCAGTTCCAGTTCCTGTCCGTCCTCTAGCACCACGGAGCGTTCCCTGACTTCCTTGATGCAGGGCACTAGCTTGATGCCGTCGGGGAAGATACTCGATTGCGTCACAAACGGCCCACGATAGCTCAAGTAGACCTTCAGCAAAACAATGACAAAATATGTATAAATATAAAGCGAAATAAGGCTATAAAGTCTCGTTCACCAAGACTTCCAGTTTACTTATTTTGGGGACAAACAAACGAAGCACGTGTCCGAAACGAGTTTAGAATCTCTGCGCACACTGGTATCCTGACTATCTGTGACGTAGGCGTGACGCATATGTTACGCAAAGACATAGCCGGGGAGGCAAACTACCTGCGCAAGAGCCAGACGATGAGGGGTGGGACCATTGCGGAAGGCCTAGCGATATGATTAAGAATATTTACGAAACATAGCTGCACAAATTGAATAGATGACATATTTTTATTTCTTTTGCGCCATCACAATGCCGAATAGTTGTTACGACGGGACAATACGGCTGGGGAACCATCGTTTTTTTTTTTGCATTTCCTACGACAGCGAGGCATTATGACGTCACACGTATTCTTTCCGGAGACAACGTTGGCACAACGCCTTAAACAGAAAACTTACAAAGAATGAAGAAACTTTGCCTTTTCGTGATCAAAAAGTGGTTGGTTGGTTATTCAGGACGCTTTAACCACTTTTGGTTATATCGCGTCAATGGGGGAAAGAAGGGAGAGTGGAGCCATGTCTCCGAGGGTAACCCCCTACTCTTTGCGAAGGAAGACATGGGATCTTTATCCTGCGATCCACGCGCCGTTATGCTCTGTTTTCGTGCTGAATGGAATGTTACTCACGTATCTTTACAATGAGGAAACAAACCAAACTTCCAGTGAAACGGTTTAGTGAAATGGGACTAATAGTCTTAAGAATAAACATGAAAAGAAATGGAGTTGTTGCTGCCTATACCTCAACATGGAGCACGTGTGTTTGTTTGTCCCCAAAACTGAAGTCTCGCGGTCCGATCGCGAGAACTGTATGGCCCTATAGGGCGATCGGGCCGCGAGACTGCAGTTTTGGGGACAAACAAACACACGTGCTCCATGTTGAAGTATAGGCAGCAACAACTCCATTTCTTTCCAGGTTTATTCTAAAGACTATGAGTACCATTTCACTAAACATGACTATGGGAGATATACGTTAAAATATTTGGAGGCGGTGAAGCGCAGAACTTTAGGAATATACAAGGAAAAATCCGTCTTTAAAACACTCAAGAGCTAAAAATAACGTTCTAAATTTAGCCCTGCACCCGGGCTTTCGCAAGTTTACCAAACAGCGAGTGACGTCACAGAGCTTCGCGTGCCTCCACGGTAACAAAAATGGCGAGAGCCAGTGATCGACTTAACCATTCCGCTGTCAAAATGTGCAGTGCATGGAGTAACAACACACGGGTGCGTCATTAAACCCCATGGTAAAGATAAAATAAGACCAGTTGGATGTTTTCGTATCACTTTTAGATCACGAAAAGACCAAGTTTCTTCATTTTTGTAAGTTTTCTGTTTGAAGCGTTGCGCCAACGTTGTCACCGGGGAGAATCCGTGTGACGTCATAATGCCTCGTTTTCGTAGGAAATGCAAAAAAACGTTAGTTTGTCAGTCGTATTGTCCCGTCGTAACAAATATTCGTCATTTTGATGGCGCAAACGAATAAAAAATATGTCATCTATCCATTGTTTGAAGCTATATTTCTTAAATATTCTTAGTCATAACGCTAGGCCTTCCGCAATGGACCCACTCTTCTGCGCCTGGCTTTTGCGCAGGTAGTCTGGTTCCCAGTCTCTCTCTTTGCGTAACATACACGTCACCCCTACGTAACAGATAGTCAGGATACCAGTGTGCGCAGAGATTCTAAACTCGTTCCGAACACGTGCTTCGTTTGTTTGTCCCCAAAATGAGTAAACCGGAAGTCTAAGCAAACGAGACTTTATAGCCCTATTCACGTGGTTCCAGGTGTCAGCACTTCTGCCGTCGACAAACTGTGATCGCATGCATCTCATATACAGCAGTATCACTAATAGGGCTGCATAGTTCTCGCGGATTCTCTTTCCCGTCTGTGGGTGGGATTTGGGGACCAACAACCAACAATCGTGCTGTTAGACCGATTGTGCATCACGCTGGTGCATTCTACAGCTGAGTAACACGCACTCATTGTAGTCATTGTTTGAGTGTTAGGAACCGGCTGGCTGCGCGGTTTGGGCGTGAAGAATCGAGTGGGTGTGTAAACATTTTTTGTTTGCTTTGGTCCAGGCATTCCTAACTATAAAATCATAACACAGTTAAAGATATATAAGACATTGAACTCTCCATAAT
This sequence comes from Arenicola marina, assembly GCA_964019135.1. Taxonomy (NCBI): domain Eukaryota; kingdom Metazoa; phylum Annelida; class Polychaeta; family Arenicolidae; genus Arenicola; species Arenicola marina. Next base: position 36,505,735 of record OZ025251.1, on the reverse strand, counting down.
GCATGTGGTCCTTTCGAACAGACCGTTGTGTCTTGAAGAATATCAGCGATGTTTAGATTTCTGCGACAAAGGGAGCACCATTGTCCTCGCCTGACCAGTCAATATATAAGGAGTGTTTTACATAACCATGGCTAGCGCACGCAGTCATGGCGAGTCATGACGATTATTACGTCATGGGCATTCACGAAACAGCCGCACCCGGGGGTGGGGGCACTACATGTAGTTGGCTATACCGCCCAGTTGGCTGTGCCGCCCAAATGACCCCTTTTTTCGCTTGTTTTCTCTCTTTCCTCGGAACAGAAACGTGTTTTTGCTCTCAATGCGCCTATCTGAGACTCAACATTTCTCTCCATCACCATGGAAAGAAATCGTCCATATTTGCCACGCATATTCATGTGATTCCCGCGCCTGGAAATTTCAATTAGCTGACCGCTTCGCCGGGCCGCTTCAAGGGCCCCACCGGGAACCATGCCGGAGCATGGGCTTTTAACGCTTCGTTTCGTTTTTTTTTAAAGGGAACCGCCAGCCTGGCCTCTAACGCTGCTTTACCGATTCATATAATACTCGATCGTCTATCCTCCAAATTACAGAATTTTACGTTCTATCTGTAGCTCACCATAGCATTTAGAAGTGACCGCCAGGCACGATTTGGCCGCCTACCCAGGCGGCAGCCCTTTTTGGAGGCGTGTCCACGATTGACCAATCAGGAGGCGATACTCTAATTTATTAAAACCGGAAATTGCGCCTATTGTGTGAGCAAAACAAGAGCGCATAATAATCGCTAGCATAAATAGCTGCGATTCTAACTCCAATCATGGCATTGTTGCGGATTCAATCGTCGCAAGACGTATATCAATTTGTTTGAACGGTACTTTTCCATGAAAGGCTAAGATCTTGCGCTACTGCACGGCTTGGAACTGCCGCTGTTCATCTAGAAATCGCGGCCCTGATCTCTCTCTCCGCGAGCTGTAACGTATGGCGGCGCCATATGAATAGTCACAATATGCGTCACTTGCTCCGGCAAAATGGCGCGCTGCTCGACATTGATGGGGGCGGGTTGCCTTAATTTTTTTCTCCTTACCAGTCGGCCAAAACGAAGCGCTAACACTCGCCAATTTAATTTTAAGATGTAAACTTTCGGTGCAGATCGCGATTAAATTAGGTTGGCCACCCGCTTTAAGAAGAAAATGTTCGTCTTATGTCGGTGTGTTCGGTTAGTGTCTGTTTGTCACGCCTTTATCTTTATCTTTTGAATACCTAAAGATATCGACTTCCAAATTCACAGAAAGATGCGAAATGGCAATCGTCAGGCTAAGTTCGTAGATGGGCCATGTAGGTCAAAGGTCAAGGTCACAGGTCATGGGATCCTACGGCAGTATTTTGGCCGGAAAATGGTCTCAATTTCTCCGTGAAGGGTACAAGTGAGACAACCGTCACCTGGCGTGATACGTGACATTAGTAATTGGGCACGAATAACTATAGTGGTCAAGGTCACGCTTCCAAGGTCAAGGTCACGAAACAGGTTTTCCCGCGTAACTCCGTTAATATCGGGTCTAGAGATTCGCTGTTTGTTTAAGAGTAATCGCCAGGGAAAGGCGGAAACGAAGTACTCGCTCAGATTTTTTCGGATACTGAACGAGAGAGAAATGTGAGCTAGGTACATCGAAACCACCTCAGAATTGCTCTATGACCCTTAGTTTGGCCGCTAGAGCGCTCGCAAGAGGTGCACCCCTCTCCATGCCGAAGCTCCCATTATGAGTCAACGGCGATATGGACCGGCACTCTTTAGAGGTTGCGATGGCCGCCGTTCGCTTAATAGCGACGCTAGAGAGTCGGGACCGGTTGCAAAAGACGCGCAAACGTCGACTTAGGTATGGAATCCGCCTTCGCTTTTAGCCTATCACGCTTAGTTCCTCCGCTAGGGGCCTCCGTAATTCAGCGATGACGAGTCCGAGAAGAGCGATTAGGGCGTGACCAAGGACACGTAGGAAGTCGGGATTTTAACGTATTCACTCTAAACGACGCCCTCGACCTGGAAAAATAGTCCGCGTTGAACAGCAGCCGTTAAATGGCGCTCGTCCAGCACATCACGATATTTGGGGTTCAATTTGAGCTAATTTGCGCTTTCAGCCAGCAATTTGGCCTGGCTACAGCTTTCAGTGGGCGATATGGTCTCGAACGCCAGGCCGAACAACCAATGAGCGAGCAGCGATGGGTCTTAAAATGGTCGAATTAGTCCCAAAACTTCTATTTTCGTCCCTTCTCAAGCTCTGCTTGACCGTCCAGTTCTACATTTCGGTCTATTTCGGTGTTTTATGAACCGTGGTCGCGCGCGCGCCCAAGTTCGCGCTGAATGAAATGGAAATGATGTGGCACGTGTTGTCTAATGTTTAAATCTGAAATTGAATTTTTGCTTTTATAGAAGGATGCAATTATATATAGTTTTGAAATGGCTTGCATAACAAATATACGACTGACCAGAAATGATTACAATGTTTATAAAACCTTATCCATACGTACACTACTGTGTATGCCATAATAATAAACCTATATACGTTGCATATCTTTCAGCGCCTAATTGGGATGCCATTTCTTCACCAAAATACTCTCTCTCTCGAGGACCGAAAAATCGTGCCCTTTTCTCTCGCTCTCCATGTGCCATACATGACCCGGGCGGCACACCCCCACCACTGTTACAATATAGTGCCCCCCCCCCCCCCGCCCCCCGGGAGCCGCATTCTGGTTTACCAACTGTCTAACCGCTCATATATTACATGAACATACTCTGATAGTTATAACTGTTATATACACATAAAATTCAGTGGTAAGTTGCGCATCCAAGGACAGCTTTAGCCGATGTGGTGTGTGAAGTGAGTGAAGGCAAACAACCGGAAGGCAGGCAACACGTACAGGCCGTTGATGCTATGCATTGACGTAGAGCATAAGTAGGGTAGGGTGGGGCAAGACGCCCAGGTGGGGTAAAACGCCCATGCCCAAAATAACCCAGACGCGCATGTTCCGGAAGACTATGAGTGACGCATACATGTCACGTGATCATATGCGAACGTCTTCTGGAAGCGTGGGGTCGAGTATGCAAAAATAAGTATATCATTGACAATTTCCCATTTTGACCTCCTTTTTTGTAAAATTGCTCTAGAATTATTGGCTCACCATAGCTGACTTATGAGGATTCAGGTCTGATTACCAGGTCAGTCACAATAACAAGATTATAAACTGTAACGATGTGTCTGTGAATTTGGGCAATAATTGCATAAAGGCGGGCTAGGCTAAAATAACAATACTGTTGTCTGATGGGGTAAAACGCCCACTTCATTTTGGGGCAAAACGCCTACCAGATTATTGGGTAGGCGTTTTACCCCATTGGTAGGCGTTTTGCCCCATTATCAATTCTCTCATTAAAAATATATTTCTTGTTTAACACATAGATCGAAAATTCGTCTACTTTATTAATGTTCATCATATAATAGAACATAATGGAAGCGATTAAAGCTGCTCATACATATATTATTCACCTATATCATGACTTTACAAACAGGGCGTTTTGCCCCACACCGGTACAAAACGCCCCAAAATGGAATTTTATCTTTTCGTTTTCCCCGCCTTACGGCTAATATTTACAAAGAAATCCATGTATCATTAACGTAGAGCCATGCGTGATGAAGGTCTCTGGCGTTATCTAGATTTGCTCGTATCATACTGAAAATAAATATGGCGCATCTTGCTTAAGGTAGGCGTTTTGCCCCACTCTACCCTATCCCTGTCTCGTGAGGTCTCGATCAGATCCCGCTGTGACTGGGCGAACATCAACCGCATTAGGCCAAAGGGAATTCCCCGTTTATCCACCAGGCCTGGGCCGAGATATCACACTCCACGCATTCCCGAATCCACTACGACCTCGCAATGGCCGCCACAACCAACCGTCGATCCGGACGAACTAGCCAAATCCTGTGGCTCCGGGTGGGTCCGACAACCCAAGTTCGTATCCTGTTCACGGCACCAAATGTAGTATTTCTGGTCCCACGCTGAAAGTTTACACCCCGAACTGACGCATCCTTCGCATCCAGGGCAAGCACCAAACGCAATATAGACCAAAGGCTCTTGGTGTCCTTTATCCACCGGGCTTGGGCAGAGATATCACACGAGGACAGTTATGCGTGCCGCTACCTTGACAATAATCTCACCCGCAGGGTAGCTATGGTTGCTTCATGAAGTCAGTTGTTCAATTTAGCCGCTTGTTTAATTGACTGACCTTTCTCCATTAGTGAGTAATTGAGTAACACATTATAAAAATCCCGGTTTTGAGTTGCACTTTCTGCGATATTATTCAAGGTACAATTGGTCCAGGCGCATGGCCAGTGATCTTGTGCCGTTAATACGTAATAGATACAAAAAAGTCTATTCTCACCTGCTTGGCGAGAGGAGCGATGATCATGCTGAGGTCTATCCCTGAGGGTCCGGCCCCCACGCACATCACCCTCTGACCCTCAAACATCTCGGGTTTCCTGAAGTCATGACTGTGCATCAAATGGCCGCGGAAGGAGTCCAGACCGGGGATGTCGGACTTCACGGGCACGGAGAATATGCTGAGAGAACGGACGCCAGGGAGGTGTACATTTAATGAATCTTACATTTTTAAATGTTCTGAAACTACTAGATTTATTACTTAATTTAATAGTAACACCGTTATCTACTGCCTACTTAGGATACGTGTCAGTAGAAAAAATTCAGTATAAATGGGGACATCATATATCATTATCATATTTTCTCCTTGAAGGAATAGTGCAATGCGAAACAAGAATAGATGTGGGCTACTTACCCATTGCACACAAAGACAGCGTCGAAGATGTCTGTCACTAGAGGTCGCTGTGGTTCAGCATGACGTCTGACGTCAACCCGCCACTGGAGTCGGCCGTCTTCGGCAGTGATCGGCTCCACTCGGGTAACTTCCGTCTCCAGCTGGAAACAATTATTTCAGTTTGGACAGCATTCAAATGTAAGAGATTACTATATTTTGTTTCATCAAACTTTATTTCACAAATTGTGGGTTACATTCGTAAATACATTTATTTAAGAAAAGGAAACACAGGAATAAGCTCATTAATTGATTGTTGTCTAAAGAGCGATATGATCAAATCGTACCTAAGAAATAACGGAGTACATACGGCTATTTCATTAATAACACCTTATTATTTCAAGTGGGATTTCTTAAGCAATTGGGAATCGAATGAAATGTTTTCATGTTTCAAATCTGGCCCGTGTCACTTATTTCCATTGGGTATCTCATATTCTTTGACACCGGGAAAGAATATTTTACTGGCAGCTTATTTTTGGATCCCCCCCCCCTACCCCATTCTTGCATGTTGCATCCTGGCCAGACATTCATTACCAGACCTGTCTCTTACATCCCTGACTGCCGGTCTTACGGCACACATGCTGCTTAGAGGCAGGCCTGGTAAAGCCAAACACTGACCACACGAGCACCAATCCCGCCCTCCAAGGCGACTGTCAGGTGTCGTGCTTTCACTTTATCCGGCCAATGTATCTTCTGGATCAGAGGCTTCTTAGGAAGCAGGCTGATTTTGTTCGGAGTCTTATAACCTCGATTCATAGGCATATGATACAATATTCCGGGACACCGCCATCACTTCCCAGCATGTTTATACCGTGTTTACAACTTCCGCGCTGATGCCTAAGCCCCCATTGCGTGACGCTCTCCCACTGGCTAAGAGCGCAGAATCTAGGTCAACACCATGTTGGCTCAGCCGAGCCAGAGAGGCTGCTATTTTGAGAGCGTTCTGTTGCATAGTAAGTGGCAGAGGTTTCACGGGCGCTTTAGTAATATCGGAAACGGGTGGTCACAACGTTGTTTATGGAATAAACTATGTAAACGCCGTCGTATTTTCTGGACCGAAGGCCTCCTTTAATAGACGATTTCCTACGAGCATGCGCAGTGCCGCCTAACGCGTCTGGCGCGTCGGTTGCGGGTCGGGATTAGAGGAACGAGCGCCGCACAGCCTTGAGCCGTATGAGCCCTCAAAACTTCTCCGTACTAAACTTATTCGATTCGTATGACAACCAGTCTTTTGGTTCGTGAAAAATGGATCAGGACTAAGGCAGATCATCAGAGAATGCAATACATATTCTTTTGTCTTTTGATCCCACGAAATGAATGAGTCCCACGAAATGAATCAGTACCATACAATGTGCGGTCTTGGAAGACAAAATGACAGTCTTTGCAAATGTCCGCCATATGCCTGGAAGTATCCTCGTAATTTCCATTTCCTTCTTAAATTATTCACGTTAGCAACATTTCATTTTCAAAGACACTTAGATGGATCATTTATGTTGGTACTTTGATAGATACTTTTTATGATTCTCGTTTACGTATCTCAACAAAGTTGAATTAGAATCGCCCAGTGAAGTTTGTTTACATTTTACATGGCACACATGGCGTTGTGGACACTGTAGCAGTGGCTGACGCTTCCAGTGGCTGGCGCAGGGAGCGCTTAGTTATTTATTCAGTGACCACGAAGCTGGAGATTCGGTAATAGGCCTGCATCTCTATCAACTGGTGGCCGCTGATTTCATTCAGTAGTTGTTGTGTGTAGGTAGGCTCTGCATTTCTTTGTGTTTATGCATCTGTCATATGTTTTCAATACATGTGTACACACTTTGATTTGCAGGCTACCACAGCACTGACAGAAATATATAGATGGTGCCCCAGTCTCTAGCTGGCAGAAATCGCTGCTTTTTACCTTTTGGCATATATAATTCCTCTATTTTGTACATAGTTACGATTCAGACATTTTTAAAAGATTTTTAAAATCATAATGTAGGTGCAAAGTTGCCGTATACTAGGTGATCGCGCAGCATTGATGTTGGTTACAAGTCAAAGATTGCACTCAGTAAGGTAGCTGTCAACAGATTCGATGGTCGCTGCCATGTAACTTTCCCCCCAATGACATTAAAGAAGTACAGGGGACCTTAAAGATTCTGGCAAACCTACCCTACTGAAAACTGGTCCTCCCACATCCCTCCACCCGTGACGCGAAAAGTCGGTTCGAAAAGTTCAGTTGTGAAAATGAATGGTCCCTCCCCGCACGCTCTTCAGGAAAACAACAAAACCTGCAGTCCGTTCACAAACCACACGACGATTTAAACTCATGATAACAGCCGAAGAAAGCCGGTTGAGTCCATCTTGAATTATATATCTGCATACCGTAGACGTTTATCTTGCTCAAAGTGGTAAAATTATGTACATAAATCAATCATCACTCAGTCTAATAGAAAACACTGGCATTGTGTACGAGGGGTCTACTCTCTTTGAGGAAATCCGCCCCGCGTGCGTGTTAAACGGCGTCACTCGCGCGCTCCAGGTTTTGGGTCTCGACCCAAGACCGAGGTGTTTCTCGCTGCCGATAGATGGCGCAGTAGTTTAGGAAATCGTCTATTGAGTGGTTTAAGTTAACAGGTCGGGGACTGACCGTCGTTCGACGGACGAACGTCCTTCGTAGTACGTACTTCCAATAAGGTTCGTGTGCACTTCGTTCCAAGGACGGATGGTTTTGACATGTTGATTTACTTATGCATATTTGTTTCTGCATATATTACCCTTGTTCAGCTTCATTGGATTGGATGATATGAGGGAAGGCCCTTATTAGGGTCTAAACCTCGTTGTGAGATCATAATTAACCCGGGAGTGAATTATGGGAGCGTTCCAGACATGTAAACATGTCCGACGCGGAGGCTCTACAAACTCTTAAAAGTCTACAAAGGCATTGAAAGGCCTTTTGCAAGACCTGCCATGTAAGTATTTTGATAGCTTTGCATCTCTAGTTTCGTTTTATCGTCATTTACAAAATATTCCATGGCATATTTGTCAGATAATGGATGGAAAGGGCACCTGTTGTCACGAACAAAATTGCGTCCCTAGATCAACGGACGCGCAATTCGCCTAACCAAGGCTGCTCCGAAAAAAAAATCTTGTTTTGTCTGAATGACGATGCGAAACTATCAGAATTCATAACAACTGTGTCAACATTAACTGTGTCAACAATACTGTGCTAAATAGATATGTTCTGCAACGACATTAGGGTCCCAAACCGACCCGCCCTTGCAGTACCTGGGCTCTGAGCATCCCGTACTTCATTCGTAGTACGCCAGTTGGTGGTCCTTCCATCGAAGGGCGGCTGCTATGATTTACCATACCATCGACAGTGTTTTAGCCTAATCAGACAAATATGGCATAGAATTTTTACCAAATCGGGTTATAACATATCTACAGATGCTAGTCTTCTAAAATATAATGAGGGTTCAGCTTGGAAAGGTTTCCATGTGATGTGCCAGGTAAAAAAATGTGGAAAATTGGTGTCTCTCAGTGCTCGTTCGCCCCGTTCAGTCAATAATTTGGAATTCCCCGCCCAACAGGATACAATGTCATGGTTTCTAAATATAGAGTTGCTCATTGTGAAGGGATTCCCATGGTTAGATCAATAGGAATCCAGCGTAAATCTATGTTTGCATACTATGAACACATGCATGTTGTTACAAAGTGGCTGTACCTCGATTTAGGTTCACGCATACTGCGAAGGAAGTACGGACTTCGTTTGACGGTCGTACTACGAACGACGGTGGTCCTCGACCTGGTTAAGCGGTTTAACATTCGATCGAGGTGGTCGCCGGTCGACATGGCGGGGAGGCCATTTTTATGGCGAAAATCGCCATCATGTCGTTCAGTTATGTTTGTTATGGCGAAAATCGCCATAATGTGAGTCAGTCCTGTTTGTTATGGCGAAAATCGCCATGATGTGAGTCAGTCCTGTTTGTGTGTGTGTGTGTGTGTCTGTCTGTCTGTGAGCACGATAACTGTCGAACACTTGCAGCTATCGTTGTCAAACTTCGCCAACAGATGCCAGAAGTCTAATCTCAGGTCAAGTTCGTTGCCGGGTGAAATCAGTCAGACGTCGACGTCACAGTGACGTCATACGTCCAAAGCACATTTTTAGGCATAAGTCGCTTAATATTATAGCTAGACATGCAAAGTTAGTGCCATCATACTCGGCTCCTAAATATCTTTGACGTGGGACCAATAGTTTGCAAGCTACGTCACGTCAAAATGACAACATTGACGTCACAAAATTCAGGTAACGGTATGGTGTTCTGATCGTTACGAAAATTTGCAGTGACATTAAGGGTACCGCTGAGGTATCGTATGTTAAAAATCAGAGCGACCGGTCTCAATATTGACCGTACAAACTTGAAAATGGTACAGGACACTGAGGAATTGTATTGCCCGTGAGGGGAAAATATGGTTAAAATTCGCCGTGTTAACACTTTTGCGTAAATAAACTAAAATACCATTGCAATGGTAAACTATACGGCGTTTCCTTTCGCCTAACGCGACCTCCATCTCGCCGCCTTCACTGGCGCACACTCCTGCCCTTATCCACACCCATCCCTACCTTACACCCCTACCCTATGTATTGCTCACCGGTCCGCTGTCGTTCTGCTGCTTGCTGCATGGTGCTGTTACCGTGAACCGAGAGCCGCCCCCACCCCCCACGCGGGCCCCACCTGAGGTCGAAGTGACAGCGGTTGCATCAGCATGGGAAGCTACGAAACGCTGTAATTCCCTTAATAATCGGCCCAGAAGGTCCCGATTTAAATTAATGTCTAGCAAGACGACACCCATACATCAGTCATGCGTCACCAGACGTATCTTAAGCTCGTATCTTAAAATTGGTTATATTTCAGCAACCTGGGTCAAGGGTCAAGGTCGTGTCCTTGACTATTGTAAATGTAAAGTGCTCGGCTGTAGCTCGAAAACTAAACAACATCTGAGCACCAAACTTACCCTGGCGGATAGGGGTGACGTAGCTTATGTCAAATCCAATCTCAGCTCGAACCCGGAGTGAGAAACGTAACGGTGCCAGAACGCCTGGAAGTTGGGGTTCGAACCCGACTTTTCCAATTTTTTGGAAATGTTTTCTTGCCTCTAAAGTTTCGGTTACTTTTTGGGACGCCTGAAAGTTGGGGGTTCGAACCCGACTTTTCCAATTTTTTGGAATTTTTTTCGTACCTCTAAAGTTTCGGTTACTTTTTGGGACTTACATGTTACATGGTTGCATGTTTGAATTTGTGTCCGAAACTTGTTTCGGACACAAAGTAACCGAAGTCCCAAAGTAACCGAAACTTAGATGTATCATGGCCATTAGATGCATGCAGAATAAGGACCCTGGTGTCTGAGTGTATCGAGATGTGCTATTCGTTTGAGCCGCGAAATTACTACACATGTATATGGTGCATTCTGTTGGCACCCAGGCATTGGACCTAGGGAGCTCACTCTTCGTTATGACCCCTTCTTTGTCAATGTCAGTCAGTGAAATAGGTCACTGCAGCGATACACGTAATAAATAAAGCTTGCGTAACTCGGCGAGCCGACGCCCCCAAGCCCGTCACGGTCTGCCTCCCCCCAAAAAACATTCCTTTTCACCCCTTTGTGCTGGGGCCATAAATTATAGGGCGCGGACGGCAAACGTCGGGCGACGGTTTGTGGTGAGGTATGTCAGTCAGTGAAATAGGTGCCTGGAGCGATACACGTAATAAATAAAGCTTTCGTAGCTCGGCGGGCCGACGCCCCCAAGCCGTCACGGTCTGCCTCCACCCAAAAAACTTTCCTCTTCACCCCTTTGTGCTGGGGCCATAAATTATAGGGCGCGGACGGCAAACGGCGGGCGACGGTTTGTGGTGAGGTGGGGGTAAGAGGTACCTTATCGCTAATAATATATGTAGCAACATTTTGACGGTAAAACACCCCTTCCGTGCGGATTTCTGCGGTAAAACGCCTTTTTCGAGCAGATTTTCAGGGTGAAACGCTCCTAAGTGCGGGCGGGTTTCGAAGGTGAAAAAGAGAGGGGCTTTACCGCGCCCCCCCCCCCTCCCCCGCTCTTGGTTTGCGATTATCTAGATAACCGACCGATACCCAGATCAACTGCTATTTGCAGTAAATTTATTCCACTCTCCTCATTTGGGTGATTGGCAGATAAGGACACATTGTGTCGCCTAGAATACACATATCACCTTCAGTCTTGCACAAACATTTCGTCTACTATACCAAATCTTGAGATTATTACAAGGCACTATTTTACAAACTGGCGAATCAATTCTGTCTTGTTCAATCATCCACAGGGTGCGTATCTGTGTACCGACAGATTCATTAATTTAAAAGTTTGGGCCCTGTAGTACAAATAAAATACATAGATACATGGCAAGTGTTATCATATTGAAGATATTTCATTACAGTAACATGTGAATATTTACAGGGTGTATAGGCCAACATACAACCTACATACACATATCATGAGCTTTTTTCATCGTCAGGCCGTTTTGCGTCACATCTAATTATCGATCGTTCTCGGTACGCTTCAGTAACAACTGGGAGGGCGGGTTAGGGGCTTTTACCCCCCCCCCCCCTCTCTCTCACACACACTCGTATACGCACACGTCTGTGGCGCCCTTTAAGCGCCGACACTAATGTACATAGGACATACAAACAAACATACTAAAATAGACTATTGTCAGTTGCAACGCTTTAGCATCAATACTGCGCGAGCGGTAGTTCGTCTAACCAAGAAAATGCACGAAGTCGATTTCCCCACTCACTTATGATGGGCAACGGCAACTGAGCTATGAAGGTACCGCTCTCTGTAGTGACCGGGTGCCCACGCCAAGCACACTGTCTGAATTCTGCGCATTGCCAAATAACTTTTTATCCATGATTGATCCCTACTAAGTGCCGCAAAGATCGCAGCTCTAGCTTGCTTATTTTTGACACATTTTCCGATTTGGCCAAGAATCTCTATACTTTAGCAATGGGCTTACATCCGTTACCATGGATACGTCAACGTGACGTCATAAGACGTCACTGACGCTTACCAAAACGTAGCAAATTGGCTTCTAATTTGCCAGTTTAATTACTTATGAACTGACAGTGATGGAAACTATTACTAACGTAGGTAAACACGAAACGAGTCCACAATGACGTCGGCTCACTTTAACTACGACGTCATTTTTGAGGCACACGTTTAGGGACCGCAAATAAATTTACGACTGGCAGTACTTGTCCCTGGGTATAATGTACAAGATACAAATAAACCGAAGTCACTATGACGTATAGCCGAGCAATGGCCTTTGTAAAACACATCATGATGACGTCATGGCATGACGGCAAAGTCAAAATAATAAGAAGCGAACGTTTTGCCCGACAACCCCAAAATTTTGACCAGCACGGCGATATGCGCATCAGCCTTTCAGATATGGGTTGACGAAATTACGTTTTCCTTTCCTAGTTATTAGCCGCAAAGATCTCAGGTCTAGCTTGTTTTTTTTTACGATTTTTGACGAATTTTCTAACTTATCCAGAATCTCTATACTTTATCATTGGGCCTCTGTTTCGTCAGTCCTGTTTGTGTTTGTGTGTGTGTGTGTGTGTCTGTCTGTCTGTATGTCTGTGAGCACGATAACTGTCGAACACTTGCAGCTACCGTTGTCAAACTTCTCTAACAGATGCCAGAAGTCAAATCTCAGGTCGAATTCGTTGCCGGGTGAAATCGGTCAAACGTCAACGTCACGGTGAAGTCATAAATTGTTTTCCCTTAAATCTCAATGCGATTGTCACGAGACTTTACATGGACATTAAGGGTTCCACTCAAGCACCGTATGTCAAAAATCAGTTATTTTTGTTTCCATGGCAACGCAAATATGGCCCAATGGTAAAAGATAGGACATTTTTGAAATTTACCATGAGCCAAAAACATAGAATCCTATAAGCCATGCAACTCATCTTTAACACAAAGATTACTTAAGGTCGTATCTTAAAATTGATTATATTTCAGCAACCTGGGTCAAGGGTCCTTGTCGTGTCCTTGACTATTATAAATGTCGAGTGCTCGGTTGTAGCTAAAAAACTAAAAGACATCTGAGCACGAAACTTGCCCTGGTGGATAGGGGTGACGTTTCTTATGCCAAATCCAATCTCAGCTCGAACCCGGAGTGCGCAACGTAACGGTGCCAGAGCGCCTGGAAGTTAGGGGTTCGAACCCGACTTTTTTGATTTTTAAGCTATCGCCCTCCAATATTTAACACAGATTGGATCATAAATTAGGACTTATTTACTAAAATCGAACTCTCGGTTATCCCGTAGCGGGTCATTTCAATTTAAAATTAACGAAATTTACGGTGTCCTCAATATTGACCGTACAAACTTCCAAATGGTATAGGAGACTGTGGAATTTCATTGCCCGTCAGGAAAAAATATCGATAAAATTCGCCGTGTAAACACTTTTGCGTAAATCGACGAAAAGATCGTTGCAATAGTACACTATACGGCGTTCCCGTTCTCCTAACGCGACACCCCGCTCCCCCGCACGTCCCGCCGCCCCCACTTCGGCCTTTCCATGCCCGCCAATACACACACGCATTCCAGCTTTGATGCGCTTCACTGGCGCACACTCCTGCCCTTATCCACACCCACACCCTACCTTACACCCCTACTCTGTGTATTGCTGGCCGGTCCGCTGCCGTTTAGCTGCTTGCTGCATGGTGTCCTTACCGCGAACCGAGAGCCCGCTCTCTCCACCCCCCCCCCCCCCCCCCCCCACGCAGGCCACACCGGGGGTCGAAGTGACAGCGGTTGCATCAAGATGGGAAGCTACGATACGCTGCAATTCCCTTAATAATTGGCCCAGAAGGTCCCGGTTTGATTTATAATGTGCAGCGAGATGACCCCCATGCATCAGTCATGCGTCATCAGTTGTCCATTTGAGCCATAAGCTCTCAGCCGCCAGGGTGATATGCCTTGTTTATTTCATTGAAATACCACGCAAACTACATACCACGCTACAGATCTGGCCAAGAGAAAAATATTGGTGCTAAGCTTAATTTGAGTGATCTACGATGAATATTAACGAAGTTGTAGCGATTTAGACCTGCTACATTTTCTGCCGGTTTTGTGACATTTTTAGGAACAAACTGTTTTCTTTAACAACCTCTCTCAACGCCCGATACACATAGAGATCGGTGAAGAAGCAAGGCACAGCTAGTTCAGTGTTACTTATTCTAACATTAATGAAAATATGAAAAATAATTCCATGTGGCTTCTATTACATTGTCTCAGAAGGCAAACTTCAGCCGGCGAAATCGTTTGACGTCGCTAGAGATGGTGTTAAGCGGCTTAACTTTCAAGACAAAAAAGAGATGATGTGAAAACTATTTATTAAGGTGACACTAACACTAGTAACAGGTTGCACGATTACACAATACATTGCCTTTCAATTGCATTCTGCTAATGCTGCTAATCCCTAGACCCCACCCCCCGCTTCCCCTTCCCTTCACCGCCACACTCCTCCGCGGCCGACTTAATCGGCGGCCAGGTTAAAGCGCCGTCAGGGCATCTGGCAGCCGCGCCTACCCCTCCCACACCCCCGCCCCCCCCCCTCCCCTCCCTCCACAACATATCTGTCTGGACCTAGCAGCCCTAGCAGAGATTTTGCTATTATCGTGAAAAAAAGACTTTTTCACATTATGTTTAATAATACTTTCTGACCGGTAAATGTCTGTATTTGGGCCCTCTTATCCTAGACCAAATGAGATTACTGTAACAGTCAAATGTCGAAAATGGGGTCTCAATCAACACAAAAAACGACATGTTGCAATGTGTTCTTACCTTTGCCATTTTGACCTTGGTGCTTATCCTTCTAGTATGTCATGTAATAGGTCAAGGTTAATAACATACCTGAAGATGAAGGTCATACCCAGCAGGGAATTATTTTCCAAAAAAATGGAATTTGTTTGATGCTATGAGCAATTTTGCCTCCCCCCTGGTCTATGAAATGTATCAGTTCGCCACTATAAACGCCTCGCTTGGACAGGGTTTGATTGAAATCTATGCCCAATTGACTTCCGTGGATGAATCAATATCGATCAGAACAATATCTATAGGAATCGGACACGATATGACCTTGGAAAGTGAAAAATGGACCTAAATTCAGACATCAGTAGCATGTTTTCGATCCGTTCGATAGGGAATAATGCTTGTCTGATTATTATATATGCTTGAACAGAAAGCTCAGGAGAGGTATTATGTAACTGCCTATAGGGTACAATCCAATAGTGCGGGGAAAGACTTAAAATCAAGAATTTCCATTTTCTTTTGGGCGGGAAAGTAGTGTCTTTGCTATTTATAGCTATATTAAAGATATTTTTGCAATCTTTGTTCTCGTCTATTGTAGTAGACATTACATTCTTGCCTATTTAGTGCCTTTCCGGATGTTGTTCGACCCATTTGAACATATTTGACCTCTCGGAAAGTGGAAAAATATGTCTTTTTCTTCGAATATGTATTGCATGCTTTAAATAAGTGTTAAATGACGATGAGGAATAGTATTATATACATTGTATAGGGCCAGAAGATGGCAAGAGTGGTACAAGTAACATAAAGTCTCTACCAGCAATATTAAGGGCCGTGGCTATTTATAAGTGAACTCTACGTTACGTAACTTTTCGATTTTCCCCAAGTTTAAGACGTGCGACGCTCGAAACGACTGAAATGGGTGTCCTTGATATTAGCGAATGAAAGGCTAGTAACTTATTGCCTACTTTACATATTAAGTGTTAACTGACAATGAGGAATACTATTATAAACATGGTATAGGGCCAGAACATGGCAAGAGTGGCACAAGTAACACGAAGTCTCTACCAGCAATATTAAGGGCGCTGTGGCTATTTACAGGGGACCCCTATGTTATGTAAATTTTTGATTTTGCCCATGTTTTAAGCCATGTGACACTCCTAATGACTGAACATAGGTGTTGTGGATCTTAGGGGATAAAAGACCCATAATTTTGAGGGTAACACAGTTATCTCTTCATGTTCTGGAAAGAACACTGTCTTTGCATGTTTTCATTCGGAAAATGAGATTTCATGAAAGATGAAAAGTCAAAGAGTCAAATTTTGTCACTCAAAATTGTCCAAAGAAAGTCAATTTTAATAATGGAAAATGCGTTGTGATAACTAAAGTAAGCCAGTTAAACAAGTAATTTCACAGTATGTTTAATAATACTTTTTAGCCGTCCAATGTATTTGGGCCCTTATTCTATAACAAATGAGGTCACAGTCTAATAATGTAGAACATGGGGTCCCAATATGCACAAAAAACGACAATCGTAACCCTAAATAGCGCGCATAGCGTGCATATTTCCGGCTGATGGCGCAATATATGACATCCCAGTTTTGCGTAGTCTATTGCTGTGTTATTATACGTTATGTTGACTTCCGTTTCAATATTGTTCTCGTGATTGGAGCAAATAGTGCAGTTGGTTCATTTTCGCCTACTTAGGCAACAGCTACCATCACTATGATTTCATAAGTAGGTATAATAAAACCCATGCCGCTGATATAATTTCTCGGCCACGCCCTAATTGACGCCAAAACGACGCTTCTCTAAAGAAAGTATCCTTTTTCATATTTTGCTTGACTGATGGGAGCAATCACTGTAAATGAAAAACGATAATATCTGGGATATCATATGCCACATATACTAGAATGTAACGATCGACGTTATGGACATTGTATAAAGGTTAATAATGTATATCGAGAAAAGGTACATTCGCAAGGCCAAAAGCAATTAAGCCCGTGCAGCACGTGCAGCTAATGAATATCCAATTAAAGAACCTGATAACCCATACAAGCCCCTTATCTCTGCTTTGCCAGCCCGAATGTAATCCCCCGAGCCCCCCGCTGTTAGTTGTTAGTTGCTCCAGACTGGCAAGCCCTGCCACCTGACTGGCAAGCTCGACTAAAGCCAGACTTGACAAGCCCCCGTGTCGTCACAGCCAGGGGTCGAGGTCGGTCAGAGCGGGATGCAGGTCGAGGAAGACGCCTGGCTCACATCGCGCGCGGCCGGATTATTTTTAGCACATGGCGGCAACCAGTGGCCTGCGCGTCATTTTAATGGCCCAGACCCACTGCGTTGTGTTGATATTTCACGGTTATACATTATTTTGATGGGTGTACTGATTCTGAACCGAAGCCCTCCTTTAAGCCCCCACCTGGCCACACACCCACACACCCACATCCGTGTAGTTTAAACGTATAGCAAGGTTTGTTCTCTGTCGCGAGTCAAGGTAAAATTCATGTTTTTGAAATGGGGTGGCGTAGTGATGTAGTTAGTAGCAAGCTGATTGTATGCAATGCGTGTGCAATGTGTGCGGCAAAGTGTATACAAATCAAGAGGTGTATTACAATCTGGCTAGGGCTCAAGTCACCAGGATCTTGGAGGCCTAGCTTGTGTGGCTTATGACATTTTCTTTCAGGGTTGATGCACTCACTCCTGTAGTAGCTTGATCACGCCTGACACCCAGATCACAGGAAACATAACCCAGATGCTCTCTTAGCCCCTCCCAACCCCGCCCCATTCCATACAACCCTTTATAATAGCCCCTCCCACCCGCAACTCCCCCATCTCTCCTTCGCCTGATCCCATACACACGCTATAATAGCTGCCCCCCTCCCCCCCCCCACCAACCCCCCACGCCGCGCAGGGAGTAAAGAAAGTGCTTCACGCATAAAACGCAGCCCCGTAGAGACCCCTGTGTCATGTAGCGTACTCTCTGTCTGGCGCGTATGTCTGGCCGCCACATTTCTATCCAGATAAGATGGACATCGGACGCAGGTCAGCCAGTGCAGAGGGCGGGAAACTGGTCAACGGTTCGCTAATGTGCATGCATGGTAGTTGAATACCATGAAACATGCGTCGATGATCAGTCCTTCATTATCAGCACTCAGCATTATGGCGCAGGGTAGTATACACATGTAGGGTGTGTGTGTGTGTGGGGAGGGGGGTTACCGGACGAAGCCCCAGCAAACACGTACCAACAAATGCTTATGACCGCATTAAATTTAAGCGAGACTAACTAATTATAAGTTATAATATATAAGTATCTATATAAATATATATCTGTACATGTGTTGGCTAAAGGCATGCTTTAATCTTTATTTATTTGTTTGATATCGTGCGACCGTGTTATATACATATTATAAATACATCAACATAAATATATAAACATATTGCCGGTCTAATATTTGCGAGGACACATAGCTTGTATTTTGAGCGAACAACACATACAGCGGAGCCACGGATCGGGGTAACCCCATAATTTATAGCGAACACTCGGTCATAGCTATATTCAGCCCCCCCCCCCCCTCGCCTTTTTCCTTAACCCACGTGGATCGGTGATTCCAAGCTTAGCTAAGGGAACACTTGGTCATGGCTATATTCAGCATATGAGAATTTTACCCCACCCCACTCCCAAATGTCCCTTAACCTACCTGAATCGGTAATCCCATGCTAAGCTAAGGGGACACTTGGTCATGGCTGTATTCAGCCTATGACAATTTGTCCCGCCCCTCCGCCATGTCCTTTAACCCACGTGGATCGGTAAGCGCATGCTAAGCTAAGGGGAAACTATATTTAGCGACTTTAACATGGCCAATCCCTTTATGAATCCTCGATACACCAAACGACGAACGGCGCGGTGACGCTTAATGCATCATATAACTCGGTCGAGGTACATAGTCGCAGTCGCTACTAACATGTTAAAGTTGCACCTATATCCCCAAGTTTCGTTTTTCTAAAGCTCTTTCCTGACGAGCTCGTACATTTTGGTATCTAGTTACCCCCCCCCCCCTCTCCTCCCCCTGCCAGGGTCACAATTCGTAGTAGGGGTCTCCACTGCTACGCTTCTCTGATTTGTGTTACAGGGGTAGGTAAACCACCGCCGTAAAAATATATGCTCCACTGAATAGATGTTTGTAGATTTTGTAAATTACATTCCCTATCAAGTTCTAAGGAATGAGAAAAAATAGGTTTCATTAGTATTGCAATTTGTGGGGGCTGACCTCTGATTCAGCCCAGGCTGCCCGGAATATTAGGGATAAAGATCGCTTGCGTTAAAGTTATTATATTGCAGTAAACGCAAGTGTAAACAATATAAGCAACTATGCGGGGATTATATGAGTGGCTTATCTGTATCTTCAATTTTAAAAGACGTCATATCACATCGTGAGGCATAAATGCAAGATATGTAGTCTTTTGAAATCGCAATGGGTGTATTATTTCAAAAACCACCTTAGTTCAGGACAGACTAAACAGTATGTGAGCGGTGTGATACCCCAGCGGTTGTCAGCGATTAGATACCATTATCGCTGGAGACGGGGGGCAGCAGGTTCCAGATGTTTCTGTGGTATACCAGCGTACGCAGCAATGGGTGAGGTGTGCACATTTAGACATGGGCCGATTGAAGGATGTGCCGCGATCAGATAAGAGATGCGTACGGGCTGGCTAGCACGCTGGGCACTTCCCTTGGGAGTTGTAGCTGATAGCGCCTGCCGCCCCTGTCCAGACCTACATACACTTTTCTGGACCGCAGAGGCCGGTTAGCCTACAGTTCATACCCCCGCCTTCTCCACCCCACTCGACGTACAACTTAATTGGTTTACCAGACTTGTCGGACCAGCCAGTGGCGCCCTCCGAGGCTGTAGCGCACCGGTTATATGTTAATACCATACATAATATATCATAAAAATGACGACAGGGAGTTATTGCACTACGCTTTTGGCGATTGAACGTATCCGTAACATAACCCGATGCGCATTACGTCACCAGAACAAACCTACATATATATATATGTTTGCGGAACAGCGTATAAGTGGGCTTCTAACATTTTGGCCGTCAGTTTCACAGCCCAAAGAATTACCTAAATATCTTCTTTCTGCTACGAATGCATGTCTCAGATTTTGCAGTTATCGGGCGAGGATACTTCAAAGATGCTTGTGCACGGTATTGAGCCTGACTCAATTGAGTATTGACTCTTCGGTTAATTGCTATTCGCTTTCTACGTTGATCGCATTTTTTAGTTGTGAAAAACATGCCGTCCCTTCCACGCTTACGACTGTCGACTGAACACCGACAGCAATATCTCTTATTTAAGCGCCGCGCGAGAGTGAAACACGGAAACGGTGGGAAGCGTATCAGTAACACGGAAATGTAGCGCAATCGTTATTATCTAATGACCAAATAACATTACTGCACGTGAATAACCACGCTGGTTATGCCGCAGACCAATGAGACCTTGATATGGATCTCTGGTTGTAGGGTTCCGGTGTCTACTCTATTCACAAATCACAATGTATCCAGCTCAAGCCACTCAACCTGGTGGCCGGTCGTTATCAGCCTATTAGTTAAGCACGAGCCCCTCCCCCCTTCTACCCCTCCCCTTTTACCCCGCACCACCCACAACATATTCTTCTTGACTTATCAGCCCACATCTTTCCTCAGACAGGAGACTGCGATATCAAGGCCCGGGTCGGCGTGTTTACAGCCTTTCCTGCAGACTCACACCGACCCGGGCCTTGATATCAAGGAATATGGAAATATGTGACACGGGGCAGATTTGAAACCATGAAAACATTTCATTCAAATCCCAATTGCTTAAGAAATCCCACTTGAAATAATAAGGCGTTTAATATCGTTCCACTTTAAAGACTTGTAGAGTTATCATGACTTAATTCATTTAGGTCAGCCGCCCCATTCCACAAACTACCTGGGAGGAGGATGGGAGGCTCGCAAAAACGGCTTAGTTTATGGCTAGAAGTCATTATGGCGGCAACCCCCACCTGGATATATTTCCGGAGGTTAAAGTGATCCACGTAATAGTTGAGATAGTGCAGGACTTCTTGCCTGGACCTGAAGCTCCCAGGTGGGTGTTCGTCCGGGTATTCGAGATCCGGAAATCTGACAAGTTCTAAGGTGTCGTTGGTCCTGTTCGAAAGTTTTGTTTTTCACTTGTTGTCAAAAGGTTGTGTATTTTCGTGGCATATATCCACGTCTGATACGATCTTCTGTTTGACCAGCGATACGATCTTCTGTTTTAACAGCGAGTAAACGATTGAAACGTTCTAAACAAAAACAAAAACCTTAGATACGAGGTTTACTCTGGCAACTTTCTTCTTAATCGTCACATATTCGCAGCTGTACAGTGGCAAGGGACAAGATGGATGTATATATATATATGATAAATATATTACATATTTTGTATTTTTTAAAATCCACAAAAATTCAAAACTTGGCGCGTTCATACGATATATTCGTACCAGCTGAAGTTATTGTGTTTTATACAAATATTAATTATTCAAAAGTGAAAGAAAGAGTGACAACTAACTTGAGGTCTCTGTACGTGCTGTTGAGTATTGGTACTCCCCGTTCGTCCTCCCCCACCCGGTCCGTGTACACCCACGTCCCTCCCAGCTCCGTGTTCTGCTCGTAGGCGACCACGTGACTGATCTCAGGGCGTCCCGACAGCTGTCGCAACGTCGCGATCCCGGAGATTCCCGACCCAATCACTGCCACCTTCATCGTGCTGACTGAAAGTAAATCGCGATGACGTATGTGGTTGTCGAATCGGACTTCCTTGTCAATTCTGATCCGAAGACAGAGACAAAATAACTGCTCCCCATTTTTGTCGAGACTGCTATTGGAAGTATTGGAGTTTTGCCGGGTCAAAGACATACGACGATTTCATATCAATAGCAACATGAATAATTTGCCACATATTGGTTAATGTCAGCATAGTAATGAACAATGAAATTTAATTGAAGGTCGTATTTTATGCATGGATAGGGAGCGTTCATTTTCCCATACTTTGTGTTGCGTCTTTACCCCTATCTTGTTACGTTAATATATTTCATAAACTACATTGGATTAGGAGTTAAAGATAATTAATTACTCTATTGGACATGCCAACGAGGAGGAAATAACCACTGCGTGACCGGAAAAGGTTATGTTGTTATGCATATACGGGGCGAGTCAGAATTGACAAGGCAGGTCAGAATTGACAACCACAGACGTACAGTCAGTCTTTGACATTAATATATACGCCCGCAAGTATCCTAAGGAACCGTCATTCAGCCAGACCCCCATATAGTGCATAAATACAAGCTTGGACGCCTGGTCAAATCACATTGGCTGAAAAGTTACGATATTTCATACGAATAAGATCGAATAAGGCCTAACATAGAGGTAAAGAGATACATTATTGGTATGAAGATCATATGACGATCATAGGAACACATTAAACTGGACTTTGGATTATATGCTGCATGTCAAATCGGCATAAGTTTCTTTATGTATTCTATATGATAAAACGATAGCGGCTGCTTAAATACACGTAGGCCTACCTGTTTCGCAGTTTGTCAACGTCCACTTGTTAACGCGGAATATATCCTATCTGGTTGTGTGTATATCTGCATGACCCTCACTGCATGTAGCCTAGCTAGGCGCTGCCCAGACTCAAACGCTACCGGTGAAAGTAGGTCGCCGGCCCGAACCCTAGACCCAGACTGATGTTGACAGGCCACACAAGGCAAATAGGTTAATACCCATCACACCGTGACACAAGGACAGCAGGCCAAGATAAACACACCTGCGTTTCTTCGGCCACGCGTTTACGGCCTTATATTTATAGTTAATTCAGTGATGAATTCCGCTATAAACACTAGATACACTATTGAGCTATGTAATGGTATGTGTTGGTTATCTTTAGGATATGGGAGTGACACAGAAAGAGCGCTTCTCAATGGTGAGACACGATCTGGTGAGATGTCATCAGACCTAGCTGCATCTCTTAGAATAAATTAACTTAAGACATTTCCATAGAGTATAATTAGACTAGTGTCAAAAGTCAAAGATGTGAAGAAAAAAAACCCAGCGTGACCGGGTTAGCAGGCCTGAATGAAAAACCTAGATCTGTATACCCGCCTTGTGCTTACAAGAACACACCAATCCTGTATATAATAAAAGCTTTCACAACTTTCACAAGTAAAGTTTATTATTGTTATTTTCCAATTTAGTGTTCATGTGTACAAAAACGGTGAAAAACACACAACTAAACCATCAACATTTCATTTCATTTCTGACCCTAGCCTAATTCGCGTGTGGAGATAATATATCTTCCACAGCCCACCGCTACGTGGCGCGCTCAGTACGCTTGGAGGGTAGGATGTGTCATTATCAGGGGCGCTGGAGCTCCTCCTTCTGTAAACACTTCACGGAGTAGGAAGGGGGTGGGGGGTGGTGGCGGTGGTATGGCAATGGATCTATGGGGGAGAGGGAGGCTATGGCAAGCTATCTGTGCAATAAAGCCGATAAACCGGGTGTAACGCCGGTGGGATCTCGTTTGAAAATCTCGCGAAACTCGGCTTTTGACCGATAACCCCGTTTGGTCGATTGATAAACGATTGATGAGATCACAGTTTATCAATGGATAAGCGTAGTTTTTCATCGAAAAGCAAGGTGTAACATCGATAAACCTGATAAATAAGGTTATAGGTAGGGACGTAATGTAATATCCCTTCTGTTTTTGTAAATAGACTAAGTTAAAACCAAAGCAATTATAATTTACTTGGATAATCAATCTAATTCAGGCTGCAGTCGTTCTCCATGCAGGACTTGTACATTAGCTTAAACCTGATTTTTGAAGGTAGATCTAACAAACGGCAAAGCATTTGCTCTACGCAGCTAAAGAAGTGAACTCTCTGACACATGGGGAAAACGCATGAATAATAGAAGCATATGAACCATTCCAACCTACCGCCATGTTTCGCTTGATAATCCTGTCCTCTGCTGGACTCTCATTGAACTGGTTCCAATGGCATGCTGTGACCCCGTGTATATACTCTCAAAGCCGCGTATTAATTTAGAGACCGAAGAACTGCCAGTCAGTCACTGAAAAGCCTGAACAGAAATGAACCCACAAAAGTTGAAGGGACAAACCACTTGCAATTACTTTGCAGTTTAATGTAACATTCATTTATTGTGTTATATGTTCATCTGTGAGGTCGCGTCTCAAGTCAAAAACCGGTTGTATTGAGCGATAAACTCGGTTTATCGATGGTAGGCACTCCACATGCGAAACACCGGGTTTATCAGTCCGAAAAACCAGGTTTATCGGGAAATAAATACATATACAGTAGATCAAAGGGAAAAGGTATACCCCTCGCGTGTGGATTTTGGAGGTGAAAACTGAGCATTTTATTACCCCCCCCCCCCCCCCCACCCCGGACGAAAAGCAAGGACGGAATTAGGGGTGGGGCAGCCTCAAAATTTGAGACTGCCCCACCCCTTACTTTGAGGAAGAACGCTATCTAAGGCCGCGTGCACCCCCACCCCCACCCTCTCGGTCGTCAAATATTTGGTGGATCCCCCGGTCGCACTTTTGGGCCCCCCTCCATTCAAAATTCCTTGATCCGCCCTGCGGAATTAACGTAATATGGCTTTGAATAATTTAAATCGAATCAATTCGTCCGATACGGCAGCGGTAGCCCAGTAAACGCTATACATTTGTGTATTTGATGCCAAACTGCAGCATCCAATTTTCGCGTCTGAAGCTACATGGCTCCTGGCTCCGTGCGTCGGGCTATGGCTCCGAGCGTCGGGCTATGGCTCCGGGATACAACTCCAGGATGTGGCTCCGGGATATAACTCCGGGATATAACTCCGGGATGTGGCTCCGAGATATAACTCCGGGAGTTGACTACGGGATATGACTCCGGGCTGGCACTCCAGTCGCCGGGTTAAGGCTCCGGGCGCCGGGCTATGGCTCCGGACTGTGGCTCCGAGCGCCGAGCTATGGCTTCGGACTGTGGCTCCAGGATGTGGCTCCGGGTTATGGCTCCGGCCTGTGGCTCCGGGCTATGGCTGCGGGCTGTGGCTCCGGGCTGCGGCTCCGGGCCATGACTTTAGGCTATGGCTCAGAGTGCCGGGCTATGGCTCAAAGCGCCGGGCTATGGCTTCGGGCTATAGCTCCGGCATATGGCTCCGGCTCCGGGCTATGGATCCGGGCTATGGCTCCGGGCTAGGGCTTTGGGCTATGGCTTCCGGCTATGGCTCCTGGCTATGGGTCCGGGCTATGGCTCCGGGCTATGGCTCCGGGCTATGGCTCCGGCATATGGCTCCGGGCTATGGCTCCGGGATATATTTCCGGGCTAGCTCCTGGCTATGGCTCCTGGCTATCGTTCTCGGATATTCCTTGATCCGCCCTGCGGAATTAACGTAATATGGCTTTTAATTAATTTAAATCGAATCAATTCGTTCGATACTGCAGCGGTAGCCCAGTAAACGCTATACATTTGTGTATTTGATGCCAACCTGCAACATCCAATTTTTGCGTCTGAAGCTATGGCTCCGGGCGTCGGGCTATGGCTCCAGGCGTCGGGCTATGGCTCCGAACGTCGGGCTATGGCTCCAGGCGTCGGGCTATGGCTCCGAACGTCGGGCTATGGCTCCGGGATACAACTCCAGGATGTGGCTCCGGGATATAACTCCGGGATATAACTCCGGGATGTGGCTCCGAGATATAACTCCGGGAGTTGACTACGGGATATGACTCCGGGCTGGCACTCCAGTCGCCGGGCTAAGGCTCCGGGCGCCGGGCTTTGGCTCCGGACTGTGGCTCCGGGATGTGGCTCCGGGTTATGGCTCCGGCCTGTGGCTCCGGGCTATGGCTGCGGGCTGTGGCTCCGGGCTGCGGCTCCGGGCCATGACTTTAGGCTATGGCTCAGAGTGCCGGGCTATGGCTCAGAGCGCCGGGCTATGGCTTCGGGCTATAGCTCCGGCTCCGGGCTATGGCTCCGGGCTATGGCTCCGGGCTATGGCTCCGGGCTACGGCTTCGGGCTATGGCTTCCGGCTATGGCTCCTGGCTATGGGTCCGGGCTATGGCTCCGGGCTATGGCTCCGGGCTATGGCCCCGGGATATAGCTCCGGGCTAGCTCCTGGCTATGGCTCCTGGCTATCGTTCTCGGATATGGCTCCGGGTTATGGCTACGGGCTATGGCTCCGGGATATAACTCCAACATATAGCTCCGGGATGTGGCTCCGAGATATAACTCCGGTATATGGCTCCGGTGTATGGTTCCGGGGTGTGGCTCCGGGCTATGGCTCCGGCATATGGCTTCGGGCTATGGCTCCGGCATATGGCTTCGGGCTATGGCTTCGGGCAATGGCTTCGGGCTATGCCTTTGGGCTATGGCTTCGGGCTATGGCTTCGGCCTATGGCTTCGGGCTATGGCTCCGGTCTCCGGACTAAGGTTTCGGGCGTCGGGTTATGGCTATGCATTAAATGGCACACTATAAAAATACATTGTTGACTTTTCCTTTTGCCCTAATATGTGATTAGTCGTTTTATTTGCCTACGTCGTAATCTTGCCATATGCCAGTGAATACCCACATGTACATGTTAACAACTAGCTAGTGCCCGGTCATGGCGTCGTTAAGATTGGGGGGTCTTGGGGTCACGAATGGTTTTAGAGTGTTTTTTAGGTTGAATATTATATTGTTGATGCAGGATTGAAAAATGTAGACATTCTGTTGTCGGATGAACACAATGGAGGAGTTAAGCGAAAAATATTTCTATGTAACACGGGGTCAAAGTTCAAAATGCCTCACGCCTTTGACCTCGACCGCACTCGAAAATATAGTTTGAAAGTAACATGGCTTCTAATTAATCAAACTCAAATGCATTCATCAGGTATGTTACCAGTGGCACAGTAAATGCTAAACAGAGGTGTCTGATGCTAAACTGCGAATTTATCTTCGATTAGCTTCATTTCAAAATTCGAGTTTGAAGGATAATTCTGGTTAAATTTGTCATGGGGCAGAGGGACTATGGCGCAAGTGTAACGCCCTCTGTCGGGAGATCGACCGCCACTATGAACAATTTACTAATTGTAAGCGGCTATGACCTCTACATAAAACCGAGATTTGGCGCTATGACCGTGCCCGGTCGTAAACTGCGCTATGACTGCCTTATGGCCGCTACATGAAACCGGCTAGTGCTGGCTGACCCAGCCAGGCGGAGGTGAGGCTGTGGAAGGCTGAAGGAAGCAGAGATTATGTAAGGTAGGCTATTGGTATTTTGCGGAACGGAACGCAACGGAACGGAACGGAACAGAACGAAGCCTCAAGGGGGGTCACTTTACCATTAATTTACAATACAATTAAAATTGATCCAAAGTATATTTTACTCTTTCTTTCAACGGGATTCAAGTCAAGTATGAGAATTAAACCACTAAAACTTGTTATGTGCACTTTTGACCATGCCTTATTCATATAGGCCCATGTATCTTCATCTTCAACTTGCTGACAATGAAGTGGGTCGCGAACCATATGCACCATTTTGCCATCGTTTTTGTTTTCCAATGATCTTCAACGGTCATCTGCTCATACGTTGTCTCTTGCTTGATAATATTTGCGTATAATCCATTGTAGTATATTTCTGATCACTCCTGTGTTAATGTACTGTATAGCGGAACGCAACCGAGCGTGCGGGAGAGGAAGGGTGTGTGCCAGCAGCCGGCAGCGAGCCGGTCACCAATACTGTGTGCCGATTAGGGAGTGGGCGTGCGGGAGAGGAGGGGTGGGCGTCAGTGCAGAGCATGAGCGCGTGTACTGGCGGGGAGGGAGGGGTTGAGGGAGGGATGTTGAGATAGGAGACTGGGAACGCCGTTTTTATGACGGAAAATCTTCGATTTTTCCGTCATCTATCAGTAGGTTGGTATGTCTGTGTGTGTGTGTGTGTTTGCGCACGCTCTGTAGGTCGCAAAACGCAACATTTCGTTTTGTAACTTTAACCATCGATAGGCATCCGACATGGCTCGGTCAAGTTCGTTAGCGGGGTATGTAGGTCAAAGGTCAAGGTCACAGGAGTCTCCTGCAAAAAATGTCCAATCTGTAACATAGGAACCCTATGAGAGCTATTAACTATTAAGAACAGCTGGCCGACCTCAATCGCCTGATGTGTGGCCGGGGACTCGTCACTTGGCTTATCCAAACAAGATATCAACACAACGCGGCTCACTAATCTGCTAATGATAACAACATTACAGCGAGGCTCTGGACTTTCACGAATTGTGAAGGTCAAGGTCATTGTAGTGGGCCTAAGACATAAACCGGATTTTACATTTTACGTCATCTCATCCTACGGGTGACGCAATCTCGTGTTTACTATTGCGATGATCCTTTAGTAGATTTTAACGATTAAGAATATCAGTTCTTTTAAAGCATCAGTAATATCTTCTATTACCACTAATTTCCGCTCTATATAGAGGTAACTTTTTCATAATTGGATAATTAATGTCCGCTCTACAGGGGTATCTTTTTCATTGTCCGCTCTATTCACTTTACCAAAGATGGTCACGGTCGAGGGGTCAAGGTGACTAGAGGATCGGATCCATGTGCCCAGGGCACCACCAGACAAAGGGCTTATCGTTTTAAATACGTGTTTTCTTGTTCTGCTTCAGCAACTACAGCGTCCCTCTGAATGCTGAATGCGCCAAACAGGTTTGTCTCCGTACAAACATCGATAAGACGATCGGGATTTGTGTAGGACAGGTAACCAGTCAACCCGTAATCAGCGGTATACGGTTCCCAAAAGAACCGCTAAAATGTGTGGGTATCTTTGTAGGCCAAGATCATGAAAAATGCACAATGCTAAACTGGGAAAGCAAATTGAAAGCAACCGATAAAGAAATAATGTGTGTTTCGAAATTGAACCTATTGTCAAGCGTTTGCGATGTACCTCCTAACATAGTTAAACGTATAAATACTATCTTTTTTAATTTCATATGGGGACGAAGCGACAGGATTAGACGAAATGTTTTAGTAGCCCCTGTAGCGAATATTAAGTGCACATAGCAATGCCAAATGGGCTTTTTTAGCCAGACAACGTCTGCATCCTTTTGTAACAGATAACACGCTAGTACACCTTTCTGTTCAGGTTTTAAGTCAGTTCCCTGTATTAGACCAGTCACCCCGTAATCAGCGGTATACGGGTCCCAAACGAACCGCTAAAATGTCTGGGTATCCTAGTAGGCCAAGATCATGAAAAATGTACAATGCTAAACTGGGAAAGCAAATTGAAAGTAATCGATAAAGAAATAATGAAATGGAGAGCACGGAATTTAACTTTATTTGGCAAAATCACTGTCATTAAAACAATATGTGTTTCGAAATTGAACCTATTGTCAAGCGTTTGCAATGTACCTCCTAACATAGTTAAACGTATAAATACAATCTTTTTTAATTTCATATGGGGACGAAGCGACAGACGAAATGTTTTAGTAGCGCCAATTGATAGAGGTGGCTTAGGTATGATCGATATGGAATGTTTCTTTGTGTCGCTGAAAACGGTGTGGGTATTCAGAATATTAAGTGCACATAGCAATGCCAACTGGGCGTTTTTAGCCAGACAACGTCTGCATCCTTTTGTAACAGATAACACGCTAGTACACCTTTCTGTTCAAGTTTTAAGTCAGTTCCCTGTATTAGACCAGTGCTCGGCTTTTTACAGGGGTGTTATCCACGCCTTTTCAAAGTCTCGGTCAGTACAACCCCCAGAATCCAAGGAGGACATACTTGACCACTGCTTGTGGGAAATAATTTTTTTAAATAGGGAAACCGTAAAGGTCTAGAGCATTTCTACTGTTCAACATTTGTCAAAAACAATATACTTTTTGTTGGGCAACTGCGCTTTGTCAATGGAAAATTAGACTCTGGCTACATTTACAATATCCTAGATGATAAGCAGAACTTTATAGCGGAATGCGTCATCCTGCGTAAAGCCCTGAAGCCTTACGATAATTTGATTGGTACCTGGAATCCAGAATTGTATAGAGTAAGGGAACGATACCATGAAATCGAAGAGAAAAGCAACCCTTATTATAAGCGGCTTTTAGATCTTAAAATAGAAAAACCAGTTTCTGAGCAAAAACTAAAGCATTTGTTATCTCTAATTGTAGTTTTTGACTTTTCGAGAAGGTATAGGACGAAAATATCAAAAATGTCAAATCCTGAAATTGGTTGAGTTTAATTACAAGATACTGCATAATGTACTACCATGTAACGCCAATCTTAAGAAGTGGGGTAAACGCGAGTCAGCCAACGGCGACTTATGCCCTGGAGTCCAAGACATACCACACCTCCTATTTCAATGTTGTCATGCGAGGAAGGTGTGGTCTGTCCTGAGTCGTTTGATTAAGCCAGTACAGCTCCGGGATATATATGTGGGCAGCGAGAATACAGCTGAAGATCTGGTAGTAACATTGATAGCATATTTATTATATAAAGAATGGTTAGTGTCTGTCAATGATGACAAACCACGTCTTTGGGAGAATTCTATAAGGTTTTTTACTTACGAACTAGCATTAAGGGCATCACTGTATGCAAACACGATTAAACAGCAAAATACCATAACGCTACTAATGCAACTATCCGTAGAATATAAAAAGTAATCTAGCATACACAAAATATTAGTTGCAACCTATGTACCATCAACGTGCTACACCGCCTGCGTGTATTATATTTCTCTTTGTGAATAAACTTTTATTTTACCCCTGCAATATGAATGCATGATAGGCTTACCAACACAATACGAATTATTGACACCACTACAATACATAGTCTCGTGCAGAGACAGCAGGAGAAATAAAGAGACGGCAACTTATTGATTTACTCCTGCTTGCCCCCAAATCTTAAAGGATATCTGTCCTGGGTGGGGTGCTTGGACCAGTCTGTGTCCAGGGGATAGTTGTTAGACCTGAAATGCTTCGGATCAGTAAAGAGCACGAGACCGGTGTGTTCCAAGTGAGCCGAGACGACCGTTGGTACAGGTTGCAACACGTTACCTGTTTTCACCATTGCCAGGAAACTATCATGGTAAGGTTGGAAAAGTTGATTAATCGGAAACATCATGTGCTCATAATGCGGCGGTAGACCCAGGCTTAGTTTCATCTGAAATTCTTCTTCGATCTCCTTCAGCATGGTGTCCTTGTCAGGTAACGGCGCGTGCTTCAGTAGGGTAGCCAAAGCGAATTGAGCCACGAAAGGGCTTACGTGAAATGTAGGAGCATGTTTAAGCATTCCGATAAAGAAAAGCGTTGGGTACTCCGCGTGAATCACGTGTTTGTAGAGAGGAGTGCACCGCCCAGCATCGTCCTTCGGTCGGCAGACGTCGGCCAGGAACGGGAAGCACAATCGGTATCCGGTACACAGCACAATGGCGTCAACTTCAAGTTCCTGTCCGTCCTCTAGAACCACGGAGCGTTCCCGGACTTCCTTGATGCAGGGCACTAGCTTGATGCCGTCGGGGAAGATACTCCATTGCGTCACAAACGGCCCACGTTAGCTCAAGTAGACTTTCAGCACAACAATGACAAAATATGTATAAATATAAAGCGAAATAGGGCTATGAAGTCTCGTTCACCAAGACTTCCAGTTTACTTATTTTGGGGACAAACAAACGAAGCACGTGTCCGAAACGAGTTTAGAATCTCTGCGCACACTGGTATCCTGACTATCTGTGACGTAGGCGTGACGCATATGTTACGCAAAGACATAGCCGGAGAAGCAAACTACCTGCGCAAGAGCCAGACGATGAGGGGTGGGACCATTGAGGAAGGCCTAGCGATATGATTAAGAATATTTAAGAAACATAGCTGCACAAATTGAATAGATGACATATTTTTATTTTTTTTGCGTCATCACAATGCCGAATAGTTGTTACGACGGGACTATACGGCTGGGGAACCATCGTTTTTTTTTGCATTTCCTACGACAGCGAGGCATTATGACGTCACACGGATTCTTTCCGAAGACAACGTTGGCACAACGCCTTAAACAGGAAACTTACAAAGAATGAAGAAACTTTGCCTTTTCGTGATCAAAAAGTGGTTGGTTGGTTATTCAGGACGCTTTAACCACTTTTGGTCATATCGCGTCAATGGAGGAAAGAAGGGAGAGTGGAGCCATGTCTCCGAGGGTAACCCCCTACTCTTTGCGAAGAAAGACATGGGATCTTTATCCTGCGATCCACGCGCCGTTATGCTCTCAGGTGACCAGAGCATTCAACGTGAGCGCTCTAGCCCACTGAGCTATCGCGCCGGCCCTGATCAAAAAGTTATACGAAAACTTCGGCCTGACTTTACTATCCGCCACAATTTTTGGCTGTTTCCTATGTTTCAGCCTACTGTTTTATTACCGCCCATTGCCACCTTTCTGGGCTGTTTTCTATGTTTCAGCCTACGGTCTTTACCACCGTTTTCATGTATGAGCCAACTGTCTTAAACCACCGCTTTACCAGCCTTTTCGTGCTGAATGGAATGTTACTCACGTATCTTTACAATGAGGAAACAAACCAAACTTCCAGTGAAATGGTTTAGTGAAATGGGACTAATAGTCTGAAGAATAAACATGGAAAGAAATGGAGTTGTTGCTGCCTATACTTCAACATGGAGCACGTGTGTTTGTTTGTCCCCAAAACTGAAGTCTCGCGGTCCGATCGCGAGAACTGTATGGCCCTATAGGGCTATACTGCCTAAGATCAGAGAACATGCCAACCAAAAAATCAGAGATCAAAGAACATGCCAACCCCAAAAAAAGAGATCAGAGAACCGAGCCACCCTGTTCCACCCCCCATTTTGTTAAGAAGAGAATTTTCTGTCCAGTTCAACAAGAATATTTTTTATCCACAAATTGAGGGCAAGAGAAAATGTCTTTTCCCCAAATTCAGGGTATGCATTTGTTTTGGGCCTTATTAATTAGGACCACTTAATTAGGTACGTTTCCAATTATGTATCAGCAAGTAGGAGGTAAGCAACAAATGAGGGATGGGGATATCCACTGTATTAATGGAAATTATGATCTTTCAATATGCATTCTGACCTACTTAAATTTGTTTCTGCATTAAGTTTTTTCATGGGTCTACTCATAACAACAGGCTTCATCCCAAGAAGACGGTCACCCACTTCTCTGTTGCTTGGTTGGGCTTTAGGTCAGCTACTTTTAGTTTTCTGGGTACCTGGCACTAGCTACATCAGGTAGGGTTTCCAAATAGTTCTAGGACATAGCACAACGAAAGAAAAACAGACGCAAACCCACGGAACAAAACTAGTAAAAAAGACACCAAAAGACGAGATTTGTATGCAGATTTATGACCACATGGCAATGTTTTCACCTGCGCGATAACGAGGCTCCGTATTTTCACCTACTACGCATGCGCACCAAAATTGTGACGTCAGAGCATTTCTATGAATAGAGGATTAAAGGTTTTTAACGTGAGTATTGTGGTCTATTTAGTTCGCAAATGCACAAGTTGAACATGGATAAATTCAATTATGTTGACATATGTTTATTCCGGCATTCCGCCTGTCAACTTCATACAATAGCCTCGCTCTCGTTCTCGTTACAACGGTAATTTAATGCATAGGTGCATGGGCACGTTACGACAAGCAATATATAACATTTCCTCCCTACAAAATTCCATTCGGGGTTGGAAAAACTTGCACTTTGAGACATTCGCTTTCAAGTTCTTCTCTTGGAGTCGCTTTAACACTGTCTCTAGGTTTCTCAAATGGTCTGTGCGATCTTTGCCGGAAATGACAATGTCGTCCATGATATCTCCGACGCTAGGTATACCTTGTGATACTTGGTCCATAATGCGTTGCCACTAATGGCTGGCGCTGTTTTGATTCCAAACGGCAAACGATTGTACTGATACAATCCCTTCTGGATGTTGATCGCCACGTGCTGTTTACTCGCTTCTTCTATTGCAACTTAGAGAGACGCGTTCTTGAGGTCAATTTTACTAAATATCTTCCCCTCCTGCTAATGATGAGAAAATGTCATCTATCTTTGGAAAAGGGTAAGGTTCGTCCCTTAGAACAGGAATGACCGTGACCTTGAAATCGCCGCAAACTCCTTGACCATCTCGTTTAGCTACAGGAACAATGGGTGCAGCCCATTCGCTAAACTCTACAGGTGACAAGACTCCCGTTTCCACCAATCGGTTAAGTTCAGCTTCGACCTTGGGTCTCACTGAATAAGGTACTGGTCGGGCCAAATTTCGGGGTACAGTCCTTGTCTACTGTGAGCTTAGCCTTCATGCCCTTCAAAGTTCCAAGATTGTCAGAGAAGACGTCACTGTATTTGCGCAATAGGACATCTACTTCTTGATCTTCACACTTCACTGCCTGGATAGTGTGAAATTCTGCCCAGTCAAGTTAAATATGGCTCAGCCATTCACGACCAAGCTAAATTTGTTTACCGTGATGGATGACGTACAAGTCCAGATCCATTAATTGAGACTTGTACTCCACTTGAACGGTACGTATGCCAACGGGAGTAAGTTTCTCGCCAGTGTATGTTCTCATCCGCAGATCTGTGGATTTCAGCTGCAATCCACCAAATCGCTGCAAGTATTCTTCATATAAAATGACAGAAGAAGCGGATCATGTGTCCAGTTCCATTTTGAGTGGTTGACCATTGACCTTGGGAGTGACCCAAATAATCTCAGAGGCAGAGCGGGCGCCGTTTCCGAGACTACACAGGTGTGCAATTATGTCGCTGTCAGAATCGTCCTCAGCAACTATATGCAATCGACTGACCTTCTTTTGGAAATTGGTAGGTTTTCGAATTGCTTGATTGCTGGCGGAACCGGAAGAGCGACAAGCAGGTCTAATATGGCCTCTACGACCGCACTTGTGGCATGTAGCGTCTTTAAAACGGCAGTCATTTGGATCATGGCCATCCCGCTCACACTGAAAACAGGATTGCGTTGACTTCACGGACGACATAGAATGTACACTTAATGACGCAGAAGGACTTCTGTGCAGGTCTAAAAGTCCCTGGCAGCTGTCTCATCCAGTTTAGAGCTGTCTATCGCCGTATTCAAGGTCAAATTCTTCTCCTTGAGCAGCTTTTGTTGCAAACGTTCGTTACGCAGTCCAAATACAAATTGATCACGCAGAGCTGTCTCCAAATTGGTTCCATATTCACAATGTACTGACAGTTTCCGGAATGCAGCAATATAGTCCGCAATAGTCTCACCTTCATGCTGGTAACGACGAGAGAATCTAAACCGTCAACCTATTTCAGACGGCTTAGGGTCTAAATAGTTCGTCAATGTCTGCACAATTTCTTCATAATTCAATGCAGGTGGCGACCTTGGGGATGACAAAGTTTTCAACAATCCATATGTTTCACTCCCCATCAGCGTAAGGGTACATGCAACTTTCTTTTCATTGCTCACACTGTTAGCAATGAAATATTGTTTCACACGCTCAACATATGTCGCCCAGCTTTCACGAGAGCTACCAAAGACATCAATTGTTCCAATAATAGCTGCCATTGTGACGTCGAAGTACAAACAAGTTAAACTTCCGGTAATAGTCAATCAGATACCTCACATGTGAATTTCCCATTGAAGTCCGGAATCCAACGAAATCTGTTGACATCCGACTCGTAGCAGCATAATACGGAACAAAATTATCCTCAACAGGTGCATCCCATGCATTATTATAGGGTGCTATTAGTTACTGTAGGGTGCTATTAGTTAGTATGGAGTGCTATTAGTTACTATAGGGTGCTATTAGTTACTATAGGGTGCTATTAGTTACTATATGGTGCTATTAGTTACTGTTGGGTGCTATTGGTTACCAGTGAAGAAGACTCCAGTGATCTGACTTGCTATAAGCTTGCCGCAGTAGACGCGGCTTTAGTGAGTTCCATTTCGGAATGGTTTCTCAGCCTTTTTTTGTTATGGTGAGATAGCATTGACGTTGAAGTGATATTCGTCATATATCAAGTATTAATATTAGTGGAGAAAGGTCTGAGAGGCAGGATATAACCGGAATGGCGTATAGTTTTGGTTGGGATCAGCAGTGTATTATTTGTCTTTTGTAACCTGTATTTTCGCAAGAGCTGATGTCTATAAATAAATACGGGAACAGTATATTTGCATTTTCTTCATCTTGTATGTTTGCTGGTTACAATATCAAAACTTGTTTGAATGCGAAAAATCATTAAACCGATAACCGAGTAGTGAAAATGCTGAACTGAAGAATTTAAACCCCAACCCCTACCAAGACAAGTATATCTGCGCAGTCGCCACAACACGACACCCGTTACATACGCAAGGTGTCCTTTGTCGGACTTCCTTCATTGAGAAAATGAGAGGATATATTCCCACCAAAATGTTCTCATTTGGTCATAATATGTGTCAAAATATTGGCAGAAAAACCTGTCTGGCGATTGGCAAAATTTAAATGCGGCGTACAAGCCCAATACGCCATATATTTTTCATGGTGATAACCTTGACCTTCGGGATATATCGCCCAGCAACAACCTATGGTAGGCCCTTCGCATCGCTAGCCGAAACTGGGAGGTTGGTGGTGGGGGGGGGGGGGGGGCGGTTGTACCGCCTCAGGATCGCGATTGCCAAAGATTTAGGGAGAGTAAGCTCGAATCTCCACGATGAGGGCTGCTCAAGACAGCGCACGAAAAGACTGGGCTGGAAGGTGATATCGCGAATATCGAGGAATTCACTATAATGACGGATCGCGTTGAACCAGGAATTTTACGGATAACGATCTTCCAAAATCCCAGCTGATCGCGAATCTCAATAATTCCTGGATGCCAATAGCAGGGATCGGAAATGGTACCCCCCCCCCCCCCCCCCCCCACCTTCCCTCGAAACTAGGATATCTCAGGGCGTTCGAGACTTGGCGCACGTCGTTACCAACAGACTCACTGACACACAGAAAGACCAACAGTACACAAATAACACTATTATTAAGGCCGAGAAATCTGTTGCTCTACTAAGGCGTCTTCC
Organism: Arenicola marina; assembly: GCA_964019135.1. NCBI lineage: Eukaryota > Metazoa > Annelida > Polychaeta > Arenicolidae > Arenicola > Arenicola marina. Next base: position 36,468,943 of record OZ025251.1, on the reverse strand, counting down.
TAAACAGGTAGGACGCAGAACTAAATTAAATGTTTATAAAACATATGTTCGACCTAAAATGGAATACTGTACTGCTGTCTTCCATGGCAATCTTACCAAAACCCAATCAGAGAGGTTGGAAAGTGTACAGCGGCAAGCCCTTTTGTCTGTTACTGGGGCATACAAGAGTACGTCACATACCAAACTGCTGAAAGAAGTTGGCATTGAACCACTCGCTCTCAGACGTAAATACCTAAGTCTGTGCATTTTGTATAAAATGGTTAATAGTCTCACTCCGATGTATATCTTCTCTATTACCTGATTTGGTTTCTCAGTCATCAGCATACTCACTACGGAACTCGACTGACATAAGAATCCAGCATATAAGAAAAAACTATTACAACAATTTATTCGTTTGGAACTCAATCAGAGAGTGGAACTCCTTGCCTCAGTGTGTTAAACTAGCAACGTCATTATCTCTTTTTAAGTCACTGTATAGGAAGTCATTTTTTTACCCCGGCAACGAATTGTATAACTATTTTAACAATCCTGAGGCTGTTTACCACACCAGACTCCGCTTAGGCCTGAGCGCACTTAATGGAAAGATACGGCTTTATTAAGGATTCTACTTGTAGCAAATGTAACGGGAAATCTGAAGACGAACTTCACTATCTGTTAAAATGTCCAGAGTATGAGATGCATCGCGAAATCCTAATGTCAGATCTATCGTTTTTAAAATTGTATGGTATCAATATATATCCAGAGAGCAGGAATGAATTTAATATCCTTTGTGAATTGTTGCTGTTCGGTAGCCCCGAGCTGTGTTTTGAAGACAGCGTCGCTATATTTAGGGCAGTTCATTTATTTATCCGCAACTCAGCCAGGTTTTCTAGTTAAGGGTCATGGCATAATGTATTTGGTATTTATCTGAGCTTATGACATGCACTTCATTTGTTGACATTACTATATTTATAGTATTACTTATTATCGTCCTCTGCTGTACATCCAATTTAATTTTTCTTTTTTTATGTTGAGGTGAGCATTAATATGTGTATTCGCTATTGCAAACCTCCAGAAATAAATGATGTCTAAACAAAAACAAAAAAAACAGTACACAACAATTTAACACTTAACAACGCCTTCGATCAACTCATGTGCTACTGGCACTGCCATGAACCAATCAGTAGGTTTATTACCAAAGTAGCCGACACGCACAGCTGACCACCACGCCAGCGAGCCGGGCGGAAGTTGACACTGGTTCCCTTGCACGTCTCGAAAACTTGCGAAGGCGTTCAAATGGGTCAGGGAACCAGCAGATTTCGTTGTAGAATGGTCGATGATGGTTTACGGCCTTCCGGCAGCGCCACAGCGTGATACCAGGTTAATTTCATGGCAGCAAAAAACGAACTAAATGTCGAGAATCACGGCAAAAACTGGGAAGTCGCATATCACAATCACGATAATAACTGTAGAGCAAATCACGATCACAAGTGAAACGGAGGGCACGGATCACGAAAACAATTGTTTTCGTTTACTCATCACGGATTTGCAGTTTCACCCAAATCACGATCCCGAGAATTACTTCGATCACGAATCACGCAAATAAGTCTCCTCAGTTCCCGATCACGATAATTACTTCGATCACGAATCACGCAAATAAGTCTCCTCAGTTCCCGATCACGATAATTATTTTAGATGCGATCACGGATCACGAAAAAAGTATTACCCCCCCCCCCCACCCTCTTGGAGGGTAGGATGTGTCAGTATCAAGCGCGCTGGAGCTCATCCTTCTCTAAACACACACGGAGTAGGAAAGGGGTGGGGGGGGGGCGGTGGCGAGCAGTATTCCTCATTCGAATCGAGTTTAAACGATCACTAATCGATTTGTGATTTAGTTAATCATGTCTTGACGATAGTAAAAAAGTTTATTTATAAATGTAAGTGGGGTAATTCCAAGCCAAGCTTCAAAGGTGCTGTAAACACAATTAGCTATAGTTATAAACTAGAGAAACTTGGAATGTCCCACACTGCCTTTGCAAAGAAATGGGGACCCGCTGAACCGTTTCTTCAGCGCCTTACATAATTTGAGGGATAAGTGCTGCTGTTAGTCTCCGTATTGTGAAACGTTCCATGTATTTTGTACTGTTATGGAAACAATAAAAAAAAAACGATCACTAATCGAACGCCGTTTTCCGTAACTTGTGGGTAATCATGAATATTCATCAGACAATTTTGGGTGCTGTAAACACAATTAGCTATAGTTATAAACTAGAGAAACTTGGAATGTCCCACACTGCCTTTGCAAAGAAATGGGGACCCGCTGAACCGTTTCTTCAGCGCTTTACATAATTTGAGGGATAAGTGCTGCTGTTAGTCTCCGTATTGTGAAACGTTGCATGTATTTTGTACTGTTATGGAAACAATAAAAAAAAAACGATCACTAATCGAACGCCGTTTTCCGTAACTTGTGGGTAATCATGAATATTCATCAGACAATTTTCACAGCTAAAATAATACTGACCCAGCCAGGCGGAAGTAAGGCTGAAGGAAGCAGAGATTATGTAAAGTAGGCTATCCGTCATAAAAACGGCGTTCCCATTCTCCTATCTCAACATCCCTCCCTCAACTCCCCGCCAGTACAGGCGCGCTTATGCCCTCCTCTCCTCTCCCGCACACTCACTCCCTCATCGGCACGCAGTATTGGTGACCGGCTGGATGCCGGCTGCTGGCGCACACCGCTCCCTTCCCGCACGCTCGGTTCCGTTCTGTTCCGTTCCGTTCCGCTATAGAGTACATTAACACAGGAGTGATCAGAAATATACTACAAATAGATTATACGCAAATATTATCAAGCAAGAGACAATGTATCAGCAAATGCCCGTTGAAGATCATTGGAAAACAAACACGCTAGCAAAATGGTGCATATGGCTCACGATCGAAGATGCAGATGCATGGGCCTACATCAATAAGGGATTGTCAAAGTGCGCATAACAAGTTTTAGTGGTTTAATTCTCATATTTGACTTGAATCCCGTTGATAACAAAGAGTAAAATATAATTTGGATAAATTTAAATGTTATTATAAATTAATGGTAAAGTGACCCCCCTCGCCGCTTCGTTCCGTACCGTTCCGTTCCGTTCCGTTACGCAAAATAAGAATAGCCGTAAGGTAGCCTACTGTACGATCTCGACCTTCCAAACCCAATAATCCCACCCCCTCCTCTCGCACGAGATACATCTATCCCTTCCCGTTTCTGGTCGACGTCTGTGCGTAACGACACAAACGGACTGCATGATATCGAAGCTGATCATTGGCATGTAAGTTGACCCTATTGTAGGCTATTGCAGTACTTGTAGGTTGGTTTAAGTGTAGGGCGCTAATTTAGCCTGCGTATGTCTTCTTGCGACAATGAGAAGATTCAAGGTAGCGATTTACCATTTCTCCGGGAGTAAGACCGAAGTCTTTACGAAGAAAGACACCTGATCTTTATACTCCATAATCATTTTTGAACTACGCACCGGCCGATTGGGCCGGCTTAACAGAATGCACTCGACAATAGGCAAACGCACTACCTTATTCAAGACCACGGTGTGACTCCTGCATATACCTAGATAGCTGCCACTACATGTATTATAATTATGGTTTTCATGTCTCTTTATCCAATAAACTGGCTGACAGCAGTATTGACCCACAAGCCGTAAGCCTCTCTGGATATGCTGTAAAAATGCCCTTGTTCAACCCGGTGTGAAGAGTCTAAAAAAAAAAAAGTTAAAAGATGTTTTCGTCGAGCGTATAATTTTATTCTGAGAAAACCAAAGCTCGGTAACAGCTATCGGCAGAGGCAGGGGAGTTGAGTATGGTAAAATAAAATAAAATAAAATAAAATGTTAGATATTCAAAAATACCTGAAAGGGCACATTTCGTCATCGTCATATCGTCGCATACAACGGCGCATGATACGTGACACTGGCGACAATTAAGGTGAAAAGAAACGTTGGTTTGTTTAATAATATCACAATTTTCGGTAGCGCTAGCGGGGTTCGAACTGTAGAGCTGTACTTTTGTTGTGGCCATGGGGAGGTCCAATTTTGTTTTGAATCTTGTGTTGGCTTGATGTTTTTTTTATCTGCAAAATATATTCAGTTTAATAGTATAAACGCCTATTTTGTTTTGAAATGTACAAAGGACAAAAAAATGTTTTTGGTAACAGGCAATGCAAGATATTTTTAAGCAAAATTCAGGACCAGATTTGTATTTACAAAAAAATAGACCCCCCACCCCCCTCCCGCCATGGATATGAAACGGTCGTCCCTAATTTTGTCCGTTTTTTAGGTGCCTCACAGAAAAGTGCAACCTCCTTTACCCAGCGCACTGTACAGTTGACATGTGTACTCGACTATCACATGTGTTCGACCCTACTGGTAAAAAATATCATTGTTCTTATATAAAATTGTGGGTGGAAAGTTCACAAGCGGTTGTTTACCCTTCGCACTTGCCAAAGTAGGTTAGTGTAGCGGATATACTACGAACTGAGAAGACGATGTTCTGCCAATTTCCTAGATACCCGCCACGGCCAAAATTATAAGGTAAACCATGGCTTTGCATATGTTTTGTTTGTCTGTGGATATGTTTCATGCTTTGATCTTTACCTGTAATGAATGGAGCCTTGCCGGCCTAAGATTGTTACACTCTCATGACCTAATACTAGACGGTCAAGCAGAGCTTGAGAAGGAAGACGAAAGTCGTGGTTATGGGACCAATTCGACTATGTTAAGACCTATTTCATGACGTTGGCGTGGCACGCCGTCAGTCATTTGGCGTATCGACACAGCGATTTTTTTGCACTTTCGGCAATGTCAAAATTGTTCATCCAATAACTTGAAAACTATAAATGTAAGGTGAAATCTGAGCCCACATTGCTTTTGCGTCTGTCTCTGAAAAATACTCTGAAACAAACCGCGAATCTCTAAACCAAATTTTAACGAAGTTACGCGGGAAAACATGTTTTGTAACCTTGACCACGATATGACCTTGCCCTTGAAAGCGTGACCTTGAACAATATAGTACTTTGCGCTCAAATACTAATGTCATGTCTCACGCAAGGTGTCGTTTGTCTGACTTGTACCCTTCATGGAGAAATTGAGGAGGCCATGTTCCCGCCAAAATACTCCCCTAGAGTCCCATGTTAAACTGTGGGAATTTTTGGCAGAAACACTATTTGGGCGATTTGCACCAATGAAAGACGATATAGAAGGTACCTATAGGCCCAATACGTGAAATAATTTTGAGCGTAAATAAGTGAAAACTGTGAACGCTACAGCGATTTTGCCGTTTTTTGGTCCTATCTTTCAATGGTTCAGCGATTTTTTTTTTAAAAATCCTGTGACCTTGACCATTTTGTGAATTTTGAAGTCGATATCTTAAGGCATTCGACAAATAATGCGTCACGTGACAAGCAGACAGAAAAACGAAACACACCGACATGTGTTTTCGTCTTAAATTTTCAATTTAAGACGAAAATTGGAAATTTTCGTCCTAACTAGGCTACGTATGTCGCAGGTTTTCCCGTGATATGAACTAGCTACATATGTACGATGGACAATGCGGGTGTATTGTATGTCCATTGCATACTAAATTAAAATGTTAACGTGCTGGAATAAACGAATGCGGTTACTTTAAAACATTTTGTAAATAACAAACATTGTCCGATCGCCAACTACCTCCTCCCCCCCCCCCCTCCCCCGCCCCCACTAGATCCGCCCCTGATACATAGACATGTACGACCTTTGGTTCCTCTTTGCCATTTGATATTCAGCACGATGTAGGTCGCGGTGATTGGTTCCGGGTTTTCCGGCGTCGCGGCGTTGCGCCATCTGTCGGCCCATCCTGAGGTCAGTCACGTGGTCACCTACGAACAGCACCACGAAGTCGGAGGAGTGTGGGTGTGGGCGTACACGGACCAAGTAGTAGAAGATGAACGCGGAATGCGCCTGCACACCAGCATGTACAAGAATCTTCTGTAGGAGATGTGTACAGATGTTGTGTTACTGACTGATACCTGAGTGATCAAACCTCTTATGGCCCATTACGGCATACCTTAAAGGGGACGAGAAACAGCTAGAAAAACTTATTTATTTCTAACCTAGGTCCCTTAAGCCTTGTTTGCCGTCCCGAATGACTCGCTAAGTGGCATAGATTAATTAAAACAATTATTTTAAAGTGTGCACTAGCCTCAATTTTTCCGTATGCGTAAATCCATTCGATAGGTGGCGCTGCGTATGACGTCACTGGATGGAGAGCGCGACGGGCTTCCGCCTTAGCAATTTAGAAGTTGTTTACACCGTGCGTTCGACCAGTTTGCTTCAGAAAAAAGTTTTGAAAGCGACGACAGTTTTGAATCGTTGGGGAATCGCATTTGTTCCCAACTGCTTATGCATTTGAGCCAGTGCTGGTTACAAAATCCGTGAAAGGTATATCAATAGCACACCGACAACTGTGAGGCGGGCACCATGCCATGGCCATGCAGAGCCCGAGCCGAGGGCGACGGCGAGAAAGAAATGTCAGATGACTGGTGCCTGGTGGCGCGGAAAACGAAAACGCGAGAATCCATACGACAGACTGGGGTGGTGTAGACAATGTCATCGGATGCCCACCAAGCAAACGTGAATTTGTTGTACAGAATACCGGCCTTGAAAGGATTATTGGATGGAAACTGTGACTGTGTTGGTGAACACCAGACTTTCAGCATTGTGTGCCTCAACATTGATTGCTGTCAATCTAGCCATGAATCAATGTCTCTCAGCCCACACACAGCATAGGGCACTGTCAATCCGGGGGTTCCGGCACCTCAGAGAAGAAGACCTATTGCCAGCAGGTATGTTCATAAATATAAAAGCTGTATTTTATTTGGCATTATGAGAGTTGTTAACAGATTTTACGGAAAGGGATTTGCATGTTCAGATTTAGGCGCTTAATTATTATGAATTATGAAGCCTGAGTAAGTCTTTAATTGGCTTAGTCGATCAAGCAGAAATGTCGATTGATAGATATATTTTGAGTTATTGCATTGTGTTCACGACCGCCTGCATCCTTATTCTCTATGGCTCAAGGGTCAAGCATATATGATAGGACAAAAAAAAATTCTTTGGATGAAACTGGGGATGTGGTCTAAAAATACAAAATTACCAGATTTTGTTTAACTTTATGGATGTCAACAACTATTTTTGCATCATACCTTTTTGAAGAAAAATGTTGATTGTAATCTGTGATTTAGCCAGTAATTAACAGATTAGTTCAGGGAAGCCCACCAGCTTTATTTATATATTTTCAAAATAAAATAGTTTTTGCTATGGGCAGGTACCATGTTGAATGCACTGATTTGGAGTAACGATGGTATTAGCCTTATCAAAACTATTCCATAGATGGGGGGATGGGGATGTTTTTCTATTACTTGACAATTTTGTATTTTTGTTTTATTCAACTAGACCCTAGTATTGAATTTCTTTATATATAAAACAAAATATCAGTGTATTTGCCAACTAGCCCCAATATGGCTGCCTTGAAATTCCAAATAGTTCACTTGTGTACTAGTGTACAAGTATTCTGTAAATGTCTAAGCGTTAAGGTATTTGATGGCTATTGGTGTGTCATTATTGGATCAATACAATTAATCTATAATTGAGGGTTGAGACTATACAAGTAGTTACCCATTTTCTATTACCATCTAACTTTGCCTAGTTAGTCAAAATAAAGACAAGACATGATATTACATTGGTTATTTATTTAAATATACCAGCCGCCCCGACGTCTAGCATTCGTAGTAATAAGCGAGAGTAGCAGGCAGAAGGTAGACATTGGGCAGAAATAATATCGATAATCATATTGACATAAATTGAGACCGGGAGCTACGGAATAACGGGACATATATGTTAAGGATATTTAAACCCAGTGCAATTATTGTGCATCCAGTACAGAATACTCAAATTGCGGCTAAAGCACGATATAAACGAATATCAGTTAACGGGACATATATGTTAAGGATATTTAAACCCTGTGCAATTATTGTGCATCCAGTACAGAATACTCAAATTGCGGCTAAAGCACGATATAAACGAATATCAGTCCAGTAAAACTAAGGCCCAAGCTCATACATTGATTCATTAAAAAAAAAAGGGTTGATTGAGTTCGTTCTCTTGCAACTAATGGGAAGTTGTGGACGCGAGACAGTACGGGATTTGTTTGTTTTGATGATGGTTCGGGCGATAAGGCGTTGGGAGAAATATTATTACTGTTGGCACCAAGCCAGGTAGCCCGCCGCAGGCGATAGTATGCCGCGGGATAAGGTGATAAGCACCCAGCGGTTGTGTTGACACATGAGATAGCTTTGACACATCTAAGAGCGGCGGCTGGATATTAAGAGGTTCAAGGCGGCTGCTGATGCCAATGCGGCTGCTGGTGCCAATGCGCTCTTGCATGCAGCGGCATAGTGGGACAGACAGCTTCATTTTATTAGTATAGAAGTCATACAATTGCATACATAGAAGTCTGCATACAAGTGTCTGACAGTGTTATATTCCATTGCAGAACTTACACATTGGCCACAAACAGGCAGTTCATTCTATGGACCAGGGGACACCTCAGAAAATGAGTGAGACAGGTTATGCCTGCCTGTGTTGTGAACCAGATACAAAAGGTGTATCCAGAAGTAAATGGAGTTCACGGCACAAGTGAATGAATCTACCAGTACATATATTGCCAGTATGAGCAGCTACCTATAGTAAACAAGCACCATATGAGACTGCCTATTGGATCGGGACTCTAGCCAATCAACTTGATCATATCATATGTTTTGTTCCATGGCATTAACTCATCAATCAGATAATTGAATAATAAACATGTTTGGCAAACGTGACACCATGTTCTTATGTATTTTCACCGACTAATTAATCATGCATATGTATATATAGAACAATTATGTAATGAATGTACTATTCATTGTAACAAAATGGCAATTAGGCTGCAATGCTAGAAACATATCCAAATCCTGAACGAGCCCCACTCGCCATCCAAATATATCACCAAAAAAATAAAGAAAAGTGTTACATAAGATAACATATAACTAGTAGCTTTATATATGTTAACATATAATACTAACTGTATACTGCAAAATTTCACTGTTTTAGCATTACAGGAAAAATTAATATAGTTAATGAATGTATACCAGTATATACCAGTAAAAAGTATATAGAAATATATAAAATAATTAAATACAATTCCAATAAAATAAGCTTAATACATGTAATTGTTGGCAGTGCTACATGTTGTGATATATGATAAGAATATATGTAGCAAATGTTATAACTGGAACTTGGAAAAAGAAGAAGAAACAAGCTTAGTACCATAATTTCCGGGGTATAAGTCGCACCCGCCAATTTTGAGAAATATTTTCTTTTAGACATTGGGCCATAAAGAAAGTTAATACCGGGTCGGCGCGACGCAACAGAGGTTCTACAATTGGCGCCGGAGTAATTGGCTTTATTCGCGGGATGGAATTATGATAACTGAGCATGATCGAAGGACTCAGATCTCAGGGCCGATGTCAAGTTGGTAAGGGGGGTGGGGGAGGTCTCGAGAGAAAAGCTTAGATTTAAATCATATATAACTTGCACTGGTGTATAAGTCGCACCCCTCGGACTCGACAAAAACAGGTGCGACTTATACACCAGAAATTACGGTAGTTTAAACAAATATTTATTATAAGCCCAAAATATATATCTAAATCAATTATAATAAAGTTAGATTAATATCTGTTGTCATAATTGGTAGTTTTACATATTGTGATTTATACTACTGATTATACATTCGATTAAATAATCTCAATTTAACAATTTGTATAATTTTTTTCACACAAAAAGCACTACAACTAAAATTAAAATAAATGAAGAATATTAATTGTTTGGTATTGGTATAATTGGTAGTTTGTTTATATCAAATGCTGAATATGTCTAGCCACATAGCTTTATCACTAGAAATAAAGTTAAAAAATATATAGTTTGCAGTAAAATTGTCAATGAAAGTCAAGGAAATGGGGTATGCCATATGAAATATATAAATTGTGTTACCTTTATATTTATTAGTATTTTGCAATGATTTTTCTTTATATATGTTGTAATATAGACCTCCTATTTTAGTAGTCTGGAGGTAAACAAACAGAGGCAGGATTCCATTGATTTGAAATTCTCTTCTGGAGAGGCAATCATTTCTTCCTGCCTTGTATGCAGAAAAATCAACTTTTCGTGGGGATTACAGCATTCATGGTCGCTTCATAAAGGGACGAAAGACTTCGATCACGGGCGGATCGCGTCGCTACAACTCCTGGACTGGAGCCACTGCCTCAGTTTAGAACCGATACAAATATTTCGACCTAGGCTTGTGCTAGAAATTTGTCCAGCCAGGAGCACTACTGCAATTAGTGCCTGACCAATGTTTTTTTTATCCGCATCTATCTGCCACGCGGATTCTCAAAATTACTTTGTCTTTTAAAAGAAATAGGCCTAGGCCTATCTTTAATAAGCCAGTTCGTAGTTCCGGCGTCGCAAGGCACTATGGGTAATGTCAAAGGTCACGGCACATAAACAAACGCACGTGTCTGCTGTCAACACGGCGGGTTGCGTGTGAACGCAGCCCTTTTAAGGCGATAAACTATTAACAGGCGATAAACTATTATTTTTTTGAAATACAAATACACTGATATAAGGCCTGAGATGGCTACCTTCGGTCATTTTTGTTTATGGAATGAACAGACTTCAGGCATTTTTTACGAGATCGTGGAATGCCGACCTCTGGCAATAAGGACTAACTATGGCCGGGCTCTTGCCTACGGGTCGCAATACTTTGCGGTACATGTACCACAAAAAGCAACGGCAAAAGAAGAAGATCGTGCGCGAGCTGAACAGTATAAAAACTTACTGACAATTGATGACACAGTTTTGCCAGATTCACTCTCGGATTTGACCATAGGCTGGGGGTTTATATAGATCCTACCAACTTGGGAATTAAAATAAATTGGGCCAAACAACCTCAAATGGATCAAACATAACGCGGATTACGTGTCCAGGCCGGGACACAAGACCAGGCCCCATTGATTGACTACAGTCTAGCACGCCTAACGACTGCACCAGTGCCACCCCCCTCGCCTATGTCATTTAAGCATTGCTCTACCCCTCACCCCCCATTAATTCTATAGGTAAATGACTAGTTGGGAGTTGGTTGAACATAACCCTAAACTTCTGGCGCTACAGGGGCGGAACTAGCTTTTATAATTGGGAGGGGGGGGGGGTGCATCTCGAGAATCTGCCGAATGCAGGCGATGCATACAGTGAATGGGAATATAAGTAGGTGGGGGATGGCCCTTGGGAACATGAGCATACACTGTAACTGTGTTTTCCAATGAAATACATCACAGAATGACACTTTGTAGATGCAAGCCAGACAGTTCCAAGGAGGGGGGAGGGGGATTAAACCCAACCCCCTAGAGCAAAGTGATATTAGGCCTTCTTAGGGACTGTTAAAGTCGAAACTTTTTCAATGACAATTTTTTAGGGAAAATGACATTTTTCTCCGCATGCAAAATCAAGGCCATCTAAGGTGGATGGGCAAGGGTTACTTGCGTTCCTCGGGATTGGGCTTTTCATTTCACCGTGAACGGGGAATGAGGAAAATAATTCTGCTTGAACTGGGAATTGGGTATTAGCCGACTGCCGTGATCAAGGATTTTCATCAATCGTGAACTGGGAATTTTAATATTAAATGACCGTGATTCGGGAAATCGTCTACTTAGTATAGAGAGTTGTGCTTTTAATTGATTATGACCTGGGAATAAAGAAATGTATTCTTCGTGATCTGGGAACACGACCTTCCCTTGCCCCCCCCCCCCTTGCCGCTCCCCCCTCTAAGGTAGAAATCAAGTCCCCTCCCCCCCCCCCCACAGGTTATAAAAAAATGCATCACGCATTTTTTTATAGAGCAAAGCCCCCCCACCCGCCACCGGACCCCCACCCTTTCTAGATCCGCCCCTGAATGGGGGACTTTTACAGTGCATGGTCATATTTCCAAGGTGTGTGTGGGGGGAGGGGGTGGGGGGGGGGCGCATCTCACCTCCACATCCGCCCCATGTGCTATTCCGTTGCCGTACAACTACGTACAAGGCTACATTATGATTTATGACACAGCGAGTAGGCCACTGCCAGTACTGATGCTTCTCTCTACATTTTTACGGTCTATTCTACTTCCAACAACCGAAAATAGTGGCAGAAAATAAACTACAGATGTCAGCAGAGATAGTTTGGTTCCTACTTGAATATATATCAGCTTTGAAAGCATCTGTCACTGTCCAATTGTACTGTTACACTGTCGTCTGCATTCGACCCCTATGAGTGCATGTTTGTGTGCCGTGAACTTTGACCCGGATGCGCAACAGAGTGTGTCGCGCACGCGCACTCGAAACTACGAGGTGGCTTATCCTGATCATCCTAGCAGACCTTGTGTGTACCAGATGTCGCGCCGGTAGATTTCACCAACTGCATTTATTTGTCTCCATCCAGTGACGTCACGCTAAAAAATGTATCGGAGGCAGAATACGCAGTGCGATTTACGCGCGGCTTGTGTTTTTTATTATCAGAAATGTATGAGGAACATAAACTGTTAACCAGGCTCAAATAAACCATTATGGGTCTTAGCAGCCATACGCAAAATTTGTAAAAACGTTTCCTGCCCCCTTTAAGGTAAGCCACCCATAATAGCAAGGTAAAAGAACTCTGTATTTGTGATTATTTTATGAAAGTATACCCAATTACACACCTTCTGGTGAATTTTTAGGATACTTTACCGTCCAGTTAAGAAAATATTCTCCATTTTCCAAGTATACCCCCATTTCATAAAATGACCAAAACTTGACACCTACCAAGAATATGTAATTTTGCTACAATTCAGCTCAATATTAAGTTATTATCATCAGTAATCGCTCTTTGGAAAGCTTAAACCTAGTGCAATACAGGAATGATGTTCAACAATGTAAATAGTAGCCACAAAAAATAACAGAATGGCAATAATAAAGTGCAGTTATGCAATAACAGGACCGTTTTTGCCAAAATTCGAAATCACCACCTTCACAAAATTGGCTATAATTTCATCAAAAATGAAAATCTTGACGCCAAACCACGTTAAAAAAACTTCTAAAAACATAGTTCTGGTAATAAAAATAAAGAAAAATATAGGTAGCCGTGCAAATTTCCCGAGAAACACGTCCTGAAACTTGAAAATGTGATTTCAGAAATATTTTTTTGGAGCAGCTTATTTCACACCAATTATCAGTAATTTACGCCTTGTGCTCACATTTTAATAATCTGGTTATATATAATGGTCTCCGATATAATTATGATCTACACGAATGTTTTCTGAACTATTTACACGTTTTCTCCATGTGTTTTCTTGAATATTCGGAACTTATCACGAAGAGCCATTCTCGGGGAAATACCCTGTGAATGACGTCACGAATTGGGGATTCCCTGTGAATGACGTAACGAGTTAGGGATTCCCCTTTCATTGACATCCGCCGATGTTTGTCGATGTTTACCGAAGCCTTCTCTAAATCGCCGAAGCTTATTATACGATGTTCTATTTATTTTACCTATGTCACCACTTCTTTTGCTGTGTTTCATTGGTGCTTTGTTTCATCAAGACTGCTTAGAATATCAGGGCTACAGCCCGCCGATGTTTGCCGATGTTTACCGAGGTCTGCTCAAAATCGCCCAGGCTCATTATGGGTGGCTTACCTTAAATGGCGTTGAACAGGAAAGTGAAACGTGCGGGTTCCCCAATAAAAGTTACGCTATTTTGAATTGTCTTTGGATGAAACTTTCCCCATATGTAGAAGACAGGGTTCGACCCCACGACCTTGTTATCTGCAAGATCGAGCAGTTTCCCAATATAGCAATTTAAAAAATTCATTAGTTATCGATCGCCACGATATCAGAAAACACATCAGGGTAAGAACATGAGGTCGTGATTAAGGTGCGAATTATGCGACCTGATTCTGCTTTCGGTACTGACGTTGCAGGTTACGGACAAAAAGAAATTATTCAAGCCATGATTTTTCAGTAGTGCTTTTCAAAAATATTTAATGGTATTCCTACGTACAATTAAATATATATTATATTATTATATATATTATTACATACATATTATATTATTATATATATCATTATATATATATTATATATATATTATATATATACATATTATATTATTATATATATCATTATATATATATTATATATATATTATATATATACATAATTTTGTAGCGGCTTTACATGCATTCGTTTTACAAGCTGGAGACGGAAGTTGTGCGAGTTGAACCGATCACTGCCGAAGACGGCCGACTCCAATGGCGGGTTGACGTCAGACGTCTGGCCGAACCCCAGCAACCTCTAGTGACCGAGATTTTTGACGCCGTGTTTGTATGCAATGGGTATGTGTTTCAATTCCCCAATATTGTTTTAACATGAGTAACTTTTCAAATGTTTTGAATAGAAATTATGTATTTAGGTTCTGAGTGTAAATGTGTACATACATTGTGGATAATAAGCCACGGGGCTTGTTGTTAATGTGGATCTTGTTTGGGAAAAGTGTCACTTTCTTGTGTACATCGTTATTAAAAGGCTGCCGGTTTTGTTGTTTCACCTTTTAACATATGATAACATATCTGCTTCGAAAAGGGTTAACATTCAAACAATCAGTCATTGTGTCTAGTAGGCCTACGTTGCCCCAAAATCATAATGTAGGTATAGAAACTCGCTGCATGAGCAATGCTGTTACACCATCTACGAGTCAATATTATGGTGTCCCTCGTGCAGTGCGTGTCGAAGTATGTCTTGATGATGCTTAAATACACAAATACACAAAACAATAATAATTACGCACTGGTTTGTCTGTCATTTTTTAATAACGCACACTTTGTTGATAATGCATGGCTATACTCCACGAAAGACACTCAACCATTATCAGCACCACAGCAATACTAAAGATGGCTTGGGATAGGCTTGAAACTTGAAAAGAGAAGAGGATAACAACAAACACATCTGAAGAAACCCAAAAAATACGAGGAGGGTCTAATGTCAGGCCTTACGTGTTTCGTAAAAATTCTTTCCATAGTTATCCCCATTTACATACCTAATAATTACGTTTCTCTAATAAAATCTGAAGACCCTTCTGTTAATTTCAGGGTCCATTTATGTTTTATGGTTCTCGCCGACGAGACGCTGAGAGCGGCCCTGACGAATGTGAGGATAGCGTTATTTTATCTGGGCCGAAAGTTCCTCCTGATACTAAATCATAGATGATAATGTAGAAGGCAGTACAGAAGGTCAGTGTCTCCTGTTACACATTGGAGCCCGGTGCATCGAAATCTGACGGTGAAAATTCAAGGATTTGAAAGGCGACAGTGCCAATGCCGCAGTCGGAGTCCACGAACACAAGGCTGACCAGGATGATCGTGTGGTAGGCTTTATTGCGTAGACCCCTCTTGTTATATGCAAGCAATACATGGACAAAAGGCTGACCAGGATGATCGTGTAGTAGGCTTTATTGCGTAAACCTCTTATGTTATATGCAAGCAATACATGGACACAAGGTTGACCAGGATGACCGTGTGGTAGGCTTTATTGCGTAGACCCCTCTTGTTATATGCAAGCAATACATGGACACAAGGCTGACCAGGATGATCGTGTAGTAGGCTTTATTGCGTAAACCTCTTACGTTATATGCAAGCAATACATGGACACAAGGTTGACCAGGATGACCGTGTGGTAGGCTTTATTGCGTAGACCCCTCTTGTTATATGCAAGCAATACATGGACACAAGGCTGACCAGGATGACCGTGTGGTAGGCTTTATTGCGTAGACCCCTCTTGTTATATGCAAGCAATACATGGACACAAGGCTGACCAGGATGATCGTGTAGTAGGCTTTATTGCGTAAACCCCTTATGTTATATGCAAGCAATACATGGACACAAGGCTGACCGTGTGGTAGGCTTTATTGCGTAGACCCCTCTTGTTATATGCAAGCAATACATGGACACAAGGCTGACCAGGATGATCGTGTAGTAGGCTTTATTGCGTAGACCCCTCTTGTTATATGCAAGCAATACATGATACATCCGTATGGATGTTAAAGAGCCACAGACGTGAGAGTGAGGTCAATTACCGTTGGATATCTAGCGTCTCAACGATTCCGAATGGTTCGTGTAATCGCTTGGGAATGGAATGGATACTAACGAAAGTTGTGTCATTCATTTGGCTAGAGCAACTGCAGGGACGCGAACCTGTCCAAACGCCCGCCCAATTCATTCTGCACTGCATATAAATAAGTCCCACAACACACAGGGAGCACCCTACCACACGTCATTTCGGGTACGCTCGACACTTCAAAACCCGACACCCTCTGCTTTCGACTCACTCCGCTAGGGGTTCATTATATCTGTGTTGCCTACTCCCTCAGTGCATTTTTACACTCGCTCACCAGGGCGGCGCTGCGCGAATTGATAGGAAAAATGCGCCGCGCATTTCTACAAATTAGTGCCGGGGTCCCAGCCTAAGCCTAATAACACACGGTATCAGGTGATCAAAAGAAAAGAGTTCAGTTACAATTATAACTTTTTCCAATGGTTATGGATGTTTCGCGCTGTATTAAATACACAGAGCTCGTATTTTTTTTGTTTTATTCTTAAAAATTATAATGTTGCAAGAAATTACTGCTAATTTGACCGTTTTTCAAGAATCTTGAAATTTGCTCCCGGCCGACAGCAGCGGTAAAAGCGGAGTTTGCGTAGCGCCACCGTGCGGGGAACTTGCAAAAACGATAAAAAGAAAATTTCCCGCGCTAGATTTAAATAGCTGGGTTGGAATACTGTGGGGGAACCACCAATTTCAATCATCGTTTAGTAATGGTAACGATTAACACAAGAACACATGTATTAATTGGTGTCGAGGCAGTGGCTCTTTATTTGTTCATTGGTCGGCCCCCTGGTGAGTAAAACAACATTACAATCTTCATCGTTGACCTATATATGACATTAACGAACTTGACCACACTATTTCACATGTATACATCTTTCGGTTCAGTTTAACAACGTACCTGTTGAGTTGTGACCTACATTGTGTGGACAAGAGACACATTGATACAAACAAATAAATACATTTACAAGCCGAACATAGCAATATGTTGACTTCTGTCAGTAATAAAGGTTTTGGTGGTAATTAATGAGAGAAACATGACGGCTCCCCTTGTCTCGCTGCCGCTGCGTACCGTCGTACTAAGGGTTACATCTCTTTCAGTTTGCACTATTGTTTATGCTGGAATGAACACCGGGTTTGCCAATCCGCACCCATGAGAGTTGCTCATTATCGACCTCATGTCAGCGGGCGTTCGCCGCCAAGATCTAAGCGGTTCTTCAGCGGTCACGGCGAACAGAACGTGAGGCTTCAACGGTGTCGGAGACGTGGGGGGGGGGGGGGTTCGGGTGACCCTCGGTCGTCACCATGGCGACAGGCGATGCTCGTCGCTACGACAATACAGATGATCGATATGTTGAGAATCATTAGTAAGGAGTCACTTTCGCCTCTCTTTGTTTTTTTTCTGAAAAAAAAATATTATTAAATATGAGACGGAAATGTGGTAGGCCTGCAATCGTGTAACAATAGTGGTTAATGATTTCACAATATTGTGTTTCATGTTGGAGTAACTTAATGTAACAGGCCCGTCCGAAGCTGTGGGCAAGGGGGCTTTTTTGCCAAATACCAAAGCCTACAATACGATGCGTGTATAATTAGAGCTTGGTAACAAAGTCTTACCACTTTCCACTTTAAGAGTTCCACCCACTCCCTGGTGTCCTGTTCTGTTGCTGCATACATGTAAAACGTCCTCCACGAAAACTCCAGTCTGCAAACCAGCAAGAAATCTCCAAGGTGTTTTTAACTTGGAATTGCATCGTCCCGAAACATATTGCAATAACAAGTCGCCAAGAGAACAGCGCTTAACACAAAAGTTACTCATACAGCAATATTTTACACGGAAAACTTGTTTTTACTGGAAATGATCCACATTGTATGTATATATGTATTCTCAGTATATATATAGATATATATATAGTCTCAGTATACACATCATGTATACAATAACATGACGGACACGATAAATCCCTGTTCTTTTAAGCTATACTCATGCATTTCCCTGTTCGCTATCATCAAAATGTGCACACTACGGCAGTTTTTTCATGATGACACATAATTTTTTTCATCGAGTAAACACAATCAGACAAAGTATCCAGAACGTTTTTCCAAAATATTTTCGAAACTCATAATGCAAGTGAAAAATACCTGTATGACCAGCTTTAAAGGTGTGTCTTTAATGTGGATTTTTTTCAGTGTGTTTTCTGGATGCTCGACAAGACGCGGGAAACACTGAATGTACACTTACTTAAAGCAGTTTTCTTTGTCCTCCGATGTGTCATATTCACAACAGGTGCAGTCTCTCAAGTCTAAGTTACGTATCGGCTCCTTGTCCGTATTGTGTTTGTAATACTTTAACTCA
Organism: Arenicola marina; assembly: GCA_964019135.1. NCBI lineage: Eukaryota > Metazoa > Annelida > Polychaeta > Arenicolidae > Arenicola > Arenicola marina. The sequence goes on along the minus strand of OZ025251.1, from coordinate 36,450,313 downwards.
TTCTGCAACAGGCTGAACCATCGCGTCTTCCAGTTCTACAATAGAGAAGGACAACTTACATCAGCTAAACTCTTAATACAGTAATCTGCCCAGGAGAAATCTGTAATCACATCGCATGTATCAGAAAAACGGCATCTGTCAAGTGCGTGGCAAATGTACCTCACCAGTAATTTTTGCACCGGACACATCCCGTCCAGGTGGTGACAAAAAATAAGGAAGCATCCAATACTTACTAACATGGTAAGCCTAGCTAAGCGCAACCGACAGAGGCGGCAAAAATACCGTGTGCGTCGGCGCGTGCGGGTGCAACAACGCAACTATTCGGAGTATAACAGCCACACCATAAACGTCATATCACAAGGCAAATATGGATGCTTTATTCCCCTTTCGTGTCGTGTACACGAAGGCTAATAGACTGTACGAAGACACCTCCAGGACCAATGGGTTGCTTACTCCAGAGTCGCAGATGAGTCACACCTGACATATACAGATATTATATCAGACAAGATGGCAACATATGTTAACCCGCAGGTTAGAGGATGGTCACGTATTTTAACCCGCAGGTTACAATTAAGATGGTCACGTACTTTAACCCGCAGGTTACAGGATGGTTCGTAACTTAACCCGCAGGTTACAATAATATTACGTATTTTAACCTACATGTTACAATTGGTTTACATACTTTAACACGCCCTCCTTGCTTTGTGAGATATCCTGATTTAGACGCATTCTGGAAAGAAACGAATAATCAAAGGACCCATGGGGGTAATAATGATGCAATCAAATCGAAGCGTAAAACCGTATGATAAGACCAATAACAGATACATATGCGGCCATATATTAACGAAGTTTGAACAAGAGAATTTGTTCTGCACCAGACTGTAGTATCTTCTCGTCACGCCGTTCCAATACCGTCACCTCACTAGATGCATGGGGCACAATTCATAAGTTAGACTACGAAATGGCTCGCTAGAGAGCGGCACTAAACTTTCCTCTAGTGGGTACCGACCCCATATCGAGAAGTGACTGGGGTCGCGTAGAGATATATAATCCGTGTTTGTATGAGAGCACACCCTGGGCCAGCTGGTCGACTCACCGCCATCGGCGACGCTTCGAAGCGCGTCGTATCCTTAGCGCTAGGTGTGCGGCCAAACTCGGCGTGTATTCGGACGTTGTCATAGACACCGGTGGGTTCCTCGACCGTGTTGGGGTAGGGCGTTGTGAGTACCGTCAGGACACCTTAAATGACAAGTGTACACAGTGCCTTGCAACGTACATAGGATAGTGCGTGATCCCTGTAAGTGATAGAAGGATATTATACTGTAAGCAATATTTACTGCACGTGTATGTTTTACAGCACGCGATGAATAGGGTTAGGGGGACATGGGTGGGGGACATTGCATAATAACATACGCTACGTAGACAATTTGGAGCAGGCTGTCTTCCTTTTTGAGGTTCAGTTTACCCCGTATGTGCACAAAAGTGTCCTCAAGCAACACTATGGGTGGAAATGATATATTGGTTACCAGGGTAACCGTACAGGTTCCATTGGAAATTTGCCGAATGCGAGCACACGTTATCACACAGTTGCAAACGGATTCTTTGATCTCTTAGAGTGACTCTGATCCCGGGTGCAGGGGGGGGGGGGCAGGGGGTAAACTAGGACCCCTTCTCCTGATACTACAAATTCAGATAAAACATGGCATCGACCCACAACAATACTCCATGGGTTAACTTACCAGACTCTCCGCCAACCAAGGGTCGGTTATCAAAGTGATTGGAGAAGTCTTGAAGGTTGGCGAAAGTAGCCAATCCAAACTTGTACACGGAGCCGTTCCAGTGGACCGGGAAGTGTTTGACGGCATCGCGACACCTGGCGAGGGGAGAATGATTGAGCACACGTGATATCAAAGGGAACAATCGACCCGCGCTCAGCTATAGTAACTGGAATAAATAGACGAATCTTTGGGGAAAAAAACGCCACGGATGCAACCCCGCCCCGTTTTTAAAAATGAGATTATCAAAGAAAATAGATATTTCATTTTCGGAATACGGAATTAAATCTTACGTTTCCCGAGCGTTAATTATTGCGTCTCCCCCAAAATGTTCCAAGACATGATTGACGGGTTCGCCGCTGACATGTGCCTCGAGTACTTAAAGCCGGATAATGACGCCCCACGCTGGAGATTCAGGGTCTGTGGTACCTGACAGAGAGCGCGAATTCGCCTTGCTTGTCTCGCCGCCGCAGCAGGTAGGCCCCGTCCTGACCGTTTTTTAGCAACAGAGTCTCGGCCACGTGTCGGTCGGCGTGCGGGTGGAACCAGCTGTAACCATGGTGATACAGTATGCAAAAGTAACAACCACAAGGTACAACAGTATCATAAATACATAGGCATACCCAGCCCCAATAGGCTAATATGTAGGCTGTCCAGTGGTTGTCAATTCTGACCTCAAGTACGGGGCAGCATTATCATGAGGATGATTTATGTGTAGCAGGTTTTACGGAAAAACTACCCGGTTGTTCCCAAATGAAATAATTGAATGTAAGATTTCTTTTTATACTAGCTACTTGATATATACATTTACTGGGAGAAGAACAGTTAAAATAGATGTGGGTTTTTTGCCAAGTTAATTCCACCAGCGCGCACTGTTTTACTCCACCGTTCAATTATAGCCAAGAGGTGACTATGGAAGAAGGGCTAGATGTCATTGCGCATCGCCTTGCCAATATTACCTATTATGCGGTTCATGCCACATGCTGAGCTCAAGGTCCCATCGTAAGTACTTATGTCTGATATACTCAAGGCTGCACCGAAGTGACCCTCCATACCAATACCCTACTATAATATCCTTGACAGAGAGTTCCCCTCTTTTTGCCTCTGATTCACGCGATAAAACACATACCGCGTTTCTGAGTACTAACGACCTTGATATGACAGCAAGGTCGTTAGTACCACACCCGTCTTTCTGTGGCACGTTCGCTCTTTTCCACCTACCTTGTGAAAAGTCTCCTCATAATGCTGAACCATTATTCAATAGAGGACACATCACCCGATGAAGACATCCCTTACACCTCTAAATTAGTTGGTCACAAAATGAAGACATCCCTTATACGTCTGAAATACGTAGTCCCGCACTTTCCCCCATAATCATACCATACATATATATACTAGGGAGGTTCCAGTATTTTCAAAATGGAGAGGGGGGGGGGGGAGATAGAGTTATTTCCGCGAAACTGTTACCTAATTACCACCAGGGGTGTGCGAACAAGTAAAGGCGGTGCATAGGGGGAGGGTGGGGGGGGGGGAGTCCAGTACAAAAATGGCGGTGGCGGCGTACGTACGTTTGCATTGATTTGGATCAGAACCCTTTGACCTCCCCCCCTACACACATACCTTAGATACGCCATATATACGCTTATATATACACTGATCTGTTCAACTGTTATTATCTGTCGTCTAACGAAAGTTTGTTAATATTATTTTTCCTATCCCCCAATAGTTGATAACTATGTTAGTACGTGCACCATACCTGAGATTTTCCACTTCGGAGTTTTTGACAGGCGGTGACTTAAAAGCACTCATTCTGAGCTTCTGAAATGAAATAGACATGACTAATTATCATTAATCAGGATATCACATAAGTTTATATATTATAAAATCTCGCCAACTGATTAGATGCAGGAAATGGGACCGTTTCGGCAAACATTGATATCAAGCCAACCTTATGACAACATGACAACTGTCGCCAACACATGACTTGTCTGAGTCTCCTGAATATTTTACCTTTTAATATGGAGATTCATGGGATAACTTTTCTTGAAGAGAACCAGGAAGATAAGCTACCATTCTAGTAGATGTTTAGATAGTGCGAACATTATCATATTATGTGTAAAATAGCAGATTGAGTTTAATTCAGTAATGTAACTGGTTCACGTGATCACTATTACTATTAGTATCAAAGTCCTAGTTTAACCTTCACTCAAGTTACAGCTAAAATGCCACAGTACAGGGTGCATGTGTAACATGAAGTCCAAAACAGCGTTAACCCGGCAGTGAGCACCCCCGCCTCTTATAGCGGTACATGTATATTTTACCTCAGTCATACCTCTCGTAAATCATGCTGTTATCTGGTTTAGGACACCCATCCACCACATGTAAAATGCAGACGCCATGGTTAATTTATGGCATACTTGTACTATCATCCTTCCTTGTTCACTCGCCCTATGGGGGCGACGACAGTGACATCAGCGGCATTACAGACCAATGACTAGGTGAAACGGCGGTCACAACAACACAAGCTTAAGATCCCCTTTAAGCTGATAAACATTTGGTTTCAAGGTAGTGCACGCGCCGAAGCAGTGGGCGAACAAAAGTTCTATCTTAGAGTTGCTTACTATTATTTACTTCATGTCGTGGAGGCTTATTCTGTCGACGCCATTATACGTGTACATGTACATAATGTTTTTTTTCTGATAGATTTTGCCGGTCTCCACCCCCAGGGCTCCACCACCGGGCTCCACCACCAGGCTTCAACCACCGAGCTTCACCCACGGGCGCCACCCACGGGCGCCACCCCCGGGCTCCACGCCCGGGCTCCACGACCAGGCTTTACCCACGGGTTCCACCTTCGGGCGCCACTCCCGCCGGGGCGCCACCCCCGGGCGCCATCCCCATGCTCAACAACACCAGGCTTCACCCAAGGGCTCCACCCCCGGGTGTCACCCACGGGCGCCACCCTCGGATTCCAACCCCACGCTCAACACAGGCTTCACCCAAGGGCTCAACCCCGAGCTTCACCCCCGGGTGTCACCCACAGGCGCCACCCTCGGACTCCAACCCCACGCTCAACACCAGGCTTCACCCAAGGGCTCAACCCAGAGCTCCACCCCCGGGTGTCACCCACGGGCGCCACCCCTGGCCTCCAACCCCATGCTCAACACCAGGCTTCACACAAGGGGCTCAACCCAGAGCTTCACCCCCGGGTGTCACCCACGGGCGCCATCCCTGGCCTCCAACCCCATGCTCAACACCAGGCTTCACCCAAGGGCTCAACCCCGAGCCGGAGAACCCAACTTTAACAGTGCATGTTCATTTTCCCAACGGGGGGGTAGCTCTCTGAAGACTTGGGACTTTAACATGTATGCTAACATGCATGTTGTATGTTCTGGTTCCCAAGGGGTGGGGGGGGGGTGCCCCCCTAACCCCCACCCCCCCTATATCCGCCTCTGCCTAGGCTCATACAACCCCCGTGCTCAACAACGCCAGGCTGTATTCCTAGGCTTCACCCCGGGCTCCACCAACGGGATCCACCCCCAGATTCCACCCCCGGGCTCCACCCCCGGGCTCCCCCCCGGGGTCCACCCACAGGCTTTATCTTCGGGGTCTACTTACACCTTACACGCCTCCCACCCTCCCCGAGCTCCACATCCATCTGTCCGTAAATTCGAAACCGGGCCGCATTTTGCGCCCTCGAATAGGATATTATCATGGAGTCGGTCGACATATTCGGCCCCAGCTCTTTCAAACTTACCGGGCCCTGGGCTCCAACCATGTGTGGGCGACACCAAGCGGCCAATCAAGGAACAATAGTATATAATCACCATTTATATGCACGGCCGAAAGACACACCATCCACTTGAAAATGATGAAAATGTTTAGGCTTCTGCGCAAGCTAGCGCGGCGAACTCATCCACATGGTTCACTTATAACATCCTGGTCACAGTTACTACAGACCCCGGACTAGGCAAGCGGCTAAAGTGTTCGGCTGGCAGGGTACTGTACAGCAACGATATCCTGAAATAGGATCAGTCCAATGTCGGACTATTCGATAACGCCGTCTCCTGTGAACTTGGCCGTCTCATAAGACTGTCCCGTAAACATATATTATCCGCCATACAAATCAATTCATGCACACCTATAATCCAGAACTCGGGATCCAGATGTATGTTGTTGATGCACTCCTATATATAACGTATATACCGTACCGTATATGGTTCGTGTACATAGACACACACACACTGTGCTGATGGAGTCGCGCTTGCCAAGGCGACCCAAGTTGGCTGTCACCCAAGCCGGAACCATGTAACACACGACAGCAGTGCGGGCAGGATATAGCACGTCAAGTTATAGTTACCTCACACGCACGTACACTTACAGTGCGCGTTAGTCGAAACTGAGGCCTAAATAACTGTCCAATCTTGTCAGTCACCGTGGCCAATCATTTGAGGCCGCGTTTCGTTTGTCGATCGAGTGAATCCGACAGGGTTTATTATGTATGAGCACTTGTCTCCTGGTATCTAATCCAAGATTGTCCGGTGGCGTACTTTCTACTTACTGTGTGTGAACGCGGGCGCACGATGAGTGGTGTATGCTAATGCCGCAACAACGTGTACGGACGGCTTTGACAAAGAACTGCAAGTAAAACCCAACCGCTACATGGCGGGCCGCGGCCGATAGGTCAGTGGGTTAGAGCGCTCGCCTTAAGTGTTCTGGCCACTGAGAGCCCCCCCCCCCCCTCCCCGTCTTTCTTCGCAAAGAGCAGGGGGTTACCCCCGGGGATATGGCTCCACTCACCCTTCCTGCCATTGCCGCGATATGACCTGAATAAACAACCAACCAACCGCATGGCACGCTGTCTGCACCTGCACGTCCTTCCTTTAACTAAAACGCCCTGACGGAACACATTCGATCGTGACAGAACTATGCTATCTATATAACATCCTTATTAAAATCATGTAGGGCCTATATAGGCCTACCAGTGTAGCGGGGCCAATATATATATATATTATATAATATGCGTTTTTGTAACAATCCTCTGTCTGGGGCCCCCGCCTGCGTGTGCAACGGACCGTGTGATGTACGCGTTGGCGGGGCTGACACCAGGGGCTGAGAGAGCCAACACCCTGGGTCCAACAGGAAGTGGTCGCATGGACCGTCAGCCCCAGAATCACACCTCCAGAAAAAATTACTGGCGGGGGCGGGGGGGCCCCGATCTCCCCTGAGAGGGCGTTCCGCTTTAAGCCATGTGATGAATGAGCTCTCTGTCACGAAGTCCAAATTTCGCGTTTTGCGCCTTTGACACACGCGCTTGATTGATGTGTCAATAAGGGCGATGCGTCATACGCAAGGGGGGGGGGCTCCCTGGTGTAGTGGTTAGCGCACTAGACCGCAGATCAATAGGTCCTGGGTTCGAATCCGGGCCTGGGCACCTAATCTGGGGCATGTTTCATTCCTTCATCCTTCATCGTCCCGGGAGGCTCCTTGGCCCAATTTAGCCTGTATGTGCACAAAAGTGGCCTAAAACACCAACATTTCATTTCTTCATACGCAAGGGGTCACTCCGCATATATCGTTAACATGGTTGCATTTTAAATGAAATGATGTTCTCAGATACATATATATGCGATGTTTGCCGACCTTTTCATGTTTTCAAAGGCGACCAGTCACAATCGACAAGCACGTATGTTATTCCTTCTCTTTTTTTCGGGATCTGTAGTTCAGATTCTTTATTTCTGTGCTCTGTGTTGGCCTCATTCTTGTGGTCGGTATTTACCAAGACAGTGCAACAGTGATATGTCATGTCCCTGATCAAGGACAATCGAAAAGACCGTAAATAGTTCTCGTAAATTTCTCAAGGTTTTGTTTCTGTGACATGGTGATCCCGGGTCCGGGTTCAGCTACTGCTATCATCACCCCTTCTCCGCCCGCCGCCCACCCCATGATCGAGTGGAACGCGGGTTGAGTGGGGATTTATCTTGTCTTGGCATTATACTTCTGTATAGAGCATATGTGCTTTCATAACGTTTCATTCGTTATCGATCGAGTTCCTTGCTGCTGTATATGTTGGTCACCAATGCCATGGTTCGGGCGTTTGAAAGTTACTCACGTCGCCTCAAGGTCTAACCTCATCCAAGGCTCGCCGTAATTATCAATAAATAAAAGGAAGTCTGAACTTGATCAATTAGAAAAATAAGCTTAATTAATTCGACTTCATGAACAAGAAATTTCGACTTCACCAACGCGAAATTTATAGGGTTTTTTTTGTTTTTTTTTCAAAATATCGTCCAGTTGATATCGAAAGGGTTAATCTATACGAGTAAATGCTGTAATATATGCTCTGAACTTTTGCAGCTTTTAATGTATTCCAGAATGGTTTAAGCTATGAAAAACGCAAGCTCCCCGCACGGTGGCGCTACGCAAGCTAGCTTTTACCGCTGCTGTCGGCCGGGGGCAAATTTCAAGATTCTTGAAAAACGGTCAAATCAGCTGTAATTTCTTGCAACATTATAATTTTCAGGAATAAAACATAAAAATAACGAGCTTTGTGTATTCAATACAGCAAAAAATATCTTGTACCCTTTCGAAAAAGTTATCATTGTGACAGAACTCTTTCTTTTCATCACCTGATTTCATGTGTTGTTAGGCTTAGGCTGGGTCCAAGCTCTAATTTGTAGAAATGCGCGGCGCATTTTTCCTATCGATTTGCGCAGCGCCGCCCTGGCGAGCGAGTGTGAAAATGCATTGAGGACGTTGGCGACAACAGAGATATAATGGAGCCCTAGCGGAGTGAATCGAAGGCAGAGAGTGTGAAAAACGGTGAAAAAATATGGCTGTGTTAAGAAAAAATTTGACTACTGAAGTAAGGGATGCAGTTTTGTAATGCGAACTCAGAGCAATCTATCAAGTATTGTGCTGCTGTAATGTAGGAATATACCTATGTTATGCTACGTACGTAGTGTCTATCTATAATATATGTCCTCTGTATTTATCGATCGAGCAATCAATAAATTATAAACACCCCCCGCCCCCCTCGCTGGCCTGGATCCGCACCTGCCACCAGTCGAATTATATTTTTCGGTTGGATTTTTATCTAGCTTTATTCCACAGGCGCCGTAAATCAGCAGGGGGGGGGGGGGGGGTACCCTTATAAACAAGAGAAGGTATCCAACTCCACCAGCCGCGCGCCGACCGGCACCCGCTCCAATCTCTAATATTCTACGTTACCGTCCTTGCCAACGGCTGTTAATGATCTATTTGTATTCCTGAATCGTTCATTAAACATTTCCAACAAGTCACAGGTTTCTCTGTTGCTTTTATTCACCAATTATCGATGACTTTTCCGAGAGTGGAAGGAATACGGTGTTCTCCCATCCACACAGCGGCCATTGCGAGTGATTTTCCGGGAAAACGCGAGATTTTGTACGCGATTTTGCAAACGAAGACGCTCATTGGTCGGTGCCTGACACGTGACTGATGACTGCGACAGCGGTAATTTTGAAAGTCTTTTCGGCTGTCAAACAATACATATGCGCCTCAAACATGGACAAATACATCTTCTGGTAAGCAAAAAACATAGCCAATGGTCCATAAGGTGTTAACTAACACTAATTTGATGTTTTTATTCGTTGTCATAAGAAAACAAAGTTGCAGAAGCAGAAGTATTATGGCATATGCATGAATTTGAGGGCAGGGGGGCCACCCTTCTTTTTTGAACAAGGAACCCTTTTTGTTCTAAATTACCGGTTATTTTTTATTGTGAATATTTCCAGGTAGGGTTAAATCCGATGATTAAGACTTAAGCGTAGTTCTTTATTACGACTTTCTATACAGGAATAATATTTAATCTCTGTATGGATTTAGGGCATATGCCACAGAACTTAATTAATACTTTTGATGATGTGCACTTTTCCTTTTAATCCGATAATGTTAAGACATCTCCTTTTCGAAAACAAATTGTTGGTTTCCAGAGTTGGTCAATTCATCATCACTATTATAGATGTATTGTTGTGTTTTTAAAATGTTGCCTTGGTCCTGTATTGTAGTAATATGTAACAGAACTTGATTGCAAGGTAGATGTTGAAGTAGGTAAAAAAAAATGCATGCAGACAACAATATGAAGGGAATGGAATTAAATTTATTCTTAGCCAGACTGGACTATTTCATATGGGATACATTTATGGCAGAGCCGATTTATAACTATATATATATTATATTTTATGAAAACTTACATTTCATATAAATTTCACAGGTCTGACCAAGCGGCAGGAGTGCAAAATAACTGGTTGCTGCTCCAATCTTCAATAAAAAAAATAATTCTAATGATTTATTCATCTCTGATAATTGGCAATGCATACCTAGACGATGGCTGTTATCGTATACTACGTATAGTGTATAAGCGCTAAAGTCATGGCCTTTGAACTTTTTCTACATACAGGTGGCTGAGCAATTACGAACTGGGATCTGGCCGTGTCAACTCAAGAGATATACGTGTGAAGTTCAGCGAAAGTTCAACTGAAAACGTCACTTCTGTAAGTAACTAGTCTTAAGCCTAATGATACCTCAATTTGTTTGCTATGTTAATTTGCCATCAGACATGTAAGAAAATCGACAGAGAGGCGCATTACCATAATAAAGAAAGTAAAAATTAACTTTATTTAACTTGTGTAGTGTCAAGTAAACATACCAGTTAAATATTTAACTCGTGTAGCGTCAAGTAAACATACCAGTTAAATATTTCCCATCAATTAAAACGAATAACGGCTCTCGATTACTGTCAAGACTGTTGTATCAAAGTAAAATAATTCGCATTGCAGCAGTTCTTTCGCTTGGCTCCGAAACTCTTCCCTGGCATCAAATCAATGTTGACTACAATTTGCGAAGATGGAAACCACATCAAGTCAGGTAAATACATATATACTCCCATCATGTGGATTTTCCGACCCCCTCCGCACATGCGTTGGTAATATTCTAAGTGTCCTTGTCCGAACATTAATAGAAGTATAAAAAGCGACAAATATCTGGCTATTCATATTTTGCGATTGGAGAGTATTTTCTTGCATCCTTGCAAAATAAATGCAACCCACTGACATATTTTATGTATCCACATTGCAGGTGCATATCCGGGTCTGGTGTCGCGCAATATCAATGATCGCAGTCTCACCGTACAGGCTTCACATGACTACCTACGAGACCGAGGATGGACTTCCGTTCGACAGAATGAGTCTGAAGCAATTTTGTCTCGCCCCTCAACCGCCACCGATGGATCCTTGTTCTTGGTACAGCTTAGTCAGCAAGACGTCTCCCTCTCTTTGAGTGGTACCCCGATATATCTGACTTCATGGGGCTTTCCTGCACATGGTGCCGCTACAGAAAACTTCCTCGTGTGCCTCGACAGAGTCCTTGGCCAGGTCAAACTGTGTACCGGGGCGCCATTGAAGGGACAGAAAATGTGTCCATCAGCGAAGATGACAATAGCGCTGATAGACGGAGTTCAGCGGTTGAGGAGCTTCTCTTGCCGCCAGGTGATGCCTATCATCTGCAGAGGCACCACTTGCAGCTCGTGTGACGACGCCCTACAAAACAGCAAGAAGACCATGAAAAAAATACAGGTAGGCAAAGGGCATATGTGGCCACGTATATTATGTAAAAACAGGAAGAAAATGTGCTATTTCTTTTGTGGGCCAAAAATATATCAAAACATATCTTTACTTGACAGTTGCATTACCTCTTTGCTACTTATAACTGTCATAACAGACAAGCTAACACAGCAATAAAAGCTTATTATATTATAAGTTATTTATTTATATATGTCATATTATTATAATTAGTGTTATTATTATTTTTTTATTATTATTAACACTCATTTACCACTTGTTATAGGCCAAGCGTCTGTCCGACGAGTGTCCCAAGAGCGACACTACAGTGGAGGAGCTCGTTGCCAGGGTAGCCCCGTCACTCCACCCCAACGCTGTTACCCTCATCGGCAACATGGTGCGCGGCAGCGAACGGTCAAAGACTGGGATGAGGTGGGATCGGACTCTCATCACATTCGCTCTGGGCTTGTGGGCAAGGTCACCGCAGGCATATGCTGACTTGCTGGACTCTGGGTTCCTTCGTCTGCCGTCAACAAGTCTGCTAACCAGATACAAGAACATTATTGACCAAAAACCGGGTCTTCATGACAATGTGTTCCAATGGATGGCCAACACGGCCGACGAAAAACAGTTGCCCGTCGATGGACGAGACGGAGGAATCGTCTTTGACGAAATGGCGATACAGCCGGACCTGCAGCTGGATAGGCGCGGCGGCGCGAATGGTTTGTGTGGACTCGCAGAACTGGAGAGGGACAGCATGGACCTGCGTACCCTAAGCTGCGGAGAGGAGCAGCAGGAGCTGGCCACTCACGTGCTCCAGTACCAATTTCTTGGCCACACGGGTTTCGTGTTTCCGTTCGCCCACTACCCAACCGTCAGCGTCCAGGCTCACTCCCTTATCTCTATCTTTTGGCGCGCCGTTGGACTGCTGATGGATTATGGCTTTAATGTGTCTTTCTGCTTCTTCGACGGGGCCAGTGCCAACAGGGCATTTCTCAAGACTCTCTTTTATCCAGCGGACCCGCTAAAGAGAGGAATGTCGATCCCGAATCTGCACGCACCAGACAAAGCCATTGTGCTCGGACCCGATTGCAAGCACGTCATAAAGCGAATCCGGAACAACATTCTTTCGAGTGGATTCCGCGATTTCCATGCTCGTCTGCTGTGCAAGGACTCCAAATTCATAACCTGGCAACAGTGGCTGGACGCGTACGAATGGGACGTGAATCAAAATCCTGAAATGCAGCGCATCCATCCGCGACTGACAGAGGAGCACATGCACCCCAACGGTAGCGCCAAGATGCGTAACCACTTGGCAGAGGAGTGCCTCAACCGGGACATGCTGCACTTGATGAGGTGCTATGCCGAAGCACTACCCCAAGGAGATCAGCTGCAATCGACCCTAGAACTCTTGGCTCAGACCAGCCAACTCATTGATGTAGTCTCTGACGACAGGCTTGTCACCAAGTCCAACGACGATAGACTCTCGGCACTGTTGTCGGTGAAAACTTGGTTCGGGGCCTGGGCCATTGCAGTGCACATGTCGGACGCGTCCCCTGCAACCAAAAAGAAAATGCTGATGACTAGCGAGACGCAGGAAGACATCCTGTTCTGCACAGCAAGCCTGCACTCCATCATCGAGAATCGCCTTGCAAAGGGTCTCTCCGCCATGCCATCGCGATTGAACAGCGACGTGGTGGAGAACTTCTTCTGTCAGCAGAGAGCGAAGTGCCATGGGTCAAACACCAACCCCACCTATCTGCAGTACTCCAAGGGCGTGAACACTGTACTGTTGACCAAGAGCAGCAGGACATCGGCAAAGAAGGCCAACGCTGGTTTCAAAGGAGCCTCCCCTTTCAACTTTGCAAGTGGAGACGCCCTGAAAGCTACTTATGGAAAGCGGCGCAAGGTAAGACGTACTACACTATATATATATATGAAGCACATTTACACTATATATATATATGAAGCACATTTACACTATATATATATATGAAGCACATTTAAAAAGTGCGTGCGAAGGCAGAAGTAGTAATTGTGTCATATAAATTGTTACGTAGTGTGCCTATAATGCGCATTTTTCAACAGCCTTAAACACATACCTAGACGACATACTGACCTCAGGTACACTTAGGACACTTGAATGTAGAAGATGTGTCTGCCTCTTGCTCGTCATATTCGTCCGCCCTTAAGCCACTGCACGCTGCGTGTAGCCACCGTTGACAAAAGTCACATTGTATCCATCTCTCTCCTTGGGAGAAATTGTCAAAACGAAACGCAAATAGTGACATTTGTTTGCGATTGATATTGCAAATTGTTTTATGTTCCTGAAAACCTTGAAGCAAATAACGTAACTGGATAAATCTCAAAAAAGTTAAAACTGTCGGTTTTAACTGATTTAATTCGACTTAACTGATTTGATTCGACCATTATTCGTGAACTGACCTGCAGCGTATATTCCATCACATATACCGCAGATATCACTGGCTAGCGTCTCTGTTGCCTTTCTCTTCTTTTGTGTAGTCTTGGTCGTGACTTTCCTCTTCTGCGCCTGCTTTCCCTTTGACTTGGTTGACACCTGTACACGATGGGCAAACTGTTTCTTCTTTCCCAGCAACTCCACCAACGTCTTCCGATACTGGTTGTCACCAATCTCCAAGAATCGGTGTGTAATGTCTAAGAATGTCGCTTCTATCATGGACTGGTCAAAGTCTTCGTTATGGATCAGGCGCATCCACCGCTCTCGCAATAATTGATGTCCCACAACCACCTCCTCTGCCCTCTTCAATGTATCTTTCCCGTGACGCCTGAAGAAATCCTCAGTACACACTCGCCTCCGAATCTGGTCCAGTTCCAAAAAGAAATGGAACGCTTCTTCGCCTATAGTCGTCAACGACTGACGCACATTTTGCCGACGCTCAACTTCGAGAAGCGACCGAGGATCCTTTGTTGGTATATATGCCGGTTGAATTAGCTGATTTAGGATCATCAGCTTCTGGCGCATTTCCATGTACGTGTCGCGTTTGAAGTACATGGTGTGACGGATTTTTTTCGTGACAGCATATTTTGCCTTCGCTATACAACGCCCACCTAGGTAGCGCAGCTTGGCGCGGCCCGCTTCAGTCGTCTCGACATGGACTAGGGTAGTACTTGGTGCAGCAGCGCTCTTCACATCTGTGGCCTTTTCTTTCAGCACATCATTGCGAATGGAATCCACTAAGACGATTCCCGCGCGATGTTGCACATTGTCAATTTCTGGAAACCCAAAGAGCTCTTTTATGAGGACCCCTACGTCATCCCTCATATATTTGTTCACGTCTCGAGTGAACAAGTTGATGTGGGTTGATGACATCCCAGCTGTTTCACTTGGCAGATAAGCCCTGATTTGATGTGCGACTTTTGAGCAAAACGCCATTAGATTCTCCCTCTTAGTCTCCAACAATTTCTCAAGTGTCTCCTTTCTCATGCGCTGCACTTCAGTGGCCTTTGGGTGGACTGCTATCCAGTGCCGCACACGGGTGATCCATTCCACTGTTTGAACGGGCAGATCTGCTGATAAGGCAGCTTGTCCCTCGGGCGTGGACACAAATCCTTCCATCGAATCTCTCTCTTCCACGGAGGCGCCAGTCGCCATTTCCTTCACTGGATCCCCCGTCTCACTTGTATGGGGAGCATCGCAGAGCACTCCTAAGAAAAAAACTTATATGTGATTTTTTGCTTGCACTGATGAAGGTCAAGGTAACAAATAATTATTTGGTCCTTTCTTAGCTGCTCATTGATAGGACATAGTTGAAAACCACTATTTTCCTTCCGTGAATTAACAGCCGCTATTTTGCCTATGCAGGTGCAACCATCCCAAGACAAAGAAAATGCCGTCCCTCCCATGCCAAGTGCGCGAGCCAGAGAATGAGTAGTACCTTCCTCCAATCGACAGATGTATTCCAATTCCACCCCGCCCCATTCACTGTCATCGGAGCTGGATATCCCGTCGTCCAGTCCTACCGGTTGTCGTCGACCAGGCAAATGCGCTGCAGCTGCGCAAAGTAAACGACAGTAATGAATGAAGACATGAAGATTGCTTTACGGCTTGACATGCATGTTGTTGCATTATTATCAACTAATAGTCATGCCGGGCAATGAATGGATAACGCGATTGCGCCTGTATATGTATTTGAAGAACAAATGTGCTGAGTTATAGACATGTATCAAGAATTCAATGAATGTCAGGTCAGCGAAATGGAATGTCGGTCTTTGAGATGTAACATATATTAGATGAGTATTATTACCACGACAACAGGCCAGGTCGGGGCTGATTGGTATTGGAACCAATTCCAGGAATCTTGATATCACTGGCGGGTGGGGTGGGCATTGAGCTGCATTGAAGTTCAGCACTTGGACGTCATCAGGTGATCGAACCCGGCCTATCCCAACCGCGAGTTGCCCCGGTTTGAAGACACCCGAACAGTGTACGATCACTTGGTCCAACGTCTGCCCTGTGTGTGTTAAATACATAGCATGCGAGGGATCTACTATACATATGTTCTGTTATGCAAGTATAAGCATAAGGTATAAGGAAATAGGACATTCCCTGTATGACATGGTACAATGCTGTACATGTTGCTTTATTATAGGATTTCGTAAAGATAGCTCTAGGGTTTTATTTAGTACTATGAGTGAACTGCGGAGACTATTATGTGCATTATAACCTGTGTTGAGGTATCACAATATGCTCCTTTTTGTTCATGTAACCAAACATATAAGATGAAATGATCATGGAGTGGACGAGTTTCAGTTTTAAAGAGACTATACTTTAACTATTTGAACTGGTCATAGGGTTGACAGTAAATCATACCTTGTGATTTGTGAAAAGTAATGCCAAAAGAGGCCTTGATCGGAAACTGATGTCGCTGTGCAACAACACGGCCATCGAGGCGTCTGGTTACAGTTGTACGCTTCACCTCCACGACATCACCATCATCCAGCTCCACGCTGATAACTCCATCACCAAATCCAACAGCTATTCCTCGTGTTCCATTGACCACCTTCCTAGACTGGTTTGCCAATACCATGACAGGAACATTGGCTTTCAGGCACAGTAAGCCTGGGATGATGGTATGGCGCAAATGAACTGGATCACCTTAAACAGCGTAATGTATAAAGACTTTATGTTATAACTTAAACAGAGATAGAGGGACATATGTTATATGTTGCATAATGTGACTTCTTGAAGTGAACACAAACAGGTATATATCTTAATGCATATGTTTCTGTTCACAGTCCCACTGGTTTATATACAATTGTGCCCATCAGTGGCCTATCTCTATATGAATGTAGTAACTTCTGAGATACTTATATTCAAATATATTATGTATCATATAATAGATATGTATTGTATTCATTCATGTTTATATACAAATATAATATATTATATATCCTATAATATGTATTGAAATAGAAATATCATTAGGCAGTTTTCATCTACATGCTGAAAGGGTTAGCATATGGCTAACCTGTAATGCCAATAGATGGCGGAAGGAAATGCCAGTCTTTGTACAAGTATATGAAATATTGGCTCATAGTATATGTATCATAATATGTCATGGTTGAAAAATATTAATTTTTGATGTAGCCACAACATATAATGAGGCTATTTGTGTTCATTTGTAAACTCCATGCTATTAGTAAATATAAATTGTAAATAAAAAACTGTCGAGCATGCAAACCCATAACTTGTCACTTTTTGTACTGGTTACTTTCAACAGTTAATAATAAGTATGGCCTGCTTCAATGATCTTGCAGAAATATTTACTTTTCAGTCATTGTCACCAAGGTAAAATATTGAAACAATCCTTTGCAGAACAGGAACAATCTGGTTTGTTGTCCTTAGATAAAGTCAGAACTGTGCCTTCATCTATGGCTTCAAAGATTTGCCAGGTCCCAGGCATATCAGCCATGCGATCTGCATTGATCATGTCCACTGCCAAATTGGTGCCAAAAATCTCAATAGGTAATGTTGAGCGTGGGTACTGCAGTGGGCGGCTTAAGCGTGCCAGCAAGTTTGCATTTTTCTTCTGTAGGCAGCCACGCGAAGCCTCATTTATGGCATCAATGAAACCCTTCGCTTTTTGCCGATGTACTTCGGTGAGCTTCACAACATGAATGTTGTTGAAGAGTTGGCTGGTGAGGCAGACTTCCCCTAAGTCACCGTACAATGTGTCAGGCACTGGGGGCAACTGGTAGAAATCTCCGGATAGTATAACTTGTATACCTCCAAGTGGCTGCTCATTATGCCTTACTGCACGAGCTAGCCTTTCTACCTGATTCAGAGTTTTGAGGCTGACCTGTTATATTGATAATGATGGGAAATATTTTTTTGACAACTTTGCAAGAACAAATTCCATACATACATGAAGGCGGCTTTATAAACTATGTAATATATTTCTTTTAACATTTGTTATATATTACTCATATGGTGTACTAAAAAAACAATATAAGGCAGATAATTTAATACAAAATGTGTAGTATCTCATAGATAGATGTGGTCTTTAATTCTATAATTAATAAATATATATCTAGGGAACATTATATTAAAAACTTTGACATCTGCAAATTAATTTAAACATTAATTCTCTTAATTAATTGTAACCATGACAATTTTCTTCTTTGCATGATATAATTACCATTGATATTTCATCAATCATGAGGACATCACACTGCTCAATTCTGTGTCTCGTTTGACTGAGAGACTCATCCTCCATGACCATTTTACAGAGCTCTTCATCTGTATAACAGCCATCCTAAATATAACCAAATAATTATATAAAGTTAATTACTTGATATATATTATATTCCTAAAGCTTATTTATACTTTTATATAATTAGACGTCTATGTATGCATACAATTTGTTTCGTCGCTTATAGAGAAATAATTGTAAAGAGTGGCCCTTTAATTTATGCCTACCTTTAAGCCAAACCAGGCATGAAGAGTCATTGACCCGGGGGGAAGAGACAGGGTAGCGATTCCAGTAGCAGCAAGGGTAGCAACAGTTTTTCCTTCGCGTGACAGCAGTGAGTGCAACTGCGTCAACAGGTGGGTCTTCCCGACACCAGCTTGCCCAGTGATTAGAATATTGTGCCCACTGGCAGCCAAATGCATCGCGTCTTCCATCGGTTCCATCATCTTTTACGTTTCGATCATGTGGTCTTGTTTGCATAGTGTCCAGGGTCTGCCCTAAAGTGGCCAATGAGAGGCCATAAAATATATCACATGACCGTGTATGCTAATATTTTATGCATATGGCAAGGGGTACTACTGTGTAATGTCAAAATAAAGGTGCACATTGGACACTTCACTTTATTCGGCATTTATTTGTTACCCCATGGCCCGATGCTCGGAAGTGACACCCCCACAGCTTCAGAAGCTAAAAGTAAACCGGAAGTCGATGAAGTGCCGCTGTGTGGATGGGAGAACACCGTATTCCTTCCACTCTCGGAAAAGTCATCGATAATTGGTGAATAAAAGCAACAGAGAAACCTGTGACTTGTTGGAAATGTTTAATGAACGATTCAGGAATACAAATAGATCATTAACAGCCGTTGGCAAGGACGGTAACGTAGAATATTAGAGATTGGAGCGGGTGCCGGTCGGCGCGCGGCTGGTGGAGTTGGATACCTTCTCTTGTTTATAAGGGTACCCCCCCCCCCCCTGCTGATTTACGGCGCCTGTGCTTTATTCTGTCAGTTATAATGGACGATTTTGTCACCATGACTCAATCCGGGAAGTCGATTTTGTTTTCGATTTGCAGTTTTGAAACCCCGCACGTTACCGTAGCGCGTACAATACGATTTATTATGGTAGGCCTAATCTGGCTGAATAACGTCACATGTCTGCTGAATTTGCTGCAAAAACCGCCTGCGGCGTTTGGTATACATATCGGAGACTGGGACCCGTTCTCATGGAAACGCAACCGGGTAAATTCCATCGGGAATGTATCCACAACATAAACATAAGTTAATGCAATAGACCACAGCTAGACGGCCAACGAGTGACGGGCAAAGGAGAAAGGCTGAAGGCTTTCGGAGCAAATTCGGAGTCCAAGGAATAAGCTATCTGGACAATACACTAAGGTCAGCGCCAATACCTTCAGCAGGTAATATACAGCATTATTATTATGGAGCGGCAGCCTTCGGACTCGGTGCGGGATCCCGTGCCCGTGGTACCGAGCCAGACAAAAGTGAAGGCCAAACCTGCATGGCTGCTCCGCCTGCGGGAAAGTCGTGTCTCCACTATTAATCATATATGGCATATATATGCATGGCAGGAGCGGCCGGATCCAGGGCCACTGAAACACGAGCGGCTTGGAACCCCCGCCCCGTCTATTCCACCCCCACCCACCACACTCCTGCACCGCAATGACGTAATTATAAGTCTATATACAATGGTCAGATTCCGCAAAACGGGACTTCCTCTAGGCTCTAACGTTACTACCGTGTCAACGTGGCTATAATTGCATAGTTCTAATCTTGTCACCGTGTAGCATTCTATTTTAGTGACAAAAGAAAGCGACATTTCCAAATTGAATTATTTGAATATAGACTCAGCCATTTGTTTCAGTGAAATGGGAGCATCACACACCCTAGGGTTCTGGGCTGGACCCCCGTCGTCGAGTGTTGCCCTCTAGCCGGGATCTTAACCCACCATATGGTCTTGCCCCCTGTACCCTAACATGTCTAAGAGTAGTTTTTCGACCTCTCGGAGGGTTTATCGGTCCATCGGTCGGTTCGCATCCGTAATAATGCGCGTAAATTTAACTACGGAAATATATCACAACTGTGGCAGCCCAAGAGGTGAGGCCACATATAAACTCTACGAGGCGCTATTCACGAGGGCCGAGTCCCGCATCGCGGGTGATCCACTAAATACCTCTAATTTAGACATAGCAGCACAATATAAATGGTGTAAAATATTGATAAATAAAGGATAATTATTGCACATCGATATTTACGGGTTATCCCCTATTATTTCAAAAGAATAGTCGTCCGGAGTTTAATATTATCGCGAACTATACCCTACTTGCGGTATTACTTGTTCGCGTCCTTATATCCTTATATAGGGGTGGGGGGGGGATACCCCCTCTGAATCGCGAGTTCTAATTTTGAACCTCCAAGATGAGGACAGTTCAAGACTAGGCACGCACAGCTTAAAGGTGATATCGCGAATCGCGAAGGGAAAGGCTCTTCGCGTTGAACCAAGAATTGTACGGATAACGATCCCCAAAAATTGCCAACAGCTGATCGCAAATTTACAAGAAATCCTGGATGCCAATCACGGAGATGGAAAAAAGGTACCCCCCCCCCCCCCCCCCATATATATGTCGTACCACTAGCTGGCAGTGTTACGCTCCCTCTGCTGGCAGTGTTCACCTGTCTGTGAACACCCAACACTCCCAGCAGAGGTCGCTCGTTCCTCACATCACCCGCTGGGAGATCGTGGTGGGGGGTGTGGGGGGGGGGGTCCAGATTCCGAAGAATGTTTTATTTTTCCGTCGTTTACGAAGAATTGAAAGATGAATTCCCGGTTCACCAAGAATTGAGTAAGAATAATTACCCCGCGGAAAGAAACACCCATGAACAATGTTGTTTTCTCCTGCAGGGCCCTGTCGACAGCCAGATGGCAGCCGCAGCAGCCGCCGCGGGCGCATGCGCCGCCCTGGACCCCAGGGAATCATTGGATCCAGTCGGATACAGAAGGATCAAGGGCGACAAGTTCGCGAAAGCAAGCTCCAAAAAGCCGGCTAAAGACGTGAAGTCAAAGGCTCAGGAAAAGTGAGGTTCCAAGCTTGTGGACAGGTTGTTTGTTTGTTTGGATATCTTGACGCAACAACAATTTTAAACATTCAGTATTCGGCAATCTCTTATAAACGGATAGACAGAGTTTCACTGGTTCAGAAACTATTCTGTTCTTTTTTTGAATGCTGAAATTATTATTAATTATTAACATTTTAATTTAATTGATAACCATTTGCGGCAGGTATTGTCTTTTAATATACCTACAAGATTTATAATATTTTTCGTAGATCGTCCGGAAAAGGTACCTCTTTCAAGGAGGAAAAGCCGTCTAGCCCTGCCCACACGAAGGCTTTGACGTCCGGAAAAGGTACCTCTTCCAAGGAGGAAAAGCCGTCCAGTCCTGCCCACACGAAGGCTTTGACAAAGTCTAAGAAATGAAAACCTACTCCACGAGAGCCGTCCAGCCTTGCTGTAGCGAAGTCTTAAGAAGTGAAAACCTCTTCCATTAGAGCCGTCCAGCCCTGCCCACATGAAGGCTCTGACTACTTGTTACATATATATTGTCCGATAGTTTGGATTGCCATACTCTGATATGATACCTATGATATTGGTTAGTTACACTTGGAAAGCCTGGTTATAATTTAATTTACATCGCTACCAAAGAATATACGTATAAGTTTTAAATATACACGTTTTACATTGACGTCATTTCATTTATTCTGCTGAGATCTAAAGCTGGTATTTTTCTTTCGTATTCTCGTCTGGAGCGTAATCTATTTGCTGTTTACATGCGCGTACATCGAGTATTGTTCGTATTATTTAATGCAGTATTTGACAGTCTTTGTGCCTTTATTTGCTGCTGACATGTACCTAATACATTATATTAGATAAGTGACGAAATATATTCTAGCCTTTCGTGCTCTAGTCAAATGCTGGAGAATCTCAGCCTGTCGTGTAGGGGCCCGGAACGAATGGATGTATCTCCTACAGCCCATACGAGGCCATAAGAGGCAATTTTCTGTTTATCAATAACGAATTAAGTTTTCTAAATATGTTCACATAAAACTACTGTTTCAGGCCAACGTGATGTCGGTAAATTTGTAATATTGTTGACATGATTAATGCCACAATACCCTCTGCATTCCTGAACCCATGCAATGAATAACTTAATCGATTTTCGTCCAAATGCCCTTTCTATCCTCTGCTACGAGAACGTTATGACACGTACGGCGACACGCCCATGCAAACTGTTTGACACTTTCAGAACGTGTTGGCATACTGAGCATTTTTACAAGAGCAAGGCGGACAATGGACAATGATTTAAAGCGTTTGCACAATAACAATTACTTCCATTACTGACTGCTTCCAAAACATATTCAACGAACAGACTTTCTGCTATATATTTATGGTTGTGAGGATATATCCGCACAAGTTTATGTCTGTATTGTTTTGCATTTATTATTTTTGATTATATATTTATTTATTCGCGGTGTTGACATTTATATAATGTATAATTATCATATATTTAAATATTTATTGACGTAGATATATATGTAAAGCTATTTTGTACACAAGATTGTATTACGTCTAAATGATCTTACAAAAGTCAGTCAATAAAGTACATTTCTGCTATCCGTCTTTTTTCAATAACTTGTATCGATTCTGAACGACCCTTGTTCTGTGCAGATGTAAGTTTAGGCGTCGAGAGAATGCATATGAAACAAGACAAAAGGACATAGCGATACTTAATACTCTATGGCAAGTTATGAAATCCTCTGTTCAACGTCGTATATTAATGAGGAAACGCAAATTCAGCAACACCAGCTGCAAATTTCCCGTCGTCTAGGGAAGACAGAGGGATGAATGCAATTCTTTTGGGCATAATATACCCAGGGGTCTGGATGGGGACGGGGGGAGGGGTCCAATGTCTAATGTTTCGGACATGCAGGCTGCTTCCCAGCGAACAAATCTCACCGGTGTCTTATTTTTTGACGTCTCGAAGGCGTGGTCAAATAACTTAGTACATTATTGGGTTTGCGGCGGGGGTGGGGGAGTGGGGAGGAAGGGTCCGCGGTAAAGCCACCCCAACTTGACCGCCAAAATACGCTTGTGAGGGGCTTTTCACCCCGAAAATCGGCTCGAACGTTTGAACGCAAAAATATCCGCTAGGAAGGGGATTTTTTTTCCTTGGACCGAGCCCGCTCGGTTTATTATTTTCCCCGGGAAACTCGCTCGATAAACGCACATTTTTAGTCCCCCCCCCCACCCCAAGGGGTTAGTTTTTGGTTCAGTCTCAGTCCTCAAGTGAGAACTCCCTTTTTTTCTGTACGGAATACCATGTGTAGTTACATCATGCACATGATAGTATATACCATGGAATACTCTGCTGATACCATGGTATAATTCTGGTGGTACAATGATTTACAATAAGAGTTCATGGTAACACTGCACTATACATGGTTGGGACCATGGTAGAATGATATACCACAGTACTACCATGATATTACCATGGTGCCTGGATATTACCATGGTGCCTGGATATTACCATGGCGCCTGGATATTACCATGGTTTAATGATATACCGCAGTAATACCATGATATTACCAGGGTGCCAGGATATTACCATGGTATGATGATATATAATGATATACCACGGTAATACCATGATATTACCATGGTATAATGTTACCATGGCGCCTGCATATTACCATGGTTTATTGATATAATGATATACCGCAGTAATACCATGATATTATCAGGGTGCCAGGATATTACCATGGTATAATGATATATAATGATATACCACGGTAATACCATGATATTACCATGGTGCCAGAATATTATCATGGTATAATGATATACCACAGTAATACCATATTACCATGGGGCCAGGATATTACCATGGCATCATGATAAACCACAGATATACCATGATATACCAAAGTAATACCATGATATACCATGATATATTGTGGTACAGCATGATATTTTATGGTTAACCATGATATACCATGGTATATCATGGTAACACCATTGTTTACACCATTGTTAATACCATGGTATACCATGCTATATCATGATTTATCATAGTAATACCATCGTTTACCATGGTATACCATGGTTTATCATGCTGTACCTTGGTATACCATGCTATGGCATGGTAAATCATGATTTACCATGGTAATACCATGGTAAATCATGATATAGCATATGGTATAGCATATTTTCATAAGGGTAGGTCGCCATCCCCGCTCCATATTTAGTCCTTAAATGGCGGTTCCATACAGTGAGCATTTTGTTTTAAGCAAACATGTTTTCGTATATTGAAATCTCCTTCAATTAAATGAATGATAAATCTGGCAAAGTTTATTGGAAATATATTACTCCGCGTAAGCTATAGTACTCCGCTCAAACTGAGCGGGAACCAGTCTATAGCTCAACGGATTTCGTAGCTTCGTAGATTTCGTAGGGGTCTTTAGAGCAACACTCCCCCCCACCCACCCACCCAGCAATGTATTAAGTACCCCCCCCCCCCCGGGGGGGATTGATATACGTATGTTGGTATGTAGGGGCAGCGTATATCAAAAAAATGTCTGCCGATATATATGTTGGTTTCTGATAACGTTATGACGAATAGAATTTAACTAGTCACGTCTTAAATTACTGCAAGCTTTGGTGATCAGGGTAGTATCGTTACTGTAACGAAATACTGAACTTGCTGTTCACCCTAGCCCAGTGAGCTTGACCCTTCTGACAACAAGCTGGTAGTTACACCCCCGTTAGGGCCCGTTAGGGTTCAGGTCGTTAGGGCTATGCATCAGGGCTACTGTTCACCCTATGATCTACTTTCTCTGTGCACTTTATAATGTGAGCTTATGTTCCCCTTGTGTTTTTATCTGAGGCAATTAATCACTGCCCCTGTGTATTGTAGGCTACTTACACTATAGCAAAGAAAACGCAATGTTCATGAGGACTATATGTTTTCCTTGCCTGTAATACTTTAATCTTTAACACATCCTAGATTATTCAGGGCAACATTAGACATCCACGTCTCTCATTTCCACTTGCATGACACTGTTTATCGCCGGTCGCCTGACAATTTTGAGGCTACGTAGGGGAACATATTGTTCCCCATATGGGGCAAAATGACCACATTAACTCTATTTGTATTTTTTGAGAGACAAGCAGTGCGATAAAAAGAGCCAAATTTTGGTAAACTGACAAGAGTTGTATTGTGAATAACATTGCTTGGATACATGCGAGTGACACGAGTACGATTTTAACCAGCACAAAAAAACATGTTTTATGTCACAGTTCGTCATTCTGTCCCCCTAAATGGGCAAAATGGCCACCTATGAGGTAAAATGATCTGCACATTTTTTCAGCATGTTAATAAGTCAACTGAACAACCTAACAAGGCAAACTATTGCAATTACAAATAACTGTTACGTCAGCAGGGGCGGATCGTGGGGGCGGGGGTCCTCGGACACCCCGTCCCCCAATTTTTTGCCATTTCAACACAAAATTTGGCCCAAATGTGCGGTGTAGAATTCAGCTTTCATGCCAAGTCCTACTGTAGAGTTCCCGTGGGTGGGGACTTACCACATTACTGGGTGGGGGGTCGCGGTAAAGCCTTTTTCACCGCCAAAATCTGCTCTATTAAAGCATATTTTCCCTCCGCCCCCCCCCCCCGATCCACCCCTGCTGACGCCCCCCGGTCGCAAGTTTAAAAAACATCCGCTGTATATATAGCGGCATCTTCTTCATTACAAATGTCCGCTATCTCACGCATCAAGGGGCACCCGCGTAACCACCACTAGTGCGCCCCCTCCCCACGCGACCGCGGTTGCTGGCATATATGTCACCCTTTAGCATGTTTAGTATTTGAAATGCCGCGAGAACATATAACTTATGTCACACACTGACATGTCACCCTTTATTGACGCTGCCATTGTAAAAAATATAACGCTAATATGCATAACAATAAGTTATATAGCTTAGACATGAAAGCCAGCTGCAAAGGAAATGGCCACGGTAGTATTCCCCAAAACAGATGCCGTGGTTTTGGCTCTGGGTCAAAACTGACGAGTTTGATGACTGCGCATGCTCAGTAGGTCACTCACCTGCTGATATCAGACATCCGTCTTGGGAAGTTAGTTCATGTTTATATCTGGGAATAAAAGAGGAAAAAGTTTATTACGCCATGTTTCGTGTTAGAAGAAGTCCACATACAGTGTCAAGATTCGGATAATCTATTGCCCATTAGTCTGTAAAAACCAGGGAACGTTACTCCGTGGTAAAATCAAACGTTCATCCCCTCTTGGAGAACGCCGGGGCTGTCAACAAACGGCTGCAGTGCAAGCAAGCCGCTGAAAGTAAAAGAAACATGCAGTGTCACTGTCACTGAAACAGGGAACTAAATTTGTCTTGTGTCAAGTTGTGAATTGAAACTGGCACTGCCAGATCTCTGCTTCGACACAGAAATATCTACGCTTACAAGTAAGTAAAGGACATAAATATATATTTGCCGTAGACTCACGTTTTAGCCCATATTTTCCGTCAATTTGCCGCAATCGCTTTGAAATTCACTGATGGGACAAAGCAATACTTAGTCCAGCGTACTGTACTGCAATGTTATCTTTTTTTTATGATACAAACAATATTTCTTCATATATTAACGCTCCATTGGCAGCAGACGCTCTTTCGCAAAACTACTAAAATACACTTCAGAAAATAAAAGGCTCTATAGTTGCCATGGCACTAGTGGCTGGTGCAAATATAGAGCATCTATTGTTCAGAGGGAGCAACATAGTTTTCCCATACTTTATTACTTTAGCGGGAATCCTGTCGTTGCCAGGCGATTTCCCGCTGCCCAATGAATCGATTGCATCACTCAGCTCGCGAACTGAGAGAACTCGGTCCAGATCGTTCATGACCGGCAGTCGGGGTAATGCGTCAAGCGCCGTTGCAGAAGAGACTCTTACGCATACTGTAGTATTTTTACAGTTTTCATACATTATACATTCGATCTAATACCATAACAATAACGACATCACAATAAACTCGGTCCAAGATCACTTACCAAAGGTATTTCAGTAGACTTGCGTAGAACGTCGATGGCGCTAACGAAAAGACTACCTAAGTTTCACACATCACCTCTGTACCAACCAACATCATATGGAGCTTTGCTTCTACATAAGTATTGGGAATATTTATGGCATGGGCGTCTGTATAAAATAAGGTAAATGTCCGTCAGTCTGTCGACCTACAGCTACGTTAGTCCGTACTTGTCAAAGTCCAATTAGTTACTGTCCGTATTTCGCCCCGAAACCCCCGTCGTACCCCTAGTCACGTGATTCCGACCAACCCCGAACCTTTATTTGCATAGTCGTGTATTTCCGCATGTTCTAGATTTCCCGCGTCACTACACACTACCCTGCTTTCTTCGAGAAAGGAAGGAGTTATATAAGTTAATTGCTTTTGACTAAACTAAAAAGTAAAACAGGTACCCATCATTTATACATTGTGCACATAATTATCACAGGGATTAAGCATGATAACTCATAGTTAAACCAGTGTCATAGGCCAAAACTGCAATATTTTAAACCGTTCTCATCGTCCAAAGTAGTTAAGAAATAATGTTAAAGCAGATGCACATGTAATTCTATCCATGTAATAATATCCTGCCTTAACGCATTGAAATACACGTTTGCAATGATTTGGGTTAATACTCGTATGTTGCTAATTTTCATCCATATTTACATCCAATCTCTCTCGACAAAAGAGACATTACACAAGCAACGTCAAACAAATCGTCAAACTTATTTTACATGAAAACAACACGATAAATACATCATAGTGTGCATTTGCCATGTGGGTCCTAATATTTAGAAAGTAAAATCTTTCCCAGAAACAGGAAACGTGACTGGTTTGCAGGCCAGTCTGGATTGTTCGTGGAGAGTCGATATTCACTTCATCCACGTATTACTCACTGCATATGCTACTATTTTCGTCAGAAGTGAAAAATAGGAATATTTCTAATTCGACGGACCAGTTAACATTAATTGCCACAACTCATGCGTCTCTACACACTACCCAGCCTTCTTTGAGAAGGAGCAACGTTGAAGTCCCATTTGTAGGTTTTCCCACCTATTGTGAGTTTTACCCCTTTTGCACATCTGCCCATGATTGGGCTGTCTCTGGCCGCGCCATGTAAAGAAATGGTCCCTTGTAACTGAGGTGATTCTTCCATCGTTTGGTATAAGTCTTCGCTTAACACTGTCACTTGGGCAGCACTGTCTACTACCGCCGCAACACTTGTCCTATTTACAGTCATAGTTATGACGGCACTTAAGCCTTGAGCACCTTCTTTCTTGAGGATAACTTCTCGTACTTTAAGAGGTTGATGCTTATCTTGATTATTATCAGCGCACTGCAGTGCCTCAACGGGAGATACTTCGTTTGGTTTCATTGCATTAGTCATTTGTTTTAAGGTTTGGGAAACATTGACATCCAATGGTAGGTCATTCCGATGATCACATTTGTTTACACTACTGGCCTTTGGAGTAGCGGTTAAATGTTGGCCATCTAATTCAACCGCTAAGCGTTTAGTGACGCGGATTGCACACTATTTCTATTGGGCGAAGGAGATCTGGAATCTGTTCTAATCCTATTCTTGAGACATTCAGAACTGTAATGGCCAACCTCTTTACAGTTGTAGCAAATGACTCTCCGTCTTGGACTTCCTGGCGGTGTTACTTGATGTGCATTGGTTCTAGTCTCATTCTTTTGTCCTGCCTGAAGAGTAGTCATAATTTCTTTTAGAGTGTCATGCATCAAGGACCACTCTTTTGTCATTGATGACATTTTGTCTTCTAATGATTGCATTTGTTTATCACTTTTGTTTACCCCTACTCCCCTCACTTTGAAATCGGGACATGACAATTCTTCTTGCTCGCTGTCAGAGACAAAGTGGACATGCCTGTGCAGTTGTCTAATTATAGATTCCCTGTGTTTTGTATTCCCCAGCAATACTCTTTGGTTACTGACGGAATTTTTAACGATTTGAACAGCATCGTCCAGACTTTTCGGCTGTTTATCCATTGCAGTAAGGGCCGCCCATTTCTCATTGCAACCTTTCAGAAAGGCATCAGTAGCTATTGTTTCTAGCACCTCATAATTGCTATCAGGGTAGCCATTTCCTGCCAGCTCAAAAGCCCTTTCTGCGAACTCTTCCAAATCTTCGCCCTCATGTTGATTCAATTCCTGAATTACTCTTCGTGTGGTGGCAGGAACATCTTTCTTGCCAAACCTTCTGTTCAACTTAACCATCAGCAAGTCATAGTCATCACTGATTGTATTGGGAAGAGTACCATAGAATTTTAAAGCCCTGTCTCTTAAACACTCAATTATTCTATCAAGCCTTTCTTCATTATCCCAATCATACCGTTTTGCCAAATGTTCAAACTGGACTTCAAAAGACTTCCAATCCCCTTTTCCATCAAAAGTTGGCATTCTGGAGTATGGGCCGTCATTGTATAGTCTCTGGTACTTAACTGTTTTTTTTGCTGGGGAAGCATGGTTGGGATTGTTTTCTGCTCTCCTTGTTGATAGATTTCTCCCTCTAGATGCCCGCCTAGTGCTACGCTTATCTTCTTCCGAGTCATCATCAGCACTGTCACATTCATGGGCAGCATGCTTCCTGTTCGAACCAGAGTTCCACTTACTGTCCACTACAGAGACATGCTCTACCATTTCCCTGTGTTTCTGTCTAACTTGTTCCTCTTTGATATTAGGGGTTCTTAAAAATTGCCTTGATTCTGTTCCTTTAGCATCAGAAGAGTTCTCTGTCAGATCATCTAATCTTCTATTTATT
This sequence comes from Arenicola marina, assembly GCA_964019135.1. NCBI lineage: Eukaryota > Metazoa > Annelida > Polychaeta > Arenicolidae > Arenicola > Arenicola marina. The sequence goes on along the minus strand of OZ025251.1, from coordinate 36,420,275 downwards.
CTATGAAATTCTTCTTGTCTATCTTTTTCTGATTTGTGAAAGTCATCTCTTATTTCATCTAACAGCTTTCTATTTCTGTATTGGTCATCACTGAGGTTTCTAATCATGCTAGTGAGGGATGCCTCCAATTTACTAAATCTATCATCAGAATTTTCAATTGCTCCCTCTGTATCTCTGATTTCAAGGCTTATTAAACCATCCTGTAGCATTTGAGTTCCATGTTGGCCTGCTTCTTTCAAGAAGTCTTCTTCTGTAACTACCCCTTTTCCTGCCATGCTTCTCAGTTTTTTAGCACATTTTTGTGTGAGCCCTGTCTTTTCAAGTTCCTGCAGTGAAACCCCCTTCATTTAAATATACAGTACCCATTTCAAGTGATGGAAATCACCTAGCTGGCACCCATAAAGAATTTCAAATTTCAAGTTGTATTGAAAAGTTTTAGATCTAGATCTATACAACCTCAGTAATTATTTTTATGTTAATATAAAAAATATATAATTTGTTATCAAGCGATATCACAACTTGTTAATATATTATTCAATTATAGGCCAAGCGTATGATATGAATTGAAGTACTAGATCTACTTCAACCTCAAATCACGATTCAGGTCAGGATTAAAAAATCAATAAATTGTAGTTATTTATCTGAGGTCTTTTACAATGTGTGCTTGACAGACAATATATAAAGTAATATATATAATCTCACTATCTAAATGAAACCCCAGACCTATATCTAAATAAAGAAAAGAAGAGTCTTCGTCTCTGGGCTAATCAGAGCACTAAAGTTGTCTGTCAAAGAAACCGTGTTAGTATACAATAAAAGATAGTGTGCACCTATAGAAGAACAGACCTCAACTACCAAAGCAAAAAATTCAACAGGCCAGTATTAGCATTAGAGCAGTAGGCATAATGACCATATATTGGCTCAGTATTATAATTCCTGATTTTGTTTCAGCATGCACAGTAAAATTTCACTGAAAACAACAAATATTGCTTGGGCTTCGATTTAGTGACATTAATTAAGTGTATGAAATCTAGGACAAACTAAGTGGCTACGAGAATTCGTGACACGTGTGTAAAAGGTCGTCTATTGACAAACACAACCAAATAAGGATTGACGTTAGGCGTGCATGTTTACCCTGCGCACAAAGCCCTGCGCACAGATCTCTTTCTAATTCTAAACCAATAGAATACAACTATGCAAATTAGGCTGTTCCGGCTTTGGCGCAGACACCCTCTCAGACAAGGTCAAGGCCGGAAAGCCTAAAATTTTTAAATCCCCAAATCAGAAAGCGACCGCTTGCAATATGTCAAATATGCAGATAATACTTCCAAGTTACCTCGAATTATTTCAATTAACCAAATTAGGGGTTAGCATCCATCAGATTTTACACATAGAATTGTTAGGCCTAGTTTGACATTAAACATATGCTATGAATATCATGATATGGCTGTTTAGCATAATTTGTTGGACCTTGGACCTGGTTTGTTTACCATACTTTGTCGTTAAGTCAAGATAGAACAATAGAAATTTCGCCGATTCAATATCAGGCTTTCCGTTTAAACTTCTGACACCAATGTAGTATTTTTACAGTTTTCATACATTATACATTCGATCTAATACCATAACAATAACGACATCACAATAAACTCAGTCCAAGATCACTTACCAAAGGTATTTCAGTAGACTTGCGTAGAACGTCGATGGCGCTAACGAAAAGACTACCTAAGCTTCACACATCACCTCTGTACCGACCAACATCATATGGAGCTTTGCTTCTACATAAGTATTGGGAATATTTATGGCATGGGCGTCTGTATAAAATAAGGTAAATGTCCGTCAGTCTGTCGACCTACAGCTACGTTAGTCCGTACTTGTCAAAGTCCAATTAGTAACTGTCCGTATTTCGCGCCGAAACCCCCGTCGTCCCCCTAGTCACGTGATTCCGACCAACCCCGAACCTTTATTTGCATAGTGTATTTCCGCATGTTCTAGATTTCCCGCGTCACTACAATACAATGAGACATAGTATTCCACCCAGCGAGACAGCTGCTTGCTACGATCCGTAATCACCTCGCCATCAAGTGACTTTAAGGGGGCTGTTTTAGTGACCTTGGGGCCCAGGGCTTTCTTAATTCCGGTATACATTGCCTGCATATTCCCTCTATCAAATGCCTCCTGGATCTCTTCGCAAAGGTTTATCCAGTACTGATTGGCGCAGTAACGCCCTGCTTTTTGAACTGCATTTCTCGCCAGCCTCAGCTCTTAACAGAGATGTGCTTGTCGGATTTTGATTGTGTTGTATGTGTTTTTCATTTTTAGCTTCAATAACAGGTTCCATCTCTGCTGAGTGAGTGGCGAACCAATCCTTGTTGATAGATTTCATTTTCCCGAACGATGTCAATGCAGCGCCGTAAATGGCAGAGCGCAGCGTTGCCCAGCATTCTTCTACATCAGAAGATTGTTGATTTGCTGGCAGCGTCTGCTCCAACGTTTGCAGAAAGAGACGACGCTTGTCGCTCTCTTGCGTGCCGAGTGAGTCAATCCGAGATTGAGATTTATGTCTAGTGGTATACCTAGCATTTTGCTAGGGGTAATCATTACTCAAGCGAGTGATCGGTATCGCAATCTGCGCTTGGGTTGCGCCATGACACCTTATGCCTAAAACTACCTTGGAAAAAAGTGTTTTGTGATACAGAATTTGCTCTGTGCGCATAGCTCCAATAATCGTTGTCCCTTCTCGTTGATCTTCCCAACGCCAAAATGACCTATGCAACTCAGCCAAGACCCATGGTCATCCCCAACGCGTGCGTTAAAATTGGCAAAACCCACACCGTGTTTGCGACGGTCCTGGGCACCCTTTCCGCGCCAGTAAAACATGTAATTGGCCTTCTTTACCGATCCTGCGTCAGTCAATCATGTCTCCTGTAGGGCAACTATATCCACATTTAGTTTGTGAAGTTCTGTAAGCGCTGTCTTACGGACATTGTCAGTCGAGTCCGGTTTGTTTGTCATGCCAGTACACATGGTCCTCACGTTCCATGTGCATACGATCAGTTTCTTGCTTTGTGTTTTGTTAGGTACTATTTCTACGTCTGCTTACCAAGATAATGTATACCTGGTAGCCCCACGCACCTTATGAGGCAGGCAGACGTTGCCTGCGAAACATTTTAGGCATATCTTGGCAAGACAAGGTCACGAATGCTGAAGTGTTAGCCCGGGCCAACCTACCAAGCATTCATACTCTTGTGAAGCAAAGTCGTCTACGTTGGCTTGGGAACATTCATTGTATGCAAGATGAACACATTCCCAAGGATGTGCTATACGGTGAACTCGTCGACGGCAAAAGGCTAACTGGATGGCCAAAGCTTAAGTTTAAGGATGTTTGTAAGTGGGACATGAAGGCTTTCGGCATCGATCCAGATTCTTGGGAGGACTTGGCATCCCAAAAGAGGGGATGGGCATGTGTCATGCGTGACGGAATGGCCCACCACGACTCGCTATGGTTTGTGAAACTGGGCTTGAAATGCCAATCTAGGCATCCACCAGCGAGCACAAACCAAGATCTATCGACAGGTCACAGTTGCGATGACTGCGGAAAGCTCTGTCGATCACCAATAGGCGTACTCTGTCATCAGCGTAAATGCCGAGTTACGAATCGTATAACTTAAACCAAACAAAGCTGCAAATCCATCGTCTTTCGCAGATGGATGGATGCCAACCATTGTTCAGAGCATGTTTAGCGCCATGGCAACTATGCCTTCTTATGACATGCTTTAGCATATATTTGCGAAACTGCGAAACTTAGACGAGATAGGCAGTTTTCACCCAAGTATCGCAAATACCGATCAGCAACCACCTCCGGATTAACTTTGGTTGACTATCCACTCAGCACTGATACTTTTATATTATGGCGTCGCAAACTATAGAGCAGTGCATCCATTGAAAGTGGAGAAATCAGCTAAGCCTAGGTCCAATGAAAAGAGCAATATAATAGCTTTCCCATCAAAAGAATGTTTTTATACCGTGCTGTGCTAAAGCAGTCCAACTGTGCTAAAGCAGTCTTAACCTCATTGTATAATATTTTCCGAAGATTCAGAGTCTTTGATGTAGATCTAGCTCCTCTTTCCCTCTTATCCAGGATAACATCAACATTCAGTCTTAACAAATTTGCTAGGCTTATATATGCTGATTATGGTTTCTCCAGCTCTGTGCCAGTAATTTGCATCGATAATCTGATCCTAAGATCAGCATTTTGATTGCGTCTTCTAGCCATTGTCTGCATGTACACAAAAGGCCTAGGTCCCATGAGAAGAGCAATATAATAGCTTTCCCATCAAAAGAATGTTTGTATACAGTGCTGTGCTAAAGCAGTCCAACTGTGCTAAAGCAGTCAGCTCTTAGACATCTGCTCATTAACAACCAGTCAGATTTGCGCAATGTGTTATTTGTTCAGAGCCAATCGGGTTGACTGCTGCGCCGCCATGCAGTTAGTTAACAAAGGGATTAAATTGTGTACAGGTCGCATAATGAAATGTTGGTTGTAGGTCGCTTTAGCTAGGGAGTCACATGATAAAGGGGCTTTAACATGTAAAAGTGTTCCGTGCACAGAGAAAAGGCTGGATAATGGAGGGAGTCGTATAAGAGAGGGACTGTATAATGCAGAGACCAGTGTATGTCAATCCCTCTATTACACAACTCCCTCCATTATACAGCCTTTTAAGGCTGACAGAACAGAAGTCTTATAATGCAAGGGCCACTCTAATGATATAGATGCTAAACCCATTGCAATATATAGATATTCCTATATTTCGGCTTGAATGTAACCAGGCTATATATCTTTACTGCAGTACAGGTAGGAGTCATCCCTTGCCCAATCCAAGATGAAAGTAAATTTACAGCAGGATCCTCTACAGGCCTCTTTTATTGGCTGCCATAAGAGGCAGGCAACATTTACATCTCATTTTTGTGTAAAAGATATACATATCTTAACTGTCTGACAAAATTATACCATCATAGAATTTTCCAACAATTTACTGACCTGATCAATAGAAGCCAAATCAAATTATTTGCTGTTTTAATACCTTTCCTATCAGCCTAAAATTATCTGTATTGTTGTGTGACATATACACTTCTTCTAACAATATAGCTGCTTAAACAGCAACAGTCAATAAATAGCGTAATATACTGTCATAAGTATTTATGTCATGCAACAGTGAATACTTGTAGTTCACTTAGTCTAGTTTAGTTTAGTTCCTAGACTGATAATTGGCTGCTTTTGGTTTTTGGGCAAGAAATTGCATCCTGTGACACATGTCTGGTGTAAGTCATATACTGCGGCACATACTATATATGTCATCAAAGTTCCCGGTACTTAAGTTAATTTAAATTGCTGCTCTACATGTATGGATCATAAATAGAAGTTCATAGTTTTCCTAAATTAAGATAATCATCTTAGGTTTCAGTTTGAAGACCAGCATGTCAGAATGTTGTGTATACTTTCGTTTGCAACATGATATTCCATTGTAGAAACACTGTCAATAAATATTGTAAATACTAGTATTCAAATGCACAATGGATCAACTGAAAATAGATTACAAGACAATTGTGTGACAAAGCAGTGTCTGGTATGGGGATCCTCCCCAGTCTGCCAGTAAGAACAAAGAGTTCTCTGGTATGGGGATCATCCCCAGTCTGCCAGTAAGAACAAAGTGTTGTCTGGTATGGGGATCATCCCCACTCTACCACTGAGAACAAAGAGTTGTCTGGTAATGGGATCATCCCCAGTCTACCAGTGAGAACAAAGCGTTGTCTGGTATGGGGATCATCCCCAGTCTACCAGTGAGAACGAAGTGTTGTCTGTTATGGGGATCATCCCCAGTCTACCAGTGAGAACAAAGAGTTGTCTGTTATGGGGATCATCCCCAGTCTACCAGTGAGAACAAAGAGTTGTCTGTTATGGGGATCATCCCCAGTCTACCAGTGAGAACGAAGTGTTGTCTGTTATGGGGATCATCCCCAGTCTACCAGTGAGAACGAAGTGTTGTCTGTTATGGGGATCATCCCCAGTCTACCAGTGAGAACAAAGAGTTGTCTGGTATGAGGATCATCCCCAGTCTACCAGTGAGAACGAAGTGTTGTCTGTTATGGGGATCATCCCTAGTCTACCGCTGAGAACGAAGTGTTGTCTGTTATGGGGATCATCCCCAGTCTACCAGTGAGAACAAAGAGTTGTCTGGTATGGGGATCATCCCCACTCTACCAGTGAGAACAAAGTGTTGTCTGTTATGGGGATCATCCCCAGTCTACCCCAGAGAACAAAGTGTTGTCTGGTATGGGGATCATCCCCAGTCTGCCAGTAACAACAAAGTGTTGTCTGGTATGGGGATCATCCCCACTCTACCAGTGAGAACAAAGTGTTGTCTGTTATGGGGATCATCCCCAGTCTACCGCTGAGAACGAAGTGTTGTCTGTTATGGGGATCATCCCCAGTCTACCACTGAGAACAAAGTGTTGTCTGGTATGGGGATCATCCCCAGTCTGCCAGTAACAACAAAGTGTTGTCTGGTATGGGGATCATCCCCACTCTACCAGTGAGAACAAAGTGTTGTCTGTTATGGGGATCATCCCCAGTCTACCGCTGAGAACGAAGTGTTGTCTGTTATGGGGATCATCCCCAGTCTACCACTGAGAACAAAGTGTTGTCTGGTATGGGGATCATCCCCAGTCTGCCAGTAACAACAAAGTGTTGTCTGGTATGGGGATCATCCCCACTCTACCAGTGAGAACAAAGTGTTGTCTGTTATGGGGATCATCCCCAGTCTACCCCAGAGAACAAAGTGTTGTCTGGTATGGGAATCATCCCCAGTCTACCAGTGAGAACGAATTGTTGTCTGTTATGGGGATCATCCCCAGTCTACCAGTGAGAACAAAGAGTTGTCTGGTATGAGGATCATCCCCAGTCTACCAGTGAGAACGAAGTGTTGTCTGTTATGGGGATCATCCCCAGTCTACCGCTGAGAACGAAGTGTTGTCTGTTATGGGGATCATCCCCAGTCTACCAGTGAGAACAAAGAGTTGTCTGGTATGGGGATCATCCCCAGTCTACCGCTGAGAACAAAGTGTTGTCTGGTATGGGGATCATCCCCAGTTTACCAGTGAGAACAAAGAGTTGTCTGGTATGGGGATCATCCCCAGTCTACCGCTGAGAACAAAGCGTTGTCCGGTATGGGGATCATCCCCAGTTTACCGCTGAGAACAAAGCGTTGTCTGGTGAGGGGATCATCCCTAGTCTACCAGTGAGAACAAAGTGTTGTCTGGTATGGGGATCATCCCCAGTCTACCGCTGAGAACGAAGTGTTGTCTGTTATGGGGATCATCCCCAGTCTACCAGTGAGAACAAAGAGTTGTCTGGTATGGGGATCATCCCCAGTCTACCGCTGAGAAGAAAGTGTTGTCTGGTATGGGGATCATCCCCAGTCTACCAGTGAGAACAAAGAGTTGTCTGGTATGGGGATCATCCCCAGTCTACCGCTGAGAACAAAGTGTTGTCTGGTATGGGGATCATCCCCAGTCTACCGCTGAGAACAAAGAGTTGTCTGGTATGGGAATCATCCCCAGTCTACCAGTGAGAACAAAGTGTTGTCTGGTATGGGGATCATCCCCAGTCTACCAGTGAGAACAAAGCGTTGTCTGGTATGGGGATCATCCCCAGTCTACCGCTGAGAACGAAGTGTTTTCTGGTATGGGGATCATCCCCAGTCTACCGCTGAGAACAAAGTGTTGTCTGGTATGGGGATCATCCCCAGTCTACCGCTGAGAACAAAGCGTTGTCCGGTATGGGAATCATCCCCAGTCTACCAGTGACGACGAAGTGTTGTCTGTTATGGGGGTCATCCCCAGTCTACCAGTGAGAACAAAGCGTTGTCCGGTATGGGAATCATCCCCAGTCTACCAGTGACAACGAAGTGTTGTCTGTTATGGGGATCATCCCCAGTCTACCAGTGAGAACAAAGAGTTGTCTGGTATGGGGATCATCCCCAGTCTACCAGTGAGAACGAAGTGTTGTCTGTTATGGGGATCATCCCCAGTCTACCAGTGAGAACGAAGTGTTGTCTGTTATGGGGATCATCCCCAGTCTACCAGTGAGAACAAAGTGTTGTCTGGTATGGGAATCATCCCCAGTCTACCAGTGAGAACGAAGTGTTGTCTGTTATGGGGATCATCCCCAGTCTACCGCTGAGAACAAAGTTGTCTGGTATGGGGATCATCCCCAGTCTACCGCTGAGAACAAAGCGTTGTCTGGTATGGGGATCATCCCCAGTCTACCAGTGAGAACGAAGTGTTGTCTGGTATGGGAATCATCCCCAGTCTACCAGTGAGAACAAAGAGTTGTCTGGTATGGGGGTCATCCCCAGTCTACCGCTGAGAACAAAATGTTGTCTGGTATGGGGATCATCCCCAGTCTACCAGTGAGAACAAAGAGTTGTCTGGTATGGGAATCATCCCCAGTCTACCGCTGAGAACAAAGTGTTGTCTGGTATGGGGATCATCCCCAGTCTACCGCTGAGAACAAAGCGTTGTCCGGTATGGGAATCATTCCCAGTCTACCGCTGAGAACAAAGTGTTGTCTGGTATGGGAATCATCCCCAGTCTACCAGTGAGAACAAAGTGTTGTCTGGTATGGGGATCATCCCCTGTCTACCGCTGAGAACAAAGCGTTGTCCGGTATGGGAATCATCCCCAGTCTACCGCTGAGAACAAAGCGTTGTCCGGTATGGGAATCATCCCCAGTCTACCGCTGAGAACGAAGTGTTGTCTGTTATGGGGATCATCCCCAGTCTACCGCTGAGAACAAAGCGTTGTCCGGTATGGGAATCATCCCCAGTCTACCGCTGAGAACAAAGTGTTATCTGGTATGGGCATCGTCCCCAGTCTACCAGTGAGAACGAAGTGTTGTCTGTTATGGGGATCATCCCCAGTCTACCATTGAGAACAAAGTGTTATCTGGTATGGGGATAATCCCCAGTCTGCCAGTAACAACAAAGTGTTGTCTGGTATGGGGATCATCCCCACTCTACCAGTGAGAACAAAGTGTTGTCTGTTATGGGGATCATCCCCAGTCTACCCCAGAGAACAAAGTGTTGTCTGGTATGGAGATCATCCATAGTCTACCAGTGAGAACAAAGTGTTGTCTGTTATGGGGATCATCCCCAGTCTACCCCAGAGAACAAAGAGTTGTCTGGTATGGGAATCATCCCCACTCTACCAGTGAGAACAAAGTGTTGTCTGTTATGGGGATCATCCCCAGTCTACCCCAGAGAACAAAGAGTTGTCTGGTATGGGAATCATCCCCAGTCTACCAGTGAGAACAAAGTGTTGTCTGGTATGGGGATCATCCCCAGTCTACCCCAGAGAACAAAGAGTTGTCTGGTATGGGAATCATCCCCAGTCTACCAGTAACAACAAAGTGTTGTCTGGTATGGGGATCATCCCCAGTCTACCCCAGAGAACAAAGTGTTGTCTGGTATGGGGATCATCCCCACTCTACCAGTGAAAACAAAGTGTTCTCTGTTATGGTGATCATCCCCAGTCTACCCCAGAGAACAAAGAGTTGTCTGGTATGGGAATCATCCCCAGTCTACCAGTGAGAACAAAGCGTTGTCTGGTTTGGGGATCATCCACAGTCTACCGCTGAGAACGAAGTGTTGTCTGGTATGGGAATCATCCCCAGTCTACCAGTGAGAACAAAGAGTTGTCTGGTATGGGGATCATCCCCAGTCTACCAGTGAGAACAAAGAGTTGTCTGGTATGGGGATCATCCACAGTCTACCGCTGAGAACAAAGAGTTGTCTGGTATGGGAATCATCCCCAGTCTACCAGTGAGAACAAAGTGTGGTCTGGTATGGGGATCATCCCCAGTCTACCAGTGAGAACAAAGCGTTGTCTGGTATGGGGATCATCCCCAGTCTACCAGTGAGAACAAAGAGTTGTCTGGTATGGGGATCATCCCCAGTCTACCGCTGAGAACAAAGTGTTGTCTGGTGTGGGGATCATCCCCAGTCTACCGCTGAGAAGAAAGTGTTGTCTGGTATGGGGATCATCCCCAGTCTACCGCTGAGAACGAAGTGTTTTCTGGTATGGGGATCATCCCCAGTCTACCGCTGAGAACGAAGTGTTTTCTGGTATGGGGATCATCCCCAGTCTACCGCTGAGAACAAAGTGTTGTCTGGTATGGGAATCATCCCCAGTCTACCAGTGAGAACAAAGTGTTGTCTGGTATGGGGATCATCCCCAGTCTACCGCTGAGAACAAAGTGTTGTCTGGTATGGGGATCATCCCCAGTCTACCAGTGAGAACAAAGCGTTGTCTGGTATGGGGATCATCCCCAGTCCACCAGTGAGAACAAAGAGTTGTCTGGTATGGGGATCATCCCCAGTCTACCGCTGAGAACAAAGTGTTGTCTGGTATGGGGATCATCCCCAGTCTACCCCTGAGAGCGAAGTGTTGTCTGGTATGGGAATCATCCCCAGTCTACCAGTGAGAACAAAGAGTTGTCTGGTATGGGGATCATCCACAGTCTACCGCTGAGAACAAAGAGTTGTCTGGTATGGGAATCATCCCCAGTCTACCAGTGAGAACAAAGTGTTGTCTGGTATGGGGATCATCCCCAGTCTACCAGTGAGAACAAAGCGTTGTCTGGTATGGGGATCATCCCCAGTCTACCGCTGAGAACGAAGTGTTTTCTGGTATGGGGATCATCCCCAGTCTACCGCTGAGAACAAAGTGTTGTCTGGTATGGGGATCATCCCCAGTCTACCGCTGAGAACAAAGTGTTGTCTGGTATGGGGATCATCCCCAGTCTACCGCTGAGAACAAAGCGTTGTCCGGTATGGGAATCATCCCCAGTCTACCAGTGACGACGAAGTGTTGTCTGTTATGGGGGTCATCCCCAGTCTACCAGTGAGAACAAAGCGTTGTCCGGTATGGGAATCATCCCCAGTCTACCAGTGACAACGAAGTGTTGTCTGTTATGGGGATCATCCCCAGTCTACCAGTGAGAACAAAGAGTTGTCTGGTATGGGGATCATCCCCAGTCTACCAGTGAGAACGAAGTGTTGTCTGTTATGGGGATCATCCCCAGTCTACCAGTGAGAACGAAGTGTTGTCTGTTATGGGGATCATCCCCAGTCTACCAGTGAGAACAAAGTGTTGTCTGGTATGGGAATCATCCCCAGTCTACCAGTGAGAACGAAGTGTTGTCTGTTATGGGGATCATCCCCAGTCTACCGCTGAGAACAAAGTTGTCTGGTATGGGGATCATCCCCAGTCTACCGCTGAGAACAAAGCGTTGTCTGGTATGGGGATCATCCCCAGTCTACCAGTGAGAACGAAGTGTTGTCTGGTATGGGAATCATCCCCAGTCTACCAGTGAGAACAAAGAGTTGTCTGGTATGGGGGTCATCCCCAGTCTACCGCTGAGAACAAAATGTTGTCTGGTATGGGGATCATCCCCAGTCTACCAGTGAGAACAAAGAGTTGTCTGGTATGGGGATCATCCCCAGTCTACCAGTGAGAACAAAGAGTTGTCTGGTATGGGGGTCATCCCCAGTCTACCGCTGAGAACAAAATGTTGTCTGGTATGGGGATCATCCCCAGTCTACCAGTGAGAACGAAGTGTTGTCTGGTATGGGAATCATCCCCAGTCTACCAGTGAGAACAAAGAGTTGTCTGGTATGGGGGTCATCCCCAGTCTACCGCTGAGAACAAAATGTTGTCTGGTATGGGGATCACCCCCACTCTACCACTGAGAACAAAGCGTTGTCCGGTATGGGAATCATCCCCAGTCTACCAGTGACAACGAAGTGTTGTCTGTTATGGGGATCATCCCCAGTCTACCAGTGAGAACAAAGAGTTGTCTGGTATGGGGATCATCCCCAGTCTACCAGTGAGAACGAAGTGTTGTCCGTTATGGGGATCATCCCCAGTCTACCGCTGAGAACAAAGTGTTGTCTGGTATGGGAATCATCCCCAGTCTACCGCTGAGAACAAAGCGTTGTCTGGTATGGGGATCATCCCCAGTCTACCAGTGAGAACAAAGAGTTGTCTGGTATGGGAATCATCCCCACTCTACCACTGAGAACAAAGCGTTGTCTGGTATGGGGATCATCCCCAGTCTACCAGTGAGAACAAAGAGTTGTCTGGTATGGGGATCATCCCCAGTCTCCCAGTGAGAACGAAGTGTTGTCTGTTATGGGGATCATCCCCAGTCTACCGCTGAGAACAAAGCGTTTTCTGGTATGGGGATCATCCCCAGTCTACCGCTGAGAACAAAGCGTTGTCCGGTATGGGAATCATCCCCAGTCTACCAGTGACAACGAAGTGTTGTCTGTTATGGGGGTCATCCCCAGTCTACCAGTGAGAACAAAGAGTTGTCTGGTATGGGAATCATCCCCACTCTACCACTGAGAACAAAGCGTTGTCTGGTATGGGGATCATCCCTAGTCTACCGCTGAGAACAAGGCGTTGTCCGGTATGGGAATCATCCCCAGTCTACTAGTGACAACGAAGTGTTGTCTGTTATGGGGGTCATCCCCAGTCTACCAGTGAGAACAAAAAGTTGTCTGGTATGGGAATCATCCCCACTCTACCACTGAGAACAAAGCGTTGTCTGGTATGGGGATCATCCATAGTCTACCAGTGAGAACAAAGCATTGTCTGGTATGGGGATCTTCCCCAGTCTACCAGTGAGAACAAAGCGTTGTCTGGTGTGGGGGTCATCCCCAGTCTACCAGTGAGAACAAAGCGTTGTCTGGTATGGGGGTCATCCCCAGTCTACCAGTGAGAACAAAGCGTTGTCTGGTATGGGGGTCATGCCATGGAAGTCGTCTAGCGATAGCTTGTTGACGCGCAACGGATACTTGGACCAGAAAAGATGCAGGGCTTGTTTTTTATGTAAGCATGGTGAGTTGTTGCACGGTCCGGCGGCCGCCACAACAGCCCACGCGGCTCTGTATGCCTAGCGCCTGGCTTAAGATAGGGCGTGGTACCACCGGTCCCGACATTTGTTTCTGGCCGTGTATCTGTTTGCATCAGCCTTTTTACGAGGCCATACTAACAATACCCCCCCCCCCCCACCCCGCCCCTCCATCCTTGTAAACACCTTGTGGGCCTAAGCATAGCATATTGCGTGTGACTATGACTGGACCTGACACTTCCTCGCTTTGTTAGTTACTCTGTTGAACCATCACTGTCCGCCCGACCGATCGACCCGAAGCTGAATTAGTCTCAACAAACTGTTGAGTTTGGCTGTGATTAGGAAACAGGATCTAGTGCTTCATATAATTATTATTCATGGCGAATGTGATAACAACGATTTGTATAGTCGAACGGCAGGTTTTGTTTTTCTCACTTTTTTTGTCTTTGGTTTGCGTGCGTCAGTTTTCACACCGCTCATACTGGAGACTAGCCAAGCCCATGTGGTGAATGTAGAACCACCCCCGCCCACCACTGTCATCGCGGCCTGGGTCACGATTTGTTTCACGTGGATTTCTGTGTGACATTACCCAAACTTAAACTGTAAGCGGATGAGACTCCACACGCAGTGGGGGGTTCGAAGGCCGGACATGGATTAATTATTGTCCGTGATTAACTATCCGCCACACCAGCCTGGTACAGCTGGTGTTTGACCGTGGCATGTGGTTTTGTGTGTTGATTGAGGAAGAATTCAGGCGACGGATTTTGATGACAAATCATAACATTCACTGACACGGGCCGATGGCACTTTGGTGAGGTGGACCCGGTGAGTCTGGAAAACGCTGCACATATCTTGCTATTCATTAAGTCCCGGTGATTTTTCTGCCCTGTTTAGTCCGTGTGTTCTCCAACGTGACATAAACATTTATCCGTATATCATCATTGTCGTGGAGTTGGCCTGGCTGGTTGCTGATTAGTTCGTATCTGTGTTCCGATGGATCTGTAAAGAACATGAGAAGCCATTGTTGTCTTTTGTGTAGCCTCGACAAACTGGTGTTGAAAGTTCAAAGTGACTAAGAAAATTAATAGATATTGTCGTTTGTCAATTCACAACTGTTTGCCTCCATAATGCTGGGACCGGTTTCAGTTCTTTTTCTGTGTGTGTGTGTGTGTTTGGAGGGGGGGGGGTGATCTTCACTCTGTATGGTCTAGTGATACCACGGCCGGTCGAGTGTACTTACTACCTTACAAGGCCGGCCGGTCTTGTTCGAAATAAAGTTTGTTTCACACACTGCAATTATTGGTATATTTTAAGATATTATATGGTTTTAGTTTGATGCCTTGAGGGGCAAGGCCGTTAGGCAAGCATCAGGACTGTCCCTGGTCCCTGGACCTGTTGAGCCGGTCACGTGGGCGCTGTCCATTGACCGCCGACCAGGCTGCCACGTGGTCCCGTGACAGGCGACGTCATCCAAAATGGCGGCTACTGCGGCGGCGGCGGCGGCGGGAGTCTGCGCCCATGGTGGCGACGATGAGCACATCCCGCTAGGTCCCGTGCCCTCCTATAGCAGGCAACAGAGCAAGTTCACCGGCTCCAACCGCACCACCGCGTCCACACGAGATCCCAGGGGCAACAAGAAGAGCTTCAAGTCACTTAAAAGGTTGGTTCATGCAATCAAATTCAATAAACGGTATATATACATCTATTTCTTAGGACGTTGCATTTTTTGTCACTCGAACAAATATGCAAGGACAGGTGGCCGTTGATATGTGTATTCGCTATCGGTAACCTCATTAACAAAATTAAGATCGTACGATATACATATATATATATAAAGCATGGAGAATAAGTGGGAAAAAGAGTCCTTTGCATAGCATCTACCTTCGCGCCATTCTTTGTTGGCTATAGGGTATCTGTTGTGATTCCAGGTCTTAAATTAAACTCATTGCACGTAATACTCAGACATGTAACTGATAAACAGCTAAGCGACATTAATTCCAAATGTCATTATCCGTCATAATTTTCATTATCCGCCCTCGGCCTCGCGGCCTCGGGCCGATAATAAAAATTGGCGGGCGGCTACAGCTTGATGTCCGGGCCAATAAAATTGCCTAACGCCCCGCAAACTCGCGCTATTGTTATATTAACCGTACGTGGCGCGTTACGTACCGCTTTTTGTTGCAGGAGCGTGACCAAGGGCGTGGCCGACTTCTTCCTGGGCGACCACGCCGTGGAAGATGGCGACGAGGACCCCCAGAGCCAGGAGGAGGCCAAGGCCATAGCCCGCCAGAAGTGGCGCAACCGCAGCATTCTGCTCCACTCCAACCGCCTGATCGGGGGGCGCGTCAAGGACGAGATGGAGAGCGTCGACGCGCCCGACAGCGTCTTCGACGCGGCGTCCCAGGCCTCGAGCCAGCGCCACGGGGCCCCGCCCACCCCGGCCACGGCGGGCGCCACGTGCGGACCGCATGTATACGACCCGCTGCACAGGCCCTACGGCCGGCAAGACTCCAAGTGAGTGCTCGCCCGCTGGTCGGGGTCCTATGTACCTTCGAACCCTCATTCCTGGTCCAGCGAATCATCGGTGTAACTGCTGAACAGAAATGGGCGGATTGTATTCCTGGATGATTGAATCACGATACAATTATTTTTATAACCACTTGTTTCCTGGTCCATGGAGGAAAACACAAGCGTTCGTTGAGCCAACATGCTCTGCTTGCAAACATGCTCATTAAAGTGACCTTCTCTTCGTATTATTTCTGTATTTTATAGCACTAAAAGCAGCCGAAATGTCATTGCAAATAACCGTAGATTAAACACTCTGATTATAGTTTTTCGGAGAAGGTATCCATGTCGCAGTTTAAACGGTTGATCGCGGTAAAGACTCCTGGCATATTGAGGCTGCGTGATGGGGTTGTTCAATGCTTTCCTCCATCACGGCGGATCTCCCTTTCTCGCCTCAGGGTGTCGCGCGGCTCCAAGATGTCCAAGAGCTTCACCGGCCCCTCGCGGCAAATCTCGCACATCTCCACGGCCAGCAGCAGTCGGCGATCGGCGCGCCCTCTGCCGAGACGCCTGAGTCGCAAGGACTCGGTGGTCAAGATGGCCTACGACGGACTCAAGGACTTCGTGGTGCGTAAATTATGCAAGTTTTACCTGGTTATCGGTAAAAATAAAACAAGTAGATCTCGGATTCAGTGACTGGGTTTATTACGTACGTTGCGATTGTGTCCCAGATGTGTATCTTCATACAATTAAGCCTTTCAAGCAAAATATCGTATTTCGTGTCCTGATTAATTAGTTTTCCCAATCGGCTTCAAGATATATCTACCCGAACTCCCTTTATTATTATGTTATGCTGCTTGACGTGTCCTGTGGCCCTTTGGTCTCCCCCAGGGCGGCAGTCGCAAGGTAAAGAGGAAACCCCTGACCTACAGCCGTAGCTTCGCCCCCGTGAGCGTCACTGAAGACGTCTACGACGACATAGATACCATGAAGGTAAGGACCCTTTGAGCGACAGCCACGTGGTTCTTAACCATAGCCGGCCGCCCACTCCCCTCCCCTCCCAGGCCTCGCTGGCCACGTGGTCAACACTGCTTCACCTCTTGTTTTGGTATACACAAGATTTTGATAGTCGTCATCATAATGTTTATCTCCTACCAACGGACTAGCTAAGATATTGATCACTAACGAAACGCTTTCAAAATTGCAGTTTCTTTATCCGCACAGTGCGTTAGTTAAAGTGTTCGTGCCACGCCAAAACAACTTTAGCTCATATTAATCTTCTGTGTTTCCACGCTTATGTTATCGATATGTGTAACGCCCCAAATAGTAGAAGGGCATACTCTTTCCAATTGTTTTCGCACCTACCAGTTTAACTTCTGCGAGTGAGGAAAATGACGTCAAAGGGAAATACAAACGCGCGGAATAAAAAATGTAAACTCCCATTAAAACAAAGTGTTATTTGTTTATCTTCCCTAAACCAAGTGAACTCTGGGCAAGACAAATCGTGGCACGAACACTTCAACAGTTTATTCTTAACAAGTAACCCTTCTCTCCTAATACGTGTTATAAGTGTTGCTACATCATGGAATAGATTGCCGATAATAATAAGCATTCTGACCAGCAATGCAGTTTTCTTTTAAGTTGTATTTAACGTTCTCTGCAAATATATTGGATAAGTATCGCCACGTAATGGAATAGATATGTCATAGGCAATGGATTTTAATATAAAAAAATTTAAGTTTATATTGCTTGTACTATCATGTGTCATTCTTCGCATGGTCTGAATCGTTGCGCTGTTCTTTTCTCTTCCCGGGTTGTCTTTTCTCATATAGAGAAGGGTAAGTACTCTTGACACTCTGTTTGATGTGTGCAAATCGTCTTAGTCGTCATGTTCTAGGCACATACGCTGTGTGACCGCTTTGGTGAAAGCTAGGTCGTTGTAGCATTTCGTACCGCTTGGTCCTCACATGGTAGTTGATTAGATAGATCGTGCCCTAAAGACCCTCCTATAAAGCCTTCAATATGCTCTCAAAAAGCACGACTCAACAGATGTCTAAATCATATATACTTATTGTAGACTCATCATATCAAGCACAGCTAAATGCGTGATTCACATATATGCATTGAAGATATTCTTACGAAGCACGACTATTTGGATGAACTATATTATTTACAGATGTCTTAAAAATCCTCTTACGAAGCACGACTTGGTGACTATTGGTCTTACAAACCTGCCCTTTAACATCTTCCTACTAAGCTCACGTAAATGAGCTCACTATCTTGTCTTGACTCATTGATTGCCTGTATCATGGTGTTTTGTGCCAAATGCCGGTTTAGTTACGTGATTTCAAGCATATAATTGCCATGCGGTAGATTTTTTCTAGATATCGGTAGCAAAGTAGTGGACTTATTATCTAACTGATGGTCAACTCGTATTTGTGTTTGAAAGTGTATTTGTGCGATTGTCGCATTCTTTGACGAGTTGTATCTGTGCCTAGTCGGCTGTGTTCGTTCCTAAAGTATCTGTGCCTTAGCCGACTGTGTTTTTCAACACCGTTGGTTCTGCTCTTTCATAACATTATAGCTATTCTATCGTTGGTGGCGTTCTGTGATAACCTTGTATCTTGGCCATTATTGTGTGCATGGTTAGACATAGAAGAACATATATGACGAGCATTATATCAGTTTCTACATAAACGCTGGGGCCTATATCAGCGACCGGGATGGAAGTTTTCTCTCGTGTTCCTAAAAGTATCGAGTTATTTTAGTAAATTGAAGTGAATAATTGCAACCCTGACAAATATTCGTCGCAGGCGACAACCAGGATAAGGTGGAAGGTAAGGAGTCCCCCCGCCCCCCCCCCCCGCGTGCATCCTTCCTACCACACTGTGACGTATGGATATTCATGTTTATTCGAACAAAAACTGACACGGCCCATCTTCTCAGCGCCCCCTGTTGATCAGTAGGAGATTGCACCCCATTCACTGAGCACTCACGTGATTCCTGGTGTCCGGTTACATAAGCTCTCCCCCCCCCCCCCCCACCCCCCGCCTGCGCACCGGCCCGCACTACCCCGCATCGCCATACGGATGTATATAGGCACCATTCCTATATGTGCGGCTTGTTATAAATGAAACCCCGAATTAATATTAACCGACACCTGGAGCTGTGCGATATTTACTTTGGACTTTTAATCCGCCTAGATATGGCGAAACTGCTCCAAAATTCTACGCCGTTGTACCTTTAATGCTTTGAGAATATTCCAGTACATTTAATAAAGGGTATATGTTATGGAATTAGTGATGTAGGATATTTACTCCGATGTTTATTCCGCGTCTGGTGTAATCCGAAAATATAGCACGAAACGTGTGGAAGAGGGTTCTTTTCGATTTTGCAAAATCATATACGCGCACAAATTCAATGCAGACATTGGGGTTTTCCCCTCCCCCCGCCCGGGGGACACATACTTACAAATGGTGGGTGTATGTGGGCGATAATCCGGAAAAATTAACAAAAAAGGGCAAGTTTGGAATGAAGCGCAGGATTATTCTCGTGTTCCAGATACTTTACACTGTCGTAGCTTTCCCTGTCGCCAGTGTCTTAAATGTATTCCAATACATGTGATAAATATAGTTATAGCTTCTGATACAACAGCTATGTATACTGTATAGATGACTTTATACATGATGTGTGGCACTGCCTTATATGACTCAGAGAGGAGGCTACGCCTGCTTGCTTACTGTACATCGGACACTCAATTGTATCCTGTCTGTAGCTGATATGTAACTATAGCTTTCTTTCGTTTATCTCTTATTTTTTTTAGTATTATTCAGATGGCTACCAGGTTAGCGAATATTGTTCATACATGGGTGTAAGTGTAAACGTCAGTTTTGGGCGCTAGCTGTTGTGCATATCTGCCTCTTCCTCAGCTATGTTATCCATCAAGATGTTGCCTTCATTATCTTGTTACCCAGCTTATGCGTGGCTTGGGAGGGAGTCTGGACCCTATTTGACGCGTTCCCTCCCCCCCCCCCACCCCCCTCATGGGCTAATGTGTCCCATCAGATAGATATTGTGCGTATCGCCGAGTCCACTATGACCGATTAAATAAAAGTATATTTATTATCAAGCATGACAGGTGCTGCATGTACATTGATTTTGTATTTATAGACAGGGTACTAATATGTAGATGTTCCCATACTGCGCATCAACTGTGTTTGTGTGTACATGTCTTCTAGCTGAGCATGAACAGTTCTGTACTAGCTGATCGTCATATTGCTTCCTTGTGTTCTCAATTGTATTGTCATTCCATTGGTTGTAATTTCTTTTCAATTAATGCGCTATACTCTTTGACAATTGTATTCCTACTGTTTTTATTACATGTTCAGCATCTTTACTAGTATTGTGTGCACAGTAAAATACTTCCAGTCGAATCGAGTATATTTATTTTTATTGTCTGTAGCAATGAAATAGACGTGTGTTTTCGTTAGTTTTCCGTACTTCTGTTGAATAAAGCTGGGTAAACGGGTTTGGGAAAACAGGTAGAATATATTAGATGGTATTTTCCCTTAACTCACTTTGAATAATGTTTGTGATCGATCCAGTGTCGTCTGCCCCTTTAGCTGTATATATTCGGCTTATTGTTGTGTGAAAAGGAGGCGGCGCTGCTGACTGATGTGTGCTATACAAATAACTCTTATAGAAGTCACCCATAATTTTTTGTTATTTTTGTAATGGTTATTTTATTTTTCATCAGCTCTTGTCATACAGAATGGATGGGTACAAAGTAAATCGACACACTTAACAGTAGAATTCTAACCTTTATCCTTTGCAGAGTCCGATCATGGGCTCGGCGTTCACGTCGGACGAGTCCGTGCTGGATGACGTCTTCTTCGATAACCCGACCCCCACCAGCGCCAGGTTGTCCCCCTTCAACTACCGCCGCACGCTGGCGCCCCCTAGCGGGATGGCGGGGGAGCCGGCCACACCAGAGTCCCTGCCCACCATTCAGGAGAAGTCCCCTCGACCCTCTGACGTCACCACCACGGACACTACGTCCCCTGGGACCAAGGCCGAGGCCGGGGACAAGGAGCTGCCGCCTCAGAGGGTGTACGTCGGTGGCGGCGAGGACTGCCCAGGGGCACCCCCCATGTACGACGAACTGTCCTCCACAGATATATCAGTGCCCGTGGAGATTGAATTCCAGGGCGTCCCCGAAGATATGAGGTTAGTACTAATGGAGGATGATATACCAGTGCCCGTGGAGATTGATTCCACAGCGTCCCCGAAGATATGAGGTTAGTACTAATGGAGGATGATGTACCAGTGCCCGTGGAGATTGAATTCCACAGCCTCCCGGAAGATATGAGGTTAGTACTAATGGAGGATGATATACCAGTGCCCGTGGAGATTGATTCCACAGCGTCCCCGAAGATATGAGGTTAGTACTAATGGAGGATGATGTACCAGTGCCCGTGGAGATTGAATTCCACAGCCTCCCGGAAGATATGAGGTTAGTACTAATGGAGGATGATGTACCAGTGCCCGTGGAGATTGAATTCCACAGCCTCCCGGAAGATATGAGGTTAGTACTAATGGAGGATGATATACCAGTGCCCGTGGAGATTGAATTCCACAGCGTCCCCGAAGATGTGAGGTTAGTACTAATGGAGGATGATATACCAGTACCCGTGGAGATTGAATTCCACAGCGTCCCCGAAGATACGAGGTTAGTACTAATGGAGGATGATATACCAGTGCCCGTGGAGATTGAATTCCACAGCGTCCCCGAAGATATGAGGTTAGTACTAATGGAGGATGATATACCAGTGCCCGTGGAGATTGAATTCCACAGCGTCCCCGAAGATATGAGGTTAGTACTAATGGAGGATGGTATACCAGTGCCCGTGGAGATTGAATTCCACAGCGTCCCCGAAGATATGAGGTTAGTACTAATGGAGGATGATATACCAGTGCCCGTGGAGATTGAATTCCACAGCGTCCCCGAAGATATGAGGTTAGTACTAATGGAGGATGATATACCAATGCCCGTGGAGATTGAATTCCACGGCGTGCCCGAAGATATGAGGTTAGTACTAATGGAGGATGATATACCAGTGCCCGTGGAGATTGAATTCTACGGCGTGCCCGAAGATATGAGGTTAGTACTAATGGAGGATGATATACCAGTGCCCGTGGAGATTGAATTCCACAGCGTCCCCGAAGATATGAGGTTAGTACTAATGGAGGATGATATACCAGTGCCCGTGGAGATTGAATTCCACAGCGTCCCCGAAGATATGAGGTTAGTACTAATGGAGGATGATATACCAGTGCCCGTGGAGATTGAATTCCACAGCGTCCCCGAAGATATGAGGTTAGTACTAATGGAGGATGATATACCAGTGCCCATGGAGATTGAATTCCACAGCGTCCCCGAAGATATGAGGTTAGTACTAATGGAGGATGATATACCAGTGCCCGTGGAGATTGAATTCCACGGCGTGCCCGAAGATATGAGGTTAGTACTAATGGAGGATGATATACCAGTGCCCGTGAAGATTGAATTCCACAGCGTCCCCGAAGATATGAGGTTAGTACTAATGGAGGATGATATACCAGTGCCCGTGGAGATTGAATTCCACAGCGTCCCCGAAGATATGAGGTTAGTACTAATGGAGGATGATATACCAGTGCCCGTGGAGATTGAATTCCGCGGCGTCCCCGAAGATATGAGGTTAGTACTAATGGAGGATGATATACCAGTGCCCGTGGAGATTGAATTCCACGGCGTGCCCGAAGATATGAGGTTAGTACTAGTGGAGGATGATATACCAGTGCCCGTGGAGATTGAATTCCACGGCGTCCCCGAAGATATGAGGTTAGTACTAATCGAGGGTGGTGGGAGGCAGAGGGACTGGTAGCGACTGCGGGTCGCTGACACCGGTGTCTGTCCCTCTCCATAGAGGGCGCAGTGCGCGCTGCGGCTTGAGCTCCCCATGTTGAGCTCCCCTAGTGACCCGCTGTGTTATCACACACGCAGGAGAGGCCAAACCCCCCAACGTCATCACGATGACCTTTGTTGAGCTTTGGTAACTTTGTTACCTGTAAACGATGCTTCTGTACTTCCATCTATTATTTAAGGTCCATTAATGCATTTACATCTCCCTTTGGGGAGTGAAGCCAACCGAATGGCCTGGTGGTTAGCGCGCTCGGTTGTGTCGAGTCGGCTTTGTCTCTGCTAGACCAACCATCGAGTTCAGAGGTTCGCGACCACCGTGCATTATGGGGGATTCCTCGTCATCTACGCCGCGTGGTTCCAGGCCGATGACAGTGGGCCTCCTGGATGTATATATTAGTTCACGTTCTAATATTAACAAGTCCTGGGTTCGAATCTGGGCCGGGGCACCTAATCTAGGACTTGTCTTATCCTTCCATTCATCCTTTATTATCCCCGGAGATTCCTTGCTCCTAAAACACCAATTAATTTTATTTATTTTTATAGGCCGACGAAGAGCGGCTGGCGGATCAGCAAGCAAATGGAGGCCGAGGACCCCGCCGCGGGGTTTGACACCCCGGACGGCGGCTTTGAGGTGATGGGACGCATCAAGGACAAGGTGCTGGACGCCGCCCTCGACAACTCGGACCGTAGGGAAATCGGCAAAGGCTTTTTCGGCGGCCTGTTTGGGGAGCGAAAATACAGAATGGACCGCCTTAACAGCGAAATCCGGGCTCAGATGGAAGCTATTGATGACCACAGGTAGGCGCCCCCTATATGAAGATTTGATGACTATTACTAAACACCTCCTGCGTGAAGACATGATGGCTTGATATTCTCCATTCTAAAGATGTTATGACTTTTAATGGGTTCAAAGGAATATTCATGAACATGGGCCGCCGCTCCTTGCTGAAATCATTTGACCAGGCACTGTGCACACTTAAGATTTCACAGTGAGGGCCCGTTTTTTATTTCCATGACCCTTGGTTGACCCAGTTTTCTCACAATGATGAGTGTCTGCTCGGTCCGTAATCGGTAGTGTCCCATTTTTGTGTGCAGGCATTTTCGTCTTGTCAATAATGAAACGAACACACAATGATATTCCCATTCCTAATTTTCAGTTTTGTAGTCCAACTAGTGGCTGTCTGAGCATTGGGATGGCAATGCCGCTGTACCCCTGGGCTTGCTATCGAATCCATCCTGTATTGCTTGTTATTTCAGACCCTACTTCACATACTGGGTGACCTTCGTGCAGATTGTCATCTACATCATCTCGGTGTCCGTGTACGGCATCGCTCCTATCGGCTTCGAGGAGACGCTGATCAGTGCCGAGGTGGGTTGTGTGAGGAGTGGGATGCTCAAAGGGGACCGTCATTCACAGCGCCGAGGTGGGTTGTGGCGTCCTGTATGATGGTCAGATGGGACCGACCTTCACAGAATTGTGACACTTCTCTATCCTGGCGTCAGTGGGATATTAGGGTTTTTTTCAGTTCAGAAGACAAATGTTACACAGAAAAATACACATATGTCGTTTGCACGCTGTTGGATGTATCTTTATCATTGTATAGCTTCATTGCATTGTATCTTACACTGGTTCCCATTTGATCATTGAATTCTCTGCCCCCGACTGGGGGATTAAAAGCCAGACATTTCTCAATAGTAAACTAACACCGGTCCTACATTATATACATATATTTATACCTAATAGATTATGGAATGGGGCTAAAACAGTGATTTTGCGTCTTGTTGTAGGTGCGGCAGCCCAATCTGGCTCTGGAAAAGGTGTCCTACTTCGAGCAGGACAACCTGTGGATAGGACCGCGACACGTAAGTCATGTGGATGTAATTAGTGCGCACGGGAAAGTTAGTTTACACCATTTACTGTATTTAATAAACCTGAGATTAAAACTGCATGTGGAGTTGTTTCGCTGTTTTTGAATGCCAAATTTGCGTATAAGAACACAAACCTAAGGCTTTAAGGTTCATAACAGGCAATAAACACCTACCATATCGCTCACCAATTATCTGCCAATGAGCAAAACATTTCAAATTCATGAATTGTCCGCCACAAAAATGAAAACTTGTGCTGATTTGAAACGTCATAAACGTGTGTACACAAGCCGTTTACTGGTGCCACCGACAGGGACGCCCAAGCGCTAAATTATATGAGACAATAGAAGCGTCCGGAGCGCCACGTTTTCTTTGGCGGTGGCCGTTGACACTGCTTGTGGTCATAAGCTGGTGCCGCCGCTCAAAGGTAACATTTCCTGTTTATGTTTATTTTGGTACAGCCGTTGCAACGGTCAGCTCCACATGTAGCTTTAATTCTGAGCCCAGATTTCGCAAGATGGGAGATGATATTACTGTAGCAGGACAAATAACATCAATGTTGGCAAATGAATGATGAGATAAAGGATTGTAAATTTCTTTTAAAGGATTGAGGATGAATTTGGCTTTCATGTTTATTAATTCAGGCCGACTTAGTCCATCTGGGAGCTAAGTACTCTCCCTGTATGCGCCTCGATGAAAATATAGACAACAAAATAGAGAACTTCGACAAGGTGTTGGAGAACCAGACGGCGTGCTGCGTGCGCAACGACGGCTCCGGCTGCGTGCAGACGTCAGAGGGACAGTGCTCGGTGAGTCATGTGGGGACAGTGCTCGGTGAGTCACGTGGGGACAGTGCTCGGTGAGTCACGTGGGGACAGTGCTCGGTGAGTCACGTGGGGACAGTGCTCGGTGAGTCACGTGGGGACAGTGCTCGGTGAGTCACGTGGGGTCCATGTGTAGAGACGTCAGAGGGACAGTGCTCGGTGAGTCACGTGGGGTCCATGCGTGCAGACGTCAAAGGGACAGTGCTCGGTGAGTCACGTGGGGTCCATGCGTGCAGACGTCAGAGGGACAGTGCTCGGTGAGTCACGTGGGGACAGTGCTCGGTGAGTCACGTGGGGACAGTGCTCGGTGAGTCACGTGGGGTCCATGCGTGCAGACGTCAGAGGGACAGTGCTCGGTGAGTCACGTGGGGTCCATGCGTGCAGACGTCAGAGGGACAGTGCTCGGTGAGTCACGTGGGGTCCATGCGTGCAGACGTCAGAGGGACAGTGCTCGGTGAGTCACGTGGGGTCCATGCGTGCAGACGTCAGAGGGACAGTGCTCGGTGAGTCACGTGGGGTCCATGCGTGCAGACTTCAGAGGGACAGTGCTCGGTGAGTCACGTGGGGTCCATGCGTGCAGACGTCAGAGAGACAGTGCTCGGTAAGTCACGTGGGGTCCATGCTCGGTGAGTCACGTGGGGTCCATGCTCGGTGAGTCACGTGGGGTCCATGCGTGCAGACGTCAGAGGGACAGTGCTCGGTGAGTCACGTGGGGTCCATGCGTGCAGACGTCAGAGGGACAGTGCTCGGTGAGTCACGTGGGGTCCATGCGTGCAGACGTCAGAGGGACAGTGCTCGGTGAGTCACGTGGGGTCCATGCGTGCAAACTTCAGAGGGACAGTGCTCGGTGAGTCACGTGGGGTCCATGCGTGCAGACTTCAGAGGGACAGTGCTCGGTGAGTCACGTGGGGTCCATGCGTGCAGACGTCAGAGGGACAGTGCTCGGTGAGTCACGTGGGGTCCATGCGTGCAGACGTCAGAGGGACAGTGCTCGGTGAGTCACGTGGGATCCATGCGTGCAGACGTCAGAGGGACAGTGCTCGGTGAGTCACGTGGGGTCCATGCTCGGTGAGTCACGTGGGGTCCATGCGTGCAGACTTCAGAGGGACAGTGCTCGGTGAGTCACGTGGGGTCCATGCGTGCAGACGTCAGAGGGACAGTGCTCGGTGAGTCACGTGGGGTCCATGCGTGCAGACGTCAGAGGGACAGTGCTCGGTGAGTCACGTGGGGTCCATGCTCGGTGAGTCACGTGGGGTCCATGCGTGCAGACGTCAGAGGGACAGTGCTCGGTGAGTCACGTGGGGTCCATGCTCGGTGAGTCACGTGGGGTCCATGCGTGCAGACGTCAGAGGGACAGTGCTCGGTGAGTCACGTGGGGTCCATGCTCGGTGAGTCACGTGGGGTCCATGCGTGCAGACTTCAGAGGGACAGTGCTCGGTGAGTCACGTGGGGTCCATGCGGTCCTTTGTTTTTGTTCTTTTGCGCAAATTCGGTATTCAAAATTAGCAGCCTCGAAATGTAGCTTGAATGTATATGAACTGCTACTTCTAACATACGTATTGCCACTGAGAAATATCTGAAAAATAAAGAATACTTTGCATTTGTGCATTAATCGGGCGCCTTGATGCTTGCATGTCGAATTCGACTTGTGACAAGTGGTCGCGTGGTTTATATATTTTGTTATTGTATCCATAACAGTACAAAATACATGCAACGTTTCACAATACGGAGACTAACAGCGGCACTTATCCCTCAACTTGTGTAAAGCGCTGAAGAAACGGTTCAGCGGGTCCCCATTTCTTTGCAAAGGCAGTGTGGGACATTCCAAGTTTCTCTAGTTTATAACTATAGCTAATTGTGTTTACAGCACCTTTGAAGCTTGGCTTGGAATTACCCCACTTACATTTATAAATACACTTTTTTACTATCATCAAGACATGATTAACTAAATCACAAAAAATCAGTAGACGAATGCCCAATAAAACCGTTTTCTCTGTTATTAATGTGTCAGCTGTGAAGCCAGTCGCTTTAGCCAGTACCCGCCCCAGTTTATATTTGGTCACGTTGTTTATATGTGGTCACGTTGTTTATATGTGGTCACGTGGTTTATATGTGGTCACGTGGTTTATATGTGGTCACGTGGTTTAAATGTGGTCATGTGATTAATATTTGGTGGTATGCTTCTCATTTGTTCACTTGGACGGATGGTTACCTCGTGTTGTAACGTCCAGCTATACGTTGCATAATGCATACATAATTTTAATTATTACATACCTTTACTTAGCACGTAGACTTTGATTAAATTAGTAGACTTTGATTAAAGCTCAATGCAGGCCAGTAAGCGGTGTACTCGATATCATTCAGGACGTCACAAAAGCACCTCTTCCGCGTAATTTTAGAGAGGTTTCTCGGTTCAGTTTATTGCAACTGTACATAGCTATTCCTCACTTAGACCTACTCTTATGCGCGTGTCTTTGTGTTAATTGCAGTCGACCTTGTCCACATGGGATAAGTGGACCTCTCAGAATCCGGGCGAAGGTGGTCGCGTATCTGGATCAGTGTGCGGGCAGCACCCAAAGTAAGTACTACGTCTCTGGATCAGTGTGTGGGCAGGACCCAAAGTAAGCACCACGTCTTGGGTCAGTGTGTGGGCAACACCCAAAGTAAGCATCACGTCTCTGGATCAGTGCGTGGGCAGCACCCAAAGTAAGCATCACGTCTCTGGATCAGTGCGTGGGCAACACCCAAAGTAAGCACCACGTCTTGGGTCAGTGTGTGGGCAGGACCCAAAGTAAGCATCACGTCTTGGATCAGTGTGTGGGCAGGACCCAAAGTAAGCACCACGTCTTGGGTCAGTGTGTGGGCAACACCCAAAGTAAGCATCACGTCTCTGGATCAGTGTGTGGGCAGGACCCAAAGTAAGCATCACGTCTCTGGATCAGTGTGTGGGCAGCACCCAAAGTAAGCATCACGTCTCTGGGTCAGTGTGTGGGCAGGACCCAAAGTAAGCATCACGTCTTGGGTCAGTGTGTGGGCAACACCCAAAGTAAGCATCACGTCTTGGGTCAGTGTGTGGGCAGGACCCAAAGTAAGCACCTCGTCTCTGGATCAGTGCGTAGGCAGCACCCAAAGTAAGCACCACGTCTCTGGATCAGTGTGTGGGCAGGACCCAAAGTAAGCATCACGTCTCTGGATCAGTGTGTGGGCAGGACCCAAAGTAAGCACCGCGTCTCTGGATCAGTGTGTGGGCAGCACCCGAAGTTAGCATCACGTCTCTGGATCAGTGTGTGGGCAGGACCCAAAGTAAGCACCACGTCTCTGGATCAGTATGTGGGCAGCACCCAAAGTAAGCACCACGTCTCTGGATCAGTGTGTGGGCAGCACCCAAAGTAAGCACCACGTCTTTGGATCTGTGTGGGCAGGACCCAAAGTAAACACCACATCTCTGGATCTGTGTGGGCAGCACCCAAAGTAAGCACCACGTCTCTGGATCAGTGTGTGGGCAGCACCCAAAGTAAGCACCACGTCTCTGGATCAGTGTGTGGGCAGCACCCAAAGTAAGCACCACGTCTCTGGATCAGTGTGTGGGCAGCACCCAAAGTTATCACCAGGTCTCTGGATCAGTGCGTAGGCAGCACCCAAGGTAGACATCACATTTTTGGATATTTTTGACCGCTATTCTTCCAGGGTGAACAGGGTTATTAGACATACCGTATTATCGTTGTTGATTTTGATATGCTTGGTTGCAGATCTAACTGAGGGTTTGTTTTTGCAGGTATTGCAAGAGTTTGCCCTCCGATGGCGCCTTTGTGTGGCCGGACGACATCACCAAGTGGCCGGTAAGCACCTGTCTATTTGTGACGGTATACATGATATAATCCTGTGATATAATACTGATATTGATGTCTTTAACCGTTTACCTTATATACAAAAATTGGTTAATACGAAATAATCATATGCTGTGCAATGTTATTGTGTTCTTTAAGACCGAAATAAATTTTAGAGTGAACGTTTTACTATTAAAGTACTATCACATTGCTACTTTATTTGACCGAATAACGACATATACCTAATGATGTAATGTTTTATGATCAGCTTTGCGAATACCATAACTTTCTCCTTGAAATAAACGTGAAAAACACAAAAAAGCTTCATATGTCACACTGAGTGATCCATCCTTACGTCATAAAACGTGTCGTTCTAACCATTGTTGTAAATTGATAGATTCGTGGGCACCAAGTACTTATTGTCATTGGTATATAAACTCCAACAAGTTTTTTTTCTGTATTAGGAAATAAAAGTGGTAACATAAAATATTTAGCTTATAATGCCGTCTCACTATTTTATTATTATTCGAGATTCTCGTTATTGGAGACGTGTGCGGTATATTCACCAAAGTGGCAGGACAGTCCTATGCATATATAATATTGAGGTTAGCGAAGATCTGAATACCTGATGCTTTCGTATGCAGCTTTGATAAAGGTGCCACTTCACCATCATGAGACAAGAGTTGGCTTGATTGAGGTGAAGCCGTTTCTATGGTGTATTTGTTTACAATGACGTTCACTTGACGCCATTTTGATGCTGGTCTTGTTTTCCTTGACGCCTGTGCCGTGCCGTGCCGTGGGACACAGATCTGCGAGGAGTCGCTCGTCCCGCCGCCCTCGGACCCGGCCGCGCGCCACATGAACTGCAGTCTGTCGGGCCGACC